>JAFIDM010014012.1:62216394-62234948 GCA_023159025.1 Thereuonema tuberculata
CCACAAAGCGTATTAGAGTCACCCTCACATAAGCTGTACTGGGACCGCCCAATTCACACAGACAAAACCATACGTCACAACAGACCTGACATCACACTTGTTGATAAGGTCAACAAACAGACCTATCTCATTGATATTGCAGTGCTTATTAGTAAGAACCTGCCGAAAACTCACACAGACAAGATCAGTAAATACACCGATCTAGCACACGAGCTCCAGAAGCAGGACCGAGTACGTGTTGTATCCATCGTCGTGTTGTACCCATCGCCAATGGTCTGGTATCTCACACAGCCTCAGCACACTAGGGCTTCATAAAAACACTTATACAACTCCAGAAGGCTGTGATACTCAACACAACACGCATAGTTAAGAAATTTGTGGACACAACCAAACATCCCTAACAATTCTTGCGCACTTTTTTTTTTTACACTTGGCAATATGTGCTTTGGTCCTTGGGCTACCATTTTGTCTTTGCTGGGGAAACCCAAGGTTTGGAACTTTTACGTAGTAATAACAATAAAATAGAGTAGGTTAAATTATAGCTTACAGAGATTTCTGTAAAGAAAGAGAGTGTCAGGAGAGAATATTTCTACATCTCTCTTTAGGTAAATTAGAATAGAAGTCATATCCCAAGTCTATTCTGCATCAATGGTAATCAAGCAATTGATTTCTTTTAAGTTCACAACTTGAACCTAAACACTTTAACAACCACGTTCTTCTGTTTGCAGTTTTCGGAAGAAAATATCAGTTTGCTTTTTTAATTTTCAAAATTTGGCAATTCTTTTAACAACTTGTTGACTTTTTTGAAAAACATTTCTTATATTCATAAATATGTAACTCGATGACTTACGTAGTGATTGTTTACAGATTTTCTTTGTTATTATTTTCACAAGATATTTATATTTGAGGTTAATAATAAATATAAAAGAGATTCCTGACCGTCCAATTACCCGATGTTTGGAATAGCAGAAAAATTGAAAAGAATGTTGAACCGAGAAACGTTTATTTTGTTTAATATTTTTATTTATTTGTCGTATTTGGCATGATTAAAAACACGGACAACACATTTGTTTTCTTAAAACAGAAGTTTGTAAGTGTTTACAAAATAAACAACATAAATTGTGAATGCCACAACGCCCCAAGGAGAGAAATTGATGCTTCATATTAGAAAGAATCAATACATAAAGAATAACATCAATGTGCTGATATTTTTGGTGAAATATGACGCAAGTTGCAATTACTGTAGAATCTTAAAGGATCAGATTGAATTAGTGGAATGTTTGTATGATAATGAAACACACTTTTTATGCAAAAATACACTCTTGCAATTTTATTCTGTCATACCTAGCCTATTAAACTGTGTTTCCACCTAGAGATGAGTCAGTGAGTTCTCGGATGAGTGAAGGTATTTCACTCAAAAAGAATGCCTTTTTGGGTCGAGCTGATACTCTGGGACGGCCGTTTCGAGCTTGTTGGGCTAATGAGCCAGTGCAAGACTCATTAATTTTTATTTGAATTAATTCCTTTTGTTTCACCCATCAGAGGGTTTGTTATTTATGTATTTATATACGTTTACTTCTTTTTTCTTCTTTCTGTTGTCAAATACCTTTTGTGGTAGCCTGAGTGCTGCCCAAGGATTTGGATTCCACATTTTGTTCTTGTTTTTTATTTTCTTGATTTTAGTTTTTGAGGGGTCAATGTCTCCATCGTGTATTCTCAATACCTCCCCTCGTACGCCTTATGAGTCTTGCACTGGCTGATTAGCTCTGGCTGATGAGAACCCAACAAGCTCGAAACGGCCGTCCCAGAGTATCAGCTCGACTCAAAAAGGCATTGTTATTTAAATTAAAAAAAAAAAAAAAAACCTACAGGAATCGAGATAAAAAAAAAAATCAGATTTAGGTGCAGTGCCTTACCTAGGTTCAGACTGAAAGATAATTCATGGATTTTAATTTTTAACTATTTAACTTATTTTAGGCTTTTTTAAAAGCATTTTGGAAGCTTTTTTTTTTTAATTTTTTTTTTTCGCCTTTGAAATGCATTTCGTTTTTTGATTTGAGGTATTCAGTGAAGCTCTGTATGACTATTTGTATATTTTATAGTGAATGATTTTATGTAAATATTATATTTTTTCCCCTTCCTTATTTTTTTAATAACTCTATTACTGCTAAGTCATTGAAAAACCCGATCTAATTTGTTAATATTTCTTAATATCTTAATTTATCAACTCATCGCAGTCAATTTCAAACAAGTTTCGCTCTCCAACAATTCAACGGTTCAGTAATATGTCAGTAATATTCAGGTTCATCACATCAAATTCATAGCGCAGGTACTAAATGCAGTAACAGGACCCTCCTCCAATGTTATGGTCGAAATCATAGATTCTTAGCCAAAACATATCGCGAAAACATCAAACGATTTTTTCATATTGCTCCCTTTTAAACATGCCACACATAGTTTTTAGCATTATTTTTAGAGTAAATGAATTTAACACCAATATCTACTCTTTCCAGCTCTACCCCGAAGTTTAGAAAAAATTTGCTCTATGCAAACATTGCAATGCAGATTAGCTTTATTCAGACGGTTTTTATTTCAGAAAATTAGTTTGAAAAGAGCAAAAACGAAGGCACAATGCAAATAACACGAGAGGAAAGAATTCGCACCCTGAGTGCGTCATCAGGAAGAGACTGGGACGGGCCATTTCGTCCTCTTTAGGACTCATCAGCCAGCCAAACTTCCCCGGTGATTGAATCAGAAAAGTGCGTAGGGGCCGTAATCCCGGTTCTCGCTCCCGAGTATGGGACCTCCCCCCTTAGAAATCCTAACAATTAATAAGTATCAATCAAGGACACATTTATTCCTTGGCCTGCACATGGCTAGGCACGAGAGGAATTTAAAATAGAAATATGCCGTAAATTCATTAAAGAAAAAGAGACCCTTCGTGCCCAATGATTCAATGAAATCCAGAAGACACCGTTAGTTAACCGTCAAACTTTCTTACTTCTTCAGTTTCTCTTCGGAAAGGAGGCAAACGTCCACGCCCGGATTCGAACCCAGGTTCAGATACATCAGCCTCGTGGCAGATCGACAAAAAATTAAAAAGCTAAAAACGCTTCATGTAAAAAATAAAATGCTTTTTGAAAAATTTAAATATATTTACTGTCGTGAAATTTGTTATACAACAAATTAACTGTTACAAATTTTTTATACATTTTGATATATCTGTTTTAGTGTAGCCAGCTTTTCGAGTTTTAGTCGTAGGAGCGCTTTTTTTTCTACGCCCAGCTTCACATTTTTATTCATTGCTCAGCTTCCTGTTGTAATATCCTGATAAAACATAGCCTATATTACTCTAGAAATCATAAGCAATACACCAACGAAAGTTTCATCAAAATCGGTTGAGTAGTTTTTAAGATTATCTTGGACAAACTAACAAACTCAGAAAAGTTACCTCTTTATAATATAAATACAGACTTCTTAATGGCTTAAGCTCAGTGGCGGATTTCCCAATAGGCGCAGGAGGCGCGCGCCACGGGCCTCATCAATCAAGGGGCCTCAAAATTTACCTCTCAAAATAAAAAAACAAATTATTTTTTGGTTGTAAAAGCAAGATTTCCTTTTTTTTTGGTTGTAAAAGCAAGCCTAGGGGGCTTCACCAGTCAGCCTAGGGGCCCCATCCACCCAAGTATTTCGTTTTTTTTTTTTTTGTTTTTGGTTGTAAAAGCAAGCCTAGGGGGCCTCACCAGTCAGCCTAGGGGCCCCATCCTCCCAAGTATTTCCTTTTTTTTTGGTGGTAAAAGCAAGATTTCCTTTTTTTTGGGTTGTAAAAGCAAGCCTAGGGACCTCACCAGTCAGCCTAGGGGCCCCATCCACCCTAGTATTTCCTTTTTTTTTTTTTTTTTTTGATTGTGGAATAATGGAACTCCCGCCCCGGGCCCCCAAAGGTAATGAAAATATTTAGAGGGGGCCTCAAAATTGAATTGCGCCTAGGGCCTCTCAAGTGCTAAATCCGCCACTGCTTAAGCTTGATATTTTAAGTGGTTTTGATTTTTTTTTTTACTATAAAATGGTGGAATATTCCAATTAATATTGTGTACTTCCAAATAAAGCTCATGCCGTTCTGTTTCCGGATAACTGTAAGATAAGGATACAAGATAACTTTTAAACTAAATGGCATTTGCTTTATCTACGCGATCTAATAATTATTGTTCGGTTATGGTTCTACCATTACAAAAGCGTTTTATATTTCAACTATGCCCCATCAACAGTGACGGGATAACAATGTGACGGCTTTTAGTTGAGATAAAGTATTTGCTTTCATTTGTAATTTCTTCATTCATGCCGAGAAATGTCTCTAACGACTCTTCAGTTCGTCGGCGAGCTTCTGCATCTGAAGCGCGTAGCGTGCGCAAGTAGTAGGCTTAAAAAATGAAATTTAAATGGAATTGAAATTTAAATTTTAATCTAGTAGGCTAAAATTAATGTTATTTTTTTTCTCTGGCTCTTCTGTCATTGCGTCACACACACAGAGTGAGTGATAAGAAATACTTAACAACAATAATTTGAATGTAGTCCCCTAATGGAAAAGACGTCTGACTTCGGATCAGAAGGTTGCAGGTTTGATTCCCGTCTCGAACGTTTCTTTATAGAAATTATGTCTGCTTTCATAGGATATTAAAATTATTTTTCAAACACAGAGAAAATGTGTGACAGACGTGCGTTACTCAGACAGATCTGGAAAACGAAGCAAGAGATTATGTTGAAGATTTGGTGCCTGTGGAGACTGCATGTACGGAACTTTTTTTCCACCTAGTGTATCGTATGAAGATTGTAAACAAATCTCGCAAGCCAGTGATCTTTAATATGAGTTTTAAGATCAGGATTTTTAGGATTTTAGGATTTTTAGCGGCCCCTAGGTTACAGCTTGCCTGTAAAATATCGGGGACCGCTCTTGCTTTTATGCTTGCTGGATGTCACACTCTGTAGTGGCCAAACGGTTAGAGATATTAGAATGAAACCTTCACATTTATGTTAGCATCAAACAGCAGATGACCACGTCCAAAAAATCACACCTCTAGGACCACTGCCTGACCGAAAGTTGGGGGGTCAAAAGTGGTCGCATCCGATAAAATTTTGTTTATAAAATTTTGTTTATAAAATTGTGAATATCATGGGGCCGCTTTGCTTTTGACACTGTCTAAAAGTATTAATTATCTTGTATTAATTCTCTCTTTAGTTATTTACAGGAATTTTTTTTTATTCTATTTTAAGGAATTATTTAGTAATTTAAATTTTCTCTTAAGTCTTCAGTTAAGACAAGACCCTTGGTTAAGTGCATTTCATCAATGAATATTAACTTTTGGACGTTTAGGTAAATCAAAGTAGATTTGTTATTAAAGAGATATGCCACAAAAGCTTTCAAACACTCAGTATCAAATTCTTATCTTGTCAGTAAACATAATATTAATGAAAGTGCGTTTTCTCGTGTTTATTGTACTCGTTTGAGTTTTCAGTCAATTAACAGTTACTTTTCTTGCATTTAATACAGTTTTTTACACTTCAAAAACAAGTGTAACCATTTATTTATCGTTTGCATTAATTTATTCTTTAATAAAATCGAATAAACAGTTCTTTTTTTTCTTAGATTAACTTCGTTTGTTTGCTGTCGATCTAAATAGCGAGAAAAAATAAAGATATCAATGGAAAAGGTAAATAACCATCCGTATCTTAAAGTTGTATTGAATTTGTTTGTTCCACGGCGGAGATGTCGTGGGATATAAGAGGCTGTTATGGGTCGTTTTCCCAGGCTAAGGAACTTGTCACTTGCTGAGAACCCCTTCAACAAATATGACGGGTCCTTTCAGGGATTTAAAGGGTTGGTTAAAGAGAGAAGGTGGGAGAGTCTGAGGTGGGAGAACTTCGGCCAAATAAAAGGCAAAAAAATAATAACAATAATAACTTTAGAATAAAGTCTATGATATTATTGTTCAATAAAAAAGTATTTAAAAAAATTGAATTACTCTTCCTATCAGATAAAATCAATTAAACAAATGATATTTAATATTGAAAAAAAATTAAAGATAGATTCGTTAATGAAAAGAATTTAATTGATTATATTATTTTTTATTATTATTTTTATTATATGTTTCTAAGCATTTTTGATAAGGATATTATTTCATTTCGTGAAGGACTTCAATATTAAGCTGTTATTTTGTAACATTAAGAAAAAGAAAATCATGTTATGATAAGATAATGACGATTATTAGACAGTATAGGAAAGGAATAATTCAGATATTTGTACTGTAGTCGTAGTAGACTACATTCTGTAAATATATACAAATTTAAGAGAAGGTTGAATTATACACAAACAAGAGGAGGAAAGACGTACTTTCTTGAGATAAAGAGTATTTTAATTCATTATAATTCTGTAAATCATGCATTTATATTGATGATATTTGATTTTATGCAATTAATCCAAACAAAAACAAAATTCCAAAAGCTCTTTGAATGTAAAACTTTCTTTATAAAATGAACTATTTCATTATATATGGAGTTTAAAAGACATTTTTTTTTTAATCACGCTTGTTTACAAATTTAAACTTTTCCAAATAACGTTAAAATTCAAATATCTTAATATTTATAAAATTAAAAACGCTCATCATTATTAACAGAGATTATTAGTTTTGCAAACAGAGTTTAGTACATAAAAGCGAATTAATTAAAAATTTAATTAAACTTAATTCTGGTAAAAAGACTTCCAAACTCAAAAGTAATATATAAAAAAATGAAAGGTATTATATTAATGTATATAATGCTATATTGTAATTTGTTTAAATTAAATAAAATTACTTCAGGAATGTAATTATTTACAATTGAAGAATGTAGCTCCGGTAGCTCAACGGTTTAGGCGTTGGTCTGAGGACTGGAGGAATGCGGGTTCAATTCCCTGTGGTTGTCGGGGATTTTTCTACGTGGTTTCTCTTCCGAACGGACCCTAGGATTCTCCCAGCCGTCTGTCACCCGTCCGGTACCTGGTTTCGGAGGTCAAAGGCTGTGAACTGGTGCCGTTGCTCAAGAATCGCTGGGAGTCTAAACCTCCGCATTCAAAAGGCCCTTAACATAATTGAAGAAAGTGAAAGAAAGATGTCTTTACTAAAAGTAAACGTGATAATGGAATGATGCAGAAATATTTCGAAATGATCAGAAGCTTTTAACAAATAAACATTTCTTGAAAGTCATTATTCCTTAATGAACAACAGACTTTTCTGTTTTATTGATATTATTTGCCACTGGGGTTCGTGATCCTACTAATAGACAGGTCATAGAGACTTGCATTCAGATTATGAAAATTAAAAATAAATCACTCACTTTTATTTTGTTCTTCTTTTTTAGAATTAATATAGGAGGGAAAAACTTTTATGATGAATAATTCAGTTCTCTGATATTTATTTACTCATTCGCTGTTCCTGTTTAGGCAATAACTTTTAGGCCGCTGTTATTTGTTCCTTTTATTCAGCTTTAATATCACAAAAAAAGGGCTTCATTGTTTGCAAATTCTCATGTTTACAAAATGTTAGTGAAGTAAATAGTTGACTTGTCTCGACTATAAAAGCGTCGTTTGGCAGCGCCCTCTTGCGAATCAACATGGAAATGGCCCGATTCTGTTTCAGCTTCACGGCAAATGTTTGATTTTACGACCTATTTTTCCAAGTTCCTAAAGTTTAATGATCAGGAAAAAAATTATATTCAGTTATCGAAGAATTATGCAAAAGGAATATTGAATAAAAAGTCTGCCCAGACCAGCAGAAAAAAAAATACATATATATTGTAAATGTAGTATATAAATATAATAAAAACATTACTATAGTAAGATCACGAACCAAATATCAATAGGACAGAAAAGTCCTATGATTACCGTATTACTGGTAATCGCTGGGAAAATAAGTACTTTTTTAAACTTTGATAATTTTAGAAAAGCGTCTTTATTTCTTCCATTTTGCATTTACAGAGTTGGAAAAGTCGTATTTTTGTTTAATTTGATTAGGGTTTTATAATTTAATTAAACAACAACGAAATTAAAAAAAATAATTATTGGTTAAAACCATCCAGTGGTCATTCAATTTTTTACAACATAATAATTATACTCAAATTTATATTTACAGACCATTTTTAAAAAAAAAAATCATTTCCCGCCGCCATTGGGTGGTTTTTAAATAAAAATTATTTTTTTAAATAAAAACAACAACATGTTTTCATCTTCTTAAGTATAGCTATATTTCCCAGGTTTAACACTTTTCCTGCTTCTTCAGGCTTATCGGTACATAGAATGTTCTTTATAAAACACAAAAAACAAAGTATAACAATATCGAATCTTAACAATATTGAGTTATACATGGTAACATTAGTTAGAAAATACATTATTGAATCATTCATGGTAATTACCATTTACATAGTTTAAATCGTAAGCATCATTTACGTATCATTTGTTAAGACTAAAAGAAAATACATTATTGAAAAAGTATGATGTTTTTACAATTACTTTGTTAAGATCAAAAGAAAATACATTATTGAAAACGGATGATGTCTTTACAATTACTTCTAAACTTTTCAAGTATTATTTGACTTATCTCCACACCTTTCTGTTTGTTAAAACATTTAAAACTATTGATAACACATGCTTCTAACATAAATCTTGCTTCCATATTATTTATGTTCTTGTACATTATTTGGACGATTGGGTCCGGATTATGTCCTAATGATATTGAATGATGGGCCCAATCTGAGACTTCCGGATGATTGTTACGAATTGCGCTTATGTGTTCTTTTACGCGCTCTCCTAATTTTCTCCCTGTATTTCCAAAATAAATTCCATTACAGGTCCTACATTTTAATTTGTATATAACTGCCGCAGATCCCAGCAATTCTCTTTGTCTTCTCTTTGTCAGTAATCTCTTTTTTTCCTTTTTTTTTACAAATCAATGACCCTAAATTCTTGTTAGCCGTTCTTATGATTGATATTTCATTAGCTCTACAAATTTCAATTATTCTCTTATCCCATTCATGATAGCTGCTCTCTTAGTTGGCCAATTATGTATTGAATTACATAAATCACTGAAAAAACAAAATCGCACAATAACTAAACAAAAATCATTGAGATTATTTTGGATTTTTGCTGGGAATCGGAGACTGCACCGTTTTGGGTTTCAACACCCTCTTCAGATTCAAAGATGCAATATTTGAGCAAGTTAAATCATTCATCGCCTATGCTGAACGATCCTGTGGCTACAGAATCAAACACCTACTATCTGATCAGGGAACCGAATGTATAAATAAGAGCATCGTAAGCTTCCTAAGGGAAAAAGGAATTAAATTCCAACATTCCTCATCGTATCAACCCCAACAAAATGGGATAGCCCAAAAGGTTCAAATGATCATTGTTAGACACAGCGAGAACCATGCTAATTGACGCCAAGCTGCCGATAACGTACTGGACGTATGCTGTGAAATGTGCCAATTATATATTAAATCGTACACCACACGAAAGTGTCAAGTATGATATCCCGCTAACCCGATGATATCAAAATAAAGTATCACCCTGCGTAAAAAACTTAAGGAAGTTTGGTAGCATCCCATGTTTGAGAGTACCAACGGTTCAATTGCGAAGCAAATTTGCTCCAAGAATCCGAAAAGGCATTTTTCTGGGGTATTCGCATACCCGAAACAGAAATGCCTACATCAATGAAAACAGGCAAGGAAGCGAACTTCTTAATACGGGTAAAGACGAAGTGGACAAACACTATGAACTTCGATCCATCACTAAAGAACCTGATACACAGATACGAGTTCATCAGAGGACAGAGCAGCGACGGATAAAGTCTCAATTACAGAATCCACATCAAGTGAAGACATTTCAACAAAGTTAAGTGAATGTAGTGATTCATCTGAACCTGAATCAGTTGATGAACAATCCGAAGAGGAAAAGGGTTACATGAGATTAAGAAGCCGCCAAGTCAAACGAAATCCTAAGGTTAGGATAAACATCAATACTTGTGATGTTACACCCTCCAATTACACTGATGCTATGGAAGGGAAAAACAGTGTAAATTGGAAAGAAGCGATAAACGATGAGCTGCAAAATCTTGAAGAACACCTGACGTGGATGGAAACGGAAATTCCTGAGTTCGTTAGCCTGTTGTCGACACAATGAATATTCAAGATTAAAAAGGACGCTAGATGGAATCTAACTAAGTATGAGAGCCGATTAGTGGCTAATGGCTATATGCAGAGAAAAGGCATAAATTGTGGACGTACGTATGCCCCTACTCCTAGTTTGATGTATTTCAAAACCTTCTTGTATTACTAAAGCCATCAGCATTCTAATTGTAGTCAATGGGATGTAAAGGGACCATATCTAAACGGAACTATCGACCATGACGTGTTCATCGAAGTTCCAGATGGCGTAGAAAGTAAAGACAAAAGATGCAATGGCCTAAAATTACTGAAATCACTCTATGGTTTAAAACAGGCAGCCGGAATTGGCATGAAACACTCAGAGAGACAAGTTACTGAAAAATGGCTTCAATGAAATAAAATCTGAACCTTGTATTTTTATATACAATGCTGACAAAGATAATTCTTATTTACATGGACGACATATTAATCCTAGGGCTGAATGAAAAGATCATCAATGACATCAAACGCTCATTGAACCAACTATTCGTAATCAAAGATCAAGGCCGAATAAATAGTTATTTAGGCATGAACATTGAGTAAGATAGTTTTTAATTGTTGATGTCAATTTCGCAAGAACAGTTCATACGTGATCTTTTAGCAAAACACCAAATGATGGATTGCAAACCCGTAAGCTCTCCAATGACAGAAGTATCTCGTAAATCTCAACTCGTGAGTTGTAAATCCGAACTCACGAGAGGATAATCTGAAACACTTAAGAAAAGCGATCATCTTAAGTATTGCATTGTGGGAAGCCTAAATTACTTAAGTAACTGCAACAGACCTGACATCACTTATACGGTCAGTAGATGTGCTGAAAGAATTAGTTCACCAACAACGTTGGATATGCAAAACGTCAAGAGAATTCTAAGATATCTGCATGGAACAGAAAATATGAAGATGATATTTTCAAAAGAAGAGAACGAGTTATATGCGTACTCAGATGCAAGTTTTGGTGATAGATTAAATGGAAAATCTACGTCAGGAAATGTAATATTTTTCGGTGGTAACCTCGTATCCTGGAGAAGCAAGAAGCAAAGTTTACAAAATTTACAAAAGCTCTGTTTACAAACAGTAATGGATGTTTGTAAACAAACCTATGTGCGCTACTGTAGTTCCTTCGATCGCCACCAGGCAGCTGTCTTTGATTGCCGGCAGGATCGCAGCCTTCGCCAAATATACAAATTTCATCATTTGCATCCTGTTCACAATTGGTTAATCTGGACCAAGCTTCTCATTGGGCATTTTACTGAACAATTTCCTACATAAGAGACTGAGGTTGTCGATTTTATCCCATTCACTGATGTGACTCGTTAACGGGGCCGAAACTAGTTTGTTTTAATTATAAATATTTGTTTTTTAACTTTTAACTTAATTTTTAGACTTGTGTGTTGGCTCTATTTAAGAACTTTAAAAAAGAAGCAAAGTGTTGTAGCACAATCAACACAAGAAAGTGAACTGATCTCAAGGAGCGAATGTGCTGGAGATGTCGTAAGTTGCAAAAGAACATTAGCTGAACTGCAATTCAAGACTCTAGCAGATCAAGCAAGCACACTGTATTGCAATAACCAACCGACAATACAGATGGTGAAAAATCAATTTGAGCAAACGAGAAGTAAACACGTCGATGTGAAATATTACATAATCAAAGATTACATCAAGAAAAAAGAAATCTATCTTAAATACATAAGTAGCCAAGACAATCTTGCAGACGTTTTGACGAAGGTAGTCAATAATTCAAGATTTTAAGAGTTAATGAAAAGTTTGAAAGTGATGCATACGAACTAAGTAAGTTTGTGAAATGCCAATAAATCATATACAAAATAAAGAAGCTAAAAGGAGAAAGCAAACTGTTCACTTTTGATTTATACATTATAAATTGAAGGAGAGTTTTATAATTTGGAATTAATCTAATGGACAGAATACTCACCTTCCGAACATGGGCAATTTATATCGTGGAAATCCAATATTGTAAATAATAATTATCTGAATTGAATTACAAGTAAAGTGATTGCTAAACTCGTAACCATAGTAACATGTGTGTGCGAGTGATACATGGCAACGAAAAGTCGATTGTTACTTGACTCCGCAACTGGAAGTGAAAGAGTTAGGACGCTTTTCCAAATAGCGAAGAAGATGACCCAGGCTACAATCTCTATAATCGAATACTGTTTAATCCAGAGGATTTGTACTCAATATATTCGTGAGATTTAAGTGTATGCGAAATAACTATGATTTGTTTAAGGAAATATTAATCTTGTTTTTATATTTCCAGGATGTTATTAAGAGATAGTTCTAATGGGTTTTCACGATATGTTACCATAGACGCCGCCATGTTGGATTCTAAGCTAAATGTTCGAAAGCAATTCAACCTTCAACGGCGATAAGTTAAGTTTATTCGACGTTTGGATAACGATGAATCGTTCCATTAGATTAAGAAGATTTTCAAATCAATTATTTTACATATTGAACAAGACATGACGAAAATTTTATTAAAGTGAGTCGAACAAAGCTAAGAACTTGTGATAGCAGATTTTAGCCAGAGATATAATTTCTAATAAAGTTATCTCTGTATAAGTTGAGATTTCATAAAGACAAGTTGATGTGATAAGATTAAAGTTCGTGAATTTATATACAGTCATCGAACACTCATGTGAATTTAGAGACATTCATGACAAGAGACTTTAATGAACTGTTTAGTTTACAGAACAATTTAAAACATTCATAACTATATGTAAAGATTATTTAGAAAGATAATAATCCATAATAAGTGTGTCCAAGAAGTAATGATAAGCAAGAGCTCATATATAGATGTAAAGTTTCAACAAGCGCATGTACTTTTTAAGTTAATTTATATGATTATAAATACATAGTATACTGAAGACAAGTCTCCTATTCATTGAGAGTAAAGTGATTATTTATTCCCTTATATTAATTAATATTGGTTAATGTCCTATTGATTATTCTTAGTAGCTCTGCGTTCCAATGTTAGGGATATAAGAACAAAAATTTTAAAAATCCCACAAAAACAAATAAGAAAAATAAAAATGAAAAAATGTAAAATAAAATAAACTTTCAAAATGATTCCACTGGAATGCGCACCTATCTGTCAACCATCTGTCAACCTACATACAAATCAAAGATTTCTTTTAACATCTGCAAAACTGCACTTTGGTAACGGAATGAAAACGCGAATTTCCATTTCGCAAAAACTGTCTGTCAAATGAAGTTGGTGCGAAATTGCTCTATGTTTGGAATCTTTTCTGATGAAGTATTATTCAAAAAAGTATATTTATATAAAATTGTTACGTGAATATTTGATAAATGTATAAAAATGTTAAAAATATCTTTAAAATAATAAACTTATATTGACCATTTATGTTAATCTATTTTTGAAAGCGTAACATGTCTCCAAGTGAGTGAATTTTCGTTTAGTTCAGTGCGTTTTTGTTTCCTTTTTATGTAATAATGTGATTGATTGATTAGCCAACGCCAGCTCTTGGCATTTCTGCCATCAAGCGCCGCGCTGACCAGTAGAGATGAGCCAAAAGATAAAATCAGTCTCTGTCGTCGAGTTTCGAATTTCCTCCAATTCTTTACCGCTATACTGATGCTCCATATTCATAGGGGGTTGGCCGCACAGAGTACATTCTTCAGATGGAAGGATGCCTATTTTATGTAGGTGAGACGCCAGATAATCATAGCCAGTTATACTGCGGAAGACTGCCACTGATGTAGATCGAGGGAGGTTCCTACTAATAGGTCCAGAAGTGATCAGTCGTTCCCATTTTTTTTCCATCGGCAGCTCTTCTATGTTCCATTTCTGTAAATCTACGCACCGCTAAGTTAACTCTAGCCTTGACTGATTGCAGTGATGATATTGCTTCTGGCTGTGGAAGGGATGCTCCAAGTTTAGCAAGTACATCTGCTCGGTCATTACCTTGTATACCCATATGGCTTGTATACCCACATGGCTTGCAGCCCCATCGTCCATCCTTGCCTTTTTAATAAACTTAATTTTTCTAAAAAAGAAAAGGCATATTACACAATTTCAAAATAAAATCAAAGTACATTTAAAAACAAATGAGCATACAGTTTCGGAATGCCGAAATTACAT
Organism: Thereuonema tuberculata; assembly: GCA_023159025.1. Lineage (NCBI taxonomy): Eukaryota > Metazoa > Arthropoda > Chilopoda > Scutigeromorpha > Scutigeridae > Thereuonema > Thereuonema tuberculata. The sequence goes on from JAFIDM010014012.1 coordinate 62,230,742, forward strand.
TCCATTTTCACTTTATGCCTCCTTTATAAGTAATCTCCCACCAATTAAAGCGAAGAAAAAACCACGGGTGGATAACCCCGTAGATCGGCATCAATCAGAATCTTCAAGGTGTAAACCAATCGGTGAATGCTGGAAGCGCCTTCTTGTGTTGATCGACGGCGGTCGAATGTCAACAGAAGCACATGGTCTTGGAATTGTAAACACCGGGAATCGGAGCCACATTGTCCAATGTCAACAGTCCACAAAATTTTGTTTTTTGAATGGAATCATTACCAAGTCCAATAGTTCAAATGTTGAATTTAGCATAGCAGTTGAGGCGGGTAACGGTTAAGGCATTTCATTTAATTTTTCTCTACACCTAATAGTAAGATTACCGTTAGTGATGTGAATTACAGGCGAGAGCCTGAATGGCGGCTTTAGAGTCTACAAATAAAACAGCTTTATTGTGTTTTTTAGTACGGTATCTGCTAATATTTCCGTTACTTTTTCAATCGCTGCAATTTCACCGTCAAAATTACGTAATGGTGCTCCTACAGTAAAGTAACCTTCAAATAACTTGCAGGTGTATCCTGCTCCCGTTACGCCTGATCCTGGATAAGAGGATATGGTAATATGGAGGATAAACCTCGTAATACGGTGTTATTACAATTGTTGTTTAATTATAAAATTGTCATAAATTTAGAAGATTAAGTTATTTAGCCATTTTTCATCGACCTCATACAAAAATAGAAGCAAAAAGATAATCTAATAATAATAATTGCAGAAATCTTTTGTTCACAAACTAAGACAGCGTTACCTAAGACAATTTTGATGCTTATTTATTGGTGCTCATCAATCAGAATCAGTTAAAACTCAAGTCTGCAGTAAAGAAGTGGTGGAATTAGACATAGGAAGGATCTCCAAAAATTGAGGCTAAAAAGAAAACACTCTGAAACAATCAAACTGGCATTTGCCATCATTTTCCGCCATGTGCTCTACTTGTGATCTCAATGAATCTGGATTAGTATTAGTTGCTAATTTTTAGAATGACTTTTCCTTTTCTTAACTTTTTGGAGGGTCTCCCCCCTTTCCTTCTATCTTTCTTACAAAAAAGTCATCAATTTATCTTCACAGATTTATTTAATTAAAAAAAAAGTAGTAATCTAGTTTTACTGCACTAAAATCTTTTTTTGTGATTATAAATAACCTTTTTTCATACTTTCCCTCGGGTTGTTTATTAATCTCAATAAATAAGTGATTTCTTTATTGTTCTTTTTATCATTCTTAGAATTCCAAACCAAATAATCGTTCCTTCTGGGTAGAAAAGATACTAAAGCAAATCAGCGGGAATCCTGTGGGCAGAATCCTGTAATTTAGCAGGCAGGTCACAAACAAGCAAATAGTAATGGCATCTACACAAACGCATCAGGTCGCTGTACTAGTGAACGAGCGAATTGACATTACATACATAATGATTTTCTGTTTATGGTTCACGGATCTGTAATGAAAGAATTCGTTTTTATTTTTGTTATTTTAGTTATTATTGTTGTTTGGTATTCTCGAGAATAATACAAATTTCAAAAGAGATTCTCTAATCAACAAGGGATGTTATAAACTTCTGATTTATAATTTCGAACTGTGTTTTCTATAAATTTCATTCCATCACAAATCATATGTTATCTAATTGCTTTTCGAGATGCAGCTGCCTTACTTACTTTCTTTTTTTTTTGTTTGGATGAGAATTTTACTGAAACAGCCTTGAAGGAATGTCACTCAAATAATAAGATTAAGATTTTGATTGTAAACTTAAAACCAAATATTTAATTCTAAGAAAATTCCTTCTAATGTTCGTGAACGTTTGAAAAATGGACATCTTCAGTAACATCATTTAACATCTCTTAGCAAAGAATTAGCAATTATCCTTGTTTCATATCGATATCATTGTTTCTGGGTGAATTTGATCGATTAGATGAATGACTTTCACTCGAGACTTGTAAAGATATCTTCCATTATATTTCGGTGAAAGATGTGTGCGAGGTAAGGTCTGTGTGTGGTCACCATTGATTAAGAAGCTTCCTTTGACTGGAACGAAACGTAGATTGATCCAAAAGACGAATTGAAGATTTATCTGATAGAGAATTTCTCAGAAGCACAGATTGTAGCCAATGGCAAGGACATAGTCTTACAACTCCATCATTCTTAGCAGAAATAGTTTCACTTCTTAACATTAACACCTGAGAGACTGAGTTTTATGTATACAATAATAATATAATATATATATATATATATATATATATATATATATATATATAGCTTTTATGTTTTTAACATTGTAATTAAACTACAGATTCCCACACAAAATGCTTTAATAGCAAAATAAACCAATTTAGTTTCTGAATCGTATCCTAGACATATGATATCCTAAATTTCCTTCCCAGATAAGTCTAACCTTCAGGCTGGTTTCTCTTGTAAGCAATGGTCGATCAACATGAATTCATTTTAAATTTCTTTGAATAGAGAAATTTACTACCAATTCTGGCACTAAACTTTTAAATTAGGAAAATGAGGAATAACCTACCTCGTATTGGATTCAATGGACCTTGTGGTTCAAGTAATATGGCGCTTATCTGCTGGCTGAAGGAATCGTATTCAATCTCGACGGAGGTCGAGGATCACCCAGTCCTTTGTCGAACGAGTGTCGGGTTTCTTATCTGAGGGTATGATGGGAGAGCGATTGGGAACTTTTCGGCTTGAGATTACTCTTATCTCCTGCGCCGCTTACTCTCTGTCGAGGATAATTGGGTGTAATGCTTTAATCTTTAACTGTCTAGGAAATTAAGCCTAGTGAAGGAATTATTAATATAATAGACTAAGCAGCCATCATAGGAAATAGAGATTATATCAATTCCAAAACCAACTCGAATAGTATACATCTGCATGCAGCTATAGATTATACATTTATAACAAAAATAGTTTTAATTAAAACAGTATAGTGGAAAGCATCATTTGTAATTTTAAACCTGACACTTTCCAAACAAACAAAAATATTAATAAGAAAATTTGTTTTTATTTTTGTTTTTCATATCAAATAAAATTAAAAAAGTAGGTTACAGATTACATTTTGAAGGAAAATAAGTTTTTTACTCACTTCTTTTTAAGTTTTTAATATTAGAAGAAACATTTAGCTGAAATTTAAGTAAAATTGAAATTTAAGTTAAAGTTCATCAGAGCTTGTTTCTTTAGTATCAAAGAGTGAGATCAGTACAAGATTGGCATTAAGATTACTTTTTTGTTTTGTTTCAATTTAAATTAGAAAAGTAGTGAAGAGAAATGATGAGATAGTAAGTTATCTGGGGGCACGGCAGTGCCCCCGCCAAGACGAGCCGAAGGCAGGAAGGGCACTACGTACCTTTTCTGGAAGTGTTTCGTCGTATTTTCGAACCCTCATAGCTTCGGCCTAGATAATACTAGAGAGCTCAAATTTTCAGGATATAATGCAGTTACCAGGCTAATGAAATACGCTAAGTTTCATTTATTTAGCTTTAATACTTTGGATTTTATTAATACCTAAAATACGTCGATTCCGTCACTGACTGACTGACTGACTGACTGACTGACTCATGATCATCAAAACCTCTAGGGTACTTCCTGAAGTCCTAGAAAGCTGAAATTTGGTATGCAGGTTAGGATTAGCACACAAACAACAACAAAATTAAGAAATCCGTAACTTTCACATTCCAACCCCTCATAAAGGGGGGGGGGGGGTCTGGTTATGTATTATCAAACCCTCATAGCTTCGGCCTGGATAATACTAGAGAGCTCAAATTTTCAGGATAACATGCAGTTACCATACTAATGAAATACGCTAAGTTTCATTTATCTAGCTTTTATACTTTCGATTTTATTAAGATCTGAAATACGTCGTGCCCTCAATGCTTCGGCCTAAATAATACTGTGTAATAATGTGATTTCTTCCAAAGTGCAAACAGCTTGTATATACAAGTTGACCATTAGAAAAACAGAAAAGTAGGGTATTGAAAAAAAATCCATTTTCTAAATAATCTTAAAACTAAATTTAGTTGTAATAGATAATCCCATCCAAAACATTTCATGTAAAATAAGTTGCCAAGATTCACATGCTCATAACGCTTTCACTGTTAAAAAGTTATCAGATCTCATCTTACAAAAAGAAATGAAATCCCACCCAAAACATTTCATGTAAAATAAG
>JAFIDM010014012.1:62234958-62247584 GCA_023159025.1 Thereuonema tuberculata
TTATCAGATCTCATCCTACAAAAAGAAATGAAATCCCACCCAAAACACTTCGTGTAAAATAAGTTGCCAAGACTCACATGTCATAATGCTTTCACTGTTAAAAAGATATGAGATCTCATGTAGAGCCAAGCCCCTAACTCAACGAGGCCTAACTCTACATGCCCCAACTCTAAAAACCCTATATCTTGGTCAAAAAGTATGCCTTGGCCGTTTCCTGGCTGTCACACAGACAATCCCATGGAGTAAAGGATATGGAGTATGCCAAGGCACACTTTTTGACCAAGATAGTAGGGTTTTTAGAATTAGGCCCCCTTGTAGAGTGAGGGGCTTGGCTCTAGATGAGATCTGATAACTTTTTAACAGTGAAAGCGTTATGAGCATCTTGGCAACGTATTTTACATGAAATGTTTTGGGTGAGATGAAATAGTTCCATGAAACGGCCAAGCCATACTTTTTGACCAAGATATAGGGTTTTTAGATTTGGGGCTTGTAGAGTTAGGCCTCGTTGAGTTAGGGGCTTGGCTCTACATGAGATCTCATATCTTTTTAACAGTGAAAGCATTATGACATGTGAGTCTTGGCAACTTATTTTACACGAAGTGTTTTGGGTGGGATTTCCTTTACAAAAGTGTTTTGGAAACATTTTTTTTTATTCAATTCGCAAGTACATTTTTTTCATTGTTGTTTAATTTTTTCGAAGTCTTTCTTGTATCAGTCACTTTATTGGTAATTTTCAACGTAACTGATTTGATTGTAATTTGTAAGCTTTTATAAATTGCTATTTAAAATTCTAGAAATGGGTAATATCTTATGGATCTTATGTGGAGACGAAGAGGAAGGCAGAAAATAGGAAAGATTGGAGAATGCTGGGTTTGCAGTGAAGGACCTGCCCTTGGCAGAGAACTATGTATGTATGTATGTATGTATGTATGTATGTATGTAATATCTTATGTTTTGAAATTTAAATATATTTATTTATTTATTCTTTTCCGTGCTTATAAAGTTCTGTTCTTTCATCTGCCTTCAATGACAAATCAGAACCACTTGACTTTAATTAATGAGACATTCAGATGAGCTCCTGATCATACATTAGACACTGATCCTCTGACTTATTCGAACGAAGAAGTGGATGCAGGACTTAACTCTTTCCAAATCTTACTCTTTCCAAAATAATTTCTTTTCCTAACAAACGTTAATTTAAGAAAAAAATTAAGAAAATCTTTTGGGGGTGGCTAATTTTAAAATAAGCTTCGTTTGGAAGTAAAATAAGAACCCAATCTTTTCGTAGATATTGGAAATATTTATTTCTAATTAACTCATTTCAACTTATTTGAATTCGTGTTAGTTTCCAAGCGTATGATTAGGCATTGGATCCTTCGTTTGAAAAGATATCTTAATTAACAATAGCTTTTCTGGAAGTTTTGTCATTTTCAGAGGCTTTGATTCTAGATTTTATTTTGCGTCTGAGTCTAAGAGCAGAAATGGAAAGTAAATAATTCTAGGAAATTCAGATTTAAATCTTAGACAGAAGAGAAATTAAAAAAAAAAACATGAATGAGAATTATCCATTAGTCATGGGGAATAGAATTATCCATAATCTAATCTCAATGTTGAGACGTCGCGTATATTGAGGCAAATACATAATTCTCGAAAATGCCACAATTGAAGTGTCCAGGAGCTACTTCTGAGTCAAGGTTAACATTTAGAACATCAATTATACAGAGTATCTCCAACTACTGGACTTTACTTCTTCGTCCCAATAAATGGAAGCTCTGCCTACATTCGAAAGTTGCTCTAGGGATGTCGAATGGACGAATACCTTTTTGAAGTCGAACTCGTGAAGCACTCATTTTCATCTCGAGTCAGCAAAATAATTAATGTCTCCTATCAGGATGTAGCTCATTGGACTACAGATTAAGCATAAGACCTTTTTTTTTTTTGTTTTGGTTAGATAATTTTCTACTGAATCGATTCTAAATTTATCTCCGTTATTTATTCGCGTATTTTACAAACTTTTTTGGAAGAAAAAATCGTTTTGAAATAGGGGTGCGTAAATTACGCGAGAAATAAAAAAATCCTTCCGAAACAGCAAATTCCTTTTACCATTACAACTGACTAGTATACTATTCAACACTGAGAAAATTATGCGAGGAAAAAAACCCAAAATATGCCCTTAAAATTTAGGGTAAGTAAATAACGCGACGGCGTAAAATACAGTAATCTCCTACGTTAATCAACTTATTCTGATTATTATTTTATTCTTTTGAAGCAAGTTTTTAGTGTCAATTATAACTTTTAGTGTCAGTGAAGAAATATGGTTGATTGACATGCGTTTAAGTAGCCTTATGAAAAAATAAATCGTCAAATTGTTAATATGAAATTCTGTCATTCTTCAACTTCGCAAAACATCAGAGTGAATCATTCGAACAGATTTATTTATTTATTTATTTATTTATTTATTTATTTTCTGTATTTTTGTTCGTTCGAGTGATGTTGAATCTACAAGTCAAAATTACCATAAATTAAAATAATAAAAATTGCAAGAAGCAAATAACTATTTCTTCGTCAAAGATTTATGAAACTACGACAAAATAACTCCTTGGTTTTGTTAGGCTGATAAAAATCAGTGCAAAATATCCGTATTTACATACTTATGTTTGTAGATATTTTCCTAATTATTTTTGAACCACCCAACAGCTCTTCGTAAAACCTGAGGGGAAGATTTGAGAATATCTCTTTGAAGATACTTTTAGAGAAATTTTTAAAGTAAATTTAACAAAAATTCTCAAAGTAAAACAATTGAAGGAAAGTAATTGACTCTCACTGACAGCAAAAAATTAATTTTTATTGATGTTTAGCAAATTTCTTAATTCCATTGGTAATCCATTCTAAAATTAATTAAAACTTATTAGATTAGGAGATTTAAAACTTAGTATTTGTGAACGTAAGAATCTCCACCAAAGGAACCTAATTTGAAACTAAAATTATTTGCATTCGAAGATATAATAAATTAGAAATCTTTAGGGGCATTTCTTTTGAATTGTTCGTGACTTAAAAGTAAAAAATAATAATAAAAAAAAAAAAACAGAAAAAGGAATAACTATAATGAAAGTATTGCTTTAAGGTCGTTCTAGAACTTTTATTTCAATCTCCTAACAAGGTTCTTTTAACGAGGATTATCTCAATTAACAATGAAAATGTGACTTGGAAGTAGAATAAGAGACTCTATTAGTATAATAACAGGGTCCGAAGCATTTGAAAAACGTTCATTTTTGTTTAAAACTATTCTTGGAAGCTACTGAGCACCGTGACTTTTTATTATCTTTTTTCCTTCCCTTTTGCTCTTTGATACTTAACCTGAATCTATTTTCTGAATACTATTTGAGTATTTTCATTCAAAGCAGTGGATTGATTACGGTTTTTCGTTTAAGTCGCAATTACGGTTAATCTTGATTATTCGAGTTTCATCACGTCCCAGCTTAAGGCCATGCATCTCTAATCCTTATTACTTATCTTCTGGTGTCATTAGCAGGAACTTTCCTAATGAATTTTGAAACATTTATTCAAAACTTTTATTGTTTGCTAAACTGATTTAGAAAGCAAATAACTTTATTTCTAATAATTTAACATGAGAGATGGAAAGAATTTATTTATTTATTTACTTATTTATTACCTCATTTATAATGATTACATTCATCTATACTAAAAATTCGTCTGTTCATAATATATCTGCGAATTCATTTAAGATTCTTAGACTCAACTTAATAATATAAAGAACCTACTTCCAATATTATTGGTTAAATGCAGTTAACCAATAATAAATGAATTATAATCAGAAGTAGATGATGATATAAGATTAAGATTCAGTTGAAAAAGTTGTAAAATAATAATTATAAAACTGCAAAAAGAAATAAACTACGAAATAAACGATTAAAGCATAGTTTCTATTATCATCTCGTCCATGAAAATTAATGTGAAAAGATTGAGACAGTTGAAGACCTTCCATTAATTCTTGTTATTAGCTCTTTTTTCCAATTTTTTTTTATCTCAATAATGTTTACGAACAATTACCCGAACCATTGCTTTAACCGAATTTATCACTAATTCTATTGTATTTATTTCATTATATTTCGTGTTCCCCAAAACATAGTTTTCTTAATTCATTTATCAAGCGAAAGCATTGGAAATTTAAAAATAAAGTAGATTTTATTGCAAATTTTTGGTGTGATCTACAGGAGCGTTGAAAGAAACCCTGTTTCACCCAGACCAGACCTCAGATCGACGTGAGACTCAAACCGGATAGAAACTCTGTCTTTTATTATCATTTTATAGAGAATTGGGTGGATGTAGGATCTAAATGAGAAACAAGAGTAGTACAAATCTTCCATCTCATATCATTAGAATATCATTTACATCTTATATCTAAGAGGTTCATAACTTCGAGATTTAAACAATGTAGTTAAACAAAAAGAAAGAAAAAATTGTAAAATAAATAAATAAATAAAATAAAATAAAAGTCATAAATAAACACTCCATATTTCTTCTTCAAATCTTTTCTACTGTAATGTGTACTATTAATCATCTTCCCCTATATCAGGGTCATTATGCAACATGTTCATGAATGTATTTGAATGCAAACTTTTAAAAGAAACCAAATATAAACTAGAATATTATCGTTATGCAGATGATATAATAATATTCTGGTTCGGGACAAGGAGACAATTTGACATTTTTTTGAATGAAATCAACAAAAGAAACAAAGACATTCGTTTCAAAATGGAAGAAGAAGTCAATAAATGTTTAAAATTTCTTGATTTGGAGTTAATAAAAAAGGAAAACAAATTGATCCTAAAACACTACAATAAAGAGTACAAAAGTGACCATGTTATAAATTTTAATTCTGGACATAATACAAATATAAAACGGAATATTATTGAAAATTATTTACTTAGAATAGATAATAATACGAGTACGGAAGAAGATTTTAATAAAAAAATTGATGATATGAAAACACTACTAAAAAAGAATGATTATACAGACAAATTTATTGAAAGCACAATTAGGAATTATCATAAATTTAAAATAAAAGAATTGAAAGCCTATGATGATATGAGATGTTTTATACCATATTTGAATAGCAATAGTTTGCGTTTAAAAGAAATATGCAAGAAATTCGGAATCAATGTAAGTTTTGAATATAATAATAAATTAAAGAATATTTTGTGTAAAAAATTGAATAGTATTGATAAAAGATATGAAATGGGTGTAATATATAAATTGGAATGTCTTAACTGTAATTTGTTTTATCTTGGAGAAACGAAAAGAACGATTAAGGAACGTGCTTCAGAACATGGTTACTATATCAGGACAAACTTAGTAGAAAAATCTGAAATTGCGGAGCATTGTAATGAAAAGAAACATTTTATTAATAAGGAAGTTAGAATTCTTTGTAATGAAAAGAACACTAAAATTAGAAAAATAATCGAAAGCATATGCATAAGAACATCAAAAGGAGAAAACTTAAATAGGAATGATGGAATTAATATTAATGAAGGTATAGTAAAATTAGGCAAAGATTTAATTGATGAAAAATATTTTAATCCCAACAATAAAGTAATAATTGAAGATCTAGATTATAAAAAACAATTGAAATTGGATACAAAACTCGAGGATTATTGTGAAGAAGACGATGTTCTATAATATTCATTGTAATATTCATGAATTAATCGTCTTCTAATCTCGTGACTTAATAATATATTGTATTAATATTGTATTGTTTATATTTCACAGATATTGTAAATTCAAAATCTCGTGATTTATTATTTAATATTAATATTATTTTGTAAAGGCTTGAAGAAGAGGAGACGTTTCTTTTATTTTTCTCCTCGAAAATTCGCTGTTTTTTCTAGAAATAAATGTAATGTTTAGCATTTATTTTCTGGTATAGGGGAAGATGATTAATAGTAAAAATAAAAGTCATTTGTTGCTTAAATACTTTATTTCTATAAACTTGGTATTTCTTGTTGTCGGAAAACTTTTTGGTTGTTAAAAAAAAATCATTCAATCGTGCAATGTTCCTCAGGATCCACAGCCTACCTCAAAATTCAGTGGTGGTCAATCAATGTAGTCTATTACATTGAATAATAGAAGGATGTATGGATTAGAACTAATAATTATGCACATTTACATGATTAACTTGCAAATATAATATTTCCTTACCTTGGATTTGCGAAAAATACCGGAAATATATCATCTGTCAAACACTCCAATCACTCATCTTTATAATAATGTCTTTCTTACAAATTTTTATAGAAAACGGAAAATAATCTGAATCACTTGTCCACAGTCTACAATCCACTACCCTTTCACTTCTACGAAGCTTTATAATCCAGTTAAATGATGATCGTCCACCTATTGGTAAGATCTCGAAATTACAATCTAAATTAGAATTTATGTCAATTAACACAAGAACGGTGATCATCAAGGATTGTAAAATCTCTCTTCGATGTAAAGAAGCATTTTCTGTTTAGATATTCAGGACAAGAAACAGACCTGAAGCAGATAGTTCTTTTTCCGGATACTTCCCAAGTGATTTCTGAAGCTGCCAGGCAAAGCAAACACAGTGACACAGTTATGTAGATGCGAATTGGAAGAAGACGAAGTTCATGCAAAGCTATCCTTTTGTTGGGCAAAACCATTTTCGTTTTCTGGATTTGTCCATGAAATGTGTTTGAGTCGCATCACTTACAGCGTCTGTTTTCATCTGATTAATAATGCAGTTACTTCAGTCAAGTGCAAGCAACTAAAGATGGAAGTATGACATCAGAACTATTTATTATGAGTGTACGATGTTAAAGAAAGCCGTGTATTGATTTTTTAGTCCGAATATCTCATTTACGCTCCAGTTTTGTACGGAATCAACAAAGCAATCATTCCTAACTACTATTTTACATTAACCTTCACTCTAAGTAGCTATTGAGTTACTGTTGTGATTCTGCTTTATTGGCAGTATTTTGTTCTCATTCTCTCCCTGCCCTAGCTCTTACAGTTCCAAAATGTATGTGTAATTACAGGTAACCAGCCCTCCGTTCGAATTCATTAAAGTATATTTAAAATCTGTAGTGTCAGTGTGGCATTGCTCTACTGACAGAACAACTAAGAATTGGTTTATTCTTTATTTATATAATTCTTTTTTAATTTGTTAAATCCTTTTTATTGCTGAAACAACTTTACACTAGAATTAACCTTTAAAAATTAATGTCATTTGAATGTTTCTTGATGATTGTGGCTGGAAAAATGTTCTTTGTATGACATTCCCGTACACCTTCAATGTAAAATGTGGTGACATTGACTTTGAGAATAAACCGTTATTATACCGTCTTTGACAGGCGTACGTTGCTAAATAAGGAAATCGAAATAAGACATATAATAAGCCAAATAGACGCTGAAATGTCAGCTATCATTTACATGAAAAGGAATGATGTAATGAATAACTGATAACTCAATAAAATACATATGGATTGCTCTCTTATTTTTCAAAATCAAATAAATAAAATCAAACTTGATAAAAATAATTCTAATTGTAAATTAAAAAATTTTAAAAATTACAGAAATAATATTTCAGTTTCATTGCAAAACTTTCATTGCATTATAGGATTTCTAAATTGAATAAAGTTGATAAATTATTATTATTACAAAGTTTTCTTTTTGTTTTAGAACTTGAAAAGTCTTCTAAATCCATTTCCTATGTTTTTCTTCCGTGACAAAAAATCTCCTAACGGCCTTCAGTAGCTGCGGGGGGTTTTCCGGAAACCCATTCACTGAATCCATCATCATTCTTTCACCGCATTTCCTTTTCTTTCTTGACTAAATCTCTTTCGAAACTTTTTTTTTTTTCCTTTATTATTATTTTTTTTAATTCCGAATTAAAAATGTCTCAATTTCAAACTATTGAAAAGTATTTTAAATATTGTAAAGTATTTGAAAGAACGGTATTACTGTACAATATTGTTACTTCAGTAACATATTGTTTAAATCGAAATATAGATTATTATCTAAAACTCTTTGGAATTCCCTAATAATGTTAGAACAAGATTGAATTATTTAGGATTCAGCTGCAGGAGTTGGCTACAAATCGTATCCTGTGTTACTCCCATTATTCGCTGCAGCCAACATTAACGAAGATTGAGTTACTTTCTCAAAGATTAGACTATCTATCTAATCTCCGCTGTTTGGTCTGTTTAGGCCTGTATTGAGGTGATGAATTTTTGATTCCTGAACAGCCTTCGTTGGAAATTCCGAAAATGTTTTAAACTTCATAGTAGCAATTGTCTTCCTTTGGTTGTGATCCTTAGTGTACAAGTTTTGCTGTGATATGAATTACTGATTCTTTCTAAGTATTAGGAATACCAGAATGGCGGCTTCCTTGTACTGAGTAGCAATGGCGGCCGATGTGCATGAAAACAGTGTATCTTGCTCTAAAAATACCTAAATGTCAATATTATTTACTTTAATTAGAATTAAATAATTAAAGAAAAGGAAGAAGAAAATGAATGGAGATAACATTACTGTTCCCATACTTGTTTTTATCACTCCATTACTGTAATATCGATGACGCTCTTTATTTCTTTCAGATTTGCGACCATTCTTGGCTCATCGATAAATACCACTGATCATTCTCCTTCAAATGGCAGGAATTACAGCCAGAGTTCCAACAGCCCATGGAATTCAGAACGGAGCTGAAATATTGTATAATCAAGAGTGGTTGTGACCAAGTGTTTACAAGATAACATCTCTGAACGGTCGTTTCACGCTTTATTGGTATCATCAGCTGAGTGTAGCCATCAATAAATAGCGAGGTCTAAATACGGAGATCATTAGAATTAATTGTGAACAAGAATAAGTTTTACTTTTAATATGTATTTATTATCATCGAAAAACTCGAAAATAAACACAAACTCCATCAACATAACTTTAATATTTCGTCCTTTATTTCTAGGACTTTCTCAAGATTCCATATCTTTAAAACTTAAATAACGAAAAATACAAAAACGTAAATGGAAGGAGAAAAAAATCTTCTTTCTCATCCCTAACAAAACAAAATATAATAAAATCTCATTAGCGAGATCTTACATTGTGAAATAAACAATTGAAATCAAATATAACCATAAACAATTGAAAACAAATAAACAATTAATTTAAAATTAAGTACAACAATCAAACATATAAATAAACAAGTGAACCATTTTTTAACTAATCTTTAAAATGCTTTTCAATCTCTTGTTTTTCATTAAAGTTTTCCTATATACATTTAAAGATACCTTGTTAACTCTAAGTGACCTATTCTTATTAAAACATATGCTACAATGTATTAAACAAGACTCTAAAGCGAATCTTTTATACTCATCTGTGACATAATAAGTTAAATGAACCACAGGGTCTGGCTTATGATCATTATCCAGACAATGATCTGCCCAATCTGAAAATTTTCTTGTTTCGCCCCTGTAGGCACGGTCGTGCTCATCTACTCGTTCTTTAACTGTCCTTCCCGTACTTCCTATGTAAATACCCCCACAATTTCTACACACCAAGGCGTATACTACTCCCATGTTTTTTAATGAATTTTCATCTTTTTTCTTATGATTCTTGAATAATACATTATCCTTATAATAAATTAAATTTATACAATTTTCTTTACAAGCTTCTTTTACATGTTTGTGAACATTCAAACCAATTGGTTAAGTAATACATTTCTTATACTCGGCTTTATTCTTATTTCTTTTGTTAATTCTTCTTTCTTTGAAAAATTCTTTAAAAACTGAATCGATGAATTCTGTTGGATATTCATTCATGATGAGCTTATTTCTTAGATCTTTAACCTTGTTATTCCATAGCTTTTTTTCTTCAGTGCAATTCGTTATTCTTCTTAAATGTCCTTTTATAATGGCTTTTTTTGTTGAAATCTGATGATTTGACATAAAATTTAAAACATGTTCACTTTGGTAAGCTTTCCTAAAATGTTCACACGTCAAATTTGAATTATCATTCCTATTAGTAATATCCATAAAGTTTATTTTTCCTTCGACTTCTTCCTCCATCTTAAACTTTGTATGGTTCTTAAATTATATCAATGATTATCACAAAGACACAAACTGTCTCCTAGTCCCTTCCCATATGTTTAAAGGATATTTTTACTGAGGTAAAGTTAGATAAGTTCTACTTCTCCATTTATCTCCAATGACATCTCTTTTTATTTTCATTCCGAAAGATTATTTATAAGCTATTAAGTCTTTAGAGAAAATGGTTTATGTTTGATTATAAACATTATTTAATAATGTTGGTACGTAATAGAGTAGGAAAAGTCTCCGTGTCTGTTAGAATGGTCATTTCTGCAAAATAATTGATGTAAAATAATACAAGATACAAAGAAATTTAAGTAAAATACATTTTTATTTTTACAATACTCAATAAATTAGTAAATTAGCGATTAAGTTTTAAATTTATTTATTTATCAAATTTTATAGAACTGAACAAAAGATAAACTCACTCCCAAGAAATAAAAAAACAAAATAACTAAATAAACATGGAATTGAAATAGGAAATCAAAAATTGAATTAGAACAAAAAAGGAAAAAGTATCATAAAATTTAGACTCATTGCCAAAAAAATTAGCGCACCAAAAAGCAGTAGTCGAAATGGAATGACACAGGCAACGAGGTAATGATGTAAATAACCGAATACAATATCAGAGCAAATGGACCTTTTATTCGGGAAAAACACTACACGTCAATAGTCCCCGTGTGGTGTGGAGTTACAGAGACGTCTAATGCTATCCAGTGGAAGATCCTCTCTTAACTGTTGCAACTGCCACTCCAGATCTCACATACCCATTGATAGTCGAAGTTGCTGTCCCAGCTGGTTGCCTACATGTTCAATGGGCGACAAGTCTGGAGATCTGGCGGGCCAAGAAGGGCGTCGACAGACGGAGGAAGTCGAGGAAAAGCCGTGCTGTGTGTGTGGGCGGGCATTAACTTGTTTGAAAATGGGCTGCTGTAGCCGCTCCATGAAGGAAAGCAACATGTTTCTGTATAATTTCCTCAACGTACAGCTGGGCCATCAATATTTCCTGATCACTACCAGCGGAGTGGTTATCCATGATCAAACAAAATCTGGATTCATGATTCGTTGACAGTCCATAACTGGCCTTGCCACCACTGTACACCATTGTAACTGAAGTCGCCGATGGTGAGGTGTTAATGGCAGACAATGTAAGGGGCGCCGAAAATGCAAGTCTCATTCTGCAAGTCAGAAGACAGAAGATCGTGAGGGAAGACACGGGGTTTCTAGTGATGCCACTATATATCTCTTGATGGAAGGAAACATTCTTGGATCAGTTCGCGCCAGTCGATCTTCTCTTTTGGCAGCCTGTCTAGATTTACCAGTGCCTTTCTTGCACGTGTATGCTCCCTCGTAGTCTTCACTGCTCCCAACACGTTTGCACAATACAGTCGGAACGGTCCATGTTGTGACCAATTCAACGATACGACCTCTCTCAAACTGTCAGTTCTTCAAAACTGCGAAGTGTGCTTCGTCGGGCATGATGAGGAATCAAAGAACTGCACTCTATAACCAGACTGATTATAAAGCACCAGCGATCCTAAAATGGCAGTTCACATGACCAGAGCCATGTAGCGATAATAACAGTTCTCAGCTGCAATCGAGCCTAACTGCAATCAGTGGAAACTATTTGTGACTGTACTATAGCTTATACGAGTTTAGGAGTTCCAGGATCAGTCGTTCTGGTTGTTCTGAATTGTTTGACAATGAGTGAATGATCAAAGTGATGGTAATTCCACAATTGCTGCTTCTGACGATGACACATTGAATGCAATGTTTTCTTTAAAAGCAAAATCAGACTAATAAATTATAATTTTTAATTTATTACAAATAATAAAAAAAAAGAATAAAGTATCAACCTTGAAAAAAAAGAAAAAAAAAAAAGAAGGAAATTCGGTTGATTTAGCAAAAACGAAAAGAAAAGAAAACAACAAAATTACACAGAAATTCTTGTGGGAGAATTTTATGAAAATTGAAGCCTCGAAGGTTCATTAGAAGAATTGATAACTTGCGAAACACAACTTATTTTTCAAGAGAATTGCTGTGGAAAATTGAACGCTGAATAAGGGTCCTTTGTTTGTAAATGAAAGTAAGAAAAGAATTCGGAATCTTCACTTGACCCAAAGTTAAAAATCAAACGGCAATTATATAATTACTTCTTCAAAAATAAAAATCCAAAAACAATTTAAAGAAATTCCTCAGTGTAATTTTAGAAAATTAGAGGAATAGGGAGGGGGGGGGGTGAAGAAAATATTTAGCCTTTTTTTTTTTGACGCCTAAAATCTTATTTTGTCCCTTGTCAGGCATTAAGTCCTCTTTGACGAATGACTTTTGGTTATTTTTTTTTTTTTGGGTCTTTCCAACTGACAATCGAAGAAATTTTCTTTTGGTTGAAGGCGGGAAAGGCAGAAGCAATAATCTGCCCTTCATTCATACGACGCTTGGCCTCAGGCACCGTCACGTGACCATATAATTACGATTAGTAGTCAGATTGCCAAGGTAACCTTTAGG
>JAFIDM010014012.1:62247984-62280359 GCA_023159025.1 Thereuonema tuberculata
TGGAAAATCAGAATTGTTAAGACTTTTTTACTGAAGAGTCAGTATTGTTATGAAAGAATTGTAAAAAGGAGGGAATAAATTGGAGGGAAGAGATGGAATAAACAAATGCTGTTTGTTTGACAACGCCCGGGCTCTTCGTATTTTCACTATTGGCCTCAATAAGGGGACGAGAAATGTGAGCATTTAGCCTACGAAAGGTTGCACAGTGTCCGCCACAGGAGGCAGCTCACGCTATATCCACAGAAACGGACGAAAGACAGGAGGAGAAAGAAACATCCATGCCGACGCCGGGATTCGAACCCAGGTTCCGATACATCCGCCTCATGGCAGATCGCCGTCTAGACCTCTAGGCCATGCCCTAACGGCTAATAATCAAATGTAATACTATTTTTATATATATATTTACAGGGCATTTTTTTTTAAATTATTATCCTCTGATTCTTAAACGTTTACCAATCAGTTTATGTTAAGTGTGCTACTAATTTCACACTATTAAACGCAATTGCTACACAAAGACGTGTGCTTTCTTTCTGTTAGGTCATTGCAAAAAATAAGGAAC
The DNA here is from genome assembly GCA_023159025.1 of Thereuonema tuberculata. Lineage (NCBI taxonomy): Eukaryota > Metazoa > Arthropoda > Chilopoda > Scutigeromorpha > Scutigeridae > Thereuonema > Thereuonema tuberculata. Next base: position 62,248,544 of record JAFIDM010014012.1, read on the forward strand.
ATTACATTGTATGAGAAAAGGGGGTTAGAAAAATTCATTTAGGCCTTGAGACATCGTCAAACGGGAATCTGGGACAGCTATTTCGTCCTTATTAGGACTCATCAGCTGTAGTTACTTTCATTGACGATCAACTCGGAGGTGTGAATGGAATCACTGTAGCCAGCACAGTATCTATTCCGCGGTCTACCCAAAGCTGGGCGCAAAAGGGAAAGGAAACGATCCCAATAATCATTCACGCCTCCGAATTGATCGTCAATATGGGTCAGTCTGCTGATGAGTCCTAATAAGGACGAAACAGCTGTCCTAGATTATCATTTGATGATGCTCGAAGCGTGCCTGAGATGTGCATTATTCTTAACCGCTTTCTCGTGATTTAATTTGTGCACGTTAAAAATGTCTTGTATTACATTATGCTAAATTATTTTGTAAAAAAAAAAAAAAGAACACTAAAAATTAACTTTGTTTATTGTAAAGGACGTGATTACTATACAATGTATTAATCGAACAGCATAAGAATAGTAAGTCTTTCAAAAGCAACGATGAAACCACGAAAGCGATTGTTATATTGCGAGCACGAGGAGAAGTAGTATAGGTAGAGGGTCAGGAAAAGGAAAACATAATTGACCAAGGAGTCGAATAGACTAATACCCGGCTGCATTAAGAGTGGGCGTGATCTACTGTAAACCACGTTCAGATAAAACTCGCAATCATGATCTTTGAATTGCTCCAACCAGAACGCGACAATTGAACGCTAGTTTTGTGATCAAAGTTTGCAAAAACTGAAGTGCGTCATACATACGATTCCTGATTGGTTAATTAACTACATAATAATTAGCTACAGTAACTAGCTATACCTCGCGAAGTAGCCCTATTGTATAGTTGTTGTTGTGTGACTCGATTCAAACTAATCTTATTCAAATAATTAAAATAAATTACAGTTTATGAAATTAAATTAGAAACTTTCATCCATTCAGGCTTCTTGTACGTAATAAAATTGTATATGGCTTTTTCGATTTGTATATTATTTTGAGAATGAATTTTCCCGGTTTCTTTTTTCTTCTGACGACGCTTTAGAACCGTAATCATTTCCACAACGTTGTTGACGCAATAGGTTTAAGATGGATCTTGGTTTTTTTATTCCAGTTTGACAAATTTTCAGCTACTGAACTTGAATGATGCAACTGGACATAAGATATAATGGGAGGAATCGTCCTTCTGGTTCCGATGGACCAGTTTTTTTTTTTGTATAACTGGGAAAAACGAATCAGTTTGACCTTTTTGGCTTTAATTAAAAAGTCTTCGCTTAAAATCATTACTGTCTTGATTTCAGTTGGAACCAATCGGGAAATTCAAAAATACAGTATTATTAAAAACATTTGTTTTTGGGAAATATTGTTAGGGATGTTTCTAGACAGAAATTGTTTAATTGTTTCCGAAACTTTTCCTTGAAGATTTTCATCCTGTTGCATCAAGTGAGATCTTTCGTGAGAATTATTTGATTCAATTCTCTACGCCAATCGTTTATATCTTCCTTCCTCCACTGCAGTTTCACTCCTAGATTTCCTGGTACTAAACCAACAACCTCCAGTCGTTGAAATACTTTTGTTAAAATAAAGCTTGCAAATTACACAATATAAACAATACATATTTTGCAAACTTCGTAGAAATTTTTTATCTAAACTAATTTGCTCACACTTAATATTAAGCTAACAAAAGAGAACAACATTTGTCTTAAGTATGAGGAGAACCAAACTTAAGCCATTTGATAAAACCTGAAAACAACAACTAAGAATGGTTATGACCAGAATCATACGAAGACAATTTATCACAAAACATTAGCTTAGGTTTATTAAGGCTGAATCAAATTTAGCTTCTACCAAAATCATACGAAGAAGTAAATGACTTAACTAAAATAATTAACTCAATAAAAATATTGGAAAAACAAAAAACAAACCACGAAGTTAGAATCATCTGCATAACAATCAATACAAAATACCTTCGGAAGGATAAGTAGTTAGGCCATTTTTGTACATATTGTTGATATAGTTAGTAGTTGAAAATACGTTTCTGAACGCCTGTTTCATCCCCAATTAAATAAAGTTAAAAATCTTTAAAATTTATTTGAACAATTTTTTCTTATCCTTTGGTTCATGAGAGAACTTTGTAACAGACAAACAGGTTTTCAGTTTAACAGCACTGATGTAAATAATGGCTTTATTTTTTAATCTATGATCATTAGTTTGGTTGTAATTTAAAAAAAAAAATGGAATTAAGATGAAACAGTTGAAGAAATTAAAACTAATAATAATAAAAAAAAAAAGCATAATAAATGCTATTAATTTGTCATCTGATTATTCTAGAAAAATGAAGTGGGAATCAGAAGGGATAGTTATAGTTTGTTTTGGGGAATTGAGCTTTTCCTTTTTAGAATCCGATGAAGTTCTGAACAGACTCTTGTACAGTTATAAAACATACAGCACTACAATTCTTATTCCTTTGATCTGATTATTATAATCCAGATGATTATATGTATATTACAGTTATTACAGATGATTATATGCAAATGATTTCCTGCTCCTGTATTTTCAAATCCTTGTTTAACCTTGACATTCGTTGAGTGTCAAATCTAAGTTTATTAAACATGCGCGTAATTGCGTTTTGTTACGGATATCGATGTGTAATCGATAGAAACAATTTCTGGCATCGACCGATCGACTAACTTGGCTTTAGCTTAGAGCGAATAAGTTTCAAAAAGAAAAAAAAAGGAATTAAAGCAAATGACGATCATTAAGTGTTACGCGAATGAAAATTTACGACTGTGGGTGTTGTATCGATGTCGCGTGATGCTCAAGAACCCTCCGATAAGCAACTGAGTGTGCGCAGAAGGCGATGCGCCGTGTGTGAGGGTCTCACAGCCAACTCCGGCAATTAGTGCGGATTAACAACTGCTGACGGGAGTGTGGGAAAGTGTTCCTGAAAATCCGCCTCGGGGCTCGGACGGCTACTTGCCACGCAGCTCAGGTGCTTCTAAAGAACAAGGGACGCGTTCGCGAATTCAGCAAGCAGTGAACATTAATAAACGCACGACGGTTTCAAATTAATCAGCATCTCCTCGTATGTAGAAGCTTCGTTGTAGAGGGAAGCATATGAGGCCCAGGATTCGAAAAAATTATTTCTTACTTCCGCATATGTTAGGACTATTTCTTTTTAATTTTTTTTTTCTTTTCTGTCACATAAACATAATATTTATGCTTAATATTTGATTTACACTTTGATTTCTTCATAGTGTTTATCAAATCAACTTATTTGGCATTTTTGTAGCAGAAAGTTGATAATGTCTAAAACCAATACAGAAGGAATTAATAACAGATGTGGAACCTTCTGCGATTAGAATATGAGTAGGTTTCTATGTTTTCAATAGTCAGAAATTATCGAGGCCCAGATTCAGACGTGGTTCTAATGAACATAACAAGGAACAGAGTTAATTAGAGTTTTGGCTTGAAAGGCAAACTGAGAAAGAGATATTTGAAAAACCATAACTTTGAAAGTAGGTTACAGTAATAAATGAACTTCTGTTCTTCGAGGGTTTGTTCGTTCATTCTCTCCTCTACTATTTTGTCAATCAGCGAAATGGTTTAAATGCAAAGATCAACGTAAGCAAATACTAAATTGCCTAAATTTCTTTGAAGGTACTTACCTTTTAAACTTAGTTAGATTGTAAGAGGTACATTGTAATAGGTCACTCATTGAACGACATTGATTTGTAGGACTCGACCCAGGTGTTTTTTTTCTTCTCTTCCTGGCGGATGTTAATATGTGTATTTTCTTGCACAATTCTTTACCAAACATTATTTTTGATGACAAGTTAGTTTTAATATTAGAGAAAGATTTTATCATAATGAGTTAATACAAGAATAATACTTTTGATTAATAAGCATTTCATCAATCAGAATTAAATTCACGAAAGTAATAAATATAGAAAATCCATGAAAATCCATGAGTGACTTGATAACGCAGTAGAAAAGCTGCGAAACATGTTGTTTGTATTTTTATACAAAGCCTTTTTCATGGATTTTCTATAAGTATTAAATATGGGTTTCTTTGCTGTATTACGTTAGAAATTAATAAATTGTAAAACGAAATGAATTCGAACACTTACTATTCTATCAGTTGATTTTACTTTTCTTATTGTTCTTTTCATCATCATTCCAAACTTCTATCCGTTTCAACATTATTGGATAAGCATTAACAATAAACAACCTTCATTATCATTGCATTAATCGGTAATAATTTCATAGATTTTCTCAATGAATAGTAATTTGTGAATTGAGCTTTATTTTAGAATCATATTCTAACTTTCGGAATGCAAATATTAAGGAAATCATTATGTTCCACTAAAAACACGTTAATTTTGCAAACTAATTATAGATGAAACCTTCAGTAAATACACATTTACGTACCCTACATTCTACATTATGTGAGCTACATCCATCCATTCCTACATACTTACCTATGTATATACAAATATATAAAGCTTACTATCATGAGATAAGAATAAGTCAACTACTGCTGCTATTTTAAAACTTTTCTAGACGATGAATCTCTTTCAGGATATGAAAATAGACCCTTCTATTTATCCATCAACCTCCTCCCCACCACTCAAAAAGAAAAAAAAAAAAATCGTCCTTCCAACCAAAATAAAATTCCCTGATTAAACAAGGGGAATGGATCTTCTAAAGTCCCTCCAAGAAATCCAAAAAAATTAAAGAATTGATTTTAAACATAATATAAGAAAAAAATAACAAACAAACTGAAGGCAAGTACAATTTTGAAGAAAAGGTTTACGTAGAAAGCAACAGTCGAGTGGATAACAACAGTTTGAGTGTTTTGTGAACGCGCCCTATTTGTTGTTGTGGGATCTTTAACGTCTGCTGCCGCCAACCACTCGAGCAACGACATCCAATCTCGTAGTTGCGAGAGTTGCTCGTGGCTCACGCGTGTCGCTTTGCTAAGCAACAGGAGAGCGAATTGTTCTTGTGCAAATCCGTTCCCGCACTATTTATTGAGTGCAGAAATCCCTGCAAGTCAAGAGTTTTCGGGGACTGACATGTTTACGAGAAGGGGGAGGTAAAATAGGGAGCGTGTCATTAGTACTGGAGGTGTTTGTTTAAAGCGATCGCTTGATGGAAAGCCTGGGAAGATTCCCTCACTAATTGGTATTGGCTAGAATCAGTTACGGAATGCATTTTAAATAGAATTAGTTTAATAAGCAACTGTTTCCATGGCAACAGGAAAACTTATTATGAACTAAAAGACTACAATGTAAATAATTCGAAACTGGAATAACTTTTTAATTTTACTCCATTCTGATGGATCTTTACATTTATCAAATAACTGCTAAATGACGGTTCAAACTTTTTTTGACACATTGTATTGAACTGAAGACATTAAATCTACAAATACACTTCAGAAGAAGTTTTTTGATTAAATGTCAGTTTATAAAAGCAATTGTAAACTCATTGTAGTTTAAATTTATCTTCTTCCCGAAAAAAAAAAAATACAGTAAAACCTCGATATAACGCTCCCGCTTAAAGCGCTATCCCGTTCTTTACGCTCCTTTTATACGGTCCCTGGAATTTTCTATATATCTCTGTATACTTTTACCTTCTTATAACGCTTGAAATCCCGCTTGTAGCACTTTTTTTTATATCGGAAATTTTGTATAGAAAAGAACTGTAACACTGTAAAGATTCTTTTTTTTTTCCCTGGTAGGAGGGAATCTTTGAGCTCTGTGAAGTTACGGGTCTGTGATACAGTTGTGCAAAATGTCGAAGCGGAAATCCCTTTCTATAAGTGAAAAATTGCAAATTCTCCATAAGTACGACGAGAATTCTATAGAAGTCAGAAGGATTTCGCAGAATCTCTAGGAATTCCCTCGTCCAGTTTGCGAACAATAATGAAAAACAGGGATGCAATTACCGATGCAGCGAAGGGTGGTTGCAAACGTAAAAAAGTAAAGTGTGCACTAAATCTGCTCCGAAAATATATTAGTATTGCTCCTAGTGGTGTATCAATTGACGTTAATAGTTACCTGAACCGCATTGAAAATATCATAATTCATAACAGTAGCACACACACACACGGCAAACCACAATCAAAGATCTTTTTAATAGGAAATAAGCTCATATTTGCAGTATATCTATTGTAGAATCATGTATGTTTCCTGCAAAATGGTGTCCAAATCTTACCCCATCTAATAAATTATTTCCCGTCTATAGCGCTATCCCGCTTATTACGCTTGTAGATCATGGTCCCTTGACGAGCGTAATAACGGGGTTTTACTGTAGTATTATTATGTTTTAAAATCATTTCATTTATATACGAAATTAAACCTGAAGTGGTTTCGTTGATCTAAACAAAGATTGAACAACAAAAATTGGAGATATTTTCATTTCAATAAAAGAAATTATTTTTAGAAATTATTGTTTCTTATTTATTTATTTATTATAAATATATAAATAAGTAAATAAATATTATATTATTTATATAGTTATTTATTTTGTATTTTCTTCACTTCTTTAGCTTGTTTTGACTGTTTCAATGCGTGATAAAAATGTCTCCGAATGCCGAGAACCTCTTGCTTAGATCAAATGAAATGTAAACATTGTTATGATTTTGTGATCGTTAATTAATGTCTTCTGATGCCACTGTCTTGACTAATTAGTCCTTTGTTGCAGACAAAGCTCGTGGAGTTACTAAAGTCTTCTGACTCTAGACAATGAATCAGGTCTGTTTGTCTACGAGTATTGTAATTGCATGTTTGGGGAGAAAGAGAAAAAAAAAAGGGGAAGAAAAAGGTTGATTACTGCTCTATCTATCATTAAAGTCCATATTATTATTTGTAGGAAATAAATTCAAAGGTCAGGAATATTTTATCATCGGCAGTGCCCAGAAACCGTGTGAACTTGTTTCCCACTCAGTTCGAAAAAAATTCATTCATCTGATAAAAGAAAGACGAAATGGAAGAAGAAGAAGAAGTGTTACGTCAGCAGCCGCTTCAAGGCTCCGATGGGTCAACTGATAATAAAAGGAAAACTGGATAACCATGATCAGGGTCTTTCTCCAGACTCCCTCTTAATTAAATAGAATAAAAATAATAATGTCAGTTAGATCTTCTCTAAACAGCCAATAAGAGAACTTAATCGACCTCATTAGATTATTCAATAGAAAATAATTATCAATTATATCAGTTAACCAGATTTGATTTATTATTACTATTAGTAAAGTAATTAAGCTATTCAGTATTGACTTGTTTTCTAGTTAAATTTCCAGGATTTTTATTAGATATCAACAAAAGTAATATTATAAAATATATGTATTTTTTAATAAATTTAATGACAAACGAAACAAAATATTTGTATATAAAAATATTGCAAACGAAGAATAATAATATATAAATAAGAAAATAGTATAAATAATTGATAAAATTATATTGTTTTAAAATAATCAGAATCTAGCTTTCATCACAATTACTTCGGAATCAGAGATCGCTAAGTTGACTTTTTATCATCAAAGCCATTTTATCATCATTAAGCGTTTAATTACGAACTAAAAGCATCTAATTACCATTGAATTTGTTTTTACTTGGATTTTGTTCTTCCTAATAATGAACTTCAGACACATGAATCTGATTTCTGTTAAAATTTTAAAATACAAATTATTAAAATTTCTTTGCTGTTATATTGATATAATTCTCTTTTAATAATTTATACGGTACTGCTTTCAAATTTCACTAAAAAAAAGTGTCTCAAATAATTTTATGAAGTTTTACATATAAATTAATTATTCGATAATTTTTTCTTTTTATAATTCAAATTGACTATTTTTATCTTGGGACAAAATCCCTGGACGTGTCCTAATCCGAAAAAGCCCAAAAGCTAAACAGTGAGGGCCAGGAATGTGTTTATTTCGTTGCGAAGGAATTTACATCCACGCTAATTGCAGTCAATTATTTTTTATACCTATCAATGGACGCTCCTCCGTGGCTTAGATTTTGCCGTGATTTAAACTGAGGATTCTTTTAATTGTATCTCCCATTAAATCAAACTCTCTTATCAAACTTGAGACACGACTATAACAATATACGCTTTAATAGTTGGGAAATTACAATTACATCTTCCAGAATCGTCTACTAATTAAACCGAAATCAGGATTAATTGTTAGGAGAGAAGAGAATTTTTTTCCCCTCCTCATAATTTTTTAAATATATGTTACATAGTTTGTTTTTTTTTCTTCAATTTGAGATCATTTTTTTTAATCCTTGTTTTTTGCAATGGATTTTTTAATTCTGAAACCCATAAATATTTGGTAATTGTTTGTGAGTGTTGTGAAATGTTCACCTGGTAAGTATAAAGGTTGAATCTTATTGTTATAATAATTAATTGGAAAATTACAGGCTTGTAGAAGTTAAAAAAAAGGCAATTAAATTTAAAATGAAAGAGAGAAGGAGTAAAAAAAGAAAGGCTGTAAATCCTGTCCCTTTCAATTTTTTTTTGTAGTTCGGATTAAAACTCTGATTTCGATATCCGATCTAAATTTTAAATTAGTTTTATTAAATAATGAACTTCTGGTTAAATTACAAATGAAATCTTCATGAATCTAAGCTCGCGTTTACATCATCATTAATGACAACTAGTTACAACCCGTGAAATATTCATGGAAGTTAAACCTCCTGCCCTAAAATTATAGGCTCCTCCAAAGTGAGCCTATGAGAGAGTGCCCCACAATGCCTTACAGGGGCGTAGGAATTACGCACCAACATTAAATCAACTACATATTTACTCATTAATAAACATCTTAACTATTACATCATTCCGGCTAAATTTAAAATGAAAGAGATGTTTATTAATGAGTAAATATGTATTGACAGTATTTTAAGAAGATAAAATTAAATCAACTACTTTTTATTTTCAAAAAGACATTTGTTAGTGTTTTTAAAATTAAAAATACACTATTTGTTAGTGTATGTTCAAAATTAAAAATACACTAACAAAATCAAAATTACATTTTAAAATATTTCCCTCTCCGATTCTCCCCGCTCTCTCCATTTTGATGACAAACATACATCCGTTTTTTGCCTATTATTAGTATGATTATTTTACATTTTTTTACTTCTGTACTCGTATGTTATGAATGGCAACGTAAGCAAAGAAGCAATGTATGATAAAGGCAGAGCTACATAAAAGTGAATCCATTTCTTAATGTAAGTATTCGGTTATTCGTTGACGCAACAGATGGAATTGATAACGACAATTGTTGTCAAATGTTTTGAACATTTGTCGACATATTCACTTGATCTTAACAGATTTGATCTTAATAAATTGTAAAATCTAAGATGGAATCTTGAAAATAAATTTTCTTCGTTTCCAGAATAACTTCTGAAATCTTCCAATCTACAACAGAAAAGATATTATTCAGAATCAAAGAGTTTCAGAGGAAGCAAAAACTAAAATCTGAGTTATGAGATTAGTTTTAGAAATATTTGTGTTGTTTTAATTCATGTTGTTAAACTAATTTTATGATATCATTAATAATAATAATAATAAACTAATAGAAACAATAGGATTTCTCTCTTTCTTCAATCTCTATTAGCCTACTCTATATGTACAATGATTATAATGTACTTATTTAGAATACGTGTGTGTGTGTGTGTGTGAATGCGAAAGATAAACTTTTTTTCCGCTCTACAAGAACGTACGGCCTCCCCTCCCCCAAAAGTATTCCATGATATTTATCTCCATTGAGTTAAAAAAAATATGATGATTATATTTGTTTAGCTAATTCTTAAAAATTAATCATGAAAAAAATGGCTTATTTTCCCCTTTGGGAGATTTCTCTGGTATCTGATACCTGGATCCAGGATTCTTAGGACTTGGAACAGGATGTGAACTTAGTTTAATAGCTTGCAGAAAAAAAAAAATTGATGGGGATAAAAAATAGTTTGCTATTATGGAAATATATATATATATATATATCCTTGCCCCTCCCCTCCTAACTCTATGATATCTAAAATTAGACATGATAACAGGCAGGGTAAATTTTAAGATCATTACAAAATTTGGCCGTAATACATTTCTAGGTTTCGTGGTCTGGCAACGAAAGCTAGAAATGTGTTAGGGACTATAATTGTAATGATCTTAAAATTTACAAAAGCGGGAGAGGGAAGCGGGTCTCCAAGCAAATGGAGTGTCTTACTGAAAATTCCACGTTTCAGCAACATCACAACAATGCGATAGAATTATATAGATATTGATCTAGAAGATTGGTATTTCCTGCATGAATATCAGTAAATTACTATTTTCTTTTCGCTATATTTTCAATCCAAAATGAAGGATAGAGAAAAATTAAACATATCAATTACACGAATTGTAATCTAATTATGTAATCATAGTCACTTCAAAATATTGAAAACGAACTTCAGAACAGTCAGGTACATCTGCCATTGTGGATTTCTTTAAAACACTTCTACATTCATGCAGTAGCTGTAGTAACCAGTTTATACATTTTTTTTTCAATGTGTACAACGTGAATTCTTCTTATTTGCACAGCTTTTAAGCCTACATCAAGAGAACTCCATTCCTTTCTTTCTTTCTTTTTTTTTATTATTTCTATCGAAATTCGAGGTAATTATTTCAATGGAAACACTCAAGTGCTTAACTTTTTCTCTCAATGATTGACAATCCCCAGTGTAATTAATCTTCTGTCAGGCATTTCTTCGTGGAACCACACCCGACAGTGATTAGACTTAGTGAAGTGACATTGCAACTTACATAACTCTTTTCGATAATATTCGAATCATGAATGAATCAGAAACAGACTTCATTTCTCCTTTTTTTTTATCTTTTTTTCCCCCTATCGTAATTTTCTCAGCCTCGGGACTTTCCACTTCCGCTAAAACAAGGGATTTTCTATCATTTTTATGTTTATCAATGAAACAACAGAATTCGATCAAAAACAACCAGAACTCGTTCTTAAATGATGTGGATTAATTGAAACTCTATCTTTAAGAAGTTAAGGAATCACTGATTCAAACTGCAGAATTATTAGGTCACTCATTTTAAGAGAAAAAATTCAGTATTTTTTTGTAGTTAAAAAGAAATTCTATTGTTTAAAAGCAAAATAAAATTTTAAAAAATTGGAGGTATTTAATTTTACATGAATAAATTATTGTTAGCTATGAAAGACAACAAATCGTATTCATGTCAAAAACAATCTTCCAAGAAGAACAAGAGAAAAAAGAAGTGAAGGACTAACTTTTAATAACTGATTAACACAAATTAATTTCTAAGACATTTAAAAGAAAAGCAACAAAATCAAACCACATTGTTTTTATAATGAATAAACCATATTGTTTTCTTTTTCAACATAATATTCCTAACAGATTCCGTTGCCATGTATTTTCCTTTCCTATCCTATGAGATTAACAAATTGTAGCACATTATTAGGAACAGAAAGACTAATGAAATTAACTAATTCAAAATTAATAACTGAATAAAAGTTGAAAGTAGATACACGTCATAAAAACCATTCATAAAGAATAATATTTTGCTATTCTTTCTTATTTTCCAGAATGTTCCAAGTAGAGAATGCTTGCTTCTATTTGAAACTACTGTGATTCTATCAAGTGGAGCTCATTCATTTCAGTTGCGATGTAATGATGTGGCTTAATTGTCTGATGTAATCAGCTACAGCTTTTTTTCTAATATTGTTTATGTTTCCTTAGTGACTTTCTTTAGCAAATTCTAATTGAACGCTTTCTTTGAACTAAGTTTAGAACCAATTAAAACTTAGTAATTTAAAATGCAACTTATTAATTGATAAAAATTTTTATATTTCATTATCTTTGACATAGTTAATGCAGACAAAAGTCAAAGAATATAAAATATGTCAAATTAAGTGAATGTCGTAAGACAACCTTTTCTTTGAGATTGTCTTCGGTTTTAGGTTATCACGTGAGGGATTCCCTCTGCGTCACTTGACTGTAAGATAACTTCCTCAAGTGTTTAAAGACAACATTTCGCCCTTGTACTGGATCCCTTTCTTCTTCATCGTTTTATCTCAAAGCTTACTTTAACGAACGGTAAGATTTTTGTATAAATAGAAAGGTGTTATTCAATGTTTTGATATGTAATGAACTTTTCACCTAATATCATTTGCTCCATTGAATGCAGTTAGAAGGGTTCTAGAATAGTAATCCAATTAGGAGTGAAGAAAGTTCCTGATTGGATTCCACCTTCCTCTTCTTTTGCGTTGGCGGTTGTTTGTAAACACGAGTCGTTCACTTTGTCAGCAGGTGGAGGCACCGTCTTGGGAGAAGGGCGGGGGTAAGGCGATATTCTTGAGGGAAGAGCGGGCGAGGAGGAACCGTCCGACGACGGTAGCGCTGTCGCCTCAGGACAGAACAAGTAAACACTTCCAGAAGGACAGAACCGTGGGAACTCGACGAGGGACCAGCTGTGCGAAGGGGGAGGAGGGCCAAAGCCAAGTAAGGGGAACACTTTCTTCGAAGAACATGTGAAGACGTTTCGCTTCGACACGGCTTTCCGAAGATTACAATTATCACGCTAAGGAAAATTAATGCACAGACAAGCTAGCTTTATTATTTATTTATTTATTTATTTTTCTTATGACAATTGCAATCTACCGTAAGAAATTGAAAAGTCTTATGGTAGCATATATTTAAGTCATGGTATCATCTTACCTCTAAATATTTAAATGTAAACATCATTAAAGTGATGATGGCAAATTGAGATGAAAAACAACTGATTATCTATAGTATACATTTGTTACCGTATGTCGTGGAGGAAGCAGCAACGGCAGAGATACTACTATGCTTCATGAAATCAACGGGAATAAATAAATCATCTTTTGAGTTCTTTTGAAACTCATTTTGGGGTGTTTAAATATTTTACGTATCATATGAAATATATTTCCTTAACAAAACCATGAACCTAATTACTGTATTTTTTACTGAAATATCACTTCCATTTCCAGGATTTTCAGGAATTCTATTCAGTTAATTGTTAAAGCAGTTAATGAGACTAATGTAATTGAAATATTTAAACAGTACGAAGTTTAATCGTTGTTTGTGTAGTTGCTTTTCTGCAAATACTAACACAGACACATTGATTTTAGTTGATATTATATGAAAATAACTAACTGGTATTAAACTTAACTGTTCTCAATGGTTTTGCTAATTTTTTAAAGGTGAATGTTTACTTTCCTATCATTTCAGCCTCGCAATTATAATAACTCTATTAAGTTTTCTTATCTGTTCTTGCAAATATCTGAAAGTTTCCACATGTGTCTGATAAGTTTATGTTAAGAGGAAGCAGTGATGTTTATCACTGTTTTCTTTTATTCTGCGTTTCCCTGTTGTTCTGCTACTCCCATCACCTTTCCCTTCATTCATTATCTTCTTTAAAATTAACGAAGTCTCCTTTTTTCTAACGCTCGTCCACATTGGCACAGCATCTTTAATGCTACGAGATGCACAAAAGGTCCCATGAGAAACAAGCGATGTTCTTTCTTTTTCCCAACCTCGTGACTCACCAAATTGACCAATAGCAACAACAAAAGCCATTGTTCTCTTGTTAAGGTTTCTTTCTGTTCTTTTATTTTCTTCTCTGTTACGTTCACTCCGTGTTTATTAGTAGCGAAGTGTGTAAGAACGGCAATTAATAGCACATCACGTGCTGCCACCATTTCTCTGCTGACCTTGAACGAGACAGGGTTGGATAAAAAGCAGGTAAACAGTCTCCTGCCCCAGATGACACAACCTGTGTCGTCTGTGTTCTATTGATAGACAGACTGTATTCAAAGCAAGTGTGGTAGCAACAGGTCAAAGCAAAGATTTAGCTTCTCTTTGGAAGAGTTTGATAAACAAACACCTTCCCATCATAATGGATCACCTACGATACGCTATTAAATTTATTTTACATCAGAAATTAACAGAGAGAGACAAATAAAAAAGTGCGAAAATCTATAATCACAATTTACTGAATTTTGGAAGAGAAGATTAAAAGTACTTTTCAAATATCTACATCATTTAATGTTTCTAAAATAAAATTCCCAATAATTCTTTATTAGTTTTTAAGTGAATAAGAAACATATAAAAACAAAATTAAAGATGTTAAGTTAAATACTACTTTCTAACTATTTTGGATTTTAAAAAATTTGATAGATTATTATCTAAAATCGAAAACTTAAAAGTAAATAGAAATTCATAGCTCAATTGAAAATATTTATTTTTATTTTCACTAACCAGTGAAAATTACACATGAAACTTATTCAAAAAAAAATTATGTTAAGTTTACATAAAATTAATTAAAAAAAAAAAAACCACAAACAAGAAAAAACTGAATCTTTCCCTTGAAGCCAGATCCCATCTGTTATTCCCTCCCTCAGAGAACAAATGAACAAGTGTTGGGTAGGAAAGTTTCACCTGAAAGAAAGTTTGAACATCAATAACAATACATTTTCAAAGGCATGACATAAAAAAATTGAATAATAATAATAGTATCGAATACTTCTCATTACGAATAACAAAAAGCTCTCATTCTACTACTAGTACTATTAGTAATAATAATACAATAATAATAGAAAAATACCTACATGTATGTACGTAAGTATCAGCCACAACTGGAAGTAGCTAAACTTTAAAAAGTAGAATTTTATTCTTAACTCGGAAAAATACTTCAGGTGTATTTCAGCTAATTTCAAGTGCCTTGCTTTTCTCATGAGATGAACTTTCTCAGTGAGTTACGGACATTAGGCAGATAAGAATAAGGATCTACAATTCGAAACTGCAATAGAAAGAAAAAGAATAGCAGGATAATAATTAAAAAAACAACAACTTTCGTTTTACTTAGAAATATGTAATAAGTATTTATGTATTTATTAAATTTATATAAATCAAAGTTTTAATTTATTATCGAATTATAAAATCAGCACAATGGAATGTTGTGAATTAACTATTTCCGTTTTCTCGAATAACAAAAAAACGTTTCTTCTTAAAAATAGAGTTTTAGTGAAAAGAAGCCATCTGGCAAACGACGTTGGCCCTTTTGTAAGAAAAGCTTGTTATATACAGATCACGTGATTAGGCATTGGGGGCTTTGTGTCCGAAATCTGACATCGAAACATTAGTCTTGTAATTATCGTATCCGGACATTCAGTGGCCAACTTAAAGAACTAAGTTACTTCAATAGCTTCAGTTCAACGCTGAACAACAATTAAAACAGGAAAGAACATGAAGCCTATCTCCTTTAAAACATTGGTTTTTTTTTTCTTTTTCTTTTAATCTTGAAAAAAAAAAAAGCAAACCAAAGATCTCTGCTTATTTCTAAATTAACTGAAAACAAACAATACACTTTTTCCATTTAATGAAAAAAAACAAAACAAATAAATAACTCGCATTCCCTACTTCAGTTGTGTAAAACCAAGTAATTTTAATTACATCACAGTCCAATTGGTGGATTACTAAAAGCATTCATAGGAATTGTTACGACATCGATCGAAAACCATTGTTTGGGTTCCATTGCATTTGTTACCTTCTTATGGTAAAGGAAAAATATTCCAATAGAAAAGGTATATTGTCTGTTTTCCATAAATATGGACGACAAGTTTCAAGAATATCCCTCCAGAGGTTCATAACACAGACACAGATCACTCCTAGAGTCGTTTTTCATATGAAAGTAGATTAGAAACAGAAAAATTGTTGTGAATTGATTATTCTTCATCAAACATCATTTCTAATGGTTTTGATTTATTCTAAGGCTTCACTTTATGAGCTGGATTTAAGCCACAATTCATAGAAAATAAATATGGGAGAATTTAAAGCAAGTAAACGTTTCAATTTCTTACAGTAAATAGTTATTGTAAATAACTAATAATAATAATAATGAAAAAAAAATCAAAAGCAAAAAACAAGATAGAATACAAAGATATTTTGCCAAACCTGGAAATAAACTAATGTGAAATCCAAAATCCAATAATAGAAATAATTAAAAAAAACTGCTTGTATTTTATATATGAGCAACCTTCATCATCATACCACAAAGAAATTTGTCTTATTACAAAAAGAAAAACAAAACAAAACTGAATGCCATTACTTTCAATCACGCTTCACCAGTGGGAATATAGGACAGCTGTTTCATTCTCGTTGGACTTATCAACATCATATTTGAGGAACAACTCAGAAAGCGCGAAATATTGTGATTCTCATTGCAGTTGGAGCCATTGGTCCTCCCTTTGTCCAAAAACACAACAATACGTTAACCTTCCTTAAGCTAATCCAAAGCCTGTTAGTTATAATGTAAAAACTTTTTAGGCACGGTGGATCAAAAAACTGATATATTCCATTGGTTTGTCTTAATTTATTAATTTATTTATCGCAAAACAAAAAAAAGCTACAATGTAAAATTTCATCAAATTTCCCTTGGAAGATGAGATAAAATTGGATAGAGATGTCTGATGATGTGCGTTTGTTGTAGAAACGCAACAAAAGAAGTAACGGAGATTATTTGCTGAGGCTAGAAATACATTGAAATTAGGATAACTTTAAAAGAGTCATTCTTAAATTTAATTGGAGGTTCATCTTAAATTGGATGATTTTAAAAAGTTATCTACTAAATTCCGATGGACTGTGGGGAAATGCTACTCACTTCCAATTACAATGAATTCGAGATGTAGGTGATTGGGACAGTGGCTCCCCTTCCGTTGACAGCGGTCGATCAAAGAATTAAACTCGATCGTGGGTGCTACTGAACGGAATCTCGAGACGTTATAAGGTCAAGGTCATTCGTGATAATTAATTTCCGAATTAGTATCAAATTTGAAAGTCTTTCAATTTACCTTTTCTGTTTTTTTTTTTTTAATAGAAAATTTCGAATAATAATAATATTAATAACATGAACGATTCTTTTTCATTAATCATACAATTAGATTTTATCCTTTAGTATTTGGATTATATTAACTAGTTTGTTTTGTTAGTTAAACTGAACTTTAGTTGAAAAAGGGTTATTTCTTGACTGGATTTTCATTGAAGTGTCATCAAATATTTAACGTTTTGAATAAATTTCTCCTGTTCAGCTGTTGTTAGTAGGAAAATTGATGCGTATGTTTGTGTCCTAGTAATTTTTGAACGGTAAATGAATCTTCTTGAAACTTATCATGCCTATTTACGAACAGAAACGAACTTAGTGTTGTATTTGAAAAAAAAAAAAAAAGAAAAGATTAACAAAATATGTAAATCCTACAGAAAAGAATTGAAATTCTCAATGAAAAACATTAGATAAGGAACAATGAATTTGTAATAATAATAATAATAATAATAATAATGCATATTATTACCTTTGTAATCCGCTAATTTTATCTTATGCTTTTATAAGATGAAATTAAGTTCGTTTTGCTTTCACGCATTGAGCCATCATCGACAGCAATCTTGGACAGCTATTTCGTCCTTACTAGGACTCATCAGCCAGATTTAGCTTCGATGATCAAGCTCGGAATGCGTGGCTGATGAGTCCTAATAAGGACGAAACAGCTGTCCCAGATTGCTGTCGATGATGGCTCAATGCGTGAAAGCAAAACGAATTTAACGAATTTGTGGATTCTCGAGTTTTTTTTTCCCTTGTTTTCATATTACATTTAATTCACATTAAACCCCAATAATTAGATGAAATTAATAAGATTTAAGCAATTAATTTGCAGAATTCATTAATTTGAAGATAAGGAAAATTATAAGACACTGTTTGTTATTCTGCAGATATTGCAATTTCCAAATCAGTAGGGACTAGTTTTTACGACATAAGAACAAAGAGAATTAAAAAAAGAAAGAAAAGAAAGAAAAAAAAACCTGATAAATGAAAAAACTTATTACAGAAAATAGGCTTTGAGTTATTTAGGAACGTCTAATTATTAAAACAAATGCATAGCATAAACTGAAGCATAACCGTGAGCATTGTTTTTGTGGACTTGGCTTCGTTGCTTTGCTGGATTCTTCAGTGAGGGAGACTTCCTGCATTCGTCGATGGTTGCTTTGTCGGCGAAAGACACGGACACACTTGTGTGTGAAATCCTTAAGATTGAATTTCGTGAATTCGAAAGGGTTAGACAAGGACGGGTTCTACCATAGGGGGTTCAGTTGTGGGTGATCGGTTGATGGAGGGGTTCATTCGCCAGGTGGACCCTGTCCGTGAGAACTGGCGGATTCACTTCCTGTCAAGGGGGGATACGACGCAGAGACAATTTTTTTTTTTTCCGTAATAAGAAAAAACATCTTCGAACAATTTCTCATCATTCGTTTGGTAGCAATACGGCTTTAATCCACATTCAATTAGTTACTTAACAAGCATTTCAGAATTATTTTTTTTAAACTTCGCTGGAAATTCACAAAAACTTGTCAATCGGGAAATTTAACAAGTGATATTATTTTCACAATTAACATAACTTCAAATTTATGTTAATAATAACTTAGAAAGACAATAAAATAGAATACATTACTTACGCTTGTTTTTTCTTTGGATAATTGATGTTATTTCTTTTAATTACTACTTTTGTTTCCAATTCGCGAACTCTGATTAAATAACTATTATTTAGAGACGTAGATAATGTCTCAATTTATGAAGTCGAAGCTTTTTATCACCTAAATAAAGGTGCTTTTTGTTACTTTTTTTTTTTTTCGATCTAAATTCGAATAACTTTTTAATTTGATCTTATATTTAAATGCTTAATTTTTTAAGGATGATTTTTTTTTTCTTTTTTATTTCATTGATGGAATGTTTGATAATTTATTGCGATTTTTTTAAAGCATCGTTTTAAGCGCGAAGTTTCAAATGAGACTAATCATTTCTGTATCTCATTATGCTTTCAACTTAGCAGAGAATTTACCCACCGCCAACTATTTTTACTTATATTTTTATTTTTAGTGTTCTAGAATTTTCTGCCATATGATTGGCGAAATACTAACTCAAAGCCAATAATTCATTGATTCATAAAAAGCGAAACAAAAATAAATATTAGGTAATTTACTAAACTATTTCGTTTGCGGCTTTTTACTAGTAGTCCTGCACATAGTCGTAAAACAAACAAACAAACAAAAAAAAAAATCAAAGTGGCCGCGTGCAGCGTGCACATGAATTTTCTCGCTAGTTATCCTATTGGCGATTTTTTTATTGTTTATTTTAGCTTTTCAGGCTCCACATTGGTTCCGATGTTTTCTCATACAGGCAGTGGCGTAGCAACGCCTTTGGGGGCCCGGGGTGGGAGTTCCATTATTACACAACCAAAAAAAAAATAAACGGAATCTCTATTTCAACAACCAACAAAAAAAAAAAGTTCTAAAGACAGACTGGTGGGGGCCCCCCTAGTCTGGCTGGTGGGGCACCGCTCAGGCGGGGGCCCGGGGCGGACCGCCCCCCCTCCCTTGCTACGCCAGTGCATACAGGTCCGTGTACCGAGACCTGGTTGTGTACTGATGACTGCTCCTAGCTGATGATCGCCTTATTAGCGTGAAACAGCTGTACTAGGATGTCATTTAATAAGCAACTTAGTCTCACCCATTGATGTTTAATTAAAGTAAACTATTGTTATTAATAACTATCGATAACTGTTAATAACTATTGTTATTAATAATACCTATATTTATTTTCCTTTCAAATTTGATGAAGAGGATTTTTTTACATAAAAGAGATATTAAAAAAAAATCGCTTCAAAAATATAATATTTTCAAAAATGTAATAAAAATATGCTTGCTTTTTATTTGTTGTAGTTTAGTTCACACTGGTATAGACAGGCTTATGACTGTAAGCAATTATCAAGACTAAATTGTTTAAGATAAAAACCAAACAGAACGCCATGGATGCGTTTACTATGAGCCTCCATCGGCTAATTATCAAATGCAAAAAGGAAGGGTTTCGCTAAGAAGATTCTAGAGGAGGCTTTGATTGCGGTTGAAGCTTGCTGATTTTTTTTTCCTTCTGGGTTTTTTAGGAGAGGGAAAAAAAGTAGCCAATGGCAGTTGTCAAAAGAACAGTGATAATAGAGAAGTTTCTGAATCAGTTTATGTAAGAAATACTGGGTTGGAAGAAACTTTTTATTGTCATGACATTCAGTAGATAAAGAAGAATCTAAAAAGAAGAGATTAAAAAAAAAAAAAAAAAAGAAGACGAAAGGAAAGAAATTGACCTGTTTTTTCCCTGAGATTTGATTATTGTTATCAAAACCATTATGTCAGTTTTGTGACACCTTTCTCCAGACATAAACAGTCAATCTGATTTAGCCAGGATAAAGTAAGCAATATATTTTATAGAAACTGTATTTGTTTCCCCCTACTTTTTTTTTATGTCTTGTTTTAAGATAGAAGAAAGGGAAAAGGGCAAATACTGGTTGTTTCATCATCAGTGTAGTCTAAACTATACAACCATAGTCTATCGATTGTATTATTGAACAATATTTAATGTAATCCATAGATTTTAAACGATCTTATTCTAATACTTATACTAATTTTTTAATTTGAAATAAGCACTTTTGGAAGATAACACTTTTTGAAACAGTAATGGAAAATCAAATTGCAGATGAGGAAGCAGTTGTTATTTTGAAAATCACTTGAACATAAAAAAGACAATTTTCAAATTTACACAATACAAAAAACATTTTGCTCTGTTAGAAGCAATTGGCTTTTTTTCTGAAGGTTGCAAAGAGATATGACAGCTGTTATTTTAATGTCTGAAGGACAGAATAGGATCAAGCTGTAATTCTTCTGATGTAAGACTTCAAGTCAGAGCCGTAAAAGCTGGCGGTGCAAGCAGTGCGTCGCACCGGGACCCCATCCAGCGTGTTTTTTTTTCTTTTAAATTCAGAAAGAAGGCTCGTTTCTATTTTTGTACTACAGTTAAGTAAAGATGAAATTAGAGAAAACGATACTGTATCAGTTATCATATATTAATTAAAACAGGCTTTCACTATATTCACATGTGCAGCGGGAGTCCACAAGATAGAATTGCGGCTGCGCTGGAACAAAATCATTTAAAAATAAAATGCGAAATTCGCAAAATCGACTGTTTCTTTTATATAATATCCCGCATATGAACTTGTTCCCCTGAGGTTAGACAGCGAATTGCATTTCCCCTCCAGTGTCTCCGTGGTCTGTCCCGGGAATTCCCCGTGTTTCCAGCGACATTCAAAGTTCTAAGTTCTCTTTTGTTTGTGTGTGTTAGTCTGCAAGAGTAGTAGTTGTAATAACCTACTTGCAAACAGCAGCGTTAAAGTGTCCTGTTTGAAGTTTTCACGTGTTTTACTTCATAAATAACGTTTATCGTAAGTGACGGTATCACGGTGAATTCATGGAGACAGAAAATGAGTTTTGAAGTGTTGCAGTGAAACGTAAAAGGAGAAGCAAAATGAACATTCACCCAAGTGTTCTGAATAAATGGCGAAATGGGAGGAAAGCTAGTATGGGAGGGCCCCAAAATCT
This sequence comes from Thereuonema tuberculata, assembly GCA_023159025.1. Lineage (NCBI taxonomy): Eukaryota > Metazoa > Arthropoda > Chilopoda > Scutigeromorpha > Scutigeridae > Thereuonema > Thereuonema tuberculata. Next base: position 62,270,079 of record JAFIDM010014012.1, read on the forward strand.
TGACTCGTACCGGGGCCCCCAACGTTTTTTTTACGGCACTGTTCAAGTCTCTAAGTAAAACTTTGGAATAATGTTAAAATCCAAATGTATTGCTTTCTACTTAGGAAATTGGAAGTAATGCCCATCATCTCGCAGTGGTTAAGTTGCAGATAGTGGATTAAATTTTAACAATTCTGAATTAGTGGGGGTCTTTGAAGATTAAGTTATAATTTTTTTTTCTGTACTGAGAATTTCAAACGATAATTTCAATTTCAAATAAAAAATAGCCTCATTTGTAATGTCATTGAGTTAATTGCTATAAAAGCAATTAATTAATTACTTAAAGTATTTCGCTACAGGTCTATGTGTCCGTTGGGTCGCAGGATTTAAACACGAGCCTTGGGATCGTCATCCCGACGCCCGCCCACCTTTGACCCCCGAGAAAGAAATCCAGTTTCCATCAATCAGAAGGCTGAGTGGACCCTAGGACCTGTCTAGAGGTGAATTCAACATCTCTGACCTCCACTGGGGATTGAATCCAGCCGCAGTCAAGATACTCTAAAAAAAATACTATAAAATTTCACAAAGGCATAAATAATGTTATCACAAAAACACTGCTAGTTTAGTCAAATTTCATTTTTTCCTGTACTTACCTAAATTGCTGGGGGAAAAAAATTCTTCAGACTGCAGCAAGGATTAGTAGTTCACTTAAGTTTGGTAAATCCAGTTAAATGATTGTCATAGAATTTCCTTAGAATTTTCGAGATTCAAAAAATGCAAGTCCAAGAGTTTCAACGTTGCTAATTTTTCGTTAAAATCTTTTAAATAAACCGAAATATTTTTGATTGATAGAAGATGATAGTTTTAGAACTACTTCTATAACATTTGAATACAAGCGACAACCTAATAATTGTCAATTAAAGATTTAAGTAAAAATATTTGAAATAAAACATTTAAATATTTTCTTATTAAATCAATAAAGTAAAAATCCTGTTTTTAACTTAGAGGATTTCCATGTTAAACTTTTCATCAAATGCACCAGAATTCTAATTATACAGTTTCTAATTAATAGAAGTTATTAAATTCTGACTCTTGACGTGAACCTCAATTTCATTTCATGTCAGATGATTTCCGCAGAAGACAAAGGAGGCAAATCAAAGGGAAAAACTGTCAAATTCTGGCCGCGAGTTAATTAAATTACAGATCATGATGGAATCTCAAGATAATTAGGAAATAAGAAAATTAGGACAAACGAAACATTTCCTTTTCAACTTCCTGCCTTAAACAAAGCCTTTGTCATTTTTTAATGTTGTTTTGATTAATTTTTTCCTGAAGAAGCAACATTTTCGAACTATGTTATGTTTGTCTCGCAATTACGATTGAAAATTGTTTATTTTCTTGAAGATCTCGAAGAGTAAAACTCTTCAATGGAATCCAACAACAGCTAAAATACCAAGAAATAGTAACAGAATATTTGATAGATTAGATAAACAAGGATATATGGGTGGGATAATTTTTGAGGTTCAAATGTAGTCTAGCGCTTTTCGCATCGTATAAACATTTTTATCACGTTTTCGAATATTTTTGCAAATTCACTACAAAACTCGTTTTCAAATATTTTTAAGGAATCTAAGGAATTTCATGTGAAAATACTTTTTACTAAACTTAATTTTGTTTAATTTAGTTTTAACATATTTCGATGTAAACTCAGACTAAAATACAAGTTTGCCATCGCAGTTGATTTTCGCGATTTTTTATCTGGTTCAATGAATGTACAAACAATGTTGCCAGAAAATAATGAGATGGACAATAGAAGTAGATCAAACGCTGGTAACCTACTGTGCTTTCCCTTTATTTGCTTCACGGTTTTCAGAATGACAAAAGCTAAAAACTAATAACTAAGAAAAAAATTGCAAATCTATTTTAAATGCTAAAAGCTCGAAGAGTAGCGTCTTCAGTGTAAAAATCAGAAAATTAGTAATTATTGTGATTCCACATCACAGACAATCATCATGTACAAACCCAATTTCAATAGTTTGTATCAGATTTGATCTATGTTGATTTGTTTATGATAAGTACCTTTTGAACAGAAGATTTTAACAATGACAAAAAGATGAATGTGTCGCATTTACATAGCTTCTACGTAACACCTAAGTTTGATGTAAGGTTTTCATACGAATGGTTCGAACGAATTATAGAAAGCTTTTCTGTCTGTCTGTGGTTATCACAGTAGGAGGAACTTAATACTATGTTTGTACAATATGAACTTCCCTTTAGTTTTGACTGAAACTACACGTACTGGATCAAAAACTAAAGTTCAATCACTGTAAAGCTTCGTCATCCCTTTAACTCAACAACTGTTTATCTTGGGATAATGAAATTTTAATGGTTCTGCACCACTACAATAGGATACCTAATGTAAAGTCCTTCTGACTTTGATACAAATGAGGAAATATTTAGGAAAAAGGCGCCATTTACGTGATACGTAAACATTCGAAAGTTCTCTTGCCAACTACAAATTTTTTAACGTTCACTTTTCTACTTTTGTTTTTTTTCTGGCGTCACTTCTATTGCGAAGCAATCCATTTGCAAGAGTCTGAAAATCCTTTCTCAGACGAAAAGCAAAGCCTGTTCTGCAGAGAGCTAGTACTAACAAAAAAAGAAAAAAGAAAAACTGCTGCTCTTAAGTGTACGCCACCCACAACTTCTTTTCGATAGCATCGTCTGCAGCAGAAGGAAGCGATCTGGTTGGATCGGAAAAGTCCATCGGTCGGTTTAAGGTACCAGGTGTTTTTGGACAGGTCTCTTTGTGACGACGACGTACACTGATTGCGATCGTCCTCTCCTAGTGTCAACAGCAACAAGACAAGTTACACGACGGACGGCAGAAGGAGAACTTCTCGTGAGGCGGTTCCCACGGTACCGTTCTCCTCATCCCCCCGCGCCTCTCACACGCCAACCAGTTTTCTTCAGACTCGTCCCTGCTTCCCAGGAAATGGTCCACGCGGGACGAGGAAAGGACGGCCGACATGTTTGGTCTCTCGCACCTCCAGAGCCATTCTGAAGCTCCATCACACGATACAGAGGGAGAAAAAAGTAGAAGGATTTCGGTAAACAGACTTATTTTAAAATTTATTATTAAGTTTAATTGAGTAACATATATAAAAATTAGATGGTAATAAAAGTGTGCACAGCGACCTATGATCTACTGTGCGAGAAATTGAAGCATACATTATAAATAAATATCTGTAGGAAAACTACATTACTATCATTATTCGTGAACCTTATTAATTAAACACTACCTTATAAGTTTCAGAAAATTTGTTCTAGAACTTTGATAGTTTTTAAGTGTTGATATTATAAAAAAAAATATTAAATAAAAATATAACTGTTGAAGACATTTAAAAAGAAAAAAACCCAAAGAACGAAAAGTATTTTTTTTAAGATTGAAATATTTCATAAAATGCCTTTTTTTTTAACAGTAGACTTATAATTCCTTTAGTCAATAACGTTCTATTTCTTCTATATTTCATAATTGATTTGAGGTTTCCCAATTTAATTAGCAATAAACCACGATGGGACTGTAGGAAATGGAACGACACTGGTTCGTGTATCGAGGAAATCCCGTCCATATTTCACTGAGGCACAACAACCACTTGTTGAGTTTCTTCTTCCGAGTACGGGTTGTCCTGCCACGTTTCCTGTGCTGTCATCTCTTGCCATCAGTTGCCATGGAAGCGAAGGGGAGATGAGGTCATCAACACCAAGCTCTTCCCTATCCCTGGGGCTATTTAGGTCAGCTCCAATGACGATGGGGAGGAGGCCCGAGAAATAAGTATCAAGGTTCCCTTTTTACACAGGCATGGCGTCTGCTTTTTGAAATCGTGGGCTGTTCCAAATCTGTCGTAGGGGTGGTAAGAAATAGTTACATCATTATTGGTAATGATGAGGACTAGAAGACCACGTGGTCCAACTGAAGAAGCCAATGTAAACATTGGAAGAACAGACAGTTTATCAGGGAAATTGCATCAGTTTTCTGAAAGAATTCAAAGAATTTGCAGAAATGAAGAACTCTTTCTTTTTCTTTTTGCTGTTTAAAATTGAGTTTTTAATAGCATAAAACACAAGTTTTTCCTTATTTGATGAAAATATCAAGAATTCCTAAATAGAAAAGCATTTATTTTATTAAATCCATAAATGATTAATTTTAACAGAGAATTTGTAAGTGTACATTTCGAAATCTATTGCTTAAATTTACTGTTTGAGAATCTGATAATGAAAAGTTACCAATTGTAGCCAAATCTATTTCAGGGCATTGACGAATGGCTTTTTTCTCTTAGTTCATAACAACAATGAGTGGTGAAAATAAAACTCATGATCTAATAGAAATATAGCCTTGTATCATTGATAACCACTCAACAATGGCTCAAAGAAATGGATTATAATATTTGTGTACAAAACTGGATTAGTACAATGATTTGGATGGAATTAATAAAATTCTTTATTTCGAAGATTTTCGATTCAATAATATCGGAAATACGTAGAGGCATTCAATGAAGAAATAATAATAACTATTCACGAATTTTAATTCTTTTAAACCAATAAAATATTATAACTTACCCGTGTTGAGATAATGAGAAAAGATGTAATCTATACGCAGCACTAACAAAAAGATAAAAAAAAAAATAATCTACAAAAAGTCACCTTTGACCAAAAAATTCTTTCTAATCGTCCGTAAATAATACAGTAAAACCCAGTTATTACGCTCGTCAAGGGATCATGACCTACAGGCGTAATAAGCGGGATAGCGCTATAGACGGGAAATGATTTATGAGATGGGGAAATATTTGGACACCATTTTACAGGAAACATACTTGATTCTGCAATAGATATACTGTAAATATGAGCTTATTTCCTATTAAAAAGATCTTTGATTGTGGTTTGCCGAGTGTGTGTGCTACTGTTATGAATTACGACATTCTCAATGCGGTTCAGATAGCTATTAACGTCAATTGATTCACAAATAGGAGCAATACTAATATATTTTCGGAGCAGATTTAGTGCACACTTTACTTTTTTAAGTTTACAACAACCCTTCGGTGCGTCGGTAATTGCATCCCTGTTTTTCATTATTGTTCGCAGACTGGACGAGGGAATTCCTAGAGATTCTGCGAAATCCTTCTGACTTCTGTAGAATTCTCGTCGTACTTACGGAGAATTTGCAATTTTTCACTTATAGAAAGGGATTTCCGCTTCGACATTTAGCACAACTGTATCACAGACCCGCAACTTCAAAGAGTTCAAAGATTCCCTCCTACCAGGGAACAAAAAAAAAGAATCTTTACAGTGTTACATTTCGATACAAAATTTCCGATATAAAAAAAGCGCTACAAACGGGATTTGAAGCGTTATAAGAGTGGTAAAAGTATACAGAGATATATAGAAAATTCCAGGAACCGTATGAAAGGAGCGTAAAGAACGGGATAGTGCTATAAGCGGGAGCGTTATATCAAGGTTTTACTATATTTGAAAGACAAAACATTCCAGATGAACATTGTCCATGGGCTACTATTATTACTAAGCTTCATACAAAGCCTCAAACTGAACATGTTATGATACCATCCAGTACTATTTCTATATGAGCTACAGAAGAATATTCAATTCATGATTTAATATGTCATTGTCGTAAACATATTAAGCTTACATAAATACCTCCTACTAAACTTAACCAATGTATTAAAAAATATATATGTTAATATTGTAGTTTTTAATAATATTGAATAATATAATATTGTTAGGCTAATTAGTAAAAATTGGCTTTTACCATTTTTTTTACCTTCATTGGCTAAAAGAAAAACATCCTACTTCATCAACATCCGAAAATAATAAATATACAATACAGATAAATATTGTAATGTAGATGATGAGAGTAATATTTGTTATTTCAGATGATTGAAACTTCTCAGGTTCAATTTATTCTAGAAGTTGTTTGTTAGTTGATCTAAGATTAAGTTTTATCAGTTTATTGAAATGCGTATTTCAATAGTTATTTTGTTCAAGACGTAAAATTTTGATTATTAACAGACTTAACACTTGACTCTGAACTGGAATATCAACAAATGACATCAGAATTATAGCAACAGCATTTCAAGTCCTTGAGTAAGATCAGAATAAGATTCTGTGCACATTAGAAATATTTTAATAATGTAAAGTTAATTTTGCAATTTGTTTGTTTTGCTTTTTATTAATTTCTTTCTGAAGAAGATATATTTATAATTCCTATTGTTATTTTTTTAAGCTCACTTTATCCAATTAACTAAGATCTAATGTTTCAAAGTTTATGCTATGTAATGAATGTGGGTGGCAGAGAAGCCAAGCCCTGCGACTGGAGGTCTATTGTACTATCCCACGGAAATATGGACAGATGGAGAGAAAGACTGAGAAAGTATGGTGGGAGAAGTGCAGGGAAATGGGAGAACCACGAGAAAACATGCCCAGCGCGGATCGTCCACCATCACGAAACCCACATGAGAACCGAACCTCGGTACTCAGAGGTGATGCTTCAAAGTTACTCCAAACTATTAAATATAACAAACTCTTCAGATATAGATATTAAGCCATCCAATTCCTTTTTAATTTTGTTTTGTTATGTCTGTTTACATTGTTTTGTTTATATTTGTTCTAATTGTTTAGGTATTTATGGTTATTATTTGGAGATGTTTGAGTTCTTTGATTTGTTAAGTATGTTTTATTTGTGGATGATGAGTTGTTATTGTTACTTAGATCATTTGTGTTTTATTTAGTTTGTTATATTTCACGTTTAATTTATTTGTTGTTATTGCAAAAGGAAGTTATTTTCTTCTCATTATGTATATAAACCTTGAAAAAGTTCTTTGATTAAACGAACGAAATATTGGTGGAATTTGATGGTTTATATCTGAAGAGTTTGTTATATCTAAAATATTTGTTTATTTTTTGATTTATTTCCTAAAGGTACCATAAATTTAATATTTTGGAAGATATCCCAACAGTTTTAGCTAAATTCTAGATTTAGAAGCTAATTGAATTAGTTGTACAAATAGTTGTTGGCTCAATACAGCTGCGATGCTACCACTTCCTGATCGCCTTGTGTTTTTTTTTTTCTCTCACTAGGTGTCGTTGCTCCTAACCATCTGATGAGGCGAAACTAATTGAGTGACCAAAAGGTCCCTAAGATTCGCACGGGGTCAGTCTACCACAACCAGTCCTCGTGCTCCCACCTCTGATGCCCCTGAAATAGCATCACCTAATGATTGCTTCAAGTAAATAAGTTACTCTCAAATAACAACAATGTGTTGTAGAAGGGTTTTAAGTGAACAGCGAAAGTTAATCGTTAAGAATTTTAATGCTTGGCTAAAACCGATAAAAAAGCCTTGTAAGATCTTACAAACAAGGTGTATTAGTTTTCTTTGCTTCTTAAATAAATACCAAACAAATATATTAGTCTGAAAGGAAATTTAACGTGCCCGATGATTCAAAGAATTGAGTAAGCAAACGAAGGCACAACGAAAGGATTAGCACCCTGAGTTGTCATTGGGAAGAGACTGGGACGGACCGTTTCGTCCTTTTTAGGACTCATCAGCCAGCCAAACTTCACCGATGACAGTCCCGGTGACAACTCAGGGTGCGAATCCTTTCTTGTAGCGTTGTGCCTTCGTTTGCTTACTCAATTCTTTAAATACATTAGTCTTTTTACAATATTAAGAAGAAAGGCAATATCAGAAGAAAATCTGAACAATTTCTTCGTCATTCTGTACTTCAAATTTCTGCAGAAAATTCTGCAAACGGTTCAGTTTTTTGCTCCATCCCCAAACCAACCACATAGAAATGCTTAAAAATTCCCCCTTTCTTTGTATTCAAGAGAAAGAACGTCTGTTCATTGACCAACAACGAACGTCGTATTCAAGATATAAGAAGAGATCAAAGCTGTTTTGCTGACTTTGTTAAGGAAAAAAAAATATAATTACAATAAATAAATAAAATCAAAATAATTTAAAGATATTTTAATAAGAAGTGCAGTTACATTAGCAACAAAATTTAATTGTTTTTTTATATTTATGAATAAAAGAAAATATTCGATTGTAGCTGAAATCGGCTTCCATGGTGAAAGGATTTAGTGTGGAGTCATAAACAGAAGCAGGTGAACATGACTCTGCCACCTCTTCTACCAGCCACGTGACATTCACATTGTCCACTGCAGCACGTGATGGAGGTCTTCGATTTGGGACATTCAGAAACAGACAGATGATCATTGGTGTTCAGACAACTGAAAACAAAACAAAATAGAAGGAAAAAAAATCAAGAAAATAATACAAATATTTAAAATAGAAACAAAAGAAAGAGTCGTTGCAAAAATAATCAAAATCACAATATTCAGAAGTTTTTGAACCAAAACAAAAATTAAAAGATAGTTTACTATAAGAGTTAATTGTTATTCAAGATTTTATTTAGCAAATTGACACCAGTATTGAAAAGGAATATGAGGATAAACTAGAGAGTAAAAGAAAAATAACTAAGTACATCTCCTTTCTCAGAGAATAAAAATGCCAATTACTAGAAAAAAATTTAAACATAATTACATTTTTAAGTCTTAGCGTATATAGCGGCAAAGAAATAGTCCTTGCTGAAGTGTTGTAAAGAAATGGAGAAACCCACAAACTTCATATAAATACAAAGTAATTCTGTTGGACAGCAATAATTATGGACTTTCTTTCTATACAGAATTGCTTTAGATAACAATAACAATATTATTTTTCGTAAGAAATTGATTAAGACGGAACAGTTGTTTAACAGTTTGAAATAAATCTTAAGTAAGTGTTTGAATATTTTCCTCTTATATTTACATCCGTATCATAGCAGTTAAATATCTAAATACGCTTAGCATTGTTAAACAGAATATATTCATCAATATATTCTGATGTAATTCTAATGATACAATTGATTTGATAAAGGCTAAAACTTCACTGTCTGCTATAGATTGTTATCAGCTTTTTCCAATCAATCAATTCATACTAACAATTATTAGTACTGTTATTCTCTTGAAATAAATCCTAATTTTTATCATAATCAGAACTGAAAATGACTTGGATTAATTCACTTAATATTATCTTTACTTTTAATTTATTAAATTATTTATAATACTTTGGTTATCAGCTTGTTATCAGCTTGAAAAAATGCTTTAGCATTATTAGAAAGGATTTTTTTTAATTTTGTTAATTTGGGTTAATTCAAATAGCACTTAATCAATTCATTAGAGTTTTGTAGCCATGATGTCCAGTTTCTTATGTAATCAAATACTAAACGCTCCAACATTTATAACAGGTGGTAAAAGACAGGAATGGGATTTTCATGTGTTTAGATATAAATACAAGAGAATTATATCTCATCATATCTTATAAATGCATTTTTAACCAAAGTTATTTTTGTTTACCTTTCTTGCTTCGGTTCTTCAGCCATGACCAAAAGAAAGAAGTGACTCATTTGAAGAAGGAGCAACACAAAAACGGATCTTTTCATATCTAACTATAAAAATATATTAAAAAACATAGTTAAAAAATCTTATAAACATAGTAAATAAACTCTTAAATTAGATGATACAAAACGTGAGATGTGTAAAGTAAGTTTCACAGTACATAATCATTATTAATAGTTAATGGAGATTTGTGTAAAGAGAATATTTTATTTTTTAAAGTATTCTTATAGTTCATTTCGCAACTGTCCCTTAAACTTACGAAAATGAAGCAATACTTTCCTATCGTTGCACAATGTTTTAAATAATATTAAAAATAAATTCTGAAAATTCTTTTCCCTTATAGACTGAGTTAATATTCTTAATATTATTTAAATCCAAAATACTTACCTTCAAGAAGAACCAGCTGTTGTTGAGTGGAAACGAAAATATCTGCCTTGAAATGGTTTAGTGATACAATGGAATTCGTCTATTACACAATGCGATGATATCTGTTGTTATTTCCTCTTACGATTCAATATTTAGTCAAAGGAAGAGGAAAAAGAAGATTCACTCCAAGCCACAGAACAATGTTATCACAGCATTGAACAGAAAACTAACTTTTATCTATTTAGCCAAAAAGGAATTCTACTCAACTCTAACGGGGAGGGAAAAATAAAAGTATACAGCAACAGATAATAGAAAAAATTTCACTTTTTTCCTAAATAATTCATACCGTAATAAACTTACTATAGTTATAAATGTCTTTATTTATTTAAGGAAGCTAAAATTTTGGTGGATTTATCAGCGGAATC
>JAFIDM010014012.1:62287303-62302554 GCA_023159025.1 Thereuonema tuberculata
CATTAGGCACCAATTGAAGCCAAATCAAAGCCTTTCCCAAGAGATGAATCAATTCAAAATAGTTGGAGAACCTAAATTGACGATTAGGAAGTAAAAATAACAATAAAAAAAAAAATAATAATAATAATAGAATACTGGTCAGTTGTTTGTGGATTGTGGGAAATACAAGTTTTATTGAACACCGAATATTTCACAGGATATACAAGTGTTTGATTACAGATATTAGTCTATTTGATTTAAAATTTAAAATAAAATTCATTATTCATATTTTCAGAAGAATGAACCTTTTCTTTCTTTATGCTTTTAATTAATTAAAGTATGAATGTGTGGTTGTATAATAATATTCATACAAATATTCTGTAGAAATGTCAAAATCGTAATGACGTAATTGAGGTACAGCAGCGCAAAACATATACAGGGTGATTCACAAAGAAATGCAGAAACTTCGGGAGCTCATTCTTTACGAGTTACGGCTAGCGAAAGATTTCGCCCATAATGTACTACAACAATACGCATATGGACTATATCTCAGTAGTTAGCTCTCACAATAAATCAAAACAATGCAATTCACATTATTGTTGAACAGCTGTTATTGTGTTGCCAACTTTTTTGTAGGTTCCACGTGGGATAAGCTTCAAACCACTGGGAGATACAGTTCTGCGACAAGTTTCATTCGATTTTTCAGATCAACAACCATAAGAAACCACTAATTTCGCCCCTTAATTTACCTTCCCAGACTTCCAGCAAGTCTTCATTTCACCCAGGGTACTACTTTACGGGCGAAATCTTTCGCTAGCCGTAACTCGATACCGAAGCATTTCCGGACCTAGGTTTATATAACTTTTTTTCTTTACTTTTACATGTAGAATGAGCTCCCGAAGTTTCTGCATATCTTCGGGAATCACCTTGTATATATATATATATCAAAGTATTTTTTTTTTTGGTTATTGTAAGAATTGAAACTATTTTTGACTACACAGTATTGAAATTGCTGTCTTGGGACAATGTCTGTAAATGTATGTATTGTGATTGTAAGAAGCATTTGCATCCCTTGAGGTCTCTGACTCTATTCCTTTTGCTTTTGCTTTTTCCTAGTATCTTAGTTAAGATCCCGAAGTTAATGTTCGAAAGATTCAGGATTAAGGGCCCTTAATTACATGCCTAAGTAATAATTATTTAAAATTAATAACAATTATTTAACCTGAAGCTGATATTTTTCACCAATTAAACCATTTAAAATATATTTTAATTGTAAACAAGAGAAACTTATAGTTAGTTTTTTAGCTAATTTCCGAATACTGGCCCGATCAAATCTAAACATAGATTTCAAACTTATTTTTCAAAAGAATAGTGAATACATAGTCACAGTCTTCAGTAATTGGTGGTTAACTTACAGTTTTTCTTACAGTGTTACTTATCCTGATAACTTCATGACTTAAGGTGAATTCGTGTATTGATGATTCACTCTAACCTCCTCCTCTGTAATAGAATTTGTATCAAAATCAATGGAACAGCGCGTTTATTAACACTAATCTACTTTAATTAGAGGTCCTTTTGCGTTAAGTTTATTCTGCATATAAAAGTGTTTACGCAGCCTGATAATTGATCTCTACCATCCCACCCACAGATAATCTAATTGCTTAATCCACTCTCGCCAATTGTTACTACCGTTGTTCGCTTTTTAATTGACTCCAGATTTTCCTTCCAGAAGATTCTAGGGAGGTCTCATATCTAGTGTACTAGTTTGATTATGTATCAAAATTAAGAATCTAAATCTACCACTGTAATTTCAACATCTTAGCATAATTAATTGATTACTTATTAACTTATTTAGATCATAAAAGGACGAATTTGTTTTCCTTCTTCTTTCTTAAACCCGAAGATTGTATTTCGCTGATGTTAACAGATCGTCATCTTAATCACCCTTTTTTCTTCTTCTTTTCTTTGTCTTTGTTATTATTTAAAATAATTTTATACAATCAACACATATTTAATACATTATTTAATAACTTCTAATCCTATTACATCAACTCAGCGCAATATTTCGTCTTATTATAAATTCAATAATTTTTTCAAGCTGATTATAAAAATTCTAAGGACTAAAGAGAAAACATCTCCCTTTCCTTAACTTCAAACAAAGACGAAATATTGCGCCGAATTGATGTAACAGGATTAGAAGTTATTAAATAATGTATTAAATATTTACGGCATTTGTAAGAAGATTTAATCAACACAGATGTTCAATTGATAAAAGTACGTCAATTTGAGATTGAATTACTAAGCCTAAAACGTAAAATAGTCAACACAATCTGATTCGTAGCTGCTACTGTCCAATATTCCGATGCTACTATTTATTCTCTTTGAAAGTATATAAATAAGCGGGGCGCTACTTTTCTATATAGTTGGCTTACGAATTCTCAGTAAGTTCTCAAAAAATTATTATATGGTATTAAATAATTATTCAATCATATATAATGAAAAGTTCTCTCCACTTTTCTCTAGTTTTTGTTGGGTTGTTCTTCAACAGTTGAATAAATGAAGGCCCTGTACAAGAGACAATATTCAAAATGGCGACTGTGTTGTAGTAAAATGGAATCTAGAATATCAGCGTCGGTTTTCAAATTCCATCACATAGATATTTCGAATTCATTCACAACCTTTTGAAACAGTAAAAAGGCCAAATCTGTAGAAGGGTGAAAGGTCATTCGGCTACCGGAAATGAAATGCAGGGCATCATAATATGAACAACGCTGTGAATCAATTCTGTGTTGTGATTCTATTAACATTGGAGAGATGGCGAAGATAGACAGTCATTTACTCGCTTTCTGTGGGCGTGGGTGCGACGAACACGTGTTATGGATGATGCTACTCTATCGTACAGCTGCGGGGTGGGGTTACAACAAACAACAAAGCCTGTGCACATCGTAACCACTGCCTGAAAATAGGTCTATGAATTTCCTCTGATCTTGTCTTTCATCGACCGTTTAGATCGGCTGCAAATGACGAGGCTAAGGTCAGGGGTTTCACCCCGAGTGGCTTCATCTTGGGAACAAGAGGCACAAAGCACCAGCTGCTGCCAACGCACGATGCTCAACTGTTTTCCGATTGAAAAATCGTTTGTTTCCAGTAAATTGGAGGCGACGGCGCTCTTTTGGCTGCCTCGGACAAGGAAAAGAAAGAGACTGCGCAAACGGGTACTGACAAGGAAGGAAATGAGAATCGGAGATGAATGGTTATTACGCAGGTCACGGTGCATCATATTTTGATTATTTCAATTTATCTGAAAAAAAATATCATATTTTAAATAATGATCAAAAGAAAAAAAAATTCTTAAAAAAAATTAAGACAAACAACAAAAATTATATTAAGAATTTACGGAAGAAATAGCAAAAAGTGAAAGATTTATTTTTAAAATTAATAAGAAATTAAACTATAAAATATTAAATTTAATATTTCTGATAGATTTCTTTTGTGTTTTTATTATAAAATTTTAAAAATCTTCAAATTAATAAAATTAATTTTATCTCTTTGTCCTTGTGACAAACATTATTTTTTAAATCAACTAAAAAGAAGTTTTAATTTTATTATTACGTTGTGTCAGCTGCGCGAAATTCTAAATCTTTGTGTATTCACTGAATTTTGTAAAATTTCTATTTTGTTTTTAGAGTTTGGCACTGTGGAAACTATGTATTGGATTTCAAAGAAAGATGATACGTAATTGAAGAAAGGCTAAAATGGCCTGAAATTGAAAATGATCAATCACAATTACATCAAATACTAATGACAGTACTGAAAATCAACAGAAAATTCGTTTTCGGTTTCACTCATGTGAGTGTTCCGTATTTGAAATGGAAGCTGTGGTCGTCCTTACCCCTTTGCGCAGTGGTGTTCCCTGGGATCAGTTTCCATCAGGTGTCTGTTAACAACTGAAGAGGAAGATGAGAGAGAGCCTGTTTCTTTTTCTTAACTATGAAACCCTGCTGAGAGAAGAATGGTCAGTTCGCGACAGGTCAAGGGATTCACTCCAAACTAACAACACAAGAAAAACATTAAATTAAACCTTCCGAAGGGAAATAACGTTCTACAAACAAGAAAATATTTCGTGCTGAAATTTTATAAAATTCAGAATAACTTATTAAAGTTGAAGTTAACATATGAAAAAAAATATCTTGTAACACCATCATTCACACACAGTAATTTCAATACTATTTTTAAAAGAATCTTCTAACACAGCTCAAATCGTCAGCTTTTTGGCGATCTTTCCTTTTTTAAAAATTATTTTCTAACTTGTATTATTCAAAATTATCGAGCATATCAGAAATATAGTGGGGACTCCACTGATACTGCGGATTCCCTGCTAAGCCTTAACGGTAATGCACTAGTATCAGACTCGTGATACTGCGGAGTAGGGATCAGATCCCAGCAGAAAAGAAGAAACTCTTTTTCTTTCGCTTACGTGGCATATTAAAAATACGTTACATTTCATTCAGTCTGTTTACATCGTTGTAATGATATATTATCATTGTTCTTTATACTGTTTATCATTATCCCGATTAATGAATCGAAACGAAAATAAGAGCGAGTCCTCGACTAAAGTGATGGTTATTTGTTGGTCACGTCGAAAAGCGCCGAATGAACGAAGCAAGCGCCGTACCCTACATCCGTTGGTGTAATTAAAAAGCAATGTTAAGCGAACTACCGAAAATGGGATCTTATTGCACATAACTACAACGTTAATTTCTCTTTGTCATCATCTCGTCAGCGAATAAGAGACAACCATCGTTATTTTTTCTTGGCTACAGCAGCTGTTAGTTTTTGCCAAATTTAGACGATTTTTTTTATATTAGAGCCCTGCATTTCATTTCTTGAAGGCTTTAAATTTTACGCAAAGAAACACTACAGTTTCTTATTTAAAACACTAAATAAAAGTAGTAAGGGGCTTCACTGCGGGTTTTCCAAGCTGAATTCTCTTCCAAACGGGTCTAAGGAACCACCCAGCTTTCTGTAAAACAAGTGGTAAAACAGATTTCTTTTTCGGAGGTACAGGCGGTCAGGCGTTAGGCTGACCACCCGACCTCATCTCAGTACCGGGTCATTGAAACATTGCGACCTTAACGCCATTTCTGTAGGCTATCTGTAAGCCATCGGATGATGGCCAAGAGATTGCCTCTGTTACTCTAATACAGAACAGATTCTATTTTCAAAGCATATCGTGTTCCGTTTCGTAGCAGCAATCTGTGCTCCTGGTGGCGAATTGAAGAACTTGAAGATCAATCGCATTTGTATCTTTTTATTTGAAATTACTGACAACAGAATTGATTATGAGAATATGAGTTTGGAGACCTTAGGCTCATAGTTAAAACATTTTCTATTGAAATTCTTTTTTTTTTTTACTTTTTACAGTAATTTTGTAAATTAATGAGAAACGTAAAAATTAACTTTATTTTTTTAAATCATTAATTCAATAAAAAACAAACAGTAGATAAAAAAAATTAAAAAAACAAATAATTTTGAAAATATTTATAATGTATCGTATAAAAAAATAAACAAACTGGCATTGATTAAAATTCTTAATTACTGCTCTCGTTCAATGAATTCTCATAGAATTATAAATCCTCTGACAGAAAAATTTTCGTTATTGATTTTTGGTATTCTATTTTCCACTTTTTTTTTTTCTACATTCTCCAGACACCATAATGTCCTATAGTTTCTCTATATTCTGTAAATAGAAATTAAGCTGTTGATAAAAGAAAGAAAACATTTCTTATAGTCACGGACGTACATGAAGGGGGTGGGGGTCCGAGGGGACCGTGGCCTTCCCTTCGAAATGTAGAGATTACCCCTCTTTTCTTTCTTTGATTCAATGTCAAGTATAAGGGATCTTGGCCTCCCCCCCCCCCTTCCCCCTGAAATAAAATCCTATTTACACCCCTGTGTATTATTGTTACTTTAGGCATTTTAATTTATCCAAAGTGATCCTACACTACACTCAAATTTTGTCTTTAATAAAAGATTCCAAAACAAAACTATCTCGAAGATTTGTTTACACTCTAATCAGGCAATATTGTCTATGATACGACTTATTAATTTTGTAATCAGATAATGTCATTGAAATCAAATTAATACTTAATTAACATCCTAATTTGAAATTCTGATTAAGTGTTTGAAAAAAAAAGCCAAGTAAATAGCAAAAACAAATTCTTATTAGAAGTACCTTTTTCTGAAAGTGAAAGTAATTTTTGGTCTTCCATTATCTGTCGCCCTCTCACGGAAGAAAATAGAATTAAAAATAAAACCTTGAGAAAAAAATTATCTTAGAGAAAAATGAAAAATAATTGAATAAGTATATTTAGAATAAAAAAAGTATTATAACAACAATGGGAAAATATAAATATAAAAAAGAATTAGTATTTCTAAGTATTTACAGAATATGGTCTTAAAAATTCAGTACAAGCTTTTCTTTAATTAGATTTATTTTAATAATCAATGAAGTTTTACAGTTTTTATATAATTCTAATAGAAGCTATTCAAAAAATAATTTTGTGCCTCCGTTGTGTTTTGTTTTTTTTTACTTCCTTTTTTTTCTTCTCTGCCGTACTTGGGTTCGAATGCTTTGTAAGGCAGCCGCCTTTTAGGAGGACAATCTGCTGATAAATACCAAATAAAGCAGCTTTTATTTCATCAGAATTAGAATTTTATTATAAAAATTTCATATTTTACTTTTTCTTTTTAATAAATCGAGTACAAAAATAATTAATACTTTAAAATTTGGCAGAGAAAAAAATCTGACATTTTAAAAATTCAAACAATACATTTTCTATTAGACAAATAAAATATCTTATTAGCATTTTCCAATAATTTAGCTCCAAATTTATTTTTATTATAATTATTTTAATTATTTTTTTTTGCACTTCAATTTTCAAGTAAAGTTACACTTTGATATTTTGATAATAATAAATTTCAAAATCTTTATTTACTTTATTGCACAAAAAATCCTAACACAATAAGTAAATAATTGAATTAAAATTACGGAATTATAATAAAGTTTAGTATAATTGAAATTAATTAATTGCTTTGTTGAAAGTAATATTTGAGATACTTTTTTATATACTTAATTCAAGACTATAAAAATAATAAAATTAGCACTCATAATAGTGCTAATATTATATATTTATAATCATCTTCTAATTAACCTTATTTAATTCTATGTAGAAAAAAATAAAGTACAGCTAATAACATTCTCATTGTTCAATCTTGTTGTAAGATTAAAGCATCTCGTGATATTCTAAGATTTCATTAATTATTTGAGAGATAATTAATACCATTGTTGCGTGATAGCTTTCTCCCAAGATATTACACAACACACGCACACACACACACACACACACACACACACAAAGATGTAATTCAATTAACAAAATATAATTACAAAAAAGAAAGGTTTATTGGTTCTATTTTATTAAAGTCGGATTTTCTTAATTAAATCTTGAAACAATAAAATAAACATTGCTTGCTGTGGATAGTGAGGGAAATGGACAAATAATCATTTTAAATTAAATATGGAAGGAACAGGTAATTAAAACAGTCTGATGATATACGGTGGATTTATTTCTTATTTAATTATTTAAGTTAGAATAAAAAGAAGTAAAGCAGTTATAACTCTACTAATGTTACAATAGAATAAAATAATATTCGATGTTCTCAGTGTAATTTTAATAAAATATCTCAAATATAGATATATTATAAGAAAATAAAGTTTTAAAATGTCATGATTTCATTGAAATTTCGCTTCGGATTTCTTGTTGAAATTTATAGAAATAAAAATTCTATAGAATAGTACATTTGTACTTAAAACATTAAAACATCTTAAAACATTTTTTGATAGAGCCTCAAAATTCTTAAAAAAACTATTTTTGAAACGGGATATTTTATATTTGGGATAATTTTAATGGAAAATTTCTGGAAGATGTATTGCAAGATGGGTTCCATATGAAGGAAGCCAAGCAAATCTTTTCGGGAAAAGTTTAATTAGCAACTTTTTTTGGGTCCCAGGAAGGAACAGAACGGAAGTGAAATATAAAAGTGCGAGGACGGGAATTCATCCTGTATTAAGTCCCCGAATCCTCGGTGTTTGTCCGGGATGTCACTTCCCGTGAGACACTGAGGGAACAGGAAGTGAGGGTTGGAATGCAAGGAGATTTAAAGGAAGCCGTTTATCAGGAGAGGTGGGGGTGAGGGTAGAAGCAGGTTTAGATTTCAGGAACGAGGTGGCCATATGCGAGCGAGTAACGGTTATTGGGACCCTCAATGACAACACCCCCATTCACGGCACAAGTAATTGAAAAATATCCCGGAATTACTCCAGATATTAATGAGGGTCTCGTTTTTAATGAACCTGGAAAAATAAAAACATGTTTTTTTTTTGTCTTTTTTTTTTTTTGATGCATTAATCTACTACAAAGAAACCTTTTTTGATTCGGTAGACATTGATGCAATCTCTGATGTAAATTGCTCGGAAAAAAAATAAAAGAATGAGATTTAATTAATAAGTACAACTATAAATAAACTACATCTTGGAATTACGAGCAAATTGTTATAGAATAATTTTAACATTTAAAGAAGCAGTTGCAATCTTCATCTAAAAAAAAACACAGTGCAATTACGAAAGAAGAAAAGTAAGTGTCGTTTCCAAATTATTTAAAGTGCAAAACAAGTAAATATTGTTATTTATTCATTATCATAATTTTGGGCAAACATAGAATTTTACAATAAAAATACAAAACAAATATATATTAAAAAGAAATATCTGACTGGTCTTCATGAGTTTTTTTAAAAATATATTGATAACTAAAAAAAAGTTAAATAAAAGTAATTAATATATTAAAAATTAAGGTTATTTTATTTGCTGACTTTTAATTAATTTTAAATTTCGTTAAGTTTCGATAATGTAAAATTTCATTGATGTTTTCATTTTTTTTTTTCTTGGATTTCTTGGATCGTCAAAAATTTCTTTTTTTTCTGAATATTACATATTTCAAAAATTTAATGTAATATATGTTTAAAATTATTGTAATGTATTTCTGAGATATTTTTTATTAAATATTGGGATTACTTACTACTAAATTATTAAGGTAGCTTTATTTTGTTTATTTTCGCTTATTGCTTATTAAATATAATATTAGTTAAGAAATTAACAACTAAAGCTTTTGCAGTATTCGAAAACACAACTCAAGTGCATTTTAAAGAATTGTTTTGCCTTCTTTTTTTTTTTTAATATTTATTCCTTCTTTCATTAACTAACTTTGCTTTACTATATTTTAAGGTTATATAGATTTTTTTTATAGATAAAAAATAGATATTTTATAGATATTTTTTTAAAGATAAAAAAAAGAGTGATTAAAAAAAAATCTTCCAAAAATAGATTTAAATGCCCAATGGAAAGAATGTGTACTTTCATAAGAAGCAGTGTTTAAAATCAATTAGCTTAAAAGTTGATTTACCTGAACTAATTTAGAGAAGAATTATGTAACGAATTTTTTAATTCCTAATATTGTTATCTTGTTTATTAATGAAATCTTCCAAAAGACATCCCCTAAGTTCATCTATTGATTCTCAGATTAAAAGTGAAAACAATGTCTAGGTTTTTCAAAAAGGACAGTTTTATATTGAACAGAATGGCTACACATTATCAGTCCCAATTTCTATGTTTCAGAGATTATCTCCTCAGGTTATCGTGTCTGAAACTTTATTTGATTTATTTATCATAATTTTGAACAGACATTGCTCGAAGCTATTTCTTCATGTAAGTTGTGGTTGAACTTCCTCAGGTAATGTCACTCAATGGGTTAGAAAATTCCTATTCTGTGGCCTCAGACTCAATAATTGGAAAACGAAGAAATAGATTTATCTTTTTTAATCAATACGTGATCAGTTTACACTAATGCCGCTTTTACAAGTTCTGACATTGGACGTGAAATGCCTCCCAGGTCCAAGGAATTCTTAAATTAATTAAAAAAAAACATAACGAAGGATTGTTGAAATCTAATGGTGGATCAATTTCGTTATAATTTGCTTATTCATTGAATATTTAAGTTCAAAACTTTTAATTTCACAGGCAAAATATTTTATGAATAAACTTTGTGTTTATATTTATGCCTTTATAATTTGGATAACAAATTTATAATTTGATGATAATATGGTTTAACGTGCAGTATTGCGCGGTTGGCGTTGTCGCTATGACATCGGCCTCTCACCTCTGAGTATCAGGGTTCGGTTCTCGTGTGGGTTTCGTGATGGTGGACGATCCGCGCTGGGCAGGTTTTCTCGGGGTTCTCCCATTTCCCCTGCACTTCTCCAACCATACTTTCTCAGTCTATCTGTCCTTATTTCCTCTGAAATAGTACAATAGACCTCCGGTCGCAGTGTTTGGCTTCTCTGCCACCAACATTCACTACATAACATAACGTAACATAACATGCAGTATTAAGGTCTAAATCCAGATTGGACCATGAACCCACATACTACTAAACATTTTACAATAACACAAACATTTAACATTTCTATGTAAATATTAATAACGACGTTTCATTTCCAAATTGAAACGTGTTCTCTGAAGAGCGTTTTTCAGTTTAAATTAAGACTTATTAACCTGAGGATAAAGTTCGAAACATGAACTTTGAAACGTCGTTATTATTGTTTATGTGAAAGTGTTAAATGCTTGTTCTATTTCATGTGATGAATTCAGCCATCTTTCGATGTCCTTACATATGCTCGATATTTCACCGTTATTGAATAATATTCAAGTTTTGAGATATTATACGTTTCTATTACCAGGATTTTATTAATTCACACTGTCTGGTTTCTGGATCAAATCTTGTAATCAATTTTAAATCACTTCCCATCGGTCAATCATCTAGAAATTTTTCACACTTGCCTACGTCTGATGAAAATTCAATAATATACGGATATATTAATATTCCGCCAAGGCAACACTTCCTTCCGTGCGCCGTTACTGCAGAGACCAGCCGCTAGGAGGCGGCACATATATATATACACTTCTGAATTAGTCTATATAAGTATTATCTATACATATCTTAATCATTATACAATATAGAAAGCGTGGTTTTTAAAAGTTTTTTAATGCTTTATTTTTTTAACTATATCATCGAAATCATTTTAAGATTATTATTATTATTATTATAGACTGATGCCAAAAAATACCGAATTAACTTGATTTCGTTTGTAAATGGAGGTAGAAAAGGATTGCATTGATTTATTCCCCAAGTGCATTGAAAAAGAAGTCGAGGCCTTTCGACATTCATACGAAAATCTTTGTCAAGACGCATTTAAAGACGTCTAATTACATTGAGATAATTCTATTGCTATCCTTACTTTTTGCCTTCCGATACTTATACATGTAATTTATTTGTTAATCTAGTTCAGCAAAAATATTAGTTACGAAAATCTCGATCGGAAACTCGTCCCTTGCTGCAACTGAACTGCTTGTGTATTCTAATAATTTCTTTCTCAATGGTTAGTATTTGATGGTGGTTCCTTCTCACGACATCCGCTCGATCTGGTGTCGATTTCGTCGCTGCTTCGCACAAAGGCAAGGTGGGGTTGCTTGTAATGGCCCACCCCTACTCCCAAAAACCAGTATCAGGGGTTGGAAAAGGATATGAATGGAGCGACGGAGTATGAATGAATAGAGCAGCGACTCACTCGTAACCTAAGTCGTTTTTTAAAGAAACAGGGTTGAAGCTTCATTCCTTTGCATACGAACAGATAGGGGCCTTCGAGTCTAGTAATGTCGTTTAAAAATGGCCTACAATAAAAACAAAATAGCAACGAAGGTAATAGGACGAAACTGTACATCGAAACTTTAAAAAATTGCTAAATGTAAATAAATATTTTAAAATAGATCTGTATTTTTTTCAATGACACCTAATATGAACCATACCAATAATGAAATAAAAAAAAAGAAAAACAATTAAAAAAAAACCTAGGAAAAAGGAAAAAACAAAATAAAACAGCAGTAGCCGCTGTTCTAGAAAATTTAGGAAGAGAAAAAGATATGAAGCAGCTCCATTAACAGTACTTAACCTGGATAAAATTTTGATAGGAAGTGAAGATTTTGCAAAGTAAAATACATTTTCTATGTTTAGAGGGAAGTACTCAATCCTGCCGTCAATAAACTAAACATTTTTCGTCATACACAAGAGAAATACATAAAAAGTACAACGAGATACCAAGAACTGAAAAGAAAAACGTGAATTAGTAGAAACTAGATCGTAAGTAATTCTAAACAGTGAAAGTTAATGATTCCTGTATTTGACTAAAAAGCGTCTTTTATTACTTAAGAAATTTCATTGCAATTTTAAGAGAATATTTTTGAAAGATATTTCAACATCTTTTAGAGTAAAAATAAATGAAATGTTAAAATTGTCCTTAATCGTTTAACCGTGGGATAGCACAATAGACCAACAGTCGGGATGCTCGGCTTTCCTACCATCCACACTTACCACGCATAAACATAAACATAGCCAAAATAATAAAATAGTAAATTTAGATATAAATTCAATATTGGTTTATAAATGTTTGTTTATTACAATAAAATATAACACACAATTACTTTGTAACTAATGTTGAATTTCTGACTACATGAGCCTACCTCTAATTTACAGTGAAGTAATCAAAGGATGTAATATTCTAAAGGACTGCAAAAAAAGAACGATCGATTCATAAATATACATTTCCATATTTTATAACTTGTCAATATGTTAGAAACAGAAACTTTAATCTGTCTAAAACGTATAATGATTATTAACATTCTAAATATTTATTTCTTTAATATTCAGCAATAGAATAAAAATAACAAATATTTAGCTTACATCAAATAAATTAATTTATGTTTATTCTTAATACTCTTAATAATGCTTTTATTATTTTTTAATAATGTAATTAATTTCTTTATATTTGAGAATAACTTAGGCTTGATAAAATAAATAAAACTAAAAATTATTTCCTTAATGTCAAAGAAAAGAAAATTTATTTATTTTCTGATTAAGGAATATTCTAAAATAAGTTTTGTTAACTTTAATATTCTGAATTTTGCAAATAATGATTTCATATTTTTTTTTATTGTTGAAGATAAATTTTAGATTTTTTATTTGAAAAAGATGAATAACGTTCTATTATTAACAATATCACATTCTGTGTGGTATCTGTTCAAGTATTACTGGTGTTATGGACAATAAACTGTTGTCCATTCTCATAACTGTATCGAATTTTTTTTATCTTTTTTTTTTTGGAGTCAAATATCCCATTTTGTTTATAATTAAAAAAAAAATCAGATAAATTAAGTATTATATGATGATAAAAAAGAGTTTTAATAGAAAAAGTGAATGCTTTAGCTTCGTGGTTTTTTTTTTATTATTTTCTTTTAAAGCAAAAACAAAAAAATTAAATCTTTTACTATTGAAGCATCTTCATAATTTATAAATAGACTCAAAAAATTTATAAAAAAAAAAAACAAAGAAAAGGTAATTAGTTCACATTAAAAATAAAAATTCAAATGAAACTCTGATTAGACGAAAATATGGATAAAATTATATTTATTACAAAATTAATATTTTTATAGTTGTGAAAAAAAAAATTATAAGAAAAGTTTAACTGTAACAATTCTTCAGTTTTTTTAAAATTTAATTTTCAGTTTCCAATAATTAATTTTACAAAGAAATTCATTTTCAAAAAGTTAGGACTATTTTGTTTATTATCAAATAATTCTTTAATAGAATTTAAGAAAGCAAAAAAGTAAATAAACAAATAAATAAATAAATAAATAAACCTAAAACACTAATAAGAAAATAGAAAATAAGTATGAATCTTTGTTTATTTATGTGCACTTTTAATTTTTTCACAAAATTTTTCTTATTTCTTTATAGAAAATATATTTATGTAATTTAATATATAGGCTTGTTAAATTTCAACTTTTTTATTGATACATAAAACAATTGTATTGAAAACTGGAATGCCAATTGTTTTGTTTATTTGATTCATTAAATTGATATTTTTGGGAGAGTTCTGTTCGGTCTCTCAGTGAAAACCTTGCTCCTCACGAACTTTACTGACCTCTGACCTCTGCCGAAATGCCCTCCCGAGTAAATAAGTTCCTATGAGGTCATTTCCGGGAGTTGGTTTCTCTCAGCCGGTTTTCTTTCTCACAGTTGACTCTGCTAGAAATTTATTATTATTATTATTGGTCTTGGAATGATCGTATTTTCGTGTTGCTTTAACTTCTTCGTGCATCTATTTGCTATTTTATAACAACCTATCTGTTACTGTAGTCAAAATAACCACAGAACAAGTCAACACTTTGTTTGTGACCTGCCGTATAGTTAAGAGAAGATTATTATACTTTCATTGGAAAACAAATTTCTGAAATTGTTCTGTTTGCTTTCTTTATCAGTTATTTCTGAGGAATATAAATTCACAAACTTTTTTTTTAATCTGTATAATATCATAGAAATAATTATTAATAAGAATAAAAATAATTCATACTATCTTATTAATATAAAGCTATTAATAGCGAGAAAATGAGAAAGAAATAGAAAACATCACCATTCAACTTCACTAAAGATGTAAACCATTCCTATGAAGTATTAATTTCTATTATTTGTGATATTCAAAAAAACTTTTATTCAATTGCAAATCTTTTATTTTACTTTTGGGATTCTGAAAAATGAAGGCGTAAACTCATAAACTATCTCATCTTTTTTATTCTTTTTATATTGTATTTCATCCAGAGAATTTCTGAACTTCCTCAGGCATCTTTTTGAAAATTAATAATACATAGATTCAAATTTTTAATAATTACAAATATTTCCATGCGACTTTGTTTTAAAGTCAAATTAACATGAAATTGTTAGAAATTGTTTAAAACAAATACCGCAAGGAAATGTCCGTAAATTATTTTAAGACAAAGTCGCATGGAAATATTTGTATTTTTAAAAAATTTAAATCTATGTATTATTAATTTTCAAAAAGATGCCGAAGGATATCCAGAAATTCTCTGGATGAAATATAATGAATAAAAAAGATGAGATAGTTTCAAGTAATGGATGTAAACTCATAATTCACGATTTCATTTCGCATGCTTTCCTTTTGCAACTGCCATTGTCAAGGCTGACACACACCTTACCTCGAAAACCCTTCTCTAACACTCACCACCTCCAACATCCACACTCAGCAGC
>JAFIDM010014012.1:62305919-62316561 GCA_023159025.1 Thereuonema tuberculata
GTTAAGTTTTTTGTTGATAGACAGTCAAAAGAGCATCTATCAAACACCAGAAAATACTTTTTTTTAAAAGGTCAGTTCTTTTGAATGTCAACAAGTCCTTTGGGAATCCTCCCTATGTTAACGTTTCCAAAGAGCATCGTTAGGTGAAATTCATAAACGAGAGGTAATTTTCTACAGTTTGCTTCTTTGTTTACTTAATTTTATAGCCTAGTAATAAAATGTTAATTAAAACTAACCATTATATTTTATTTTATAATTTTTAGGAATGCCGAGAGCCATGTATTCTGCGACCCCAAGGGTCACTTAAGCCTGAAAGGGGATATGTAACTTAAATGAAGTTGTTAGCAATACGAAACCTAAATAGTAAAAATTATAGTACATTTACGCTAATACAGATGGGAAGCAAAAAAAAAAGTCGGACAGAATTGAAACTGAAATTGTGACTAATTTAAAAGACGATGTTATCCCAAGTGAAAGCAGACTTCTTTCCGCGCGCTAAATTAAAACATTTGTACGAGCTATCCTTTGTTACAGATGAAAATAGTATAAAATAACCGTTCATTCTAGCGAAGTGAGCGAAGATCACTGTACAAAATCAGCACACCTTCTCCGCCTCTCCTCCCAATTACTGACTTATCTATTAATCTTATTACGAAGCTTATTTGAATTCTAATTTAATTCGTACTTTTAAGATTAATTCAGCCACATTCAGAATTAGTGATATCTTTTGATCTTCGCACCAACATCGAACTAGTTTACTAATAGATGACCTACATCAGATACAATCCTCCCCGTTGGCTCTTGAAACCAAGTATCATGGGAAACCGTCTCAGCGTGTTCACTTGAGACTCTGATCTCAGATTGTTAATTATCATCAGTACACTGAGTTATTTTGGAATTATATATTTACTTTCAATCCTAAATAAATCCTCTGTAACACAGTGTTTTCATGTATGGAATTACAATTGTTAAGACCGTTAGTGAAACGGTCAAACGATCAAATGATGTGCAGCCATTTTCTTTTCATCAGATCAAGATAAGGCCTTTTCTGACATCAGGGATCAGCAATAATTCATTTCCACACAAATTCTTGCAATGTATAAGGTTTAAAAGTATTATTTAAATTTATTTGTAATATTATCTTTTTTTTCTTCTGGCATTTAGAATATCAGTTGTAATAATTAATAACTATTATTAACGTATTGTACTTTATAATTTACTGGCATTTTTCTCAATCTGACATAAACTATTTGAATTAATTTATTACCATTTCATTAACAAAGAACTTCGATTACTTAATTTTCTATATTTTTAATACTTTCACTTAGGAGCACTACCACCCTATAAACTGAAGATTGCAATAGAAATACATTCTATTATTGAAATGCAATATTTACAGCATCTTCTAATCAGATAATAATGTAACGTATCAGAAAGATCTCTTGTAAGAGTGGTGTCAAATTGATGCATCTCTACAATGGTAGCAATGATTCAAGAATGCACAACTCAGAAAATGATTGTCAAATGCAAACTTTAACTCTTCAAACCATTAGTTCCTGTTTTTCTTGACTTTAAGTTAAAAAAAAACAAAAAAAAAACAGGAAACTAATGTGCAAATGCAGTTTGAAGACATTACTATGACCGTCCATCGAAAAGAGAATAATAATAGTTTCTTTTGTTTTGAAATCTGTTCGTGTTTAGATTCTCGCTGTTATTCTACAGGAAGCCTAATGCAGATTATAGAGTGTTCAGGAATGAGATAATAATGAAGTGAGTTGCAAACTGCCATTAATATTTCTTTTTCCGTTGTAACACTTATGTTGTCATAAAATAAACAAGTTTTAGAATTTGTCCGAAGTAATGTGTTCTAAGAGATCTAATAATTCTAAGAGATCTGTTTCAGGTTTCTTAATCATCATCAGCTGCATTTGCCCAGTATTTACAGCTCAGTGGATTCCCGGTATCAAAAATTTAGCGGCTAGAATACTTCGAAGCTGGAATACTTACTTTGGAGTAAGTACAAATCCAACCGGGTTCGGTTCTCATGTGGGTTTCGTGATGGTGGACGATCCGCGCTGGGCAGGTTTTCTCGGGGTTCTCCCGTTTCCCCTGCACTTCTCCCACCATACTTTCTCAGTCTTTCTCTCCATCTGTCCTTATTTCCGTGGGAAAGTACAATAGACCTCCGGTCGCAGTGCTTGGCTTCTCTGCCACCCACATTCACATAACATAACAAGTACAAATCCAGCTTAACATACTTTCTAACTTTATACTTAAAAAGGCTTTCTTTTCATAATTGCTACAACAACAGACGACAAATAACAGAAACCTAACAAAAGAGAAAAGATACATGATGTCGTAAACTAAGCAACTCATACATGACATCGTAAAGCTTAAAGAGCAATTTAGAAACATTAGCCGTGGAATCCTGAAGTAATAGAAACTGGTTAAACGTTCTGTCTTCTTTAGTTGCCATTGGTTGGATCTTATAATGTAAAGTACGTAAAGCAGAATTGTAGGATTGCATTAGGCCTATTGTTACTTTTATAAATGTTGCAGACAGGAAAATTAAAAAAAAAAAAAATCAAGAAATTTTATTCTATATAAAAAAGCATATATAATGTATGGATTTAATAATGTTTGCTGAGGTTTTTTATGCTTAATTTTCTTTTTAAATACTATTACAGAACAATATATCGGAAGCGCAGTGGTGCCTCAAAGGAAAAAATACACAATGAAAAGCTCACCAATGAAAAAAACCAGTGAGAAAATCCATGTACCAGCGAGAGCGGCCTCAATGAGTTTTTTTAAAGCATAAGACTTCAAACTGCGCATTTGAAATGTTAAAAACAACAATGGATGAGACCAAATTATTCACAAGTGACATCCTGGAACAGCTGTTAATAAGTCAGTAGTTTAGTTTGATACTACTGAAAGTAACCCAGACTGAATGCTTGTAGTGTGTGTTTAACTTTATTATATTATGTGTGTTTAACTTTAGTTTTAACACTGATTTGTCTAAGTAAGTTTAATCAGTTCGTTTCTTTCTACGAATGAATTATTCTATTTAGTTGTAGACTTCTAATTCTCAGTCGGTGCTTTGGTAGTTGGCCGAGTGATGTCAGCTCATTGTAGTCTCGGTCACAGCTCAGGTCCGTCGCTAATGGTGTGGGAACGGAGAAAGCAGCCCGGGTCACTCTCGGCCATTAATTGTAATTATGCTCCTGAAATAGTAGCGCCATTTGACAGACCCCTCCGTTAATTGCCCAACGACTCAGGTGGAAAAGAATCGTTAATCAGACGACTTTGGAATTATTGAAAAACGGAACGGATTAGGACAGGATTAATTGATTTGCCAAGATTAATCAACCGTAGATTTCCTAACGCCATCCTTTTCATTCCTTTCGCATTTAAAAAAAAAAAAAACAAAACCGAAAAAACGGGTTTTTCTTTTTCTAATCTTTCTTTTTTTTTATAAGTCTCTATGGTAATTTATCTCCTTTTTACTATCATGTCTTCACTATGAATAATGTCTTGGAAGTTTGGTTTAGGCAACCTGATTAATATCTTGCTCAGTTTGAGAAAATAAACCATTTAATTTAGTAGTAGTTCTCTATAATTACGTATTTCTTATAAAATTACATTAAAAAATAACCAGAAATTAAAAAAAATGAATCTCTTAATTTCTTTCATTTTTTTTTTTTATTATTTTGTTTCTGTTTACATTTAAAAAAATAAAGATTGCTTTTTATTTCTGAAAAAAATTATCATCAAGTCTTTATTTTATATTTTATGGATTGGGAATAAAAAAAAAGCTTTTCTATTTTTCATTTTTTTTTTGCTTTTTTTCGATTTGTATTCTTTACTTTTCTTCACTTTTCTTAACTTTTTTCGTGACGTTAGTATTGTCCGTAACGTCGAAGCATTTTTTAACCTAGCGTCGGCGTCTGTAAGCCTGCTCGTATCTCAAATCTTTACTCGTATCTCAAAGCAAAAATTTGCCCGAAGGCTTCCTCATATCTCGGAATACTCGTATATCGGGACGCTCGTATCTCAAGGTATTACTGTAACAAACATTTAAAATAATATATCAGTGAACAGCAGTGTGTTAGTGCATTGTTAATAGCAAGAGATATCACAAATGATCAATTTAGTTTTGTTAAAAAAAGAAAAAGAATTAATATGAGAGAAGGTTTGTTATATTGAAATGAGAATTAAGTCAGTTCCAAAAAATAAGATGTTTTACGGAATGAATATGTTTCTCCATAAACAATCAATTGGAGAAAATGGAAATAGGTTTATTTACGGCGAATAGATGTGAATCAAAAGAACTATGAGAAGTTAAAGATCTATCAGCAAATAGATAAAGTTAAATCTATTCAGTAAATAGATATACAAGCAAAACGTCCTCGGATAAGGTATATTATAATGGCTTCCAGCAAGATTAATGTACTATTTTCAAGTGATAGCCTCAAGTAACATAATTCCTGATCAACAGCAGATATTAAATTACTGAAGTGAAGTAACAACAACGGTGATATTTACTGAGAACACATTCCGAAGACGAAAGGTGCTTTAAGTATATATAGATTGATATACAGATTGTTATGGATCCAGAATGTTCGAATATGTAAGTTATTCCAGAAGAAGATGGATTTAATGTTTAAAATGAGAGATATTCGTAACAAATCCTATTACTAGGACTATTTTCCGTTAAAAGTAGTTAATTTAATATAGTTACCGAGAAGTTAATTTGTAATTAATTCAGTGAAAGTTAATGAATTCAAATATAATTCATTTTTACAGAATATATACAGTCATATTAATAAACATAAACTAAAAGACCTGGAAAATGCTTATTTTATATTTGGATGATGAAATATTTAATTCTTTGAGTGATATAATAAATGCAAGTATATTTAATAAATTTATTTCAACGATATTGATCATTAAATTAATTATTAAAAAAGAACAACAAATAAACCTATAATTTTTTTATTCGATTTTTTTTTCTTTGGATGTCTAAATTTTCTTTGGAACGGTCTTCATTTATTTCTTTATTTGCGAATATATTTAATGGGATATTCGTCAGTATTTGAATATTTTATTTTAAATGAAGATAATCTTCACTGATCCATCAGAAACTGATTCACTCCAGACTTAATCAAGGTCAGTGAGTCTCAAACTGTTTTGGTTCAGGGAGCCTTGTAAAACAGATAACAGTTTTCTAGTACAAAATTAAAAATATATTGGTATATTTTACAGTTATAAATGAAATAACTTAAACTCTAGAAAACAATTACTTACCTTATTTTAATAAATTAAACCTGGTCGTGCTATTAATTGTTCAAGGATAAAATAAATCTCCGTGCAAATGGATTTCTTCTTATTTTTAAATATACTTTCATAAGGCATTTACTTAGTCACCTCTTAGGGAGTAGGGTGTGAGAATTACTGATGTGTGCAATACTGATCGGCAATTTTTCATGGTGTTACTCCTCCAGACTGACGTATGTTCGCCCAGCCCTATGTTAAGTGGGTACCTGGTTTCTTATTCGGGGGGGCATCGGAATGACCATCGACTCAGCCTGACCATCAACTAATCCTGTTGGTCGAGGATCGTTGGAGCTTTAACCTCTTAGGCTCTGAAGGGCCTTTACCTTTACTGTTACTTTGTATCTTTCTCTGGAATCTGAGCTGTTTGAAGATGTTCTGAATTAATACCTTGACCTTTCGGGCACAGCCGAGTGATCATCTACCATGTGACTTATAAGTCCCAATCTTGGTTCGAATCCTGACGTGGGCTTGGATGTTTTCTTCTATATGGATTAGTCTTTCTTTCCATCATTTGTTCTTAATTTCATACTTTATTCCTGGCGTAGCTTAGCATAATTTGTAGCTCTTGGGCCGTTAAAAATCACACTGAAATATGTGCGATCAAACAAACAAACAATTAATCCCTTCCTATTCTGTAGATTACCTTGTGATGGATCTGAATTTAAGTCGTTTATCAGTGCTAGAGACTTCATTCTAATCAGATAACATTTCCCTTTACTGCAGATGTTTTAATACGTGAATCCGTTATTCATTCATTTATGGTTTCCTAGTCTTTTGTACATATTCTCAGACAGAGTACTTTGAAAAACGTTAGTTCTTATTTCGAAGATTAAAATGGTCAGTTACGGGTAGTGGACTAATAAACAACTTGTGTAATTTTTATATCTTACAAGATAATTGCTACTTATTTCAACATCGTTACGATTTCAGACATTGTCTTCTTAATAATTTGAAATTATTGATAGTTAATCTAAGTTCTTTATATTCAAAAGCTTTGTAATGACTCCAATTATAAGTTTTCTAATTAAAAACTCCTCCCTTATTTTTATTTCTTTCGTTTTCTGTAATTCATAGTCAAGGCTAATAATATTTAGTTTGTCATAGACTAGTTAGAAAACGATTCAACTTATGTTAAAAGCTTTTATTCTCGATATTTTTGTTACATTTTTTTTTTAATGTAATAAGGTTTTCTTTTTATGTGATTTTCTGGAGATCTCTCATCGTTAATTGGCTCTTTCTTAGTTGCGCTTCAAAAGCCTCAGAGAAAAGCTCAGTTGATTATCGCATCAACGAACAGAACCTTGAACAAGCGCCGGAAACGATGCAAGCCTCGTGAAACCACTGCGTCTACCAATTAGAGAAGAAAAAAAGCAGAGAAAGAGAGAGAGTGCGGTTTCTCTGATATAACCCAGTTTTCATATTATCTATTAATTACATCAAATGTTATTAGACTTGTATAAGAGAAGAGATCACATAATGTTATGCAGAACAACTGTCCTACTGGCTAAACAAAAGATTTTTATGCTTAAAACGCTGCCTTCAATTTCAACGAATAAGTCAGTCCTGAAAGCTTCAGTTTTATTATTTATTTATTGATTTATTTTTAAAAAATAATTTTAATTTTATGAACTGGATGATAATAGACGACTTTAATATTAAAGAATTGAACCATTTCATTTTCTCAATATTCTTTTTTGATAGTATTGAATTGTTACCAAAAAAAATTCTTTTATTTTTGTATATAGTTATTCGGTTTATTTATTAATGGTGTTTATTAGCGACCCGTTTGGGAGGTATTGTGATAGCGACCAAAATCGGTAGCTAATGGGTTTGTCCTGTCCGTCCGTGTCTGTCCACCCCCAACAACTCCCGAACGGAAGGTCAGATCGACAAACGGATTTCAACATCGTATTCAGAGGCCCAAACATTGTAGGAATGGGGTATTTTCAGGGGTCAGCGCCCCCCCCCCCCATGTTTGAGATATTTGGCATTGTTTTCATTAGATTTCCGCTATTAGCTTAAATATTAGAAATGCAACCATTTCATTTCAGTTGTTAGCTATAGCATGATGCTTAAGTTCTCGGACTCATACATTGAAGGTTGTCGGTTCGAATCCGTTTATCTATTTTTTTTTCTTTCTTATTTTCCTAATTTTTTTTTTTTATTTTTCCTTACGTTAATGTACTTTCTTTTTTTATTATTATTTTGAATTATTATGGGTCGCCCTTAAATTTATGCTTTAGCGCAAAATAATATTCACTTGTTTAAAAAAAAAATACACTTTTATTTTAAATATAAAAAGTGACTATGGAATTGCGGATCTCAAAAAAGTCTTATAAATAAATAAATTAAATAAATAAATAAAGCATTATTAGAAATTTTGTTTTTGCCATTTATCTTGTTTAGTCAATTCCTTTACATATCAAATAAATAAATAACTACTGTATATCTGTTTAGAATTCAAATCCTTTCATCTCTTCTTGTTCAGTAGATCAGTAGTTCTATGAATTTGATTGTCAGACATTTGTATCTATCGCAGGAAACACTTATCACAGTTTGTTATTCCAAAAAACAAAAGCTTGAATCAGACTGTAAGACAATCTTTAGAATTTAAGTAATCAATGTTGTTTTATTCTTTCTCCTTCTTTGAGTTTATTTGAATTTAATTTATCTTCTTTTTATTTTTGTTACATCTCTGATCAAACCGGATGAACACATATTATTAGAGTCAAAATATTTTTGCGATAAAATTAAGGTGATATTCTTATACATCTGTGCCGATAGAACAGCAGCCCCAAAGTTACTTTTTTTTTATTAATGTCAAGAATTTTAATTCCAGAATATTAAAACAGAACAATTAAATGTCACCTTCAAATATAATGAGTGATTTACATAAGTCCTTTTCTTCTGAGCGTTTAATGAAACCCCTTTAAAAGCGTCAGTACTGTTGTTTATTTTTGACTTCTTCATTTGTTGGATTTTAATGATGTCACTCCTGGGAACTAAAACTTCTTTGCTGAGATTAATCCTTGCTAATGATCGCCAATTGCAGTTAGAAACTACATCTGAATGTCACTGGTGAGACATCTTCCAACCGATAGGAGTTGATTATAACTCAACCATCGCTAAATCTTTTAACGCCAGGAAGCAATAATATCTTCAGCGCCCCTCCATAATTTTCCAACCAAAAATGAAAAAACTGTCGTATTTATCGAAGAGATTTAGCATCGTATTTTATTTTGTTGTTAATTTTGGTTTGATTGATTGAGCGTAAAGCTGTAGAATCCTTATTCGTCACTCAACAGAAACAGCTTCACTTCATTCCAAGTTAAGTAAATAAATTGGAAAGGTACCTAAGAGTCCAGATAGTAAGTTGAGTTTCTTAATTTAGTCATATTAATTTGAATATTTTAATATCATTGTAAAATATAGATTGTGTGGTACAGATATTAGATATTTACACTAGTATTTGTTACAACTCTCAATATAAGATCAAAGAGGAGACACCATTAGGCACAAATATATTTTAATTGAATTTTGAGTTGAAATACGACTGTCAGATCAGTTTGTCAAATAGATAAATAAAAATTGTTAGTCGTAGATTTAGGTTATAAAGGATGGTCTTTTTGATTTTGTAAAAGGTTAAGGAGCTAAGCGGCAAAACAAACAAACAAACAAACAAAACATGTTGCATTTAATTATAATCTTATGGTATTTTGGTGTTTAAAAAAAGAGTTCGCTATAAAATAGTTTAGATTCTTCTTCTCAGTTGATCCTTGAACTATCTATTTTTTTTTCATTTTTCTCAATTTTTTTCTTTTACATAAGTGACTTTTCCTATTTTCCTAAATTTTCAATTTTTTTTTTTTTTTTGTTGTGTTTTCGTCTGACATTTTGGAAACTTATCAGGGAAAGGATTTGACATCGTATGAAAAGGAAGTTCCACATATGAAGTCCATTTAAAGAAGAATATTACACTTTATTTTTAGTAAAAGGTTTTTATCAATATTTTTTTCTAATTTTATCATTAGCATTACATGTTTTGTGTAGTGATTAATGTATGTACGAAGATTTCCTGAAACAGGAGCCTCTTTGAATTAAAGTTCCTGTTCTGGCTTCAAAAGTAAGATCTTCCTTAGCAATTATCATGTACAGGGTGTCCCAAAGGTAGACCGACAAACTTCGGATGGTTATGCAGAACATCAAACAAGTAATTTTTATCAGTAAACCTAGAACTTTGTCAGCAATTGAACCGTTTCAGCACGAGATGGAATCAGAGAGTAGATATTGTTGCCCTACTGTTATATACTATTTCATTTTTCTAGGACCGGACACCGTATCTTAGAATCCCAGTGTAGTCGACATTCAATAACTGACAATGTACAGACATTGGAATAAATTGATACCCCTTCGAATACTTGCTATAAATCTGTCATTCTCATGCTAATACCATACGTTCTTTGCTTTCATCTCGTGCTGAAACGGCTCATTTGCGGGACATGGGTTTTTAC
This sequence comes from Thereuonema tuberculata, assembly GCA_023159025.1. NCBI lineage: Eukaryota > Metazoa > Arthropoda > Chilopoda > Scutigeromorpha > Scutigeridae > Thereuonema > Thereuonema tuberculata. The sequence continues at coordinate 62,315,768 of JAFIDM010014012.1, forward strand.
TGAGCAAAATTACTTGTTTTGGTGTTCTTGAGAACCAACCGAAATTTATTGGTCTAATTTTGGAACATTCTATAAATATCATTGAAACTTAGGATCGATAATATTTTGTAGTTATTAATAGAATATCGAAATAAATGTCTTATCTCTGTGTGACAAGTTAATATTAGAAAATACCATTGTTTAATGATCCCGTGGGGAATAAGTTGTTAGGAGATCCGTATGTGTGTTTGTGTACAGAGTGGACCAAATGTAGGTTCACAGTTAAAGTATCATGTATACGTAGGCAATTGATTTTAAAATGTAAGTATGTTTTAAGCATTAAAATCAACTATTTAATCTCTCAGGTGTTCAAATGTCCTCCTTCAATATTGCAACATTCTTCCAACTTTTTCAGGACACACAGTACGTCGTAAAGTTCGATTTTCCAACAATACCTTCGCTTGATAATGCACCCTAAACTGTAATGCCAGGTTGGTTTATTTCGGTTTCTATGGTCAAATGGGGATTTTCATCAGCCCAGTACACACACAATTATGCCTGTTCACATGGCCCGATAAGTTGAAGCAAGCCTCATCAGACCAGTTAATCTTATCCAAAGAGTCTGATTGTTCTCCAGCAAATTGATGACGCATCATTTCGCAAAATTACAACCGGCGATCTGAGTCGTCCTCCAAAATACCATGTCGTGGTCGGTAAGGTTTTAATTTCAATTTATGCGTTAAACGTTGCAATGATGTTCTTGGTATGGATAGTTCTGCAGACGCACGACGAGTGGATTTCTTTGGACTGTTCAC
>JAFIDM010014012.1:62340677-62358574 GCA_023159025.1 Thereuonema tuberculata
AGGACCAATTCTGTTTGTATAGGAGCTTCAGATATACAGGACCAATTCTGTTTGTATATGAGCTTCAGATATACAGGACCAATTCTGTTTGTATATGAGCTTCAAATATATATGACCAATTCTGTTTGGTATGAGCTTCAGATATATATATATATGAGCAATTCTGTTTGGTATGAGATTCAGATATATATGATTAATTCTGTTTGGTATGAGCTTCAGATATATATGATTATTTCTGTTTATATAGGAGCTTCAGATTTATAGGACCAATTCTGTTTGGTATGAGATTCAGATATATATGATAAATTCTGTTTGTATATGAGCTTCAGATTTATAGGACCAATTCTGTTTGGTATGAGCTTCAGATATATATGATTAATTCTGTTTGTATATGAGCTTCAGATGTATATGACCAATTCTGTTTGGTATGAGATTCAGATTTATATAATTAATTCTGTTTGATATGAGCTTCAGATATATATGATTAATTCTGTTTGGTATGAGCTTCAGATTTATAGGACCAATTCTGTTTGTATATGAGCTTCAGATATACAGGACCAATTTTGTTTGTATATGAGCTTCAAATATATATGACCAATTCTGTTTGGTATGAGCTTCAGATACAGATGAGCAATTCTGTTTGGTATGAGCTTCAGATGTATATGACCAATTCTGTTTGTATATGAGCTTCAGATATATATGATTAATTCTGTTTGTATATGAGCTTCAGATATATATGAGCAATTCTGTTTCGTATGAGCTTCAGATTTATAGGACCAATTCTGTTTGTATATGAGCTTCAGATATATATGATTAATTCTGTTTGGTATGAGCTTCAGATATATATGATTAATTCTGTTTGTATATTAGCTTCAGATATATATGATTAATTCCGTTTGGTATGAGCTTCAGATATATATGAGCAATTCTGTTTCGTATGAGCTTCAGATTTATAGGACCAATTCTGTTTGGTGAGCTTCAGCACCACACGTTATTCAGCAAATCCCATTGCACTTCTCTGAAATTCATCATCTGCTGTGAAATTTGAATTTGAATCTTAGCTTTGTCTTCGTCTTCATTTGTTGATACTGAGCCATGCATTTCCTCTTGTACATTGCCATATTTTAGCTAAAAGGCAGAATTTGTATCTATTTTTTTTCCATGGAATCCTTGTTCTGGAATAGTCTATTTCCTACTTCTGGTGGCATTCCACATTTCTCTTATTTGGAGCTGCAGAGAAAAGGACACTTTAATTACGGGCACCCTGAAAATATAAAGTTGTAACTGGTATTATAACGAGTAACCAATGTAAAGTTGCGTACCATTGAAAAAAATTGAGTCAGAATTTTAAAGAACTGTTTTCAAGTGGTTCCCATTCTTTTATTTACCTTCAACCCTCTGTTCACAGTAGCCTACAATACATGGAAAGGAAAGGAACACATGCTTCACAGTCTACTGGGGGAAAAAATAAAAATTAAATAACAAATAGACAAAACTGATAATAATCATTTATACATTTGAAAGATTTAATGAAAATTGATTATATTACTATTTTAAAGTTAGCTACTCCATATATTATATATTTGGTCAATTTTCTATTTCCTCCTTATAAGACTTCTTATAGTACAATTTACAGTACAAGTCGAAATCCAAACATCTGTACTTCTGTGATCAAGATAACTGAACTAGGGAGGTGAAACTTTCGATGTAGTGGAAGATCTTTATTGACTTGGTAAACATCAGACAAATAGTTAAAGTCTACGGCAAAAACAGTCAAAATACGATGTCGTTGATGCGCAATAATTGAAATTATTTTCTTTACAAAGCAGAAGTTAATGACAGGTAAAAGTTATGAAATTAAGTCACTTTTTTGATTTGGATGAAGCTAAGCCCTTAAAGGATTGAAAATTACTAATACACGAATCTTGAAGACATCTTAAATAAACAGATATTATGTCACTATCTATGATGAAACTATTTTTGGATATTACCTGGTGGTATTCAAAAATTGGTACGACACCTATATCTTGCAAATTCCAGTATCTCAGTTCGCAATTCAATAAAGCAAAATTTGTTTAAAATTAAGAAACTTATTATAAATATGAAAGTTATAAAAGACAAAATTTAATAAACAGAAGGACATCAACCATTTTAACTAAGAAAATGGCTTTAATCTTTTTTTATCTCTTTCTTTTTATTTTTGGTTAATTTCTTTCATTCATAAAAATTGTTGAACTTTTAATTTTCGGAACTTAAAAAGAAACTAATTATAATTTCCTCAAAGGGACAAAATCTCTGTTAAGTTTAAAATATTCGTGAAATGATTTATCTTTTCTTAAGATTTCTTTGAAATGACTTTAGTTTTATTTTGGTAAATCTGTCGGAAGGGGGTCGATGGTAAGTCATTGGTTACAAGCAACCCAACAGATCGTCGATTACATCCTGTGTTGGTTACTCATCAAAACTAAGCCATTAATGCTGTTAGTTCAGTGACCGAAATTTTAAATCATTCAACAAGTTGAAGGCTGAACATTCTACTAGTTTTTCCCTGACCATTTTTTTTCTTTAGTTATTCTAATGATATTACTGTTATTTGCAAGTTTTGAAATTGTTTTTTGGATTTATGGCTTTTTAATTAAAAATATTTTATTGAAAACTTAAAGAAAACGAAAACCTTCCATTTTTTTTTAATATTGTAATTACTGATACATGTACAGTTTTTATTTAGCTTATTTTTTACTTTTGAATAAAATACATATTATTTTTTGATTATTGAAAATCATTCAATAAGGCCTTGTTTTACTGTTTTCCTTTTGCAGAATTACATTTTATTATTTTGAAATTTGATTAAGAAATCAAGATGTTTCTTTTCATATTTCTTTTCATTAGTGTAGATAAATTCTGGGATGGGTAGCTATAATCTACCTCTATATAGTAGTTGATCATTTGAACATCAGGAAAATGCCATCGACTTACCAATGTCAAAAAGCAATCCCACTTAGCCTATTACATTTTTCCTCCAAATTATTCCAATTTAATAATAATATATTTAAATAAAATTCAAGAAACACAATTCAAGAAACACACATTTAAAAACAAGTATTAGAAAAAAGTTCAAATACTACGGAAACCGGTTTTCAGGCCTTTATTACACATGACTTTTCATCGCCTGAATAAAACGTATTATTCCAAAATATTCAAAACACCTTTCTTTCCTAATCCTTCATAATCCTAATTACCTACAATTAATGTTCGTTATCAGAGCAATGTGGTAAAGGAGGTAAGGAAACAGAGGGACACAATTCTTTTTTGGGTGGAAGAGTTTTATGGTCTAGTGAGGACCTTAAGTAATGGAAAGGAGGGCAGCGTTGTACACCTTCGCCAAAAGGGTGTAGCACCTGCTCTGACTAAACAAACTTCATCAATCATCCAGAAATCTATGGCAAAGCAAGTTGCGCCAAAGATAGTCTTGAATATGTTTTTATTTTTAGTGGATTCATGGCGAGGTTGGAGATAAGGCTCCAAATGTTTCTTTGACCAAAAACCGAGATGAGGTCGGATGGTCAGCCCAACTTACCCAACCTTTATCCCGGGAAAAGAAACTCGGTGCCCATTCTATAGAGGTCTGGGTAAACCTTAGGACCTGTCTGAAGGAGAATTCAGCATGGAAAAACCCTCGACCTCTGCCGGCGGTTGAACTCGGCTCTTCTAGCCTGCAGTCAAGCTCATAATCCACTTGTTTACTTGGCCAAATTTATTTTTAAATAGGCCTGTAATTCATAAAGTATACGTAGCTGAGATAATATTGTACTGATGTTTTTTAATAGTTATTCGACTTCCTTTGTTGTACCACTAAAAAAAAATAAGTTATCAGAAAGTTGGTACTTAATTGAATTGAATTAGATTCATAAAAAAAAATATCAATTAATGATTTTTAACATGATATTCAAAATTGCACGCGTAATAAGAAACTTAAAAAGTTATATTAACTTTAACTGAACAAGATTCAATTTGAAACCATTTTGTCAAAGACAAAAAAAAAAAAAAAAAGCACTTCAAACGGAAACCTAATACATCAAATTAAGATAAATTCTAATGATTAGAAGAAGAATGTACTTAATCTCAGATGAATCAGAAACTTCTTATAAGAAAGACTGTTTGTGATTGGAACAGGTTTATTGTCAGTAGATTATAATCAGGAGAGTAGCCTTGAATCAAAGCAAACATCATTTGCATACAATACATTTACATTTGTAAACATTACAAGAATCAGGAAATAAAAAGATAGTAAAGCGATAACGAAGTGCTTTATTTTGATCAACTGAAAACATTAGTCTCTTTGATCTTTTAATTGAAAACTTGTAACAAATATCAATACAGTCATTATGTATTTGCATTGAACGAATTGTCTGAAAGGATTTGAGAAGAACATCAGAATGAACGCAATCGAACCTCAATGGCGTTATTTTATCACTAGTACCTTCCAGGTAAGGATCAAATGGCTGTAATCCAGGGAGATAATTTTTATTAATTAAAGAATAAATAACATTGAATGAATAAACAACAGATTTTGCAAATATTTAAATCCAGACCTTTGTAACAGACGGCACTGTTTACAAGGATCGTCGAGTAACTTATGTGAGATTCTGTATACAGTCTAGATATGTACGTACTGTAAGACTAGTACGAATTGTAAAGCTTCTTTTACGATTAAAGGCTGGATCGTGGTGCTGTTGTGGTAGGCAATACAATACTTACAAATTCATAGAATAGCGTTGTAGGTCTAATCAACAAGAACAAGTTCGAAATAGTAAAACATATTTTTCATTCTCTCATCCTTTACTCTAAAAAGTGTTTAAAACAATTTATTATTATTATTATTTACTCAATAAATCAAAATGTTTGTCAGGCATTAATTACAACTAACTATTTCTCATTTTTTTCTCTTATTAATAATTTTTGTTCAATAGTTGTTATTTTCTATCAATATAAAAAAAAATCTCCCAGAATTTAAGTTTCTCAAAATTAACAGAGAATTAAATAAAAAAAGTTACTTATTAGCATCAAATAAGTTTAATCCAATGTGAATAAGCCAATTGAATTATGATAATAAAATATTTTTTTTAAAATTATTTTTGATATTTTTGAAAATTTTGGATAGATTACCTCACGAAAAAATTCTTCATATAAAATAAATATTCCATTTATATGTAGCCTATACATAAATCTTCTAAATTGTATAAATCTAAAGATTAATTTAAGTTATTTAAATCATAATAATAATAATAATGAATAAACATATACCATGTTAACACTGAAGTCTTAAGTTAAAAAGAAACCTTCAAGCAAATGAACAATAAAATAGCTTTTCTTATATGATAAAAACAAAAAGATTTAATTCCATGTAATCTACAAATGAAATACATTTGAGTATCTACAATGAGTGATTTTTTTATTATTATTTATGAAGATAATAATGGAAATAATAGGAAATCTGAGATTTTTCTGAAACGAAAATTTATCTTACCTTTTTTATCTATTTAATGATGAAAAAAACAGTAAGTAAAATAAAATAAAGTATAATAAGACTTTGGTTCCTAAATTTAATCGTTGTTTGACCTTGAATCAGCTGTTGAGAGGGGAGGTGCGATTGTGTTCTCCCTATTCTGGTCAAAGTGGGCTGTTCCATTATACGGAACACGTTATAGCACTGCGTCTGAAACGAGATCAGAACGTGGGAAACGATCCAGAAGAAAGAACGTCTTTAAAGTTCCCAGGATGACCACCTCCAGCCGCGCACGAGCCCTCCACCTCCCCTTGTGCGCCACCGTCAGTTTGGCGGCCGCTTGTCACTCTACCTGGTCGGACAGACATTCACCGAGGCTGTGACAGACAGAATGGAAAGAGAAAGACAAAATGGCGCCGAATAGGGACAATGCACCGTTAGTGGAACAGTGTCACGTGACTCATTTAAGAGGAGAGGGGTTTTCCATCACAGCATTTGGGACATTGGATATATGTATTGTAATCCCATGAAACAATGTAAATAGCTTCAAAACCAATGAGTCAAACGTCTTCCAAAGAGCTGCTTTCCAGAAAGAATTGATCCAATCTGATTGATGTGTTTTTGCTAATTGATAAATCTATTAAGATAAAATCAATTAGCCAAAATTGACTTCTGAACAACTTGCACTAGAACAGATGTTCGTGCCAAAATAAACTTTCATTGAAAAAGATAATTACTTATTATTATTATTTTCCTTTCTACAACCAAGTTCTTTGACTTGTGAAATATGAAATTTTCTACATACTAACTATCGCTTCTACTAATATACTGAAGTTGTGCAAAAATGTGACAGTGCTGAATAATTACAACATAATCTGTCGTTGCAGATTACCTGATCAAAATATGTCTTAATCGATTTCAATTTTCTTCTTTGTTTCTTCTGGGTGAATTCACTGGATGCATTGATCTTTCGAACTCGAAGTTATTCAGTTAAGCTCAAGATGTAAAATTCTAGTTTTCCTCTAACATCAGGAGCTCTAGCTAACTCAAGTCTAATAATAACAGATAGAGCTGAAACTTAACTTATTTCTAATCTGTGTTAGCCTTATACTAAGAAAAAGGTTGATGATCTTTATCTTTGCAGTGTTGAAATACATCAATTAAGACAAACTTATGTTACAGATACAGTTTCACTGAAATCTTCTCTGTTACTTGGATATCTTTACCTACTTCGTGAGGGAAATGTAATCTTGATTGTGGTATTTGTCTGCTTTTTCTTAATATTGTCCTCAGTTTTTAATACTGTTCTATAACCAACTCCAATCCATTACAATGATTTGAACAGAATAAGATCCTAGGTAAAGAACGTTAAAATAAGTCTCACGCGGAAAACTAACTCATCAGTTTAATGTTACCTGATTGGTCATTGCATTTCTTTACAACATTGGTGATTTCAGAAAAACATTACATGACTTGATATCATTAACGGAGAATTTATTTCAATTACAACCCTTCCATTATTATCACTAATTTTACTGACTAATTAGTAGGCGTTCTATTGGACTGCAGGAAATAGGTACAATTCGTGGAAGGCCTAAAAACAAAGACTGGATGTGATCAAATACAGACCAGGTTCTTTCCCAGGTTAAAGGCGGGTGAGCGTCGGCTCAGCCTTCTGCTCTCCATTTCGTCCTGATGTACCAAAGGAGCCTTTACGTCCTCGTTCCCTTCAGTTTTCATGATTTTTTCTAATAATATTAAACAAATTCCGTTGTGGGGAAACATCAGATGGATTTTACGAGTAATCATCCAAAACAAAATGAAAAACACAAAATAGAAAATGATGTAAAAATTTATTTTTAAAGATCAAATAAGCCAATTGAATTGACCTTCAATTGAGAATGAATTATAAGTCTTAATTCTTGCCCTCATTCCAAGCTTGTAAATGTAGTTATTTCTAAACTTAATTGCTATTAGTTTCGAAGCAACTATGGTTCTACAATAATTTATTTGGGTATTTTCTTTCTTTCTTCATTTCGATAAACTCTAAATAGAAACCACTTGGTTAATGCGTTTGACCACCAGTAGGGAATATTCGAGAATCTGGTTCCACGAAGATGAAGTTACAAGAAATAGGGAAAGAAGATATCAAACATATCTTTAAGGGACTGACAGATCAATCATTCAAAACCTACTTCTACAACCAACCATATAATTATTATTTTATTTTTAATTCCTCTTCTGTCAAAAATAATTTCATGATAGTTAAAAAAGTTAGCATTCGCCTTTGCAGAAATTATAATAAAAAAAAAAGAAAGTCTTTTCTAAAATTTCAGGGGGGGGGGGGGGAAAAAGTTCAACCAACCAAAAAGAAAAAAAAAACGAGAAAAAAACAAAATAGCGTCTACAAATGTCTTGGCCTAATTAATCTGTAGATTGTCATTGTTTTTTTCGGGGAAAGTGATTTTTTTTGTTAGAATGAGATATTGTAGAACTATTGTAAATATTTCTGTTAAAAACCTGTGCATGCTAAGAGAGATCAATATAACATAATCTCCAAATCAGAGATTAAATAAATTCAGCTAAACAATCAAGACATAGAAAACTTTCTTTCAAAATAAATGTTAAATGTTTGTGAATGTAGAAAGATTTCAGATCAGCAAATTACTTTTTCGAGAAAGACTCACCAACGAACAAGATTAAAGTGAGACCCGAGAGATGTTTCAAAAGAGATTACAAGAAATACACACCGTGATTACATTGTAATCGATAAGAAAATTTGCGAGATGAATGTTTTTATTGCTTGGCTGCTATTAGTTTAAAATATATATTACCAATCTATTAATTTTTATATTGAATTTTCTATTTTATTTTATTTACTTTTTTTTTTTTAAATCTTAATGAGGAAAACTTTGCCGGAATTAAATTAGAACCTGTGCATTGAGACTGTTTTTAGACTAAAAATAAAGACAGCAAAGGTCTTGAGGATTTCGTTTTAATCTCTACGATCCTTTATTTCGAATATTACGATCGTAATGGTGAAATTTTTTGTAAATTCTTCACAAAAAAAAAAAATGCCAATTATCCTACTGAAGAGATCCTGCTAGATAGGTGTATTTAATTGTAAGTAATAATAGAAAAAACAAAGGCTTTTACTGCATATTACGATAAAGAATGATAATTAAGGGACTTTTTTTTAGCTTAAAGTCATCTATATTTAGAAATTTTCCATTGCTTTTGTTGTTCCATTCTGAGTTTATCAGGGAATGATTGAAGATCGGATCTAGTATTTTCTCACGCCCTTGGGGATGGAGAACTCGTTTCTTCTGCAATAAGACATAATTTTAATTGATACTTTGGCACTTTTATTAGTAGTACTGAGTGTGTTCTACATTTGGGTGAACGAAGGACTGGCGAAAACAGATCAAGTTCAGTTCTAAAGGTTTTTGTAAGTTTTTCTGTTTAATTGAAGACATTTGCTTTTATGCAATATTTTCTTTGAAAGAGATTGTCTTAATCAACCTTGCTAATCCAGAATGTATGGGTTGAATGTAGGTTTTTCTGCTATAATAAAGAAAACATGAATTTCTCATTCATTTTCTAAAAAGAAATAATAATAATAATAATCAAAACGATTAATAATATATTTTCGGAAGGGAAAAAATATAAATCATGAAATATAATTGAATTCAGTTCAGTTATTTCGAGTGCAACAACAGAACATTTGAAAACGAAAGAAACAAAAAAGCAGTGGATTAATTGTTAAACAAATGCAGCAATTCAAGATACCCGAACCAATAATGAATGTTATTTGGCGGATATGCGAAAGGATATCAAGTGTCAAGTGTTATAAATATTGATATAATATAGTAATCAATCATGTTTTGATATTTTTAATAATTTGTTTTATTTTGTGCTTTAATGAAAAATTATTATATAGCTTCTTTTATTTAAGATAACGCTCAATTAATGATATTTATTAAAATAAATAAAAAAATAATATATAAAGAAAAGTAAAAAATTTTAAAAAATATTAATAGAAGCATGCCATTATTTATCTAATTATTCTTTTTTATCTATAAAAATATTTATGGGTTAGATGAATAATAAAACATGAAGGAATCAATAAATAATAAAGTTATTTAACTGTTGTAATTTATTAAATCACATTGCTTTATTAACCAACAGTTCTCAACCTTTTTTGACTGAGAGAAACCTCTAGCGACATTAGACTATATTTTTATCGCAAACCTCCCAAACATCCAACCAAAAAAAAAAACGGATAGAACAACAAAATTTATGAAAAAAAAAAAAAAAAAAAATCCAGTCACACTATCTGATTAACTAAATAAATAAATAAATAAATTAGAAATACGAGCATCATTAGAATTTTTTCCCGTGAACCAACAAAGTCACTACAAACCATCATGGTTTTATATTAAATCAATATTAGGAAGAAGGAATCGCCAGAAATTGTTTAGGTAGAATTAAAAATGAAATAATCTATATCTCGTATCCTTCGATGGACAACACAATGGAGCTTACTAAGAAGAGCAAGCAGGTAAATAAGTAAAACAATAAATAAAAATGTAAAGAGTATTTTATTTTTGTATATTGTATATTTCCATTGTCAAAAATAAGTTGTAGAAAACTCAAGATATAAAATTTACTTTCAGTTAATAAAGTGCTGTAATGTTACTGTTGTTACCGAGATATAATTATCTCATGGAAAATAACGTGTTCCTTCCTAATTGTAAGAGGAGCGTTTCAAGAAGCCCTCCCCTTACTATCTTCACAACTATTAATTTCAAAGCTAAGTGAAGGGTAAAGAAAGAGATTGTGATAATCTCGCATCCAATTAAGAACTTGGCAAAACCAATTTCCGCTTTACCACATCTGCTAATCATTCTATAAAAAAAAAATAAGGAAGGAAAAAAACAATATTGGGAGGATTTGGCTGAACCTAGACATAACCATTTTGTAGAAAAAAAAATTCATAAAATAAAAAACCAAAATTGCTGATTAAGACCCACCGTTTTCCAAAAATTTTATTATTAATTAATTAATTTGTGATTTAAAAATACTGTAAATTTGGATTACATAATAATCATTAAACTCTTTTAAATTCCTTTTAAGATCTTCCTGAGTAATAAATAGTTTTCGCTCAATTTTGACACTAAAATTCTTATGAGTTGAGCTACTGCTGTTTCGTACTTATTTAATTGCCGAATAAAAAGATGGATAAAAGAATAAAAAATGGAAAACAAAGAAACCTTAATTAAAAGAATAGAAATACGGAATAATGCATATTGCTTGGCAACATAGTAGACCTCGTAATTAGGGCATTTGATTGTGACCTGGAGGAGACAGTTCGATCCCCGGCGGAGGTTTGGTTCTTTCTATTTCTCCTCCAGAACGTCCATCTACAGGGACCCTTCTACAGAATGGATACTGGCTTTCTTTTCGGAGGATAAAGGAGGGCGGATCAATTTAGTCTCGCGACCCCAAAGGCCACGTGGGCTGTAGAGGGATCTTTAACACAGTAGCTCAATTCATCACTAATAGAAAGGTTACAAAAAAAAAGAAAACTACAGCATCTAAAGAGGCAACAAATGTTTGGAATTAATCTTCTTTTTTTTTTGCGTTTTCTGCAAGAAATAAAGAAAAAAACAACAAATTTGGCAAAAATTTAAAATTAAACATCTCTTATAAAGCTAATTCATTATTTTATAATTTATTCTTTGCAATTTATTATTTTACTACAATTACTGGAATGTACTTGTGGATCGTCGTGCAATGTCTTATTATTTATTTATTTATTTATTTATTATTTAGATGAGGGCTTTTTCCATCCAGTCTTCTTCTTTTCGCTAGAATCAGAAGGGAATCTAAAATATTCTTATTTTAGGCCAATTACTTCCAAGTGGAGACGATCAGTGTCTTTTGGAAGTTGTTGCCAAACACCCACAAACAAAGGCCGAACCACAAATAGAATCGTGTAATGTTGACAGAAGAGCCATCAACCGTTTAATAGATTCCGACACAGCGATAAAAGCCAATGATCGAAGTTGGGGGTAAACACGGAGGAAGGGGGTTGGGTATCCCCTTGACAGGCGTGTGAATTCCCTCCAGCTTCTCTTTACCCACTCAAGAAGAAGGGGGTTGGTCCACTACAGGTGTGTTGCCGACCATTTCGGGCAGGTGCAAAGAAGAGAGGAGGTCGTGTGAAACTACTAAGCAAAAGTGAAGAGCATCTCTTGTATTGTTATTAGGATACGGAAGGAAACAATCAATACCACTTGGAAAGAAGCACTTTCATTACAGACGTACTTTATTATTGGACCCCGAACAATTATCTATCTCACATTTTTGGATGAAAACATTTAAGCAGTGTTATACTTCATTTTGTTCTTTTCTAATAAAAATAAAAGGTTTTTAAAGAACATTGAGAGGATTTCAGATGAATCTTAAACGTGAAAATATATTTAGAGGTAAAAAGGCAACTGTCCCAAATATCCGAAGTTCCATTAATTCAGTGCTTCTCATATTGTTCGCGAACCCCTTCTTTCCATGTAAAAATTCTATAGTGACGTCATTTTATCAACAAATTATATATCTTTTGGTTGGATGGTTGAAGGGATTCGAAAGTAAAAAACGTTGGATACAAGGTAAAGAAAAATACTCAGAATAAAAGAGGAAAATAAAATCTAACAAAAACCAAAAGGTTATTTTAAATAAAAAAGAAGCTTTAGTTTCTTTCGGAAATGTTAGTGAGCATAGGAATGGATTTAAATGTTCAGTAATAAACTACATGTGTAATAATTTTTTCTTCATATCAACTCACTCTTAAGTGAAGTCTCAGGAATGAAGATTTTCCTCATTTATTTGTTGTGAGAACAAAGGCATAGAAACTTTTTTGTAAGAACTTATAATGATTATAAGCCAATTAAGTTGTTTCAAAATGAATTTCACTGTTAAAGAAAGGGAAACAGCCAATAATAATAATCTAAGTTAAATTCTTAATTATTACATAATATTTAGTTATAAACTCGTGCTTAGTAAAAAATACAACAAACCACACATACACACAAATATTCAAAAAATTTTCTTCCACTGATTATTATTATATCCACTGAAGATGCCTCGTCGTACTGAGGCGAAAGCTATGCACTTTTTATGCTTGTTTAATGTTTATGCTTCTGTGCAGGCTGTATTCTTCTCTTATCTATTTGAGAACACGTAAAAACTTAAATGATTATTATTTAGTTTAAGTTATTTTATATTTTTATATTTTTACCTTTTTAAATGGAAGATAATCATTTCAGTAAATATGATAAAGAAATGTTTGTATTTATACATGTGTTCAAGTTTTGAGAACGATATTAATTCTTTCATTTTGATATAAAGAGCTACCATAATGTTTAATAATAAATTAAAAAAAGATGAGTAAATATTGCAATTAATGTAATCTCCTTAAATTACAATACAAATTTGTGTTCATTTCTAAATAAGAAAAAAAATTCTACATCGAAAAATATTTTAAAAAACAAAAAATATCCAAATAACAATGTGCTTTATAAAATTAAATACGAAAATTGACCTTTAAGCTCATATATTAATTTAGCTTGGTTGAATTGATTAAAATTAATATACAGTTAATTATAAAATTAATATATAAGTTTTTTCGTAAAAAAATGAGTACAATTCTCATAAATTAAATAAATATATAGTAATGTATATAAAGAATGGAGGAGGTAATTAAATTACAAATCGTACATAAATATCAATTAAAATACTTGCATTTAAAACTATTAATAAGCTGTATTTATCAATATTGTTTATAAAAAATGACAAAATGTGATCACGAATGGCAAAGTAATTACTTTTCATAATAATCAGATTTTTTTTTTTTTTTAATATACTGTTTCAGTTAATATGAATCATTACACTGCTATCATGACTTTTCTTTGAATATTTTCTGCAAAAAGTTAACAATAGCAATCAAGCTTTTGAATAAATAATTTAAATAAATTAATTAAAGAAATTTTTGTTTTTATTGATTCCAATCACTTCAAAATTTCTCGATGACTGAAGTAAACAGACAAGTTCTTGGCAGCCATAATGTTGCCCTTGACTTCGACTAAGGCGCCCTCTGTGAACATGAGAAGGTAATAAGATAAACAGATCGCTAAACCAAAAAAAAAAAATAGAAGAGGAAAGAAAGACGAATGATGATTACTTTTTTTTTTCATTAATTTTTTTCTTCATCCTTTTCGTCTTCCTCCTGACCACTTGCGTGATTGTTTGGGTGGGGATTGAAAATGACCGCGGGGACTGAACGTACCATGTCGATATTGATGAAATCGATTGTTACCAACAGAGTAATTATATTGAATGAATGGCTTTTGTTCCAACACGAGTTAAAAAAAAAAAGCAATATCTGTAGCAATAATCGAACAGAAGCATGTCAAAAAATTGTATCCTCAAAATAAAGAAAAACGAGGGAAGAAAAAAAGCCAAGTTACCTTTTTTAATCATTTTCTGGGGATACAATTTTTTTTTTTTTTTTTTTTTTAATAAATTGCGAAAACAATTTTAAGTTCTATTAATTTTCTGTTTTCTCATTTTTCTGTCAATTTTTTTCTACTGTTATTATTTTGTTAAAAACTATTGTTATAATGAAAAATTGTTCGGAATTTAATTTTTTTAAGAATTCTATTTCGAAAGCAAGCAGTTGGATGTGAGTTTTCCTGAAGTCTGTATTTCTGTGCTATCAACAAAGTTTACAGTTATTGAATCGATTCAATTGAAATTGGAAACATCGAGATCTTTGTCCATCTCTTTTGATATTTCAGAAAGTTAGTGTCTCAGCTTATGAAGCAAATTGCAATAATTTATCGAAAAAAACTATCGTAGTTGATAGTTGCTTTAGAAAATTATAGTCCGTGTACCAACTTTCGAGTCTAATATCCTAATGGAAGGATGCATTAGTATAATTCACCAATAAGCATTTAGATGTTCTAGATAATCGTATCGTTACATTAATACGAATCATTTAAAGGTATTTTTATAGCCCAAGATTCCATTAATAAGTTCCTTTTCTATAAATTTAACTTGGAACTCACAATAACCATTTATATAGATAGATCTGTATTTGATTGGATATATTACCTTTAAGGTAACTCTATTTTTGTTATTGCAATTAATCAGACTGAATAGCAATGTATTTTAAAAGTATTTGATCCATATTACTTTAATTATATAAATATAAATGTGTGTTTCCGATATGATTCAAAATCAATTAGTAATCCATACACCTACTACCAAACTAATGCTTAAATACCGTTGGATAATCCTCATCACCAGTAAATCAATGTTGTAAACTGACTGTTTCTTTCTTTTTGTTATAATGATTTTCTTTCTTTCTATAAAACTTACATCTGTCTGTTGTATTAAAAGATTTTATAAAAGACAGAATATTTATGATATTTATGTTTATCGAGCTTATGGCTAGGTAGCATAGGTGACTTTTTTTTTCTTCATAACAACCAGGTTTTTTTGTAATCTAATTTTGTTTTTATAAATGTTTATTACAATTTAAACAGCTACACAAATCAATTAGGGGTTAGACTTTTCTAAAACACTGAACAATGCTGGCGATCTAATTATTAGGCTTAATTTTAACAATAATTAAAATTTTTCCAATTGGTTTGGATAAAAGATCAAGGACAGGCGTCAAATTGAACAATTTCAGTTTCAGAACACTTACTTGAAGAAAAATCGTAATGTAATATTCAAATTTCGAAGAAAACTAGAGAAGTCCTCGCCAGGTCATTTTCCAACTTTTGGACATAAACAGCGATAGAAAGAAAAGTACAATTGGGAATTAGAATCCAGAAACTAAGTTATAAAAATAAATAATAAAAGATATACATAAACACTTTATAATAGCGAAAAACGATCTTTGTAACAGTGTCGAAATACTCAAAATAATATCAAAATTTGATCTAGACAAAATACGAATAAGAAACACGTATCTCTACTTTTAAATTTCAATAATTAAAAAACAACAGTCCCTACATTACGAATTGTCATTTATTCATTTATGAGGATAATTTAGTCTTTAATTATTCATCTTCCTTCTTCTTTACTGTTCAGTTTTTTACAATTTAATAAAAAAAAATATTATTACTGTAATAAGAAAGTGATTCGAAAGTAGTATCTATTTTTATAAGAAATGTTACACAAAAATTTTAAGATTTATCGAAACAAATTCTTTAAGAATATTATGAAAAGGGATTTTCTCAAGAAACTTTCGATGGCTCCTGAAGGTGGTTCAGTGAACAGAGACGATCCCATTTTCAGGGGGTGAGCAGGTGCGACCGGAAGAGTGGGGCGCTCTCACGCTCTACTTTCTTGCCAGGGAAGGAGGGATGAACTAGTAAGTGCTAGAGGAGGTGGAAATAGATGATTGGCAATTGACTCCTGTGCCCTCAGCAGCAACATTATTACATGGAGATGTAGTTTTTGGATTAAAATAGTAATAATAAGAGATATATTAAATATAAACGTACTTAAGCAACTCTAAAATTCTAATGATAAGTAAATAAAATTAAATGATTTAAAGTCAGCAATAACAATCATTAGAATTATGGAAACTAATTCTAAAAGAAATTGATGCCTCTCAGGCACCAAAGGATTTGACTATGAAACTAGCAAAGTTCTAAAATGCTACAAAGATTATAAATACAAAATTAGTCAAATTCGAAATGAGAAACCGTCTCAGGAGCATTCGATTGCCTCTGAAGCAATACATTGCTAAGATCTACTTCAGATAAGATTTTGAAAATCAATTCGATAAATTTTATTGTCATAGAACCATCATTGTATATTAACTAATCCTACTCTCCTGATATTGCAAACCTCACCTGGAACTGAAATAAGTTAAGTCTACGATTTGTATCTCAAAGTAAATGAAAAGACTTTAGTAGAAGCTTTCATTTATATCGAACTAAAGAAACTTACGACTTTATTTTCTTCAGTAATTATTATTAAAAGGTTGGGAAGTTCTTAAACAGTTCCATAGATAACAATGGGTGACATCACGTATTTACTAAGTGCATCCTAGAACAGTTGTTTCACGCTCTTTGGAGATCATCATCTAAGAGCTGTCACCAGTAAGCAACGAAATCTCGGTACGAAGGCTGTTGTGAATATTCATCGGAAACGCAATACCGAGACCTCTCTGTTTACTAGTGACTACTTCTAGCTGATGATCACCAAAGAACATGATGAATTTCTGACTAATATTTCATTAGTGAGTTTCTTATTCTTGTTGTTTTGCCTCTGCGATTCTAATGATTAATCACATAGATATTTGGCAATAGCAAATTAATAATAGTTCTTGGTAACATATCTATCTGTCAATTGGTTGACTTCTATTTATTAACCTAAGAACATTCTAAACCCTAAATAAGATATCTGTAAATACATAAGCGTGAAATTCAGAAGCTAAAGGAAGATGAAAGCAGAAATTCACTTTGAAAAAAAGGCAGAACTTGTTCAACACTCTGGCAGTCATTTTAAATTTTAATTCTTGCCATTTTAGTTGCATTCACGCTAATCTTGAAACTCCATTCAACTGTTGTGACAAATTATCTTCTTTAGTAAGAAACTTAACTATGGAAAAAGTCTTCAATAGATCTTAAAAATTGATGGTGTACAAAGTTTCGATTCAAGACTTACGCCACAGTATTCTTTCACATCAAGCAAAAACATAAACTTCTGGCTTCAGTTGCATCTCTTTGATCAAAGTTTGGGGAATAATTCTAGTCATTTTTATTCTTATCTACACACACACATATGTATGTATTTATATACATGTAGGAAACGTATAGATCATCATGTAAATATCGAGAAGTGACCGAATTAGCGCGAAACAGCTGTCTCAAGATTTCACTTGAGAGAACAAGATCTAGCTTTATTGTCAACCCTTTAATCCCTTAAAAATAAAAATTCTACATAGAGTAGACTCCCTTTTAATCTTTAACCGAGGAATCGCACTCTAGACCGGTTGGCAAAATGGCCGGTTAAGCCGAAAATACACTTAAATTAGATTTTAACATTTCAGATATACTGTTACTTGTACTTGTACTGTTTAATTATATGAAAAAGGTCAATAAAAGAGACAAAGATTATTTGTACGTACAAGTTACAGTATACAGTTGTCACAAGCACATATCACATTAACCAAAAATCAAAACTTTCTATCATCTTAGATATAAATTTACGAAACAAACAAACACATTTGCTAAAAGAAAACTATACACTTAAGGAAAAAGAATTACTTAAAGAAAACTGTGATTGTTTTCTGCTTCTATTTTTTTTTTTT
>JAFIDM010014012.1:62367515-62388087 GCA_023159025.1 Thereuonema tuberculata
AAAATGGTAACTACGGAATGCACAAAGGAACCAAAAAGATGTCGAATCTCGAGTTGTGACTGGTTCTGAGTCTGTCATCGGTCTGAATGATGAGTCCTAAAGAGTCTCAGACTCTCCCCGATGATAGCTCGAGATATGAAATCTTTTAGTTCCTTTTTGCCTTCCGTAGTTACCATTTTGTTGAATTATTAGGCACGTAAAATTTGTTTTCCTTTACTACAATTCTTTAGAGCCTGAAAGAAAATTAAGAAGGGAGTGCGTTTCCAGTCATCCTTGGTGATAGAGGCCCTAGAGATGAAAACGATTTTCATTGGTTAGTTTATGTTGTTTGTTTTGTTAGCAACCTACAAACATAAAAAAAAAAAAAAAGAGTAAGGAATGTATAATTCAAAATACTAATTGTTTAAACATTATTTCTAAGCAAATTCATTAAATGGATCAAAATTAAGCTAAATACAAAGTAAGTGCAAAAATGAGGAAAGAATATATTAAACAGAGGACTTTTACAGAAATGACCAAAAAAAAAAAAAGTTCAATTTCCTTAAAACGGAGAAGTTCAGTATTATTAGACGTGAAATCAGGATGAATTGATAATGGATGACAACCTTGGTTAGTTGGAAAGTGAATCCTGTGATTCCCCTTCAGTTCCGATCGAGCGAATAGATAAAAAGTACCTCCTCCCTTCCTCTCTGATGACTTAACGATCGAAGCGACCTCTGTGGACGGCAGACCACACTGATGCAATGGCCGATCCATCAAATCGCAGCGCCATTGGCAGGTTGACGGTTGGGAAAAGAAAAAAAACAAAACAAAGCATAAAAAAATAAAAGAAGAGTACAAGTGCGGTAACTGGTCGAAGTTTCGTCGATTCCGTTACAAGATGTTTACGACGCGGCCTCGTTACGTTCGCAGCCGAAGATGTTTCGTTACAGCGGGGTGTCGGAGGCACTTACTTCGCTTACAGATCAGCCTTCCAGTGAAATTAATAGATTAATTTGCCTTCATCCACCCCTCTACTTCTTCAATGGGAATTCGGTTCCTAAATCATGCTTAGAAAGAAAGAAAAAGAGAAGGGAGAAACTAAACAAAGAGAGAAGGAAAAAAAACGGATGAAGAAAAAGACGTAAAAAACTAAGAGGAAGGCAATTAGGCGTGTGAAAATCTCAACCTTCGTTAATGCGAGGATTGACGCAGATCTCGTTTGAAACTCGCTCTGGAAGATACTTAGGGACTGTGCAGCAGTTAAGTAATAGTAAACATTTTAAAAGATACAAATAATAAAGTAAAAAACTACAAGTTTTTCCTCATTTATATTATAACAAACTGTTAAAATAACAAAAAATGACATAACTTAATATCTTTGTCATAACGGTCGTCCCTCTTCGCAAGCATTCGAGATCTGGTCAAAAAAAAAAAATAAGTTTCTGA
The DNA here is from genome assembly GCA_023159025.1 of Thereuonema tuberculata. NCBI lineage: Eukaryota > Metazoa > Arthropoda > Chilopoda > Scutigeromorpha > Scutigeridae > Thereuonema > Thereuonema tuberculata. The sequence goes on from JAFIDM010014012.1 coordinate 62,368,944, forward strand.
AATACATTATCAAGATAAAGTAAATCTGCATTGAAGAAGCACTGGTATCTTTTATTGACTGAATACACTTGCAAAAATGAAGTATAGTCCAGGCAAACAAAAATAAAAGAAATTGTATTACTGTATTCTTATGATACGTTGTAGTTCATTAATTTTAAATGTTTTATTGAATAATTGACTTTTAATTTGCGAAAAAGAAATGTTTGAGACTACAGTTCAGTTCGTGAAAGAAGAGCATTTGATGACGTAATTTCCTTATGGATTGATGTTTCCAGGACGTAACAGCGGCATCTATAGCTAAGATTCATAACTGAATCTTACAAACATTACGAAAACATTCTGGTTTTTATACAGTTACGAATACATTTTTGTGTTATTGTTTTTATATGATTGAAATAATTAAACATGTTCCACACTATTCCCCTTGCTTGGCGTGGTCCTTTCTTGGTCACGCTTATGCGATCACAAAACGACGCCATCTTGGACTGACTGCTCGGAATTCACGTTGATGACGTCATGAATGGTGACATTTATTCCAGAAAAATCGCTACGCATTGACCGAATATGGCAAACCCTTCTTTTTTTGAAAAATACTATAAGTTTAGAAATCACCTCACGTTAGTTTCAACTCCGCACTCCACAATTTTCAATGATGTCAAGTTACATTGATCTGTTCTGTTCTTTCTTGGTTTTCATTCTTATCCTTCGAATTCCTTCTTCATTCTGTTATTCTGCAAAAACTTTAGATGAATTGTTTATGCGTTTCAAACGCCCTTCAAACAAATACCTTTATTTTTCTTCTTCTATTTTTAATCAGTTTTCCAATTCAATGTTTTCAATTCAAGAGTGATCCAAAAAGAAGGGACATTTGATTTGGAGAATTTTTTTTGCTTCTTTAGAGAAACAGTTAATTGCAGTTAACTTCAAACAATTCAAGCTTAGAATCTTGACGTTTAATCATCATCTTTCAACAAGAATCATTAATTTCCTTGACGCGTTCGAATGACTTTGAATAGCAAATAGGAATTAAGCCTAAGTACAATTACACAGTCGAATGAAAGATTCAATAAAAATTTCTTGGTCCAATTACACGCAGTTTCAACGATTGGATCTCTTACAAAATATATCGTAAAAATCAATATAATAGAAATAAGTAGTAATTAATTTACTAGGAGACTTGCAAGTGAACCTCATCCGTTACAATATATTCATAACATTATTAATAGCTGTTCAATTCTAATAGATATAGTATTTTCTTTCTTTCTTTACTGTAATGACAATTACTGATTTCTTAATATTCATTAAAATGATAATCTTATATTAATTATACTGTTATCGGACCGTATTCGAAATGAGTGGGAGTATTTGAAATGAAGAACAGTTCTTCTAAAGTAGGATTAGAAAATTCGAGATTTCTTTGTTTTATTTCGATTCCAACTAAAGTTCTCCAGTGAAGTTATTTGGTATATTTATTTGTTAAGAGAAATCCCTTTGTCACAAAGGATAAGGAAAAAAAAATATGAGGAGAAAAGAGAGAAGCAGAGCCTATTAACCCATAGCCGAAAGCAAAACAAGATATTATATAATCAGAGTGATAATGCGGTACAAAACTGAAAATTTTCATCGAAGGATTTTTTTTTCTTATTTTCTTTAAAGAAAAACTCCTTTCAAAGTCAAAGGCATTTTATGTTTTCGAATGTCAAAGTAATCTCAAGGATCCCTAGACGTCACAGTGTCCTGTCAAAACTGGGAAATAACCACAGGGAAAAAAGAAGAGGAAAAAAATTGAAAACCACCGTCCCCCTAAGAGCGATTCATGTAAAATTCATTCACAAGCTTCCTATGTGATTCGATCGAATTGTCAATGTGTCCGTAGGGGGAGTGGTGAGGTCTTCTTCTTTTTTTTTTTTTCCTCCTCCTTTTTTTTTTAAACTTCTGATTTTAGACATTTCGAATGTCTTGAGTCAAGACGTTTCTCCTCATTAACTCCAATGAAGTCTAAAAGCAATCTGAGACTAAACTGAGTCGATTAAAATGAAACACTAAGTTCCAAATGGAATAAACATGAAATATTAAAAATCAAAATTTAAAAACATAAAACAAAATTGTGTTTCCACTTAGATACCTATCGCGAAACTTACACAATATCAACTCTAGATATGTTCGCTTCCTATCAAAAATTTACAAGATTCTACAGGATTCCCTTTTCAACGACAACCCGTGGCTCTTTGATGGATGACCTGCGGCTTCCGAGATACAAAATTCCTTCGAGGCTCAGTTGATTATTTTTGATTAGTTGATTGAGTTTTTAGTCTACACTCTCTGAACCATGCAACTGCTGTATATGAAGACCATTTTCTGATATTTCAAAATAAATAAATACATAAATAAATACATAACTACTTACAATAAAACCCAAAGTACTAAGATTGTACTTCATTGTATTAAAACTTTTATTGCCACTGTTTCAGAAGTCAACTTCAACTTTAATTTACATGTAATGTTTAGTTCCTTTAATTCTTCATTTATTATATGAATAAATGTGAAACTTAGGATATTTCACTACAGTTGATCCTAAGTTAAACATGAACTCTTTGCTGATCTTCTTTAATTTATCTTGATTAATTTGAGAAACCATCAAATGACAAGTACCTACAATAATTTATTACTAATAAGAAACCCATTGCTTAGGATATTTAATTGATTACCACATCTGCTGATGCAACAAAACAGAAGAATTGAGACGATAAAGAAAAGAGAAAACAAAGAAGTATCAAATCTCAGACTCCGAAACCCAAGTGTTTCTGAATTCTTTTTTCTTGTTTTCTTTTCTTTTTTACTTTTTTTCTTTTCTAATAATTATAACAATTGGTGAGACCAAGTTGTATACAAAATGACATCCTGGTACAGCTGTTTTAACTTTTGCGGGTTCCACATTTGTTCCGACTTTTCTAATAATTCCACGAACATTCTACACTTGGTTAACCTAACTACGGTAACAGTTTTAGCGACCACTGTAGGTTCACTTAATTTTTTACTATACACTACATATTTAATATAAAACATTTCGGATTATCCGAAACGGTCGCGGTCTCATCCAATTTGGATAAACGAGTTTTAATGTATTGTAACTCATTCTTCTTCTGTAACTTCGGGAAAATTCATTACAACGAAATTTAAATACAATGATATTACTAAGGCCCTCGAGGAATAGGTTTTAAAGTAGCGAGAACTTCATTGTATTCATTTTTTTTTAAATGAAGCCAGCTAACTATTGATGTATTTATATAATTTTTTAGTCTTCTTCCTTCATCATCAAGTTACAATTCTCGAGACGTAATCTTTATTGGGCCACGTGTTTCGTAAGTTGACGGTTTCTTTGTGAAACACCTACACTATTTTCTGTCTTCCTTTCAACCGACAACATATATTTCACTGAAAACAATAAAAGAGCGACTCTCGTGATGCGGCTAAAACAATTACCCGTCCACTGATATTTGGACGTTTAAAAAGGGTGGTATTACCTTTTGCTCAAAGCAGAGAGAACTTGTATTAACTTGTCCTTGCTTAGTATTTAAGTGTTTCTGACCGCGAAGGAGTCAAGACAAAGTCCGCTTTTCAAATTACGGAAATTATTCGTGTCCGCTTGAATCATCCAAACCTAAAAACAATTTCGTCTTGGCTGTGGAAGATGACATTTGACGCGGTTAAAAGTTTCTTAACCTCGAGAATGAATTCGTAAAAAAAGAATTCAAGTAATTCATTGAAGATAAAAAAAAAAAAAAATACATGCATCCATTAAATAATAAAAATTATATTTTTAAAAAATAAATTCTTAATCTTTCATCATTTTTTCCTAACTTTGCAAAATATGATTGTAGTTTTATAAAATAGCAAAATAATTAATAGCTATCATACATTTAAAATTTACATGTTCTATCTAAAAGAAGCTGATGATGATCTATCAGTAGTCCGCAGGTCGAAACTGTCCTGATATAAATAACTAAAATATATAAATTTTAAATGTGTGATAACCATTTTAAATGTTAATATTTCGTCTTAATAAGCATCAAATTTCACATTTAAAAATTAAAATAAATTAATCATTCCTCTTTACCGCCTTACAAACAGAATATGGTACGAATTTGGTGGAGATCAAACACTTCACTAAAACATAACTGAATTTCCACTAAAAATGATCTGTCAACTCATGTCTCACCGAAAAACTGTTTTCATTTATTTAACCATTTCATTAATAAAGTTAAAAACTTCAGAGCTTATTAAAAGTTTAATTTGAAGTTTCTAAATATAAGATACAAATTTAAGTTTCATTTTTATACAAAATTTAAAAAAGATACAATAATTTACTCTGAGAAAACGAAAGTTTGCAAATTAAAATTAAAATTTTAAGTTTTTAATTATTATTATTCAAATCCTCCCATTACAAAAGCAATAAAACAATTTCCTGTAATTTCTTGATCATTTCTCGAATATTCTTCGTGATGTTTCGTTGTTTTTCACGACTTCTTCAATAACAACATTTATATCAATCTCTGCAGATTAAGGTTTTATTATTATGATCATTATTCGCAGCCAGTGGCAAATTCCCTCGTCTTCGCCAAATTCATCATATAATAATTTTTTGGTAATAAAATCGTGTGAATTTCCAGGGGATAATCGTTCTAGATCCTTCTAAATCCATCGGAATGAAAGTATTGACACAAACCTTTCCGTTCTGGAGGCAATAACCTGAACCAAGATACCTTCTCTGGTGCCGTAATAATTACACCATTTCCAGGATTAGTTTAATGCCTGAGGGAAATCATTTCCCCGTTGCAAGTCTACGATTTCAACCCAATAAAATTATTTAAGAACCTACAATTGTATTTGGAATTGAAAAAAAAAAAAAGGCTCATCTCAGGACTGTAGCCTCGGAAGGAGACAGAAATACTATTATAATAATCGTTTATTGTATATTCAATAAATCAGACACTTCTTGTCTCCATGCTATGATTTAGTGTTGCTTCAAATAATGTTAACTCTATAGGGTCCGTATTGAGCAGAGATAAGAAATACAAAACTGTATGTGTAATAGTAGGCAGTATAGTTCGAATGTTACCAGCAAGAGCTTTAGAAAGAGGTCTATAGATAATTTGGAATAAAAACATTGTAGTGAAAGCCAACATTGTAGTAGAACTGATAAAAGTATATAATTATTAATAATCATCAGAATCGCAGTGGAGCCTCAAAAGCAAATAACAACAATTAAAAAACTCACTATTAAAACATTAGTGAGAAAATTCAAGTGCCAACAGTCCGCCGGCCTCAATGAATTTTTTTAATGCATAGAAAATTCAATTTGCACATTGAATCCTTAATAAACAACAATGAGTGAGACCAAGTGCTTACTAAGTAACATCCTAGAACAGCTGTTTCACGCTCTTTGGCGATCATCAGCTAGGAGCAGTCAGCAGTAAGCAGCGAGGTCTCCCGCCGGAATGCTGACACATGAATTTTCTCACCAATATTTTATTAGTGAGTTTTTTATTGTTGTTTTTTGTTTTTGAGGCGCCACTGCGATTACGATTTTATTCACAATTAGCCTCAGTGCCGAGACCTCTCTGTTTACTGGTGACTGCTCCTAGCTGATGATCGCCAACGAGCGTCATAATTATTTACTTAATTACTCATTTAATGAAAAGTAAAAGAAGAGCTTTCATAGATACATCACGAGAATATCACGAAGTTGCTTTTTACTTTTTATTTTTGTGTTCTCCCAAAGGAGTTCCATGAATAATAGATATATGTCCCAATGATATTCAATTCTTTTTCTTTGAGAGAACTTTCGTTGTCTTTTTCCTCCGAAAAGAATCTTAATTATATTCTTAAATAACTTTGAACAAATGCCATTTCGAAACACACGTGATTAAATCTTTTTCTCTTGTCACTAAGTCTTAAATAGGGAAATAGTGGAACATTAATAATAGTCACGTGGTGCTAGACGAGTCTTTGTTTCGAATAACTGGAGATCGGAAATTCCTGCAAGATTCACTTGGACATTTCCCACAATGTCATTCTGTCAATTGGGGACCGGAAATCTTTCCTGGGGTTAAAGGCGGTCGAGCGTAGTGTTAGCCAAACAGGACCTCATATCAATCCCGTTGACCTACATGTGTAGGGAATCCTATCTCCTCTACAATCCATGGTCAACTGTTAACAAACATTTCAGATTCTCCTCAATTTAGCCAGAATGTTAATTTTGAGAAAAACATTTGATATTTACTCCAACCAAAAAAGAAAGAAAGAAAGAAATAAAGAAACTAAAAATAGAAGAAAATGCCAAGAACTGCCTCCTTGATCATTTTTGACTCAGCTATTTACGAATCCATTTCTTTTTAATATGTGTAAATTCCAATTCGAAAGTTAAAAAGATACAGAAATTAGAAAAATAATTACTTTTTTCGTTTGAGTATGCTTGCTTTTTAGCCTAGTTTCCGAAGGTAAAGAAGACTTATATGATTTTGTTTTCCGTGTGTGTGTTACTTCCTCTAATAATGTTTGAACTAGTAAACAGATTTTCCTGAAACTTGGATAAAAGACAGTGTTAAGTCATTTTCTTTTATGCCTGAATTGCCAGAGAAGCTTTGGATCAAAAGAATTAACTTTCATATTCACAGGAGTGGCACATGCTAATCCATATTGTAGGTGCTTGATATGAAAATGAATTGGATGAATGAGTTTACAGCAAATAGATATTTAAAGGTAAGTTGCTTTGTATTCCTTGGGAGAGAGAGGGGGGGGGGGCTTTTCCTTTAGGATTTTGTTTTCATTACTTTAAAGAAAAAGAAGTTGACATTGTAAGTAACTTCCCTTTATATTTAACCAATGAATACGAGATTTTTCGAGGCTTTTCACAATTTTATTGATCGAATCTTTGCTTTTTCTATTCCGTCTTTTTCTTCTCAGGGTTTTTACGACAGACGATGTTTTCGCCGCAGGTAGGCCCGGAAATCACCCCCTGTGTGCGTGCAAAGCACTTCCGGCGCATCCCCCTCGCACGAGAACGTCTCAGCACGCGATGGAAAACAATTTTTGAATTTGGGTGACGACGAGGGACTTCCACTCCCTTTCTCAATGAAATGTTTTGTTGGCGCCTTTTTTTTTTGTATCGAAGCCATTTTGTTGCGAATCATATCTTTAAAAGGAATTAAATGGGTTTTAGTACCAAATGCGGAAACACAAAATAAAACGAAAAACAAACAAGTTTTTCAATTTTATTCTTGACATGTAATTTATCTTTATATAACTTAAATGTCGATGCTATTTGAATAAAATATAAGAAGTCCTGAAAATAGTTTAAATTTGCTTAAAATGTTGCGGTTTTTATTTTGAGTCTGTAACAAAGAAAAGCTTTTTAAATACTTTTAAATATCTCAAAATACAAACAATAAATTCAATATGTACATTTTATGCAAATTAATAAAAACATATTTAACTTATCTAACTCATTTACTTTTAATCAATCAGAACCTAGAAGACATTAAATGCCTTAATAAGCATCGTTAGACAAGAAATGCTTCCAATGCTTTTTCTGTTGGGGTTTTTGGTAACTTTGACGAGCAAAATTGTAGAGAGGAAACCACACGGGAACCTTTTCAGATACAAAAGAGAGAGCTTCTCAGTCACGTGAACTGAGGGAAAGATATTCAACATTAAACACTCACGCACAGACTCACAAACAGATCTCATTTTCCTTAGGTAAGTATACAGATGTTTCCTTAGGAAACCTCTCATAATTTCTGCGATAATCCTATTATTCCTTGTGGAATACAATGAGTAGCAACATAAACACGAAATGATGACATAAAAAGAACCCACCCCCTCCCCCATTTATAAGAATAATTGGAAATTAAAAAATCTACTTTCACATAAATTCGGGATATAGAAACTTAATTTCTATCATCTTAAACACATTTATTTATTTATTTACTTTTTTTGTTTTTGTAGATTTTCTTCTTCCTGAAGTGTTGATAAAGTTACTTCCGTTTGAGAGTCATTTTGGTTTTGTTCAACACTTGTGCTGTTTTTTTTTCATCCTCCCCTTACAGAATACGAAAAAGGGAGCTATTAGGGCTCCTTGTCTACGTGTTTGTGTGTGTGTAAGTGTATGTAAAAACTCCTTCCTTAGGCATAATCGCGAGTCGGAGCCCTATGAGTCAAACCCCATGGTCTGAAAAGATAGTGAGAGAAAATCCAATTTCCGGTCCTGGTCACTTCTGATCAAACCAGGACGACAGTGTTAATAATTGGACCATAGTGAGTTAATGTATAAACTATGCTGAGATCGAATATAATAACCTGGATTTAGTGGGGTCATTTCCGGATGTATATCGCTCAGAGTCACTCGAATGGTACAAAATAGGGTCTAGTCATACTAAACCAACTCAATGCACATCCAATGGGAATGCTGGGTACGGCTTATTTGCATGTAATGGTGAACCGAAGGGGCCGTGAAGGCAAATGTACTTGACTCTGGAATTACAGAGACTTTAATAAATGAATCTTTTTGCCAACGGAATTGTTTGTTTGTTTGTTTTTTGTTGTTTTTTTTTTGGGGAGGGGGGTTATTTTGTAAATATCTTAAAATTATTTCCCGTTTGATAAGAAGTTCAGTCTTTTAGTAAGAAAATTAAACCACTTTCGGTTCATCCCTAAATCAAAGTTAGATAAGAACTTTCAAGAGGGTTTTTACTTAAGCTCGGATTTGATTTTTCTGTCGATAAATTTTCTCAATAAAAAAAATCACTTTTATGAGAAGAGACATTATTTTTTGAGGAACAATTCGCTTCCATTATCCCAAGAAATCCAAATGTTTCATAAATGAAAGAAGCAGTTAATTCAGTTAAAGCATGTACTACGACAAGAAAGGACAATTAATTGGTCAATTAAACCAATCTTTTTCTTTAAGAATTGAAATATTTCAGAAAGAGGTGAAACAAGATAGAAACCCTGTAATTACAATGTCAATGAAAAAAAACCTACATTGTAATTATTCATTGAAGTAAAAGGAGCTGCTTTATCAAACATGTTCAGAATGGCTAGAATATATCATTCAATCATCGTGGTAGGTTACGTGACTCACGACATCAAGTGACGAACAAACAGACTCAATGGTTTAAATAAATAACAAAGAAAATAAATATACTACTTTTGATAATGGTAATAATAATAATAAATAATATCGAAGATTATTTACAGCTGATTTTTTTTAAATAGATTGATGAAGTGTTGATCAATTGCTTACAAATAATTACTTTAAAAAAGAATAAAAATGTCCAAAAAGAATAGAGAATTAGATATTTCGAAATTCTTTTAAATTTTCTTTGAACTGATGACTGATGTAGTTTTCAGATTTTGTTGAAGATTTCATTACACATTTCAAGATAACAGCAAGTCACGGGTTTTATATTCTTGGATAAAAGATCCACGAAGTCTCTGCCAGGTTCTTTTCTGAATTGAATGAATTCAGAACTTCTTACTAAGTTGGATGTTTGTTTTGTGTAGAAAGTTTTTAACGATGTTTCACTTGTTAATATACAGGGTGTCCCAAAAAATGTACTCACTCTTTAAATGATTATAAATTCCATGTTTATAAAGATAAATTTCAGTTTTATAACTCAAATTAAAGCAGAAAACTGTAGAATTTTGTGAATTATCGCAAAGGTTGAAACTGAAGGCCGTTTTGGTCCAGGTGTCCCCAAAACATGTCCCCATCCTCACACCACTGGGATTTTTTTTTTTTTTTTATGGGGACTGGTCAAAGATAAAGTTTTTTGCTCAAAACAAACAATGAACTAAAAGCTATGGATTATTGAAACAGAATGCGCCCAAAGTGCCAATTGAAAAGAGTCCTGAAATTTACAATTCCAGCAGGGCCTGGACCAGAAGGACCTTCAATTCCAACACTTGCGATAATTCAAAAAAAATTCTACATTTCTCTGCTTTAATTTGAATTGTAAAACTTAAATTTATCTTAATAAACATCGAATTTATAATCAGTTAAAGAGTACATTTTTTGAGACACACTGTATGTACCAAATTTCAAAAAATTCTAAAAAAAATAAACTAATTTTTTTTCGATCTTTCCATGACGGAAAAGAAAACGCAGTGTAATGTATTGGCATTTCCAACTATACGATTAAAAACTATTTGCCTGAAATCCAAGGTTCATAAGATGTTCAGGAGGAATCCAGATATAATCGAATTTCTCTTTTACAGAAGAGGAGAGAGAGAGACAGAAACCGGTTGCTGTTTTTAAATGTAGTATTTATTTTAAATTATATCCTGAATCTGATTAATCTTTTAAAATTAAATTAAACACGTTAAAATTTCACCTTATTTCTCTTTTATATTTGCATTGCTAATATCTACTTAATCCTAAAGAAAAACAAAAACAAAATCCCTTATAAATTTATAAATGTATATTAATTCTTAAGATTCAATCAAAATTCAAAGTTCAAAATTTAAGAAAAAAAGTTGTTAGACAATTAAAATAATAAGGAGTTGATTTTATTTTTTTTTTCTTTCTAGAGAATTTTAACCTGAGTTCGTTCAACATCGTATCACTGAATGACGTCATTTGAAAGAGGTGAGGTAAGATTCTATTGTGACTTACAACATCAATTGGACATTTCTTTAGCTCACAGCAGATGATGGGAAATGAGACTTAGTGGGTGGACAGAGAAAACTAGGCTGTCAAACTTAAGAAGTTATTCGAAACCTAACAAAAGTTAAATTTAGATTTAAAAATATCTTTGAAGTCGTGCCTAAAAAAGTGAAATGAATAAAAAACAAATAATCAGGGTAATCAATGGTTTCATTTTATTTCAAAGGAGATTTTTGTGACTAATTTTTCACTTGGTAAATTTCGAAAGAGAAGAACAAGGAAAAAGTAAATAAATACAAGAAAGGGGAAAACCCAGTAGACAAAATTACATCGAATAACACGGGAAAGAAAGACAACAAATCTTATCTGGAATTGAACTCAAAGCTTTCGTTTTCATCTTTTTAGGCTTCAATTTTGTAGGGTTTTAATAGATTACGAATATTAGATGAATGAACCATCAAGAATTCAGATCATAAAATTTAGGGAGACGTATTATGTAATTTGAAAAATATATTTATTATTCTTCCAAAATTGGGATTATTCGCGTAATAAGGGCAGGGATAACTTTGAGTAAACGGTGTACGTTTCTATTGTATTAATTACATATATATACGGAAAAAAATCGTTTGATCAAATCATTACAGTTTTTGTTTTTGATTAAAAAAAAAAAGGAAACCAAACTTGAAATGAAATTAAGTATTCATTATTTCTGAGATTAATTCGAAAGTTCTGTTGCAGTTGTTTCTCTTCAAATCGTTCTCTTTGATCTCATCGGGTTCCTGAGACCTACTTTGAGGCATTCAAAAATGATCATGAATGTAATGAAGATGTCAGCCAAAACTCCCACCAATCCACTGACAATGATTGCCTTGAAATTAGAGTGAAATGAAATTCAATAGGTTCTAAATAACAATGGGAAACACAACATTGGTTTAGAAAAAAAAAATAAGAGTAGGAAAAAAAATGGAGATTTCGAACCAGGCGTGAGAATCACCGTCCAAAGAATAATATAGGTTTCTTCTAACTTTGTTATGCATCACAGAGAAAAAGTGAGAAAAAAAAAAAGAAAACTAAATTTTGAAATAAAATGTCTGCATATCTCAAAAGTCTTTGATGAGACAAGACATTTTTTTTTTATCTGGAAGCTGAAATTTTTTAACTACATTTTAAACTATCAAATGATGACTCTTTTGAATCATGTCTGTATTTTTCGACCTCAAATACTACAATGATACGTTTAACAATATAATAACGTGATCATACCTTAGTAAGTTTAAATTTAGAATTAAGATAATTATCAGAAAACCCTATTAATTTTGATAGAAGTGTGAAATAACAAAGAATCAGCTCAAAAACAGTGTTTACACGAAGAATTTCCATTCGAATGTTTGAAAGTTGGTATACCAATTATTTTCTTGTATGTAAATAACATTTTTATCATTGTAATACAGTCCATGAAGTAATAATTATAGTATCTGTAATTTCATGAAGTACATCTTTAAATTACATGGATTTTGATCATTATCAACCAATTATCATTATCAACGAATTCAATTCAGTTTTGGAATCTTCATTTTGTTTATTCTAATTTTATTTTTATTCATTGACTTCCATTTATTAAGTTTAAGTAGATGGTTGTGTCTTTCTTGTAACTAATTTTAAGCTATTAAAGCAGGCATTGCCGAATGGCTAAGGCAGCGATCTGCTGTACTACTAATACATCTGATCCTGGATTCGAATCTCCGAGCTTGGACATTTGTTTTCTATGTTTTTCTATAGGAATAAAGTATATTTCCTCTTAAATATCCTGGGCAAGGATTTTTAATCAAAATGGTTTATAATAATAGGCTTAAAGGCGTGGGAAACCATATTCTTAATCACAGCAAATATTTAAACCAAAACTCTTCTTCGTTAGGAAGCTTCTCTTATTTAAGCGACGCAAAAATCTTAAAAATAAAGAAGATAATTTATTTGTTGCGATTTTTAGTCCAAATTTGGAAACCTAATTACAAAATTTCTAAAAACGACATTAACAAATGCAGTTGAAGAAACAGCAGCATCTTGATATGGAACTAAAGTTAATTAATCAAACAAATTTATTATATCACGAAAGAGGAGGAAGAAATGTTGGATAATAGATATCCTTCTGAGCGCTGTCTACTGAAGATCAGCAGAAGTGTTTTTTTAACATATTATTTACATAATTAAAGCAGAAATTTTAAGTAACATTTTGAAAATCATTTTTGTTTTTCAGAATATGTGACAGTGGTTGATCAAAACAACTTTCAATAAATCAAAAGTTGATTCAACTGAGGCGTTGCACAGGGATCAGCAAACAATCTCTCCTGGTGTCAGCCTTAAGTTAGATACTTAGAACACTTCCTAAGAACTTTTATTTCATAAAGATTACATTTCAGAACAACTGTAAAATAGCTGTGTTGTTTTGAGAATATTTTATAATTGTTGGAATTTTCTATTTTTACTTTCATGTAGTTTCGTTATTCATTTTGAAACTGTTTTTGGAATGACGTTGAAAAGCTGCTTCCATCTGAATGAAAAGTTTCAATTACAAATTACTAATAAAGAAAAAGTTTCCTTCTTAAGAATAATTTCAGTTATCTTTAATATTCTGCATCAAAATAGCTATTACTATCAATATTTTTATTGTTATTATTTCTAACTAATAAACTGTTAATATTCATAGAAATAAAAAGCAAATGAGACATTGCTTCCTCCTTACTAAGGAATTGTAAATAGTTTCATGAATTAAAAGGAAAATGGGCAAACTCTATGGGAATTTGCCGCACCCTGTATAGTAATAAGATATATACCTATAGAATGATCTCCTTACATATAACGTATGTTATTATTAAGAGTCGTCGCAATTATTAGTCCGTTCGCAGTTCTATACGTCTAGATATGACGTTTGAGTCATTGATTGTAAAGAGTGTGGGTGCAGAGAAGTCAACCACCCACAGCCAAGCACCCTCCGCCTGTAGTGGTTGGCTTCTCTGCCACCCACACTCATTACAATCAATGACTCAAACGTCATATCTAGACGTATATAACTCCGAACTGAGACAAGTCGTAATAATAAAAAAATGTTCTATTGATGGAGATCTTCCCTTACGTATATATCTTATCGCTATACAGGGGCGGGGCAGAACTGCCCATTCTCCTTTCCTATTTAATAGAAAGTTCTGGCCTAAATAAAAGTTGATATCGTCTATTCTCATACAGTAAACATTCTCTAAAATAAAGAATAAATTTATGTCACAGCATTATTAGTGGAACTACAAAGACTTCTGGAACCTTTAGTAAATAAATCTTAAAACGCCGTTTTAATCAACAAAATTTAAAAAGATCTAGACAGTAAGTTTTAAATCCTTAAAATTATAAAATTTTATTTAAAATCAATGGCTTAATCTTTGAAGGGATATCGTCATTTCAGGATATCGTCATTTGGCTTTTAATTAAAATTAGTCTATATAATGAGCTTCTATATACCAAAATTACACAATAATTCTAAAGTTTCAAATATCAAATTCCATGTAAATTAGTGCATTATTCTTTAAGTTACTTAAGGGCACAAAATGTGACTTTTCTTGTGAAGTGACCATGAGCATTAAAAGGTTAAATTTTATCAGGATTGGAATTAACGTACGATAAACAGTTTGACGTTGATCGTCAGTATTCCTTGAGAAATATAAGAACATAGAATAGGAAATACTACCACCATCAAAATCGAATCAGGATTAACAATAACTATCAAGTATAAAAATATATAAATGATAAGTGCATTTTTCTTTAGGTTTCAGTGTTATGGACCCTATGTGAAATAGGTCTTATTATCGGCTGACGGGTTTACAAATATATAATCAGATCTAGACAATAATATTACATTCTAACATAGAAAGTTTTGTCTAAATCGGTCAATTATTTTTCGAGTTATCGCGCCCACAAAATTATGAATCACAGACATCTACACACATTCATACAATTAAAAAAAAGAGCAATGTTATATTATATTAAAATATTTTAAAAGTAGGTTTATCAAATAATCAGGAAATTCAAATGTTAATTATTCATAGAATTTCTTTATGACAGAAACAAATTGTTATTCTCTACTTTCAGATAGTAGCAGCAGAGAATCAATGTCATTACAATTTTATCATTTAATGTTGTTTAAAAAAATATTAACTATAAATTTAATTAAAACCTAAATTTAATTACAAAAAAATAACATTTGCTTTTCAACTTCTTATTTTTCTTACAATAATTTTAATAATCTTATAAATAATATAGATAGATTCTGTCGAAACCTACTTTAAACAAAATACGTAAATAACAATAATAATAAAAAATTAATTAAAATTTGATAAAAAATTAAGATAAGAGGAAGTTTTTGGTGCCTTATCTTTCCTTATAATAATTATTGTATAACACAACAACTACTAAACTTGTAAAGACTTAAGATTTTATTTTATGATATAACTACAATTTTTCCATTCTCTAGCTTTTGAGAAGTGTTGAACTTCCTAAACTCTTAATAACGTTGTGCGAAAAAAAAAGAGCTTATTCGCTGCCTTATTTAATTTCCTGAAAAATAATTTCATTGTCGAGGTCACTTTCACA
The DNA here is from genome assembly GCA_023159025.1 of Thereuonema tuberculata. Taxonomy (NCBI): domain Eukaryota; kingdom Metazoa; phylum Arthropoda; class Chilopoda; order Scutigeromorpha; family Scutigeridae; genus Thereuonema; species Thereuonema tuberculata. The sequence goes on from JAFIDM010014012.1 coordinate 62,384,245, forward strand.
TAAGAAACAATTAAGATATTGTCTTAAATGCTTTTCTCATATTATCTTTACTGCTTAAGGAATTGTTTCAAGTTAAGAACACTACTAAAAAACAACCAAATATTAAGTTGAATAACATAGCTTTTCTTCTCAGGATAATACACCTGACGCTTTTTCCGCCTCTAGTTCCGGCTACGTATAATAATAATAATAAGCAGCTACAATGTCTTCAGAATAACTTAATTAGTGAGAGTTCAGTTCTCAACGCTAAAATTCGGTTGACATATTTTATATCTTCTTATTGTTACAACTAAATATAATTCACAAATAAAAAGAGATTTAAAAGGTGAATCTATAGATTTAAGCACAAGATGAAATAAAGACTGAATGTATTACTTTCAAGTATTTTGTATCTTTCCCTTTTGTCACATGGTCTTTGTAATAAACCAAAATGAAATTTTTCTTTATTTATAACAGCTTATTAGGGAAATATTTTCAGAGAATTTATTATCTAGAATTTTCTTTCTCGTTCATTACTATCTATAACCTCCTAGTTTCTCATTATTTATCATAAAAACATTTAAGCTAAAGATTTAAAAAAAACCGTAGTTGTTACAATGATCTAAACAACGATTTCCAAATCTCAATACATACAAAGGAAAACTTATTATTATTATATTTTGTTTTCTTGAATCTACAAGAATCTTCTTGAATCAATTTTCTTGAAATTTTCAATTTTCTTGAATCTACAATTAAGATTCAAGAATCAGTTTCATTCGAGAAGTTCATTTACTGTCAACAGATGCTGTGTTTTGTATTAAAATCTACATATGTAAAAATAGTTAAAAATATCTAAAAATTAAAGATAAAACAAATTTTTGGACAGGTGAGAGAGGAGTGATTATAATAAAAACAACAATCATATAATAAAAGTAGTAAGTATAAGAAGATAAATAAATAAATAAAGTATTTCCTTTACAGGGTGTTGCAAAATTCGTGTGTAATATTCAAATCACGTACAGGGGCATGGTTAAGGATCAATAAATTCCTAATGAACCCATGTTCGGAAACGCCCCATTAAGGCGCTAGATGGTCCCAAAGGATATTATCCTTTGCTACACCATAAGAAATGTTTTGCAGGCGAGCCCACACATTGATCTTGGGGGGGGGGGGTGCTATTTTTGTTTGTTTCAATTGAAATCTGCGACTGCGTTATCGTTTTGATGTTAAATGTATTAAGGTGACTACTATCTGAATTCAAATTCGTGAAGAATGTCCAGCACTGAGTGAAAAATCACTAAAAATACTTCTTCCTTATCATTTGTGAAACTTCATTTTCTGCTCATACTGCTCAAACAAAACACAGAAACCGTTTGCAATGAGAACCAGCTTTAAGACAGTCTTTAACTTCGATGAAATTAATATTGAAAAACTAGTGAGCCAAATATAAGTTCAAGGTTCCCGCTGAATATTTTGTGTTTGTAACAAATCAATTGCATGAATATATAACAGGTATATACATAATATTTAACCAATGTATGTAACATTATGTATATAACCAATAAGTTTTTGTGTAAGTTGTTTGCATTATTATTATCTTGCAATTTCTTTACCATCTGGCAATAATTAACATCTTACATTATTGAAGTGGGTCTATTGATCTATTGAATAATGTAACAATTAAAGAGTTTATGTCTGTGTGATATTACACAACATGCTCGTGGGTGGCAACTTATATTGAATGATGAAAGTGGTCTTTCGTTGTAAAAAGGTTGGGAACCACTGTGCTACAACATCTAGAAAGTTCTAGAACGTATAAATTGGATTCACGATTACTTACACTTACTTACTGTGAAGCCCAAGTATTATTCCTCAATCATCATTCAATGTAAAATATTGGGACACTAATAATGAAATATGAAGAGCAATTATGCTTAATTCTAGTTATGTTTCAGCCCAGAGGAAATTTTATCTGATTTTTCTTTTTTCTTACCTTCCTTTTACAGTATTTTCTGATATTTTTCGAAAAAGGCCATTATCTCAAGACTTCTGAATATCTTGAAATTTAAGAGCTACTAAAATCATAAAAATTTAATAATAAAACGAATATTCTGTATTTAATATTTTTATTAACGCATTTTAATAAATTTGTGAGCACATTACGATTTAAATAATAATGAGTAGTTATTGAGAAAAATATACCTAAGTATAAACAAACTAAATGCATTAATTAATTGCGATAATCGTTTCTTAATCAGACCGTAAAATGCACATCATTTTTGGTTTTAAACTCGAACTACAAATTTTGACTGATAAATAGTAATTCTTATTAATATCTTCCTTATATTTAACACATTGAATCTACCATTTTTATTTTCGATCGAAAGCAGTTATAGAATATTAAGTGAAATAGAGAATTCTTACCAATTGCGGAAAAGTCTCAAATTCTATTCCCATTCTATCACCCTTTCATCGTAAGTACATTTTTGACTTATTAAGTAACCGTTAATTACTTCCAGTTTTTTTTTTCTCCTCTTTAAGTGTGTGTGTGTCTATGGTTTCCAAGGTTACGGTTTGTGGTGGATTCCAACGTGGTTTTGTGGGAATATGTGGAGGCATCGCATACCATCCTACGACTGGGTTTCACACACCACCCCCTACATTGACCTTTCAATCCTCAATCTACGTCTTCCGTTCGGAAATTGTTCTTACCTACTTTTTTTTATTTCAGCTGAAAAAGAAAATTGATCATTTTTTTTTAAATTTCTTTGAATTAAGTTTCAAAAAGGTTCAATTATTGCAGTATTCGGAAAATACAAAATCAGATACTAAATATAATCGTATTTCATTTCTAATATCTTATGGTAATAAATAAATTGGAGAACATTATAACTTAGAATTTATTAAAAGTATATCAAACTTATATTAATTCATTTTAACATGTGTTAAAAAGCTTGTCAAAAATTAAAAAAGAACACACAAACACCATACAAAAGCATATTTACAAGGTGTGGAGTCTTTCGAACCCCATGGGATTCATCTTCGGCACCTTAAATATCAAACTTAATATTTAGTTAATTTAAAATAAGCTTATTGATTTTGTATAGTCTAATCATTGATTGATCTTTATTCATCTATCATCAAGGGTAAATATGGCTGAAGAAGCCTAATAAGACTGAAACAGCTGTCCAAGATTCTAGAACCTTTGTTTATTTATGTGCATAATTTGTTCCAGGTATCTATATGGATGCGCTTTAAGTTTATTTTCTTTAAATTTTAGCATATTATTTAAGTTGATGTGCATTCATAATTCATTGGCTATTACAAAAGTGAAGTACTAGTGAAAATTAGTACTAAATCTTTGTTTTCTGATAATTCCTCAACTTTTTATCAACCTTGAATTGCCTGCTTTTTCCTCTGCTTTTCTTAGACACTTTTCTGGTTTCTTGGATGGTTTCCTGTCTGCTCCGTGATGTCTCCTTCCCGCCTCTTTTTAAATGACATCTCAAAGCATAGACGGAAGACAACTCAAGTAATGTAACCAACATTCATAAGTCAAGCAACGATAAAACAATCTCAGGTGAAATAATTATACAGGGACTGTTCTTCAAGTGTTTTATTTGAAGGTTTAAAAGAAGACATTTTGTTCTACTTATTATAGAAGACAAGCTAGATTAAAAAAAATAAATAATCAATAAAATTGTGCAAAACATTTTAAGAACTTCGTCTAAATCTACCTGCGGATTTGAGGTTTTTGTTTCTCTCTAATAACAGAATCAATTTTTCTTTTCTGTTTTTTTCTTCAATTTAAGTCATTTTAAACAACAATGGATGAGACCAATGTTTACAAAGTGACATCCATTG
>JAFIDM010014012.1:62408087-62529498 GCA_023159025.1 Thereuonema tuberculata
GTGTTTGATAGATGCTCTTTTGACTGTCTATCAACAAAAAACTTAACAAGATAGACCGGTTTGTAAATATTTATCAGCCGCTTTAACAACGGCTTAACAACATAGTATCTTGTAATGTTTAGTTAAAATAAGCAAAAAGAAAAAAAAAAATAATAAAAATATAACAACAAGGAAATTACGGATGTGTGAAGCTGTTAGGAGTTTTATTATCTTGAGTAGTAATATAAATATGGAAATTCATTGCTTCTGAAAAAGAAAAGAAAAAAAAAGGTCCCGATTTGAAGGCTAAGTCAGTCATTGAAGACAATGATTGTGAATGAGAGATAATTGTGTGTTAGGATGGAACGAAATCACGCTGGATGTTAATCGTACGAGTTAGAACCTAGTTTGTGGAAGTCTTTCCTGGTTCTTATTGTATTAGACTCTGCAGATCCATGAAGAAATTAGCGCCGCCTAGCCACCAACTTCCTCGTTCTTTATCTGCAACAAGTCGGCAGCCCTCGAAGGCTGGGCTTCTTCTTACGAATGTCACGTGTTGCTGGTTCATCGCCGCCGTTCCATCGGGCAGATGTTGTTAGCATTTTGTCGGTGGGCCTGGCGGGGTATGGCCGCCGCCCCTCGCGCGGGAGGGGAGGTACCGTGGGAATGTCTGCTGGCGTCCGCCAGTCAGCCTGCAACCAGCGTGGGAACGAGCGCTCGCGAGGCAGCCTTGGACAGAGCCAGCCTTCCCCGGGGCCAAGGGAGACTGTCCGCGCGCGAGGCCTACCTCAACCCCCGCGTGCAGCCAGGCCCGCGACCAGCTTGCTGCCACGCGCATGGCAGGCACACGAGGAGGGTAGACCGCGGCGGAGGTCACAGGTCAGCAGACGCAAAACCAAATTTCACAGCCGACAATAGATGCCTACATTCAACAATTAGTTTGGGTTGGTGGCGTTTTCTCACAGATTCCATTTGTAAAATCTATTTATAAATATAATAATGATTTTCAATAAAATTTAAAAACATTAGTATTTTTGGATGATTGTTTTTGTTATAAATTCCTCTGAAGATCATCTCTTTGATTTTGTTTTGAAATTTTTATTTATTATTGTAATATTTTTTTCTATTTTATTTAAAAGAAATTTAATCTTTGCTGTCATTATCCAAATTTTTATTTATTCTTTTTAGTGTGATTTATGGATTTAGATAAGGAAATGTTTAAATCGATTTTTTTTTCTATTACTCTCATGAAGGAATTTTTTTTTTTTATTATTGATATTTTTAGGTAAAAAAAAAAAAAATCAATAAATTTTCGTAATAAACACGCACAAACACAAATAAAAAAAAAAAATGAATAAATAAACAAGCAAAAAAACTCAAATATTTAAATATTTGTAATGTAAAGGAGTTAAACTACGAAATAAATATTAAATATTCTTCAATTTTAGTGCAGGTAAATATGATGTCATTGTATTTATCAATAATTAAGGCTTTCCTGTTTTTCTTTTTCTTTTTTCTTTAACATCAACCTACCTAAATTTAAAAATATAAATTTTAAAATTTAATATTTTAAATTTTATTAAATTTAAAATAGAATTAAAAGTTTATTTGCTTATGAAGATTCATGTTTCTTATTAAATTAATCAGTAAAATCCATTATTGCTTTTATTCCGTTGTTTTATGATTTTTTATATTTTATATGTATGTATATATTATTTCTTTTTAACTGATTGCCTTATTTTATTAAACTTTCCTTTTTTTTTTTATTTAATTTTATAGTCTCTTTTTTTTCAGGGTTAATCATTTTGGAAGCAGTTCACGGCCATTAAACAATGTTTACATCCTGGATCAGTTCAATACAGCAGCCTATACTGAGCGATTAGCCTGGAGCCCTCGTCACTGTTTCCGCTCTAACGGAATTCAACAAATCCTTCACACAAAACTAACGATAGATACTGAAGCAAGCGACGTGGTCTGATGCAACCAAGTTCACAAACTGAAATTAATACCTAAATTATTAAAGAAAATTAATCACAAAAAAAAAGGTTCATTTTCTTTTTTGTGTATGATAAAGTTACAATTTATAACAAACACTGCACCTTATTAACAATATATGATAAAAAATTGGTTAACCCTCCACACCCGTGTATTAAAATTATCCGTGTATATATCGTATAAATGTGTGGAAAAATTTTAGGAATGAAGCGGAAACGCCAATTTTCTGTAGAAAAATCTACAAATGATGATAACTTATAGGAAAAGCTCTGACGGACAGAAACGAATAATTTACATCAGTGTTTATGGTTAGTGCGTGCTACTATGATTTGTATTAAATTTACTTCAATTTGCGTCACTGTTCAGTTTGAATTTTGTGAATTTAATGCATTTGGTAATGCATTTGAGTTTTCTGTTGACCGAGTGGACTATCAGATAACTGTTACAAGTAATTATAGTTCACATTATTTATATAAAAAAGATCTTTTTCAATTATTTAAAGAAAGGTTGTTTGTAATTTGACAAAGAGGAAAACACCTTTTTCCTTTTATAAAAACAAGAAGATCACAACATTTATTAGGTAAGTTTGCCTATCGTTATTTCCTTTTCGGGATGGAACACCGTTCTTCATGAGGAAACAATGAAAACTGTATGGGAAAATTAAACTTCTGATTCTTAATTTTCCTTCGATCTAAGGAAATTGGTGGGTTCATTTCACTGATTTTGCTAAGTTTAATGACATCAGTCCAATAGGAGTTACATGTGTGCGGACGAATGGACAGACAAATTGTTCACAGAGGTCTATTTTCATACTGTCAGAAAGATTGAGTAAGAATCGTTAGATGATTAATCTTTAAAATGTCTAATAATCCAGTTCCGTTTAAAATCTAGGAAATTATATTATTCAAGTTCTTAGTGGATATTTTCTGACAGCTGTTTCTCATAAACAAAAGTTAATAGTATTTGAAAAGTATTTGAAAAAGTTAACCATATTTAGTTTCATCTCAAACTTCGTGTGAACTTTGTTAACTTTGTTTGAAACCATGTTGTTCCCACTCCACCCTTTGCTGGTCGTGGGAGTGTGGATGTCAATAGAGAGGTCGGGGTTCAAGAACGAGTCAGCAGGCCTTTCTATTCAGTGGAAAATCCTTACAAACTAGTTGGACTGCGTAGGATCACAGTCTGAGTCGTAAAAAAGAACAAGAAAAAGTGGAATTTCTTTCACACGAACCACGAGGTCATCATTAGAATTAATAACTAGCCATTGATGCTGCGCTTCGTTGTGACGATATTACCTAGTACAGCAGATACATCCCTAAGAAAATGGAAGGATCGAAGCGATTGAAACAGGAAAAATGGAATATTCTATAATTATAGTTTCATTTCCGTATAAAATAGCAACCATTCTAATCAGATGGTCTATCCTAACAAATTAGAAGTGTAAAAAAAGGGATAAAAATGTAAAAAATGTTGTACTTCAAAACTGTAAAAATGTATTTACAATTAGTTTCTTTGTTTGTTTTTTGAGTAATTATTCTAATGACGTCCGTAATAAAAAGAAATACGTTTATAATTGAACCATAAAAAAAAAAATAATTTGTTTTCTTGAATAAACTAGTCTTTTAAAAAATATTTAGTTTTATGGTCCAATTACAAACGTATTCCTTCTTATTACGGACGTAATTAGAATAATTAATCAAAAAAGCAAACAAAGAAACTAATTATAAATACCTTTGTACTGTTCTGAAATGTAACTTTTTTACATTTTTGTTAAATAAGCTAAATTCTTTTAATTAGAAAATATTTTATTACATTTGACTACTTCAGATTCATACACATACGCACACAGATATATACAGGGTGTATCAGAACTTTCTGTACAAATTTTAAAGTGAAATAGGGAACCCAAGACAAATCTTTTTCGTCTATGAATGTATATTCGCTGACGCATTCTTCGGTGATAAAGGGCGCTGTTGCCTGGCTGATCACCCGATTTAACATGTATCGACTTCTTCCTCTGGGAACACGTGAAGAACCTCATGCACGAGACTCCCATTGACTCACATGAAGACCTTTTCGCAAAAATCGCTGCTGTTCGCGAAATGCCGGGAATCTTTCAAAATCCTGCATGCATGCATTCGGGGCCGTAACTTTTTTTGGGCCCCTCGGCAAGACCTCATCACTGGGCCCCCCTACAGGGTCCCCCTAAAGAACCAATCCTTTGTAAATTTTCCTCCTGAATCATTTGAAATCAATGTATTAAAATTTACGTCATCGCCCTGATTTGGACCGTGTTTGACAAGAAGGTATATTATTTTCGACGAAATTGGAGGCCAAAAATGCGGATCATTGTAATTCAGAGACAGAGATATTTCATTTGAAATAATATCGTCATCACTATCGACGCCACTGAAGTTGGGGGTAAGGTGGGCTACTATTTTGGGACAGGTTCCCAAAAAGTTGTTCAAAGGCATACAGTTGTTTTTAATATAAATGCGAATTTTTTCGATCTTTTTGGGGCCCCCCCTTCTGTCTTTATTATTATTAAATGTTTGAACCTTAGATTTTTGGAATAATCTTGGAAATGTAGTTATTATTTTTCTATTCAAAAAAGAAGACAGAAGATACTGGAAATAATAATCCTTATCCGTGAGATGATTAGTAGTTGCTTGCAGAAAACTCTGGATTCTACTCAACCAAGAAATCAAGCGGGATTTCGAAGGAGATACATTGAAGGCCTTATGGAACCAATAAATACGAAATATCCGTCTACGCTATATTTATTGACTCTACGTCTAAGGTGGTTGATTCGGATATTATAATAAGAGTGCTCCGAGGATAACATTGTAACTATTAGTTATGTAAAGCTTATCAACAATATTAACAGGGCATTATTGCACTAATTCAATTTACGTAAAGTTATAGTAGATCAGCAGTATTTTAAAAGGTTGAAATGAAGGTATGTTTTTCACTTTAGTTATTTACGACAAAATTTCAAGAAGTGTTGAGGAAATGGGCTTGGGAAAAAAATGATTTAATTTTAATCTTAGATAATAAAACACCATGCACAAACCGAAGGATTATTATGCAATTACATAAAAGAATTTGCCAGTGATGACTTATAAGAAAGTCTAAATCTGAATGTTGAGATCAAATTAAATCAAACCTTGGTTATGTCCAATGAGTAAATATAAAGATAAAAATAGAATTGAAGAAAGTCAGTAGCTTATACTTGTATCTTAGACAGCAAATTAGTAGTGGATGGAAGTATTATGATATAAATTCACCGTAGAATCAATGTAACATTTTTGGCAGAAATAATGGAATGTTGAAAGAAATTTAACTTGTTGTTACGTTAGATGCAGATATGGACATTGCTTGAGAATCGTCTTTGCAAATATTCAACAAAATAAAACATTCTTTTCCTGACAGCAAATTTTAGAAGAAATCAGCTCCATGGATTATCCAATCAGATTTACCCATTTTGTAAATTATTTGTGTTTAAAAGAAAATTTCATTCAGACTATTATTTCGTGAATCTTCAGACAAAAAACAAAACAAAAACCTCAAGTATCTAAAAATATTCAAATATTTAATATTTTTAAGATTTTTTCAGTTTTAGAGATGCTATTGACTCATTAATCGACCTGAGATTTCACAATAGACTCGGCAGTAAAAGCCCCGCGAAGACCATCCACCAACTTTAGTCGGCCGACTTCGAGTCCGCCAACTTTTGTCAGCCGCGAATATCATCCGACGCAAATGAGTCGGCGTGATAAAATCAATCCCATAATGCAATGCGTTTCCCCAGCAGATGTGGAAAATCCGAAAAAAATTGAGGTTTTGAAACCCCTCTGATAAATTCTGCCGCATACAATTACTGCATTTCAGTATAAACTTTATTTATGCATGAAAGAAACTCGCAATACTCTGATATTCATTGTGTACGAGCTTGTCTTCGACTCGAATCGGTGAACTCGTTTTAGATGCCATTTCTTTCCATGGACGTGACGTCATGACTGACGTGTTCCAACGCTGCTCTGTGATTGGGTAATTCCGATCGACTTCCAACCAACTTTCCGAGCTGCCGGTGCATAACCAACTAGAGTCGGCGGATTAAAGTTGGTGGCAAGTCGCTGAAAAATTGACTCAAAACTGTCTCTACCGACTCGTGACGTCAAAATCGGCCGACTAGGTTGGTGAAAAGTTGGATGGTGTTCGCGGGGCTTAAGAGGGAAGTTTTTTGGCAATATTGGGAAGGGGCAAATGGCCATAAACTGGGGTGTAATTGAAACATCCTCCATCTAAATGTCCAGGTTATCCCTTCCTTGTACCCCCAGGGTTGCATTGAAATGGTTTTATTTTGATCTCACTTATTATTATACAACGTATCGTTTTTCCATGTCTTCTCAGAGGCACATTAACGTTCAAACAATCACCGTTTATGTAATTCTCACCTTGCACTCAATTACAAAATAAAAAAAATAAAGTAATTACATGTTAACATTCGCTTGGGGGTGTGAAAATATTCCAATTGCAAACCCTCATATAAAAGAGAAATAATAATAATAAAAAGTTTAATCTTAGAAAAAAGATTTTAATAAACTACTTCCCCTTTAACTATGATTTACACGTGAATCTATTTTGATACAAAAGTGTGTGACTAAATGATATTTTACTATCACGCCCTTGGCACTTTTCCCTAACCATAATGAGCTGATAAGGCTTTTTTTTTTGGTTTTCCTCTGAAACAATCAGAGGATTCGGAAAAGAATCACATCATAAATCGAAAAAGAAAAAAAATCAAGGAAAACAAAATGCAAAACTGAAAAAAGTCAGAATAGGAAATGAAACAGTTACTGCTTTATTTGAAAATAGTAAAGAAAACATCAACAATTGAAGAGAAAAAGAAAGAGCTTTTCCTAATGATTTTAAATATAAGTGTCCTGTGATTAAATATGCAATTTAAATTTCAACAGTATTCGCTCACTGGTTCTAAACTCATGAACAGCATTAAACACGATGGCATCAGAATACTATTACTGTAAAACACATTGAAACACGTGCATCTCGTTCGAGTGTTCCATTTCAATTTTTATAAGAAAATCATTCAGATAATGATATGAAAAGTTAGAAATCAAGGAGATGCAGTCATTTTTCAAAAAAATGTTAGGAAAGGATATGCACGAATTTAGAAAACAGAAAATGATGGTTACAGGAGGATTTTATCTTTCTAAAAACAAGATAAAAATGAAATTTAATGTTTTATTTATTAATTAATATTTTGATCAACGTAAACTTTATTATATTTAAATAAAGAAAAAGAAAAGAAAATCATTGAAAAAAACGAAAGCAAACTATTAAGATCATTTCTAATCTTAAAAATATCCAATATGGAAAAAAATATAATAAAATAATAATATAAAAAAATAATAATTTCAATAATATAAAAAAATGAGAGCAGTTAATTATAATATAGAAGTAGATTAATTGTAGATTTAGATTCATAATATTGATATACTGTAATTATTGTAATTCTATATTTAGTCAATTAAGAGTTAAAACGTCAAATGTCTCAGAACTTCCTGTTCTTATTATTATAATTGTTATATAACTTATAGATGTAAATTTCTTTGTGTCTGGAATAAAATAAAGTCATCTATAACCGGTTGAAGGAAGGCGTTAGAGAAGTGTAAATAAGAATTATTTGTAGTAAACTGATTCAATCGAATAAAATAAATAACTTAATTATTTTCATTTTGTTTATTATTCATTGAAAGCAAATAATGTTGGCAGTTTATTTAGTGCAAACCATTTTTTTTATTACAATAATTCGATATTAATTCGAAATAGATTGTTTTCATAAATTCTAATTGTCTATTACGATTTATTAATTAATTGTTCAACAATTGAAATTGTCTAATTAAATTACAGCAGAGTAACTTATATTAAAAAAATCTTATTAATAGACCATGCTTAGCTTTTCAAGCAATAATTTCTCCTGAAGGCTGAAGGTACTGAGTCGAAATATTGAGCTGGAGTGAGAAAATTTCTCATTCACTCTTATTTTTTTTAATATGTTAATTATACGACTAAAATTTTACGTTTATTGCACATGTTTCTTTTCACTTATGCTAAGAATGCTAAGAAAGTATGCGAAAGAAAGAATGTATTTGAGAATTATTCAATCAACTTTTTTTCTGATAAGTTTTGATTCGCTTTTAGAATTGACTGCATCAGAAGAACAAAGTTATTGGAATTCATTCGTTGCGACTTTCCCCAATTGTGATGGGAATGACAGGCATTTAGTATCAACCTGTTATTTCATAGTGAATATATAATTTTGTTAGATCAGAAGATAAATGCAGCTCTGAATAAAACTTATTATTGACTGATTTTTTAATCTAGTGAACCTAATGGACGGAGGATCAAACAGAAGAGAAAATAACCATGGTCAGGCATTTTACAACTTCTCGGTTATCTGCTAATTGATTTGCTCGAATTCTTTCTTACGCATCCATGTCTCCTGTTTTTCATTCAAAAAAAAAAAAAAAAACCCACCCAATAGTTGTGACCTTGATCAGTCTCAATGAAACATTCCTTTTTGGATTTGCTTAAATTTCTACATTTGCAAATTAGCTACAGTCTCGCCTGCAGGATGTACGTAGTCACTCATTCATCCCTTTTCTTTGCATTTCCCATTCATTTATTCATTCAAGAAGAAACGAAATGAAATGGGGATTCTAGAGAATTCGATAGAATTGTTAACACCTCCTCATCAGATCACCTCAGGACATAGAAGCTGAACTGGGTCTAAACAGTGACCACTTTTCTCTTTTTTTTCTCACGCAGAGTCTATTTTTAGATTTAAATATTAATAAATCTTTAGAACGTTATCACTTCGTTCAAAATGCTATGAACAACGAAAAGGGAAGTTACTAAAAAATGACCTAAGATCATAGTAAGATTTAACGAAATGGAATCAAAAGAAATAATAAACGTAAGAAAATAAGCCTCTTATTAGCTCAACTTATAAATAAATAATGTAAATAAACCCTCCTTATATCGGAACAAATAAATAAAAAATAAAACAAAAAAATATTTAAGACCTAAAATGTTTTATTTATTATAAGTTTATTGAAGAATTAATCATGAAACACAGCGTACTGGGTTTTTTTTTCCTATTTGTGAAATTGTTTGCTGAAAATTCAACATTGTTATAAAGGATACATTTAACGTTTTTATTATAAATGATTTTCTTGGATTTTTTTTTTTCCCCAATGACTCAACTACGAATCAATTTTTAACAGAGTCATTGATCAATTTTTAATAGTCAGTTTCTATAATTTACGTTTCGTAACGTAGTAGTGTTTAATATTAATATTTATATTTTGTTGTATATCCTTTTAAATCACTTTTTCATAAATATGACTGCAAATATTTTTCTAAAAGTGTAGCATATCTTGAATCTTTTATGTAAAATTGTCTTTTCCTTTTTAGTTAGAGTATTAATAATATTAACTATAGAAAACAAGAGACATTAACACTGAAATTCAAATGTTCACGTTTACTCCATGCTATCATCATTTAAGATAACGAATTATAGCATCAAATAAAAGAAAATTAAAATGAGACGTATATACACCCCTGAGGAAGGAATTAATACAAGTCCTATTTAGCCTTCAAACCATAACTGAGATTTTTCGTAGCCCTTACTGTCAATGTTTCTATATTTATGTTAATAAGAGTTAATAATAAAATTCATTTACATCTCAGAGCTAAAAACCGGGTATTAATAAATATTATGAGCAGATTCCAATAATAGGGTCAAATTAATTAAAATAATATGAATGTTTATCAAATTTGAGATTAAAAAAATGCTGCTTTTCAACTTATTGTTTTCAACTTTGTAGAAATATTAATTTTAATAAAATGAAATTAAATATAATTTATTTAATCAAAGAATTTCTGTTTTCTGTAGAATTTAAAGAATTATATAATTTACATAATCTCGATTCCCTTGGCCTCCATTTTGCTAAGAATTGCCGTAGGAAGCGATTTCAAAAATGCGGCGTGGGAAAGTTTCCTAAGTTTGACCTTCATACCGAATTTAATAAAGATGAGTTCAAGTTATTAGAGGGTGACAGGCGATCAGTAGGATGTCCTCTTTTTCAAGAAAAAGAGACAAAAAAATACTGTGAATTAGTTTTCATTATTAACCAGCGTAGACGCATTGCATGCTGGGAGTTTTATTCATTGAGCCGTAAGCATCAGTGGTGTGAATCGGAAAAATTCTTGAATGAATGAATGAAGGTCTAGAATTAAAAAAAAAGAAAGAAAAAAAGAGTTCCGGCGCACACGCCTTCCGACGTATCATTTCCTCTCCGCAAAAATCAGTTCCATACAAGGAGGAGGAGAAAAAAAAAAAAGCCGACCGACCTCGTTAGACCGCATCTGAATGGAGGTTCTTCGCTGAAGGGCTTCGTTGTACTGGGTTCGTCATAAATCGTCTCGCGAATTCGCCAGACCGTGTAAGCCAACCAGACGATCATGATTATTGGTACAAAGCGGTTGTTCACAACCACTGTCTCCGAAAAAGACACACAGCGTAACACTTAAGTAAAACAGAACTTATGCGACGCTCATTGTTATCCAGTCAATTTCATTAATTGGTAGAAATCAATTTTAAACATACAAATCTTACATCAGATCTCCACGTAAAGAAAAATGGAAACACAAAGCGTATCTTTCGCTACTCCTCAAGAAAAACTATTATTGACTCACAATTCGCAAGAATTGTGTCTAAAAAAATTACTACTGTTGTAGTTACAGTATACTCTCGATATCTCGAAGTCGAAGGAACGCTAAAAAAAAATTCGAGATAGCGAGTTTTCGAGATAACAAGGTCGAGATTACATGAATATGTAATATCAAGGGGAAAAAATAATTTTTCGACATATCAATGTTTTCAAGATATCGAAGTTCGAGATACCGAGAGTACACTGTACTTGTATTCAATTATTAATTCGACTTTCCTCATTTCTTAATTACTTCTGCCTTTAATTCAAAAATCATAACAAAACCTTGAAATGCTTGAGCTGAAATCAGCTAAAGAAGCCTAAAACATCAAAGCAGCTCTACCGAGGATACTAATTTTTAAAATATAGAAACTCCTTTTTTTCTGATTAGGAAGAGACGTTGATTTAGTGCTGGTTAAATGCTGGTTAAGATTTAATTAATTAACTATTTGTTTATAATCAGGAAAAAAAAGGAAACATACACAACTAAAAATTCCATTGCTATCAATATTCTTATTATGATTCTTAATTTTTCTTTATCTTATAATGGGAATCAATAATTGCGATCCACTTAAAAACACTTGGCACTACTAAAAAATTTTTTTTTTTTATTAAATATAATTTCATTACAAGTCAGTCCTACTAGATTGTTCAATTCAATCTACTTCTTAGTTTCAAATGCCTACCTACAAAATCTTATGATTCCTGGTTTTACGGAATTAGAATTAACTATTATCTAGTTTAGGTCTTCCAACGGTTCTACAAATCTCGATTCAAGGTCTTTCAAACGCATTATCATTACCCTACTTCTGAGAAGTCGTTTTTATCCAAAAAAAAACTTGTTATTGGATTTTCAAAATGGCGTCCACCATCTTCTCTTTAGACTTTCCACAAGAGATTTTAACTTGAAAAGCATTGCAGACACTCTGGATTTACTT
Organism: Thereuonema tuberculata; assembly: GCA_023159025.1. Taxonomy (NCBI): domain Eukaryota; kingdom Metazoa; phylum Arthropoda; class Chilopoda; order Scutigeromorpha; family Scutigeridae; genus Thereuonema; species Thereuonema tuberculata. Next base: position 62,419,798 of record JAFIDM010014012.1, read on the forward strand.
ATTTATTTATTTGTTTGTTTATCAAATTCATCAATCCTCTGTGCTGGAAAATTGAGAAATGATTTGTCATTGAAAGAGTAACATTTTGTTTTTCATTTAGGAGATCGTTTAACGTATTTTGTTCTTGATCTAACTTGTAAGTAAACCTCTTACAATGCATCTAAGATCTCTCAGTAGGCTAATAATGATACTCACGTATATTTTGTTTCTAGTAGGTCGCAACAAGAAAGCTAATTAAAACTGTTGACGTCATGCTTCAACATTACTGTTAGTTACCTAACGATTGTGTGTAGATTTTATCGAACTAATGTTTAATTCGTTTCTTTTCTTTCCAAAAGAAAACGTATTGCTGTAGATGTTGGTTGAAGTTGCATGAGTTTGTCAGACCTGGAAGAATGTATTTTTTGAAGATATAGGTAGTTTTGGGAATTAGCCGATTTTGAGATTATTTTTTTTAATAGGATTCGTGGAATATCTTAATTGTGAAGAGATTGAAGTGATGGCGTGACTCAGCATTAAAACTCGAGTGGAAATTTCTTTTTTTTTTCTGCTTTTCATTAATACCGTGTATATATCAGTTGGATTCGGTTAACTCGGTAACTTCTTCCTAGCAGCCATTTTCTTGTGCAGCTTATGCGTTTTCTCAAGAATAACAGTATTCTAACACAAAGCGGGCACCGGAATGCTCACCTGTGTATAGCAATGGAAATGCACTGACATCAGTACGAGCTTTTCGTGATATTGAATTCACTTTAGTGATCGTGCGATAATTCAGAATGGCAGGCAGAGAAAGTGGTGCGTTCCCGTTTGACGTTAAAGTAACGTGTGTCTGTCATTAATTTTATTTATGAGTGGAAAGGAACATCTCTGCAGCAACACGTAAATTTGATGAAGAGTATGGTTTTTCTCCGAAAGGTGAATCAATGACTGCAATCAAGAAGAAATTTGAAGACACTGGTTCTGTTGGAACAAAACATGCTGCGAAAGAGTCGCACACCACAATCACTACCGGAGAGAAACAAAATTCACGGAAGCAAAAACAAAATGCGAAGCAAAGTTGACCAGATACTGATACGCCCTGTATAAGGATATGTTTGTATTTGGGTCGAATTATTAAGTTTTTAATCTGATGATGTTTCTTCGCTTTTATCATATATACGGAATTTACACTCATCATTCAATGTCATTCCGTGTGAATCCTGCTACTGCTTATGTGTAACGGAACTGGTACAAATTTTTGGTAAGTTTTGTTCTGTTAATCAGCATTCACTGTTTTTGTAATGTACTTTTTTGTATGATCTAACGAAGGTCTCAAGCATTCAGTATCTGACGATTCTAATTACACTTGAAATGAAAGATATTCTATGATAGAGACTTTAAAACAACTACCATGATACTTCTTTATTCTACTGAAATGCAACCGAATCATACATGAATTGCAATAACACAAATTAATAAAAACTTTTATTCTACTTTTTATTATTTACTTATTTGTGAATTATCGTTCTTTTCTGCTGTTGTTACTTTCAATGTAAAATAGTTTTGGAAAACTTAAATTTTACGTATCATTAAAGTACAAATAAATTCACACATTTAATCTTTCTAACAATATTAATTCTATATGTTTTAAGATAAAGCATTATTTTATCAACATGTAAATTAACAAAACTATTGAAAACATTGAACTAAAATAATGAAAACACTAAAAGAAAAATATTTTTTAATGTATATACAGAACTCCTCACTTAACGACCTACCTGTTAACGACCACTCGAACTTACGACCAGCTCTCCAGTGCGGGGAATTCCCTTTCTCAGTCTTCTTAAGGGTTAAACGCACTTCTCTGTCTTCCGTTATGTTTCCGTAACGTAATTGAGGCATGTAGGTGCAAAAGGGACGTTATCTATTTTTTGTTAATTTTGTTAATCCAATTTAAAATACTGTTTTTCGTTAACTTCTTATGATTTTTCTAACTGGAAATTGTAGACTTCACCTTTATCGTCAAATGTTCATGAGTTAGTGAACAGAAATCAGGAATTGTACAACTACGAGTAATTATACGTTTTTCTTTGTTTCTGTAGTTTTTTAAAAAGTGGATAATGTCCCTTTTGCATCTATACGCCTCAATTACTTTAGTGACGTAGTTACGTATTCAGGGTCACCAGAATTGAGTCATGTAAGACATAACAGAGATCTTGCAATCGACGAACAGAGTCGTTATATTTATATAACATATGTTCGTCGATTTGAAGATCTCCGTTACGTCTTTCGAGGCTCAATTCTGGTGACCCTGAATACGTAACTACGTCACTAATGCAATTACGTTATGAAAACATAACGGAAGACGGAGAAGTGCGTTTAGCCCTTTAGACGTGTTTCACAGCAACGAAAATGAACGAAACATATTCGACCAATGAACAATAAAGAAAACCTGAAATCCCTCAGTTGGGCTCATACTAGTACGATTGTGTTCTCTTTTTTTTTTTATGAATGAACTTTAGTTTTTTTGGTAGTCTACCTCATTTTTATGATTTTTGCTGATTGTATTTTTAAGTTCTGTTTTATATTACGTATATTTTATGTATTAATATACAAGAGATGCTAATTAAGACAAAGGAATTTCCTTTATTCAGAATAAATAAAAAACGTTCAGCTGTTCGCTTACCGACCAATTCGCTTACCGACCTAGTCGTAAGAATAGAATAGTGCAATAACCTCTTTGACTTCCAATTCTGAATTTTTTTAGAAATTGAGACAAACGAATAAAATATAAATTTAGAAAACGCCATAGTGTATCTTTTTTAATAAATATGTCGCAAAACAAAAAAGAAAAATCATTAAATTTAATCTTTAGGTAATTAAGTTAGCTTTTATGTCACTTATTACTAATTCCTCTAGTTATCACCATTTTTGTATCAGACGATGCTTATCTGTCTAATTAAGAGACGGGGATGAGTTTTTAGCCACGCCCAGTCACTATTATTAATTGGCCAGAAGGAGAAAACAACCAACACTTGTGGTAAAATGGTTAGGCAGTAAAAATATCACATTCACTTGGGTGTTGTTAAACTTTGGGAAGAACAGGTTTTCCTGGGAAACAGCTTCTTTCATTACCAGGTCAGTTATCTTGGGAGATAACAGAAGCTTTTCACTGCATAATCAACTGTGTCGATTCAACCGATATTTTATAACATTAAAAAATACTTGGTACAAAGAAAAGGATAGTAGCAGAACATTATGGTTGTTAACTAGTCTTTATTAATAAGGATTAGTAGGAAAAAAGCCTACTCAAATAGATGCTTCTTTTCTATTCAATTTTACTTCTTTAATGACAAGTTGTTATAACTTATATTACTAAAAATTAATTACTCAATAATAAAGCAAATATAAAATAAGCAGATTTTAATATATATAATATACAACAAGTAAACAGTAAACTTTCATTATGTATATAAAACAGTACACTGTTCAGTCACTTTATTAGGTACATACCTGTAGTGCGCACAAATGCTGTGTCTCACAATAACTCTTCAAGCCGGTGGGGGCAGTATCATGGTGTGGGGGATGTTTTCCTGAAACATGTTGGGTCCATTGATACCTATGGAGGCACGTCAGGATGCTAGAGTGTACCTAAACATCGTAGCTTACCAAGTGCAACCGTACATGTTAACAGTTTATCCTCATGCAGATGGCTACTTCCAGCAGGATATTGCGCCGGTGCACAAAGCTCGCATCACTATGGGATGGTTTGAGGAACATGACGATGACTTTTTCTTGCTGCAGTGGCCTGCTCAGTCCCCGAATCTCAGCCCGATTGAAAATTTATGGGATGAGGTGGAACGGGCTGTTCGCTCCGACCTCCATCAAATCTTCAGAAACAGCGTGACACACTCATGTCTGCATGGTACACAATACCTCAACAACGTTTTCATGGAATCCATGCCTCGACGAATTCAGGCTGTTTTGAGGGAGGCCCAACACGCTACTAGGTAGGTGTCCCTAATAAAGTGGCCGGACAGTGTAAATAAAATCGTAAACTTTCATCATGGTTATCAAATCAAAGGTCATACATTGTAATATTTTGAACGCCCCATTAAAGAGATGAGATAAAATTGATGAAAATCTCATTTGACAATTCAGTGTTAATGAGGTCTTTAATTCATTTCATAAATACTTTCATAAATACAGCGGAGATCCGTGTATTGTGGACCCCCTAAGCAAGAATGCTCATAAAACTTAAATTATTAAAATAAAAAGATTTAATTTGTTGGCTGCTCATAACAATTGTATAGCTACATGGTTCAAACGTGGTAAAGTACTCTGGTAACTATTAATAATTGCAGGAAATCATTTTTTTATTTTCGTGTCGGTGGTCCATATAGTCCAGGGAAATTAGACATTGACCCGGACATTTGAAATAACAAGCTGAAAATTGGTAGAAATGTTGAGAATAGTGTTCTGATTGATATCCCAAAATTCCCAAAAAATCCATCTTAGGGAAAATCCGCCATTTTAAAAAAACCGCCGCCATCTTGGATATTTCGAGTTTTAAGCATAGCGACTGAACCGAGCGTCTGAATGTATTCGTTTTTGCGTCAAATTACGTAAATCAGGCTGCATTACCTTCCGAAACACTAAAAATTAATAATTATAGATCAATTGTGGTTCTTGAGAAATAATAATAATTATGAAAATGCGACAAACGAAAATTGATCTAAAATTATAATAAATGTTATTATAACATAAATAAAAATTAATCAAAGAAGACTTCATAATACAAGGCGTGACATATAGGCATAAGCAGCAATAGAAATACATTATTAAGGGTAAAAGTTGGTAGCTTGTTTCGTGTTATTACTGGAGCTCGACTGCCTGTTCACTAACTGGCCAAAATCTTTGACTGTAATGCATGATCTGAAGTTACACTTACAGTTGCCGAATATGATATTCAGTACCCGCTCCGATACTGGTTCTTCTTTAGTTGGAATGGGTGTCAGCTGACCTGCATGAGCCATCCATCCCCACTCTGCTTCCGGTAGGCGATTTCCCATCCAAACTGGAATCTAGAATGAAACAAATTAAACATTGAACAGCCAGTTTAAAAGCTGTCGTTGTTGATAAAAACCCTCCTAACTGCATTTAAAAAAAAAAAAAAAAAAGATGCACCAATGAGCAAGTTTTAAATTAGCCGAGTTTGCGCATGGCTCAACTGGAACAGTGTTTGGCTATCACGTAGTTCACGTACGCGAAGAATACGCTGATGCAGCTGTCGTTGGCGATCTTGATCATTCAGGATATACAAGACGCAGACTCTCTTCTCAACGATCGCTTGAAACGAACACGCTCAGATCACACATTGGAACGACTTCGGTGGATGACGTTTTGTCGTCAGAGTACATCGTCCAGGCAGCAGAGTTGTTCGAAGCAAAGCTGAAATGCCTCTTTTCATCTGGACGGCTCACTGCGATGCTGTGGGTGCGATTCTTTTAAGATGGTTGGCATCATGCGTCTGTTTGTCAGAGCTGAACGTTCTGTAGTTTGGGTTCTTCACTTGCTGTGTGTCCAAAGAATGATTCCGTATTTCCACTCTGCGGGACATCTCAGCTCGAGGATGTTAGGACTCCATTTGAGTTCCGGCAATTTGTTAAGGAAGGCTGCTTCACTGTCAGGAGATCTGCCAAGTTCTGGTCAGGCATATGGACCGATATAACTATAGAGGAAGTGTTGATGAGAAACATGAAGACGGCGGGTGGGCTAACACGTGGACGTGGATTGACGGATAACGTCATTGCTCGATGGGTTTGTGCAATGCCTTCATCTGCACATGTAATCGACGCCACTGAAAGATTTTGTGGAGTCTTCGCCGAAACCTCCGACCAACATGTGGAGCTAAGAGAGTCTCGGCAAGTGAGAGATAAGGCAGACGTTCGCAAGATGGTAGACTGACTCCAGTCCCACCATCCTTTTAACGACTCAATGAACCTTCTAATGTTCTTGTCTACCGGTGTAGTAGCCGACGATACAGTTAACTGTGAAGAGACTCTCTCTCCCGTGGTTTTCAAGCAAGGAAATCAATCACAGGTCAATGATTCAGTAAAGTCAACTTAAAAATAAACAACAAAGTCACGACTTTTGCCACTGCATCTAAAACGGCCAAGATCAAAGACACTGTCGTCGAAATCAACCCTAACCAACTTTTTCACCGATTGCTGTGTGTTGTGCGTGACGATGTTGACCTCGAGGAGTACCTGACATATGAATTTGCAGCTAGGCCTCCAGCGCTGTTTGACGGGATGTTGATGCGGAAAGGCACTATGTCTGGATTGATCGACGTTTTAGAAGAGATAGAGCCGTCCAAGACAAACTTTCCAGTGAACGCAGAGTTTACAGTCGATGGCAGGTTCCTCCTGCACCGGGTTGTGTGGGCGCGTCCAGCGAATTTCAGCCACATCTGTCTCCAGTATGTGAAGTACGTGGAAAATCAGTGGATGTGATACCACTTCTGCTCCGTTCAGAAAAGGCACAAAGGGATATTTCAAGAAGTTCAAGCTTGTTTAAGGGAGACAGTGTCGGTCGTCAACTAATAATTCTAGGTTTGGATGGGAAATCGCCTACCGGAAGCAGAGTGGGGATGGATGAATCATGCAAGTCAGCTGACACCCATTCCAACTAAAGAAGAACCAGCACCGGAGCGGATACCGAACATCATATCCTGCAACTGTAAATGTGGTTGCGAGAAGAGACGCGGGTGAAGAAGGCATCGTTTTCTTTGCACAAGTATGTGCGGCTACTGCGCAGGACATAGCTGCAGTAGCAGCTAACTCGGATGGATAACATATGGACTACGCTGACTCGGATAGCGATGATGACGTTGAACCTTTGGCCGACGTGTTGTCATAGTAACGGTAAATAACTACAAAATTTAAATACTACTTTTTACGGTTAATAAATCGACGCTAATTTAGGTTATAATTTTTCAGATCATGCATTACCAGTGAGTGAAAGATTTTCGCCAGTGAGTGAACAGCCAGTCGAGCTCCAGTGACAACACGAAATAAGCTACCTAACTTTTACCCTTCATAATGTATTTGTATTGCTGCTTATGCCTGTACTTCACACCTTGTGTTATGAAGTCTTCTTTGATTCATTTTTTTTATGTTATAATAACATTTATTATAATTTTAGACCAATTTTCGTTTGTCGTATTTAAATAAATATTATTTTTTCTCAAGCACCAAAATTGGTCTATAATTATTAATTTTAGTGTTTTGGAAGAGAACGCAGCCTGAATTAAGTAATTTGGTGCAAAAACGAATACAATCAGAATCTCGGTTCAGGTGCTATGCTTAAAACTCGACAAATCCACGATGGGGGCGGTTTTATCAAAATGGCGGATTTTCCCCAAGATGGATTTTTTGGGAATTTTGGGATATCAATCAGAACACTATTCTCAACATTTCTATCAATTTTCAGCTTGTTATTTCAAATGTCCGGGTTCGGCCACTTTTTTGTCTAATTTCCCTACACTAATATTACACATACGTTCGTGTAATATGAACCGAGTAAACCAAAAACAAAACATAACAAGAAATTAATTAAAATAATTTTTAAAAACAAGCTTTCATTATAATGCATTAAACAGTAGTCATACTGTAGGCATGTGAAGTTTAACAATTTTATTTGGATTAGTTTATGAGATATGGTGATTTTAAAATTTGCCCCTCTTTACCCCCCCCCTTAAGGATCGAATTTTGAAAAATTTAAATCATAAAAATTATACGACTTGAATTACATTAAGCAAGCCCTAATTTGTGCTTTTCGTTTAATATATTAAATAAAAAGCTTCAGGCTCATAGTAATATCCATAGTAATCACAGTGGTCCATATTACACAACAGCGCACGGTTCATATTACACGCATGGACGGAGCAACATTGTTTCCAATCACATATCGCTATGCAAAATGGCGCGCATAAAAAACACATGTCTGGATTGTGCAGAAAATAAGTACATTTGCTACTATTAACGTGAAAATTATATTAAAATTACCTAACAGCAGAAAGTAATACATTCATTCTAACAAACCTGTCACATCATGAACATACAAAACGGAAAACACAATTTAATACTCGTGCAAATGAAGGCACACGTGTAAAAGTCACCTCCTGCTTTGGATAACAATAATATTCACTAAAGGAAATGGGATAGTTCTGCCAACTAGTGGTGAACAGATAAATTTCAACAAAGTCCGTATTACACGATGGTCCATAATACTCCCCCCCCCCCTACCTATTCTCTGATTTCATAACCTCGTTTGTTACTTCTATCTTAAAATTAAAAAAAAAATTATCTTTTGTTCATGAAAATAAGATCAATCCTAAGGTTCAATCCAAGCATACTCTTATAATTATAGTCGTTTTATTAAAAGATGGACGAATTAGAATAGGGAGACGAGATCTAAGATATAGCTCGAGGTTGCTGGTGCCACAGCGGTGTGTCCCGCACCAGGCTCCGTGTCATTGGAAGCACTGTTGTTGTGCTTTTTTATGCTTTTTTTTTTTTTTTGGTTTTTGCTGATCACTACCAAAATTTGTCCCCATCCCCCGAAATTTTTTTCAAAACGACTTTTCTTTGGGGGGGGGGGGCGGTGCCTTGGGTTCAGCTCAAGGCGGAGTTGGTCCCTAACATCGACAAACGAGTTCAATCCAAATTACTTCGCACCAGGCGCCAAATAGAGTTTCTGCTGTGCTGTCCGTTACTTTTGCATCTGTAATCTATATTACTAAAATCTTTTATTTCTCTGTCTGTCTGTGTGTCTGTCTGTCCGGCGCAATTTTCTGTGCGAATGGAAAATAGAAATAATTCCGCGATGGGAATTGAACCTGCAACCTTCTGATCCGAAGTCGGATGTGTTATCCATTAGGCCATAGGGACTACAACTCTTTTCATATTGTTTTTTGACTTATATCTCCGCAATTGTTGTGTTGTTGTTGTGCCCCAATGTTAGTGCAACAATGGAAAACGGTTTTTCAATTTTTATTGTCACGAGGAAGTCGACAAATTCAAAATGAGCATTATTGAACTTCAAAATAATGCGTTAACTGCTTTCTTTCGAATCGAGTTTTGTTAGATTATCTTAAATTTTATTTTCTTCTTATTATTACTTTTAATAATTGAATTGTACCTTATTAATATATTTTTGTAAAAACAACTAAACTTATTGATTCACGTGTTTTTGAAATTTGTTTAAGCTTCCAACTATTTTGTTTTGTTGTACTTATTCCAATTTTATTATGCTTGAAAAAGAGATGGCTTGAAAAGAGTCTTCAAAACTTCAAAATGTTGCTTTAACCCCTTTCATTGGAATCGATTATTCTTGGATTATCTCATATAAACCATCGTTTTATCATCGATAATCAATTAGTATCGAAATGGACAACGAGAGAAAGGATGAGATCTTTTCAAAGAACTGTTAATAATGTCGTAATCTCGGCCATTATTGACTATAGTAAAATTTGTCTGAAGTCTCCGCCAAAGAGGAAAATTTGTCTAGATTCACAAGTCATCAGAATTTGGTTATCTTCACTCGAAAGAATAGTCACAATCAATTCGTCGCCAGGAGTATCGTATATAAGCTATGATCTTCATTTAACATCTATATCAACCAACGTCCATCTAAATAAATCTCTTCTTCAAATATCTATAACGAACAATCTGTACACGGGAGATGGCCTAGTAAACTATATTTAGTTAAACAAACGGCGAGATACGGAGAGTTAAATGAATGTGGAATCTAGAATGTTTAATTCCATTCAGGCACTGTTTAACTTGAGCCTGCATTTGGCAGCTTATATTAAAGTGTTTGATCATTTCTCGTATATTTTCGTAAGGTGACAAATCCAGGAATCTCAAGAAAATTAAGGATTTTGCATTCCCTTCTGTAAAATAATAATAATAGTAATGCAGTAGAACCCGGTAATCCGAACTAATTGGGGCTGTGGTCTGATTCGGAAATGTTCGGATTATCCGAAAAAAACATTAGTACTCTACACGGTAGGCCTATACAGTACACAGTTCCAGCTATGGTATTATCTCCTACTTGGCAACGTAGCGTAACGGTGAGACAGAAGAATACTTGCACTGTGAAAAGACAGTAGCAGATCACTTGAACAGTAGCAGTATCTGCAGTACGCCGGAGTATTGCATACTTTTCAGTTGGCTTTTGTTACCAATAGTCAATATACCAATACAGAGTAAATCGGGACGAGTTATAGTTATGTATTTATCATTTTTAATTTTAAATTAAGTGAATACAAATCTAGTGTTTCGTTGTTGTAACATTGTGAAGTAAATTAACAAGCAAACGGAAAAAACTCATGTACATTAAAAGAAAAACTGGAAGTTCTCAAGCGACTGGATAAGGGAGAAAGTGCTACAAAATTAGCTATTGAATTTGATGTAGGGAAAGCCGCTATCAGTGACTGGGAAAAAAAATGTAAACTTGAGAGCTACATAATTAAAAAGAACGTATTGTTCTTAAACAGTTCATTAAAATACAGGTATGTAAATTAAAATACTATAGTGATGTTGCATTCCGCTAAATACTAGCTTAACAACTGTTATTTTAATAATATGTGCAGTGTTGTGATTAAATACTGTACTTCCTGTATATTGCAAAAGAAATTTAAATTTTTTCCTGCATCATAGATTCTGTTCGGATTATCCGAAATTTCGGATTTTCGGGGTTCGGATTACAAGGGTTCTACCGTATATATTTTACTAATATTCCCTTGATATAATAGTAATGATGGGTAGATATTTACTGGGCTGATTGTGCTAGGCTTCTGCACGTGTTTAGATGCATTCTTTTCGGTACATTTGCCATCGGAATCAAACATATAACAGTTCATTTTTTTCATTAGATAAAGCCATTCGCTTTCGTTGGTTGTAATAACCTGTAGTCTAATAATTGCAAGACAGTCTCCTTGATAGCCAGTGGGAATTCTGTAATTAGATAAGACATCCAACTGTTACTGTCAATACGAGAAGACATTCTTTGTGATTTCCATTCACAGAAGGACAAAGAAATTTATTACAATCAGCCTTTGAAGAGTTTCATCTTCCCATGAGGTTTTTGTGGACGAATCCAGAACTTTCTCGATATTCCCTACTCATCTTTGAACTACCTCAACCATACATTTACGCCTCCCAGAATTTATTCAGGATTCTTTGATTTGGATCTGTATGACAGTCATTATAAAATATATATAATTTAATCTAATAAATTTAATAAACTTGATTTTGTATTTTTATTTATTTCTAAGATTTAAAAAACATCGATTCCTAATGTCACGAAAACAAAAAAAAATATTTAAAAAATTGGCTTCTTTCATGATAACAATAAATCCTCAGATCGAATTGGTTTATCTGGAGATGTGGACTTTCTTCTGTCAATCTCAATGTTTTTTGTTTTGTTTTTTGTGAAAACATAGAATCTAGTTATTAATTAAATTTGCATATAACTATTCATAGTAATTGTTTTTAAGTTAGAATTACAAGTTATAAATTAATATTTCTATAAATTGAATACGGTAACAGTTTCTACATAAATATTTTTAGAAATCATTTATTTATCTTTATTTTTATAGAAATTATTTATCTGTGATTTATTCATTTATATCGTTAACCATTATTTATTCCTTTTCTATTTCCTAATTATTGATGAATTTAAAAATAAACAATCCGTTGTATCCATTAAATCAGTTACTTAATTTAAATTCGTTATGTTTTTATCCAATCATTCTGTATATTTTTAATGAATCTTCCAATCAAATTCTTCAATGGAAATACTACAAAAACCAATGTTTTTCATGTAATAAATTCATTCAGTTCAGTTCCAGAACTTGACTCATTGTTTTTCCATCTCAATGACTCTCCCACCAACACCATCACAATAGTCACATTTTCTTTTCTTTCCAATGCAAATTAAGGAATTTTACAAAATCATATTCATCTCTGCTCCTCCGAGAAAGCATTTCAGGAAAAACTTAAAAAATAGTAGAATAAAATAAAATAAAAAAAAAATACTTCTAATGCACAGCCATTATCTCGAATTAGTTTTAGCGAATTAAAATGTAGTCTTTTTAAATAAAAATAAAAAAGATCCAAAAAAAAAAAAAAAAAAAAAAAAAAAAGACCGTAAAATCTACTTTACTTCTGTGGTTGGGTGTTTTGTTTTTTTTTTTAATTTCTTTGTTATTAGTTTAAAATTGTGAAAAGAACTCAAACGGAAAAAAAAATCTTTGTATTTTTCTAAATTGTTAACACTTACTTATCTATGATAGAAATTCATTAGCTTAGACTTAATTATAGACTATTTGCAAATATTTATTTAAGTGGCTAAATTCCATTAACTATAATCTTATCACAGCACGAGTAAATAACAATGAATTAATATGCATTGTTAAATGAAAATAGAATTCATTGTTGAGTTTCTAACTTTCTATGAGAATTTTTGTCACTTTCACGCGCCAATTTCTCAAAGGGATCTACACGAAAAAAATGTCAAATTCAAAAGTTGATCGTTCTTGTCTGCAAATTAATTTAGACTCTTATTACAATTATAAGCCAATATTCAGTAGGTTTTAATTTAACAGAATTTACTAACCAAAAATATAAATTCCTAGGAAATGTAATTTTAAAAATTAATCTTATTTTATTAAAAGTCTCAATTTTCTTCGGATAAAAACAAATAAATTATTAAAAAAATTTCTTTTCATACGTTTAATTAAAACACACATACACGCACAAATAAATAAAAAAAATAAGAGAACAACAAATAATTAAAAGTAACTTGTCCGGTTTATCAGATATTATTCTATGGGAATAAAAAAAGTCATGGATGTTCAGTGTCAAAGTTGTTTACGATATAAGGTGATGGGAAAATACGCTTTTATGACCCTAATTAAAACAGAAAAAAAGATTTAAAAAAACGTTGCACTGCGACTTATCTTGACCTAATAAAATATTCATGTAAAATTACTAAATACTGTCTACTCACTGTAAGGAGTCTTCAAACTAAAGAATTTGGTTTCTGTTTCTATTTTTTCTCAATGCCGCTAGAAGCGCTGGCATCGTTAGATGATAATCGGTCACTTGCACAGAAGTGAATCTCACGTCCTACAGATAAAAAAAAAAAGAAAAAAGGGAAACCAAAGCAGATATTTAGCTGTTGTTAAAATATCTTTAAAAAGAAATGTTAAATATATGGGAGAAACATCGTTTAAAGATATATTAGTAAAAATTAAAGTATCTGAAAGTCGAGGCAAATAATCCAATTATTTATAAATACTTGTACCAATGGCATTCTAGTTAATATAAAAATTCAATACACTTAATAAAAATTCGTATTCAAAGTAAAAATAATATATAAAATCAATATACCGTGTTTATCGGGGTGTAATATGCACTTTTCAATATTTTTTTTCCCCTAAAATTTAAGGCTGAAATTCTATCTGCGTGTTATATGCGTATTCTAATTTTAAATTTTTAAGTTTTTTTACTCACTTCCTTCTTAAAATTACTGTGCGTTTATATATATGTATATGTTCTTTTTACTCCATTCATAAATACAAAGATTTACGTATAATATTTAGGAAAGCTAATTTGCAATGTAATCAAGTCTGCTGGCAAACTGAAGCGAAGCTCCTGTAGAAGTGATACAAACATTTTATGCATCTCTTCATCTGTAATTATATAAACGATTATATTTTCTATTTTTGTTTAAGTAACATTTATTACATCAGAGATCACTCATTGCTTTTTTTTTCATTGATATTTTTACGGTAAATAAATTCCACAATGTAAATTACTTTTCTTAATATGTTTAAAATTTGGATTTCCTGAGTTTGGACATTTTCCTGCTGATGAACAGATAATTTTAAATTTTGTAAGTATTTTTCTCATATTTAGAAAAAAAAAGAAAGAAATTATCTGTATCTTTTTTTTTAAAAGCATTTTATTTAATAATCTTTATTGAAAACAATTAATAGATTTACTTTCTTTTATTTCAAAAATTAAATATATTGAAAAAAAATAAAAAAAATATCGAACTTGGAATGAAAACTCATGCAAAAACTATGCTCCATAGATTAGGAGTTTAGTATTTCATGTATTTGGTGATCTCTCCAACGACACGACTGGCTTTAAGTTTTCTTTATTTAAAATCACCACTCTCTGTGCTAAATATCATCAAAATCCGATAGGTTATTTAGAAGAAATGTTTCCATAGGAGACGGGTAACAATATTTTGACTTAACCCTGCATCTGTGTAAAATAGAGATTCTCAATGTTTTTTCAATAAGCATTACTTCCGATCGTGTGCTAAATAAAAGCACGCTGCAGATGCACGATTCCTAACCTCTGACGTTGCAAAGCAAGACTTTCAATTTATGTTACACGGCCGTTAAACAGTGTTGCATCATGGGAGTTAACATTATTTAACAGTATTCTGCCGTTAGATTCGTTTTATTAAACGAACCGTAAAACAGACGATTACCGTAAAATAAACGTGCTATGCATCTTACATCAAACGAAAAACGTATTCTACAGTTAACAGATTTCTCGTAATTGATATGGAGACAGCGGTCACTGGAAGATTCAAATTCATTCAATCCATATTTTCGGACATAAATTCTCATGGAAATTGATCTCACTTTTTAACGAGAATCGTCATTAGGAATTTTGTAAAGTGAAAACCTATTTCCCCACTCATCAATACCTTTTTAAATAGATACTGCATAAACTAATAATAAAAACATTAATACCGATGATAATAATAATAATAACACACGATCACGATAAGAAAACCACTTCCACTCCCTGATTAAATAAGAATATAATTCTATGTTGATGAGGGCGTCAGTATGAAATGAAATAAGTCATTCTGTTAGTTGACTTGTCTTTTTATTTTCTAACTACAGTAAAACCCCGTTATTACGCTCCCGCTTATAGCACTATCCCGTTCTTTACGCTCTTTTTATTCGGTCCCTGGAATTTTCTATATATCTCTGTATACTTTTACCCTCTTATAACGCTTCAAATCCCGCTTGTAGCGCTTTTTTAAATCGGAAATTTTGTTTCGAAAAGAAATGTAACACTGTAAAGATTCTTTTTTTTTTCCCCTGGTAGGAGGGAATCTTTGAACTCTGTGAAGTGCGAGTCTTATGATACATTTGTGCAAAATGTTGAAACGGAAATCCCTTTCTATAAGTGAAAAATTGCAAATTCTCCGTAAGTACGACAAGAATTCTACATTAAGTCATGGGGATTTCGCAGAATCTCTAGGAATTCCTCGTCCAGTCTGCGAACAATAATGAAAAACAGGGATGCAATTACCGATGCAGCGAAGGATTGTTGCAAACGTAAAAAAGTAAAGTGTGCACTAAATCTGCTCCGAAAATATATATTAGTATTGCTCCTAGTGGTGTATCAATTGACGTTAATAGTTACCTGAACCGTATTGAAAATGTCATAATTCATAACAGTAGCACACATACACGGCAAAGCACAATCAAAGATCTTTTTAATAGGAAATAAGCTCATATTTGCACTATATCTGTTGCAGAATCATGTATGTTACCCGTAAAATGGTGTCCAAATCTTTCCCCATCTCATAAATCATTTCCCGTCTATAGCGCTATCCCGCTTATTACGCTTGTAGGTCATGGTCCCTTGACGATCGTAATAAAGGGGGTTTTACTGTATTAATTAATAAAGCATGACTGTGTTTGGAGAGTAATTAATAATAATAGTAATGTTTTAAATCTGGGAGAACTGTGAATAGCAAAATATTATCAGCTGATGGTAATTTTTAATTTATCAATGAATTTGGATTTAAACATTTGCTCGTATTATATCTCTTCTTACCTGTAGTGTAGTGAAGTTGAAAAATTTTTAACTTCTAATAACTGTTTTTTCGGATTGCTTTTGTTAGGATTTCATTTGTGGCTTGAAGGAACATCATTCACAGTTACTCTACCTATCTACAGATATACTGAATAAATATTATTCCAAGTTAATTAAAGTCACAGTAGAACCCCCATAAACGTGGGAGTATAGGTTCCGAGCCTTAACGCGGTTACGTGGTACAGTAATAATATCGAACGCTGTATATAATGTTTTTTTTTATTTTTATTTTTTTTCTGTTTCATTAATATCCAGGATTTTCACTGTCTCACTAATGGAAAGAACATTAGGCTTAGAAGCACTATCAGTCTCACTACTCTTACGCTTTGGGGCCTTTACTACGGTAAATAAATCCTTTCTGAACACAAACCCTGCGATTGTGCGGAAACTAATTCTAGCGTTCTAGCGAGAACGCTAGAAGCAGAATGAAGGCAAGATTCGCGGGTAAGCGAGAGTACGGGGATAAAAGAAGATGAGTTAAGTACCAGGAGAGTCTGGCTGCTGGATTTCACCATACTACAGCCTGTTCTCGCTTGGCGCGTTTGAAACTTACGAACCGTTTGCTTTTTCAGTTTTCCAATTTTGTTTTCGGGTCGCGGTAAACCGCAGATATTGAATCAGCGGATACGGAGTGTCCTACTGAAACATTAACATCAATTAAAAAAAAAAAAAAAATCAGGGAATAAGTTTTTTTTAAGACAAACTCCAACTTGTCTTAATCCTCACGTTGCAGTTTCGATCTTCAAGGTTATTTGTATCATTAACGGAAGGTTTCAAAAAAAAGGAAAATCTAAAGGAAATTTCCAGCAATCCATGCAATTCGAAGAAGTTATATTAATAATAAAAAAGGATTTGCTAATTATTTTCATTATTTTCCTTAATTATTTTCTTAATTATTTTCCTGATCTTAAACTAACAGAAGGAAAAATAACTGATAACGACTATTTGGCAAGAATATCTTCAATGTTCGATTAAGGAACTATATGCTATAAAGTTTTTTAAATACTTACAATAATTCCTCATCTTTATTTTGACTGAAATAAATGTTATTATTTTTATCAACTAACTTCTTTCACAAATCGAATGCAAATGTGGAAAAGAAAGAGAAAGTTTTCCTTAATATTTCCGAAATGTGGACGAAGGGAAGGAAGGGTGAGAGAGGTCTGTTCCATTTAGATATTAAAATATAGTGAATTGTAATACAACTGTTTAAGATGTATTTTATGTGACTTTTATGGGTTACAGCCATTGCTGTTGTAATTTCACAAATATATTTTGTTGTTAGGTTCCATCAAGTCGTCTACGACTTCTGGTGACCTCATGCACTAAGGCTCTCCAAACAGATCTATCATTTGCTGCATATCTTAGTTGTTGCAAAGAATTCCCGGTAGCTTCCTTTATATCTTCCAACCATCTTCTTCGTTGTCTTCCTCTTCTTCTCTTCCCCTCTACCTTCCCAAGCATGATTATCTTTTCAATGGAATTATCCGCTCTCATAATGTGGCCAAAATAAGATAGTTTTTGCCTTAAAATCAATGCTTCCAACGAATAGATTGGTTGAATCTGATCTAAAACCCATTTGTTAGTCTTCCTTGCAGTCCATGGTACTCTCAGAAGTCTTCTCCAGCACCAGAGTTCAAAGGAGTCAAATATATAGAATCACATAAGAGTTACTGATGATAACTTAATAATTACGTAATTTTATGAATTTCCTATTCTTCGATCTTCCGATACATCTGCCTCGTGGGAGGTCGCCGCTTAATCCACTAGGCAAAGCCGGAACGGCCTACACTGCTAGCGAAACAAAAATCTTCGATGACGCCTTTAGACTTCTAGGCCCTGATACAATACTGCTGTTTCTCTAATGAATACACGTACCTCCTTCTATCTGTTACGCAGTCTTCCTGTCTATCCGCAAGAAATAAATCTATCTGAGAATTTTTTTTTTTTAATACTAAGTATTTTTTCTCAAATTTAAGATAAAGTTACATCAGAAGCGCAGTGGTGCTTCAAGGAATAAAATTACACAATGAAAAAAAACCACTGCGCTTCCGATGTATTGTTCATACTAGCCTCAGTAGCGAGACCTTGTTATTTACAGTGACTTCTCCTGGCTGATGGTCGCCAACGAGCGTGAAACAGCTGTTCCAGGATGTCATTTGTGAATAATTTGGTCTCATCCATTGTTGTTTTTTAATATAAAGTTAATCTAAAAAAAATCTATATTGTTCAAAGTTCTTTTAAAATATGTTAGTATTTTTGTCCAAATGTTTATTTATTTTTTATTGCAAATTGTACAAATTCAAGAAATCCCTTAGAATTATTGAGTGATAAAAAAAAGCAACCAAACAACAACAAAGCCTGAGGTTAGTTTCCATTGAATTTTGTCTTCGAAGTCTCAGCTCTGACTCCAACATAGCATTGGTTGAAATCATGGTTGTTGCTTTTGTATTTTGAATTCTACATATTTTTATTACTCTAAACTTACGTTAAAGTTTATTATAAGATTTATTAATAAGATTATAAGATTATAATTTATTATAAGAAAACTAAAAGTACAATTAAAATAATTAAAACTCGATGCAATTATTTAATTGGAATCCATTCCATTTCTTGAGGTGGTTTCTCTGATTCTTAATAAGATTCGGTTCTTACCAAACAAAAGGAAGAAAGAAAGTCTAAGTTAAAAAAAAAAGGCATTGATTTCGAAGGAGGGAAGAAATGCTGGAAATTACTGTGATCTTGCGATAAAGCAGTCGGTAATTAGAAGTTGTTGTTCGTGTCGCAGGAAACGATGACAGAAAACGAATGAATTACGATTGAGAGATGGTCATCACTCAGTGCAATCACGCAACACAGCCGTGAGATACTTGGAAATCAAAAGATTATCATCATTCCACGGATTTAAAAAGAAATTCAATAAATAGAAAAAGGATTTTTATTTAATTCTAAACATTCATACTTCGATGAGGTAACGAGTTTTCTAGAGCAATTTGTTAATTTTAATTTCACTGAATAACAAAAGGTTTTACTTGGAAAATTATAATTAGTTAAAAGATTTGAATTAATAGTTAAATTCTATATGAATTTATATATTAGAATTAAAAACGCTTTTAAATTCCTCAGTATTTACATTTTTTTATTTTATATTTTACTATTGCTACCTTTATTCTACTACAAATAAAATCGCATTATATCTTTTTTTTGGTCATTTTATGATAAAAGTTCCGATTTTCATTTTTACAAACTGGCTAGTTATTTAGTTTAATGAAATTGATCCAATCTGACGGTGGCAGTCGTGGGTGGATACGTGTTGTTATTTCTTCAGTTGTTTCCAAACCATTTAGTGAAGTTCCGATTGTTTTTGACTAATTCTTAATATTCAATTTCTCAATAGTTTCTACGGGATATTTCCCATAGAAATATATTCTATTTGACAGCAACCAGAAATATTTAAATCATGAAGGATTTTAAGAAGTCCTTAAACTCTTTTGTTTTTTTTGTTTTTTGTATCATCACTATTTTTTTTTAAAGACAAAAAAATCAAGCAAACGAAAAATTCTCCATTAACTTTTTTGTAAATCGCAAGATCTGCTGAAAATAAACAGTAGAAATTCTTTTCATTAAAAAAAAAAAAAAAAAAAAGGAAAAGTTAAATCCTTATTACTTACTTAAGTTGCTTGAATCCAATTAATTTTGATCGTATTTTAAGCTCACGAAGACAGTGAAGATATTGAATAAGCGAATTAATATCGTTAGTTTGAGACATTAGTAAAAATTCATTATTCTAATGCTTTCCCTACGGGAATTTTTATCATTTTCTCATGTTAATTTACTCAACCAAGACTTACACGAAAAAATTTTCAAATTTAGAAATCTCTTATCCTTAAATATGCATAGCAAGTTTAAAGAAGATTCCTCTTAAAGTTCAAAGTTATTAGGAATAAACGCACGGGAACTGTGTAATAAATATGTACATATGAGTGTATTTATGTATATATGTTGTCAAATAAGGGAGAGAAGTAGTAATACTGAACATGTTTAAATAAATATAATAAAAAAATTAAGAGCTATTATAAGACAATAGTATATTTGATATATTATTAATATAAGAATGAAATAGTATCATCATAATTAAGAATTAAAGAGAATAACGTAAAAGAAGAAAGTGCAACAGTTATAAAAAAGAAGAAAACAATGTTCACTATGAAGATGGTAACAAAGAAAAATAATAATAAAGAGTGAAATATCGAAGATAGAGATGAACAACAGCGGCCATGACAGCGAAGATATGTGGACTAAATAAAAGAAGGGGATGAATGTACAATTGGGAGATTGTTTTTCTTTTCCACTAAGGCTATTCAGATTGGATAAAGGAAGGACAATTGAGATAAAATGACTCAACCTAACAGAAATAAAGATATATATGACATATCTTGGAACTCTAAAGGCAACCATTCTCGATGAATATAAGTTAATATCATATCGATCTATTTAAAATAGCAGTGACTATTATGTTTACATAATTCATTTCTCAATGCCAAAGTTAGATATAATAATTCGTGTTCTTATGTAATCAACAATCTACATCAGATTGCACGATTCGCCAAAGGTTCCATCTGCCCACAGCTATACTAAGACCTATGTTGTTGAACAAAATGGATTGCGAAAAACATTGGAAAATAACTACAATGTTCAAATGGATTCAACTAAGTTTGTCAAATTAAAAAGAAAAACCATTTCCATGTTGACTTACAAGTAAGTTTGAGCTGACCTCAGAAGAGTAACAGGATTTCACAACAGTTTTAGAATTCCAGAATAACAATAATACGATCTTCTTAGTTCTTTAATCTTCTTCTTATTTTTTATTAAGTTATTTAATACATTTCAGATTATTATTTTGGATACCGATACTCTTTTGGTGATAGATCAGATTTAGTTAAACATATCTTCCTTCTTTGATTCCTTCTTATGTCGGCTTGGCTTAAATGACTTTTATAATACATTTAATTTCTTTTTATAATGCTTGTTATGTTATGTAGTGAATGTGGGTGGCAGAGAAGCCAAGCACTGCGACCGGAGGTCTATTGTACTATTCCACAGAAATAAGGACAGATGGAGAGAAAGACTGAGAAAGTATGGTGGGAGAAGTGCAGGGGAAACGGGAGAACGCCGAGAAAACCTTTCCAGCGCGGATCGTCCACCATCACGAAACCCACATGAGAACCGAACCACGGTACTCAAGAGGTGACACCCCGTTGTCATAGCAACAACGCCAACCGCGCGGCCTTTTATAATGCTTTGTCACTTATTATTAGTAGTAGTATAAATAGTGTTAAAACTTGTATTATTAGAGGCTCCACTCGAGCAGATTTATAACTGGATTCATTGTATATTCAATAAATGGTTATTTATCTGTTTTTTATCTATTATTACAACAGGTCTTACTTATTTTAATGAAAATTATTTTATTATTATGGAAGTTAAATTTGCTTTTCGTTAAAAATAGTTTCTTTTTCCTGAATATCTTTACAGGAAAATGTTCAGTTTTTTTATTATTAAGAGTAATTTTTATTAAAAATAATAGATCTATTTTGTAATAGTAATTTGTAGATAGGAAATAATAATAATAATCACAGACCGATGAAATTAGTTGTATAAAAGATACAGTTGGATATTAATTTAGAATAAAATAAACTTGTCTCATAAGATGTAAAAACATCTGTTCCAAAAGATGTTGATGGTAACTACTACAAAAGATAACTTTATGTATTTATAAAGACACATTTTAATTTATATCAAATTCAATAGGAAACTTACATTCAGTAACATTTATCTACCACTAAAATTTCAGCTTCCTAAGATAAAAGGTTTTTGAATTTTCGTGAATATTAGATTTCAAAGGCAACGAATTTGGTGCGATTTTTTTGCTCCTCACTCCTTATTCATTGATCCAAACAACAACAGGATAATTCTTCATGTAAACTTACCTAAAAGATTTATCAGCTTCCTGGGGTAGATAGTTTTGACTTAAATACACTTTTGACTTTTTGTATTCGCGGGCATGGAAGCATTGATGGCAACCTTCCCCTAACACAAATTGCTTCAGTACGAATTTAGAATTTTCTAGAATAAAGTTCATTTTAATCACAAAACAATACAAAAGATAGTATTGAAAGTAAATAAAACAAGAAATGAATTCAGCACAAATCTAACCAAATTGCTTTTCTGGTTCGATTATCGGGAAGGAATCGGGAACGGCCGTTTCGTCCTACTTGGGACTCATCAGCCTACTTGTTTTATTTGATTTGAATTATTTTGCAAACTTTTATC
Source organism: Thereuonema tuberculata (assembly GCA_023159025.1). NCBI lineage: Eukaryota > Metazoa > Arthropoda > Chilopoda > Scutigeromorpha > Scutigeridae > Thereuonema > Thereuonema tuberculata. The sequence continues at coordinate 62,442,096 of JAFIDM010014012.1, forward strand.
TTATGTTTCTTTGTATTAAAATAACCTACAGTCCTATCAGTTATTAGGAAGAGGTTTTTAGTTGTGCAAATTGGCACAACATTATTGTTGATGTTTTTTGTTCTGCGGGGATACTGCCAGGTGTGACGGTGGCCTCCACTTAAGTATCTTGCCTTTCTGGCTCTTTTATCGGGGAAGGCAGAGATCGGGCTGATGAGTCCCAAGTAGGACGAAACGGTCGTTCCCGATTCCTTCCCGATAATCGAACCAGAAAGGCAATTCGGTTAGATTTGTGCTGAATTCATTTCTTGTTTTATTTAATTTGAATTATTTTGCAGCACGTTAAACTCTTTTGACTTATAGTATTGAAAGGTTAGAACATTAGGATGAAAGGAAGACAAATAAGAAATTTTCTACAAGAGTTCACCAATCGGAAAGAAGATCAACAGAGATCATCTAGAAAAAGAAAGTGATTAGTAATAAAGAACAATATCAAGAATTTACATATTATAAATAACTGGAACAGAGTTCTTTGGAGGTATCATATTAACGCCACTTACTAACGGTATTCATTTCATAGAAACGATAACATTTATATAGGTTTCGCTCTCAAGTATACCCCCTATCCCAAATCAAGACCTCACCACCCACACCAGTAAATAGTCCTTGTATTTAAAATACCCAATAATTAGTCAAAATGACACTGACTAATTAAGGCCTATGATGCAAACAAGTGGTGCAATCAAATAACTTATAAAAAATTATAATCCAAAATAATTCGTAATTATTAACAAAGAAAAAAATTAAAATTTATGTTTGTTAATAATTATGAATTATTTTGGAATTCATCACTGTTACAAAATTAAAGTTAAAAATGAACTAAATATCATTTTTTTGGAACCTTGATGGTTGAATTTATGCCCATTGCAATTTACACAAAGCTGTAGCACCATCTCTTGTGAATGCTGTGTATTATTATGAAATTATAATAATGGAGATACACTTCATTGGGTCATTTTAAAATTCTCATTCAAGGATATTAAATATTTTAACTGCACAGAGCTACACAATGTTAAAGCAGTAAATGTATGTCTTCAGTCAAATTCTCTCCCTGCAGTAAATAAAATCACAGAATATTATTTTGTTAATAACAGAACATAAAAGAATATCTGATTGCTTTGTTTATTTTTAGATTATAAGAGGTTTTGTTTTGTTTCCTAACCTTCACATTTGCATTTTAATAAATCATTTTTTGTGTCCTTCTCAGCTACTGTAAGAGCACCCTATTTACCCCTCCCCTCTTGTTAAGATAGCCCTCACTTAGTTCCCATCGACATAAAGTAAAAGAGGAGATAAAAACTCCCAACCGTGAAAGCCTGCTTTGACCTCCACGACAACAAAATCACGCACATTTTTTATAAGAATTTTTATTCGAAGCCGCTTTTTTCTCTCCTCTCTGTTGTTTTTTTTTGTTCTCAGAAAGTAACAGCCCCAGGGATTCATTTTGGGAAATTTTTCAATACATCATCTTTTTTTTTCTTTTTTTCCTTTCGAAAATCTGTTGTAGTTTAGAGATTTTTATATAATTTTAAAAGTTTGATATTTTAAGCATTTTAGAAACACATTAGCTTGGTTTCTGGAGTGTGCGTCAGAGTTCTGTGGATCGTTATAAGATGACGTTTACGTATGCTTTTTTTCTATTAGGCAAGACATAATGCTAACGTTAATAGTCATTGTTATAAGGATCTGACAAATTGAAGCATGTATCAATTTAAAACCGACTGTAATGTTCGCTCCAAACTCTACAGACGTACAAATATACAAGCATACAAACATATTGATAAAGAATCACAGTCAATTATAATCAAAATATTCTGATTCAAAATTATTTTGAAGTTTTAATCACTTACATGTAAGAATTCACTCCAACAAAATTAAGACAAAAATAAAAATGTATGCAGAACACACAATGGGGTGTCTCTCTAAATAAAATAACTTACAAAAATTTTCCTAGAATGCTCTTAATATCACAGCAAAGAGTTGTGGTTGTTTTGATGTCTATAATCGTTCTAAATAAAATTACATCAATTCAATAAGTCATCAGCTTAGTTTAAATATAAGCATAACAAAATTGTCAAAACATTTCCAGAAATGATGGAAATTAATGAATGATTTTAGTAAATATCGAGTTTTAATCATAAATTTTTGTTCAACAGCTCAACACAAATAAGATAAAAATTTACATAGATAAACATGAATGACTAAATTCAATCCTTTCAATCGATCTTATCTTATATATTACATATGAAAAACACAGACTATTTCGGCTGTATTTTATTGCCAACCTTCATCAGGCGATTTCAAGTCCTATTCACATTCTAAGAATAAAATTTACATTACGAGAGAATAATAAAGACTTAATATAACAAATAATCAGTTTACAACACGAGAGAGTAACAATAAAAGCCATAATAAACAATAAAATCTCTTACAATTTGATGGTGAAGAAATAAGTTTCAGCCAGCACACAAAAATAAGTTAAACATATAAACATAATTGTAATTAAAAATTAACACCATATATACATATGATCTGGAGCTTTCGAACTTTCTTTGCGGAGCTCATTATCAACAAATTTATAAAGGTATTCGGTCATATATATATATATATATATATATATATATATATGTATATGGAAAACTAATAAAGCTGTTGACTAATAATTTGTTGACAATGAGCTTCGCAATGGAAGCTCGAAAGCTCCAGATCTTGTATGTTTTTAATTTTTAATTATGTTTATATGTTTAACTTATTTTTGTGTGTCGACTGAAACTTATTTCTTCACTACGAATTACTGAGCAACTGAGCACACGTAAAAATATTTCCTCCATTACAATTTGATGGAAATTAATTTGTTATATATTTGTTTACAATTTGTTGGAAGATTTCTAAAGTATAATTATTAATAACTACTCCTTTGTGCTTATTTATATTGTGATCCAAAATAGTCACAGCAATAATCCACAGTAGCTTACTATTTAATGATAATGTTAATGATTTGATAACGACATAATTATGAAATTGAAAATAGAAAATAAATAAGGAAAAGCAGTGTTGAAGACAGTTCGTCGTAGGATCTTATAAACCTCCGGTCGCAGTGCTTGGCTTCTCTGCCACCCACATTCACTACATAACATAAAGCTAATTTTGATTGGTTCTTTTCAGAATAACATCACTGGAAGCTGCCATTGTCGTAAGATCGATGATGCACTGCTGAAATGTTACAGGATGACTCCGAACTTTTTTTGTTTTCTACAACAAAAAACTACAGAAAAAGGTGAAATGTGTTGCATTTCTATAATTTCCTATTTCTATTTCTTAATCCATAAAAGATCCATTACAAAAACATCAACTTCTAAATTAACGTTAAAGAGAACGAATAAATAAAAGGTAATTGCTTTACCTTTAGAGTCTTTATCCCAAATAGAAATCTTTAACTTTTGAATTTCGTATTAAGATCAAAGTTCTAAATTGAGAAGTCGTCACTGATTACAAAGACACAAATACTTGAAGAATTTGTTCAACCGATAAGACTATGACGTCATCAAAATGATGTCACACATTTGAAAATGAAAATAGACTTACAGAACTCAGGAAGGAATTATAAACAACTTACCTTAAAGAAGGAATTACAAAAGAAATAAGTTTTCAGAAATAATTTAAAACAACTTTAAAATAACTAATAAATAAAATAATTTTCAATTTACCTTTAAATTAAGGTAAATGTAATTAAATTTTTTCTCTTTATTCGCTTATCTTCTCAATCTTTCCCTTCCAAAAGCTTTTTTTAAATAGATATAGTTTACAATGGTAAAGTTTACTTACATCTTCATCTTTTCAGCCTTTAAATTTAAGCTCTCTCTTTTTTAATCCTTACTGCTTAGCTTATTTTTTTTATTTTGTAAAATTATTATAATAGCTATTGTAAGTTAATAGTAAAATGATACCACATCAACTACAATGATATAACATTGTCTTAAGATTTTTTTTCTCTGTGTTATCTATTCTTTATGTAAAGAAATAGGAAAATAGAATCCTTTAATAAATAGCTTTCAATTAGGTTTTAAATAGTCAGGCATGTTCTGTTTCATTGTTTGATAATTAAGAGTCAGTCAGTGAATGTTGCTTCTCTTCTGAATCAACAATAGATACTTTAAATTTTACCTATTTTTGTAACGCATAAATATATATAATGTATATACCTGTAAATTATATATATAAATGTAGAACCGTGGTAGACATTCGTTCAGGTTCGATCCCCAGCTGAGGTGGGAATTTTTCAACCCTCGGTCCAATGGGATAAGGATTCTTTCCGTGTGTTAAATACGGGAGTTAGTCGGGCTGACCACACGACCCTAACTTCAACCCAATAGTCAAGATTCGTCGGAGCCTATACCTCCAAAGCCCCGAAGTGGTTAAATAAAAGGATCATTTTATTTAACTTACATTTGAATACATATAAATACACAAGATGATTCAAAATTCCATGTACAAAGTTAAGGTAGGTCAGTAATACAAAAACAAACCTTATTCTTAGCGGAACGCATGTCCGCAAACGCCACCTGAATGTGCTTGAAGGTACACTCAGGTTCAGAAATAGAAGACAAAAATAAGATAGACAACATGTTTATTAGCCCTATGTTTACAATATGACAGTAAGGTGTTTCAGTTTTACACAATCTCGAGTACAAACATTTGATGATAAGGGGAACAGTTCCGATACAATCGTACAGCGGCTCATCCCTTTCCGTTCGCTGCCCCTTAGGCTAGGTGTATATCTGCCCTCTCAGCAGTAGTGAAGCGATACATCCCACTCGTACTAAGTACAAACATCTAAAATGACGATGGCTCACATTGCCCAATTAATGTGCTGGCAAACAGCGCCCTCTAGCATATTCGGGTGGCGTTTGCGGACGTACGTTCCACTATTGGGTTTGTTTTTTTATTGATGACCTGTGTTTTTACAGGGAATTACGAATCACCCTATATATTAATGTTATAACTTTTATTTGTTATTTATTTTGTTAACTTTTAGTTGTGATTAATGTTTTTTTAATGTGAATTGTTAACAATTTTTTGAAAATGTCTACCGCTAGAAATTCTTACTAAAATAAACTCAAACAGGAATTTAAAATAAAGTTTGTTTATAACCAAACAAAGGAGCTAAATTTAGACCAATAAAAACAACTCCATTCTTTCTGTAATTTTCTTACTGTTATCGATGAATATGTTTTTTAACAAAAACCTCTTTTTTTTTTTATTTTCCTAAATATAGTGTTTTCAATGTTAATGTTAGAGACATTTTTTTTCCTCCCAATGTAAAGACTTAATATAGTAGAAAAACAGTTCCCATCATTAACTGGGTGAGAATTTGCTTATTAAACAAACATGAGGAGGAGGAGGAACAGAGTCCAAATCACTCCTGGCGTCAAATCTGGTAAAAGAAGAAGAAAAAATAGGATATTTGTGTTTGGGAAAAATATTTATTTATTATTATTATTTTTTTGTTTCTGTGAGAGAAATCATTAACTTTAGACAAAAAAAGAAGGAAAAAAAAAAAAAACCGAGCTGCAATGACATTTTTCGACTGCCTTTGTATGGGAGAACATAAGGAGAAAAAAAAAAGCTTAGCTGTAACTACAAGAGGGGAAAAAAATAAGAAAATAACCTCAGAATATTCAAGTCTGCTGAACAAAAATAATCTTTATCTTTCGAAGAAAACAAAAGACTGACAATTTACTCTTTGTTCAGAGGAATGGGTCGTCTGATTGATAGGCCTTTTTTTTTTTTTTTCATTTATTGCTTTCTTTTTCGAGTTTCTTACGGTAAGAAAGCAGTGTTCCTAAATAGGGTTGTTCTGCATGTTTTCTTTACTTGTACAATTGAATCGTATGAATAAATAGATTTCAATAGTTAGAGAATTTTTTAAAATATGTAAAATGTTAAATTTTAATAGATATAAAATTTAGGTCAAATTTTGATTAAGCAAATACTTTTAATAATGATTCCCTGTTTTCTTTTCTTATTTATTTCAAGTATTTTTTTTTAATTCAATAGTATTAATATTAAAAAAAATTCAAGAAATTTTTAAAAATTCCTACATTAAATGTCAATTACATTAGGATGGATTTGGTTGCATTGCAAGCAAAGATGGCGTCAGACGACGGAGATGTAAACTAACCAGATGTCTTATCAAACATTAAAATAAGAGACAAGTGACTTAGAAATGCCAACTTTCGCGTATCCGCACGCTTAGATATAAGGGACAGTTACTATAAACTTCAATAGGCATCTGTGTATAATTTGTGTTTATATATCGTAATAGCGACACTTCTGGAGACTCGTACAGTTTTCCGGCCTCAGTTGGTTTCCATTTCTATCAAAATTCACATAGAAATCCAATTTAGTATCGTTTACCTTCCATTAATATTTCAGTTTTGTTAGACTTTCGAATTAGGACGATTATTGGGCAAGAAATGGCAACTAAATTTGGAGTTTGTTGCTTTTAACTCCTTATCTATTGATTAGACATGTACCAAAAATCAAAAGAGGTCTGTCTTTTTAGCACCGAAATCAACCCTTAAAATTTCAACTTCCTAGAATAATTAGTGAATGAGTTATCTTGATCATAGTTGGAATTGGACAACAAATGGACGGCCAAAATTATTTGACTTCAAATTCTTAATAAAAACTTTTCTAAATCTTTTTTTTTCCTTCCTCTCTGATAGATATGAAACAACTTTATAAACATTAACAAAATTTGTAAAATTCAGTGAAATATCCAGTAAAAAAAAAATTAATAAAAATAAAATAAAAATAAATAAAAAAATAATCTTTAATTAAGGTATCAAATAAATATTTATTAATTATCATTTACTTAAAAAAGAAAAAAAGCTATTCACATTTTTGAAATAATAATCACTATATCTTTAGTACATACATTTACTGTTGAATTTCCAAAAGTTCTTCCTTCTGAAGGAGATCCTCTGGCTTAAGAAGCGCCATTAAGTTGCCCTTCGTAATAAGGAAGGCGTTTCTTTTGCAAAACGAGGGGGAGAGGAAAAGCAAAAAATAGGCCTAAATGACAGAGTGACAACCGTATTATTCTAGCCAAGAAAAAAAAAATCAGAAGGGAAAAAAAAAAAAGCGAAAGAAGCAGCGAACACCCTAATAAAACCCAAGTACAAATGGATCCCAAGTAATTCATACGGAAGTTACAGACACTCAATAGACTACAATCATCTGAAATTACATCATTGTCCAACCTCCTTCTCTCTCCCACGAAAAACCCAACGACAGATCTGTGGTGGGATTTGATACAAAAAAAAGAAGAGAGGAGATGATTCTTCAGTAAAAAAATATCTTTAATGCTGTGGTGTTCTTGAATATTCATTATATTAAGAAATGCATTAGAAAGTGAATAAAATTGAAATTGAGGGACATTAGATTTGCTAACTTTTTATGGGAGAATTATCCTAAAAATATTCTAAATCCTAAATAGATGACATGATGAGGGTTTCTAATTTGATATTTAGAAAATATCAACTTATCAAAATATTTAAAATTATTAATTATTATTTTAACATGTTTAAGAATATAGGAGCTTCAAATTGGTTTATCAATTAGTTGGTTTTTTTTTTTTTCATTTAAGATAATGATAATTAACACTTAATTTTAAATAAATAAACGTATCGAGATTTTTAGATAGCAATACTAACTTCAGAATATTAATATTTATAAAAAAAGTTATGTTGCTTAAAAGTTGTTAAAAAAAATGTTCTGTTGCTTAGATCTTACAAATGGTGCAATTGCCTTGTTTCATTAGAAATGAGTAATTTACAATAAATTAATAGTTATAATTAGAATGCAGCATCTAGTACTAATACCAACGTTTTACTAATTATAATCGTTATCCCTTTCTTCACAGAAATAAATACTTAATTATCCAGGTAAGCATTAACACTCTGCGATAAAAAAAATCGAAGCACTACGAAGAAGTGTTCAATCTGAATGAAACTCTGTATGCAAATACCTTCTCATTAAATATGCAAATGATGAAAGTTTAGATGTTAAGAACATTACCATCACCTCCTTCGTTCAATGGACGTGCTCATCTTGTGGTTCATATAAGGGCTCTCAGAATCTTACTACACATTCTACTTTGTGGAACTGTTGCATTCACATCAATTTAACATCAAATATCGCCATCGAAGACCCTACGAACAATTGCATAATTTCGAGGGAGGTAATATTTGGGTCATGCGACTGAGAAAAGGCTGGTTCTGCAGACCTATCACTCACCGTCTGGGTCGTAGTGATGCTTCTGTGGAAGGGTGCAGGAATTAATGATTGTGTGAGGGCACTCATTAACGTCGCCAAGACTCTAGTCGGCCCAACATTACGACTACTAGAGACAATCGGTTTGTTATGATGCAATGCCTAATTGCTCCGACAGCAGAACTTCTTCACCATCATAGATGCAGCATCCTGTGTACAGCAGACGGTATCTACCAGCACCATTGCTAGACGAATTGCAGACGCTGGGCTTCATTGCCGTCGCCTCATTCCTTTGACAACACAGCACAGTCTAAGCTCCGTCTAGAGTGCAGCCGTGCCCAAGAGACTTAGTCTGCTCTCAAATGGCGTCATATTGTGTTTAATGATGAATCCTGTTTCTGCATTATAGTACATAATCACCGCATCCCAGGAGGACTGAGCAGCTCTCAAATTCTGACAATATTGTCGAGAGGCACACAGCCGTTGCACTGTAATGATGTTAGGGAGCTATTCTAATGAATTCAGATCCCCTCTCCTAGTCATTCGAGGAATTTTAAATATACAGCGATACGTGCAGGAAATCCTGCAAGCAGTTGTTTTGCTCTTCATGTCGTTGCCTGTCAAGAGAAATCTTTCAACAGGATAATGCAAGTCCATACACTGTATACGTTTCCCCAACAGTCTCTCCAAGCAATTCAATCCAGCTACGATATATTTTATCAACTGCATGAATCATCGAGCATCCGGAACAGCAGTTGAAGATTGGCGTGATTACCATAAGACAGTATCACGACTGTGTTTCACTCTACGCCATGCTGTACACTGAAATGTCAAAAAAAAAAAAAAAACAAACAAACTGGGATACCTGTCTTAATATCGCGTAGGTCCTCCTCGCACTTGGTTGACTGCAACAACACGATTCCATTTAAGTTGCATGGATTCCACGAGCGTTCTTTAGTATTGTGGAGATAATGCACACCATGCATCCTACAGTGCGTCCCACATTTCCCTAATGTGCGCTGATAATGGATTTCCGACAGTGATGGCACGTTGAAGTGCATCCCATGTGTGTTCGATGACGTTTAAATCCGGCGGAGGCCAAGTCACAGAAGTCTACAGACATATGAGGGATCTTAATATGTGCCAGCTGAACACATCCCATACCGTAACAGAGCCTTCGCCGTCCTGTACTGAACTTTGTAGGCTTGCGGGATCCAGTGCCGCTTGAGGTTTTCGCCACACCAGAAGTCGCCCATCTGTCCGAAACAATTGGAACGTTGCTGCTATTGTTCAATAATTATTTTTCGCTGTGAAATTGGAATCAATTGCAATTCTCTTCATCCAAATGCACTGGGGGTGTGTTGAGTTGTCTTCCACAGGGTCATGGAAGGCGCATAAAATAAAGAATAAAAAAAGCTTTGGATACTCCACAGCCTTCAGATAGAAAGGGGAAGACGGACTTTTGGGGGTCACAATAGAATGACTATCACAAGACAACAAACACTGACTTTAATCAAGAAACCACACAAATGAAAATTAAAACAAAATAATTCCTGAAAGCGTGAATCAAATTATAACTTCTTTATAACTTGTTTATAACGAAATAAAATGCATGTGTTCTGACTAATATCAAACTTCGTATTACAGTGAAGAATTATAAGAAACAGATGTTGCCAAAGAAAATTTCATTTTCCACACAAGAGAAAGAAAACAAAATCCAAAAGAAATTCCAGTACTGTATCTAAATATTTCTTTTTTAACAATGAACTCCACTCCATTTTACTGAAATCATCAATTACTGAGAATTTACAAAACGTAGTCTTTTGAGAGTTGGTTTTATATAAATATCAGAGCTTCACTAGTTAAAATAGAACGAAAATAAAGTAAGAACACTGTAGACAATCCCCTGCTTATTTAACCCCCTTTGGGGAAAATGGGCAGCTCCTTCGTTGAAAGAAAAAAAATTTAAAAATTATTATTAAGCAACTTATTTTGTTACAGGTAAAAGTAAAATTATTATTTTATTCCACACAAAAACGCACAGACCACGAATTTATTAAGAATAAAATAAAACGAAAATAAATTAAGAACCCTGTAGATCCAAGTCAATTAATATAAATGTTCACCCAATTTCATGAAGTCCTTAGACCCGTTTTCAACAGAAAATAAAGAATAACTTTTCGCTATACAGTATTTGATTGATTGACGTGATTTGATCTGTAGATAATTGATGTACACCTAACACTGTAAAACAGCCCAATCAGGAAAGTTCCGAGGGGTGGACAGTAGAAGACCGGTGAAGGGGTGGGCTTCAATGGATTTTTGCAATAAAATTAGCTCACGCTATAAAAATGCTCATCATTTATATTAAAAATTAAGTAAGATTGTCTTCTATTGATTAAATAACATCAAATACAAAATTAAATGGAAAGATCAAACAATCAGTTTATGGTTAACTTACTTGGTTAGAAGTCTGTTTCGGAATTCTCTCAACCATTTTTGTTTTAAAACAGCTTCACGTGTAATACTAAAGACTGACACTGTTAGGACTATTGTCACAATTACTTCTACAAAATGGTACAAAACACTTTTGAACCATCGTTTTTTTTTTTAAATAAAAGGCACAAACACATGTTACAACTTCCATTCGAATATCAGCGGACGAATGACATCAGAGTACTTCCGGTGACGTGAGTAAAGGCTGCCTAACCTGGAACTAAGGTCGCAGCCCCTAAATTTTTCCCTTATATGAGTGCTACAATACACTTTCAGTCATCTTTTTTTAAAAAATAAAAGGCACTAACACGTTTCAGAACTTCCATTTAAATATCCGTGGACTGACCTCAGAGTACTTCCGGTGACGCGTCCAAATGCTTGCGTAATCTGGAACTAAGGCTAAAGCCCCTAAATTTACCCGTTAAATGAATTTTCCGGAAGTTCAGACCCAACTGAATCGCTTTATCGCGTCCGAAAACGTTAGATCTCAAAATTTCATGAAAAATCCTTAGGCCCGTTTTGAAGATAAAATTTACAAGATTGTCTCGTTTAATAGTATTAGATTAGATAGATAGATAGATAAAAATCTATCTAGATTCAATTAAGATTTTAGTTGAATTGTAGTGTTATAGTAGCTAATGGTCTTTTTGAAAATCACTGAGATCTGACATTTTCCTTATTTTTTATAAGTTTTTTATTACGAGTTCAGCGCTGATAACATATATATACACGTGAGTATATATATCAAATATAGCGAAAGTCATATCACATCAACTATTTGCATAAGCGCGTCCTTTGCACTTCTTTCTCAGTGGGTGATTCCATTATTCTGTCTACCTCCTGTTTTGCAACATAAGTATCTTTAGTCAACTTATCATGATATAACCAAGATTGATTTTTAAGTTCTTAAGAATATTACTTCAAATTATTATTTTTGTTATTGCTTAAAAAGAAAAAAAAAACACACTTGTCGTTTTCAATAACACAAACATTTATTAGTTTCAACAGTGTTAAAATAATCCATTATGTCTTGCTTTGAAGAATCTTAACCAAATAACATCACATTTTAAACATTAAGAAACATCACAAAACAGAAAAATATAAGTCAACAGTTGTAAAGTGGACAATTAATGCTTTAAAAATAGAACTTCTTGCTAAATGTAATATAACATATACAAATTTAATTGTACAGGGTTACTTAAAAGTCAGGAATTAATAGACATTGTAAATTAGTGGAAGTTAGTTTGTAAAAATAATTAGGATTCGTTAATTCACTGACAGACAATCACAGTAAACAGTAAAATTTATTTGAAAATATGACGCAATAGCATCAATTTTAACTTCAGACTTTTGAATAACCTCGTAATGCAATTGACAAAAACATAAGGCAAAGGATAGCACCTGTTTAACAATGTAACTTAAGAGTGTTACCTTACAGTAGTTTGATTTTGCACACAAGTAGGGTTAGATTAAGAAAAGAGGCGTTTAAGATAAAGAATAAGAAATAAGCCATCATTTTATTTTCTTGTAGATTTCACGTTTGCTTTTAAAGAAACAGTGTTAGCATACGCTATGAAATATAAACAGTGAAACTTTCGTTAAATATCTCTAAAAAGTCTTTCATTTTGACACACAGACATACCTTGGGGTCGTGGGAGTTAAGGCTTCTGGCATTTCCTGACCAATGGCGCTAAATTGAAGTTGGGTGGAGGAGAATTCTCCTCGAGGCCGCACTCAGGTGTGTTACCATTTGCTACCGGGCCCATAACCACACAAATAACAACAACAATATAAGAAATGTAAAAAAAAACGCATTTTTCCAATTGATATTTTTATGAATTCGAATCCAAAAATGAAACATTAATAATAATTAGATTTGTTTGACTGGATCTTCAAAGATCGACTGTGCTTGGAAGATCTTTGGATAATCTCATCTTCGAAATTAGAGAGATCCAAGACTTCACGATAGCTGTCTACAAGAATAAGAAGACTTTCGTGGAAAAAGGGATTGCTGGTGAGACGCTGTTGATTTAGTCATTTCTACAGTCTAACAGATGGATGTTGACGATCTCGTATTTTCGTGATTTCACGTAATTTACGCGAGAATAGCCTCTATCCATGTCTTCTCACAAAATGGCGAAATATTTAAATGAATTATAATTCGGGGAAATGCATGAGACTTTTACGACATTTTAATATAGTTTTCATAAATTGAAAACAGTCAATAAACGAACAATAAATTCATTAGGTAGCATTTTCCTAGTGACAGACATTCAAAATACTAAGTTCCTTGAGACCTGCTGAAGAGGCTAATGGCCAGATGTCGTGTTTTCCATAATTCTCACGCAAACGAGATCGTCAACATCCATCTATTAGACTGTATGTCTAAATATTATACATATATTAAGTATTACACACTTTCTACATCTTCAAAGAATATTAAAATATGAAACAATTTTCAGATATTTTCTCAAAATTAATATTCAGACAATATTATTCCAATATTCAGACAATAATATTATTGGAATTTGTAAGAATAATAAATGATAAATTAAGTATCAATATAATTTTGAAATTCTAAATTGTTGCTTTCATGTTTAAGTAGCACCATTATTTATGTAAAAACGAATTATAAACTAGAAAACAAAATACACGGTTGACGTAATGTATGCAAAATATACGTACATATGACACTACAGCGTACATACAACTCCAAATTATATATTTATAAATTTCACTAACAAAGTTGTTGAGACGATGTCAAATGAAAAAAGGTAGAAGGAATATCCTGAGAAACAAGGTTTCGTGGATCTACATCTTCAGAAAACTGTCTTCAATTATTTTCATTTTTTTTTTTAATATCTTCTAGTTTATTATCAAACAGCGTAGGAGGAAAGTAATTGCGTATTAATCTCGAATTCAGAATTATAGCACACAGAGAAAAATACTATGGTTTTGTTTTTAAAATATATTAGAGATAAAGAGAGGAAGGGAGTTAAAATCATATCTGCCCAGTTTCTACTCAGAACTCAAAATATCCATGCATCGTAATACAACTTCATGCATCGTAATTCTAAAAACACACAAAAAAAGTATCGGTTTCTTAAGGATTGCAGAGATAAATCAGACATTTTAGAAAGATTAAGTCCAGTCTGAATTTTTTTTTCTGTTCTCAAATTCAAAGTAATTGAATTGAAACAGTTTTAATCCAGTCTCTTAGGTGTGTGTGTGTGTGTGTCAATGAAGACAGAAAAGGAAGGAAACAAAAAAGGAAATAAATTATTCAATAAATCTTCAAAAGGCTGTCTAAAATATATAAATAAATAACGAACATAAAACACAATTGAAAAAAATTCTTCTTATTAAAATAATATTCTATCGTAATAATGCTAAAACTTTCTGAACTGATGAAGGCTAATCACCGCAACGTTTTCGTATTTTATAATCCGAAGCATTAAAATGATTCTGTTTTAATAAGAGTTTTTTTAACTGTGTTTTCTGTTCGTCATTTATTCAATAAATCTGTTTTTACATTACTTGCTTTTTACATTATTTTTTTTTCAGTTATTTTTTTTTTTTTTGCAAATTTAAAACTAAATTATTTTTGTTATTCGAGACAACGATATACATTGTAAGATGGAACTGAAATTTATCAATTCTATTTACAATAAAAATTTATAACCACTTTTGATTATTTAAAAACATCAACGAGAATTCAAGGTTTTTGTTGATAACGTTTTGTGACTGCCAAACTTTATAAAAAAAATAATTTTAGGTCGAATGAATTTTTAAACTAAAATCATGTCAAAATACAGAAAGTGGAATCTAGTTTATTGGAAAATCCATTGAAATTTCATTTCACGTTAAATTTTGACATTTTTTTCAGCATTTTGTAAAATAACTGATACACAAGTTGGTGTTGTTACTATTATATACTTTTATATATAACCATCATTTCTTTCGTGACTGTAGGCGACATTTACATCCATGTAAAAAATATTAGAAAACATGCAAATATCCAAAACAGCAATTACCTCCAGTTTTATATCAATCTGCTCTTATTAATTTTTGGCGAATATGTTAAGTATTTACAGTTTTAAAATAAGAATTCTGAAGTACTGTTTGCATTAAAAAAAGAGGGTTAGCTACATTTCTGTCTATATTCTTTACTGAAATTAATTAGCCCAAAAAGCAGGTATTACAGTTTAGACTGATTTAAAAAATGGAAATCTTTCGGTTGTAATAATAGCAAAATAGCTTTTTAATAGAAAAGAAATTGTTATTTCTTTTTTTTTATTAATCTGATGTGATTCCAGGACAGCTGTTCCGAGATTAGTTACTAGAGAAATCCATTATTGAGTTGCTAGTTTCCTCATCATCTGACTGCAATTTAAACTTTCTTCTACACATTTTCCGAAGTTGGAGAAGAGATTAGCTTTTTATCTTGTTTTCACTATGGATTTAAAGTTTCTAATTTATGAATTTTATTTGTGTCATTTTGCGTCTAGTTGACCTAAAACTCGCAATAACTGTCTTCATTCAAACAAACACAACAAAAAGTTCAAGTTAGAATCGCATAAAATCTTTATAAATTAAATCAAGGCAGGATTTCCGAAGACCTGTTCAGTCAATTGTACAGGACGTGAATTTTAGTGGACATAAAACATTGTAAACAAATTACAAATAAAATAGACCAGACTTAAATTACCACAAAATAAGAAAGAAAAAAAAAAGCGTAAGACCAAACGAAAAAGGGACGACTGGTCTTCCTACATCAAATTTCTTATTTTAAGACTTGACCCATTCTTTTAAAGGTCTCCGGATACCGCGTCACGTCATTAGACTATTTAAAAACCAAGTGACTACTTTGAAAACGGACTATTTTAGGACTTTTACGAAAAACTCTTGATGCAAACAGAATATTGTTAAGTTATACAATAAAACATTACAATTCAGTTCAGAGTTCAAGTACATAACAGATAGTGTTAGTTCACATCATTTAACAAAAATACATTGTCATGAGTTAAGTTTATTAATATCGAATTTCAATATGAAATTCTTTCTTTAATATATCCACAGATGGATCTTTTATTAAAAAATAAATAAATAGAAAAAAGTCCATTCTGTAAATGTAAAAATATCTTATTTGAGTTGATTTCTCTTGTGTCTATTTTATCCTTTCTCAGCTGCAACTGAAGCATTTTAAAGTAGAATAAAAACAATAGGAACACGGCCTCAGTATGAGACAAACACACTTTCTCGAAGAAGGTTTCATAAGTCCATAGATGATAGTCTTTTGTAGAAGTATTTTCTCCAAATGCAAGATGTTTCACTTATAATTACCTATTCTATTAATATGGCTTTTTTTTGACCAGATCTTTTTCCTTGACTTCAGGAAAAAACAAGTATGAAAATAAAAGCTAACGAATGGATAAATACATTTTCTTCTTCAGAGCTACCGCAGGCGAATTTAATAGTTTTTAAGCACAAAAACCAAAAGGATCAAACTTTAAGGCATCGCAGCTTCTTCTTAGGAACATTAGCAGCATACTGGAAGGTGTTTGGACGTTGAACGGGGCCGGCTTCTCCATTTTCCCCGGCAGCGAGGCCTTCGTCTTCGCCGGAACTGTCAGAGCTTTCCGTGGAAGGCGAACTCCTGCCGCCGTTCAGTTCCTTGAGCCGAGACTGCACGAGGCTTTCCAGGGTGAAGAGGTGATCGTCGGCGACGTCGGGTACACAGTCCCTCATAAAATCGGCGAGGCGGAATAAATACTCAGTGTTAGGTCCGCAGTTGCCCTGGGAAACAGCGATCTGGTCGGCGATCTGCCAAGCCGGCGCCGGTCCCAAGTACATGGGGTTATCCTGCGTCGCTATGTAAATGAGCACGGAGAAGGAAGCCACAGAGCGATCACGGGGTTCGAACTTCACCAAATGGGTAGTGTAACCACCCAGCTTCGATTCCCTCATATTCAAATACTCCAACGCCGATAAAGAACTTTCGTCAGCCAGTTCAAAGGCTTTGCCCCAAGTCACACCCTGTCAAAGAAAAAGAAATAAAAATATATTATTACGTTGTCTTAAGATTTAAGTCAAATAATAAATACAGTGAAAAATGAAAAATAAAAAGGGACAAAAGAAAGAGAATTTTCATCAGCATCAGGAGTTAACAATAAGAGTTGGGCAGCTGTTTATTTTCCTATTGATTTATTACATTATTATTATTATTATCTCGAAAAAGTTTCAAACCATGGGTTTCCCCAGCTAAGACAATATGGCGGGTCAAGGACCAAAGCACATATTGCCAAGTGAACAAAAAAAAAAAAAAGAGTTGGAAGAATATTATTATTATTATTATTAATAGTTATAACACTGCTGTAGCAGTAATTCACAAAACCTTTGTGCCTTAGAAATTTGGACTAATGTTATTTGGATTCAAAACATTGTGATTTTTTTTTTAATAATTTACCTTTAGAGCAATTAGTTAAATTTAAATTATAACCAACAAATCATTAATCTAAATATTAATCAAGTACATTTAAAGGAGTGAATGCAGCAAGGAAATGTAGGATCTCACAAAAGATACTGATTATGTTTCACTTCTCAATAAGGGAAAAAAAAATATTCAGGGTCAGTTTTTTACTGATTCCAAAGATTTTTTATTTTATTTTTTTTATTTTAATAAAATGCCTTGGTAATACGTAGTTCATCATAAATTACTCAACCTAACATTCTTCTTAATTCACAATAAAAAAAAAAAAAAGAAAGAAGAAAACATTCCAAACTTTAATAAGTCTTAAGTCCTCAAGTCATTTGTAAAAATTAAAAAAATTACAAATGTTTTTCGGATGTTTGAACATCTTCAGTTGTAGGACAATTAACACGATTTGTTATTTTTAATATATTTTGTCAATATTTCTTATGTGTTGATATTTTTATTCTCTTAATATTGGCTTTAATAATTAACATACGTTAGTCTATTTATTAGATGAATATAATACTGACTTTAATGAAAATATTTCAATTCTGTTTAAAAAGGTAGACACTTTAATAAAAACTTCTATAAATATTTTTTTCTTGATATTTGAGCTACAAATCTAATTGGACTTAGATAATCACGATGATATTGGTTTACATTTGAAGTCAAAGGGTTCAACAGTTGCAGATAACCCAGTTTTATTTATTATATCATCATTTAAAACACTTTTTTATATTTACTATTCAACAGGATTACGAAAATGGAATGTAAAAAATAAACTGAAAATTATAAAGTGAAAGCTTTTTACTGTAGAATAATCTAGAAATGTGTATTCTATATTCACCAAGGACATGATTGAAACTTAAAAACTAAAAGTTCAAATCTTCAATATTTCACACAATCAGAAACATTTAAAACGAAATTTCATTAATCTGTTTAATCCAGAAAACGATAATTCATTGATTGAATGAAAGAAATTACAATGCTCTTTTAAAACTTAACATTTATTAAAAGAAGCTTAATAATAACAATAATAAAGAAAAAGACCGGTCAAAAGACAAGTACAAGAGTCCGATTGACAAACTAAACCAGATAATTACTGATAGACTATTGCGCCAGCTGCTATTATCATATTCAACTAACATTTGGAACGTATCATCTTCTAAATGTTCTTCTCATAAAACATCCAAAGTAATAAACAGTAAAATAAAAAATTAAATAAAAAGCAAACGAATTTTTTTAAATAGATGCATTTATATCACAAATATAATACGTAAGGGATTTTTTCCCTAATGTAGAAGATTTACAATAATTTCATTTACATTTACGTAACCAAATCTTCCCTTTTAGAAGTGCATTAAACAATATGCCTTAGACTTAAGAATAAATCACTGAAACTAATTGTGACTTTGATTCCAGACTCTTTCTCCGCGTAACTGCAACGTAGATATTCTTTCTAAAATAATTAAAAATGTAAATTATTTATAAACGTTCAATTATTCATTAGGTTTTCCTCGTTTTCTTTTGAATTGTGTTTTTTTTTTTCTTCTTTCTTTCAACCCAAGAGTTTTTTCTTCATTTAATTACTTAGTATTAAACGTTAATAATGATCCGAGATGAACGAATATAGAGAGAATTTTTTTTTTTCAGTTGCATTCTTAAAAAATCTCATTATTGTTCTTGATCATTCTATTATCTCGTATTTATGTAAAATAAAGAAAATAATTTTAAAAAATAATAATTGAAATGGTATCGAGCTAACTATTTTTTTATTCCCTGTGTCCTCATTAAACTATTATTGGAGGAAAACGACTCATAAATGACACTAGATTAGATCTAGTTTAGATTATTTCTAAATCAGAAGATTACTCAGTTTCGTTAACTATTAAGTATTTTCAAATATCCTCATTCGATGTAAAGTAACGAAAAAAGAAAAAATCTACAGTAAAGGAAATGAAGAGAGGAAGAAGCCTCCGGGAAGTGCAAAGGAGTGTCGGGAAGAGAAGATGATGAAGAGATAGCAGACGAATGATGGGGAGCAAAAAGAAGCAAAGACAAAAATATTCAAAAGAAACCCGATGGAAAATTCGTTGTTGAAAAACCTTCAACAAATGATAACAAAATTACTTATCAAGAGAAAGCAATTGGCACAAACTTTCGAGTACTCATTTAAAAAGACTTCTATTAAGGGATTTTTTTTTTGTTTTGATTCTTTTAGAGTTCAATTAGTGTTAAATATTTTAACCAAGTGGTAATTAGCGTATTCTAATTGGATCAAAATCATTAGGAAACTTATATTTTATAAATAAACATCAAAATTTCAGTTTCTTGAAGAAATATTTTTTTTTTTTTTTTCACTTTTGCGGACGAAGTGACTTATTTCGAAGACTGAATTTCCTAAAAAATTCTTAGCATACTTTTCGGTAGTGTAGTAAAGTTTTAATTTCTTTGTTTTTTTTAATATCTTGAAAAGAATACAAATGAAAACTATAAATATCTGTCAAATAAAAAATTAAAAGTTTCTATTTTCTAAAAAATTAATTAAACCCACACAGGAGTAAAACTCCCAAAATACAATTTACACCTTCATTAGGTCGAAGCACGCGCAAATTTAAAATATATTTCAAAATGATTAATATGAAATAATATGTTTTTCTCTTCTAATACTATTCTGTTGGAGTATTATTTTGTTTGGAATGAAAAAAAAAAAATATCTTAAGTATTGCATTTGAAAATTTTTCATTTCAATTCTTATGTGCTTTAAGAACTGAAATGAAAAATTTTCAAACGCAGAACTTATGATATTTTTATCCATAAATGTGAGGCCAGTTTTCAAGAAGCTTCATTCACTGTTTCAATAGTCATTAAGAACTATAAATAAATTGATACACAGAAGCTCGGTTATAACGCGATCTTTCGGATCCAAGATCTCGAAGATCGCGATATAACTACGATATAACCGAACTTTTATTACTTCGCGACGTCAAATGTCATATATCACACCCTATTATCGCCCACACGATTCCAACTCGATTTAAATTGGTCATTTCGCAATTACTACATCATTCAGAGCTATGTGAGAGAATTTTATATTTATAAATACATAAATCATTACCTTTTCAACACTTTGATTGGTTATATTAGCCAAAATCGATCTTGGAATCTTGTACAAACGACGAGTCACGTGGATCGAAACTAGGTATTCATACGCCTATTAGATTACATGGGCCTCTTTACTGGTTGTCATTGGCAGAAAAATAGATCTCGATATTCATTTTGGTTAAAAGAAAAAGTCCGCGATTCTGGTATGTTTTTAAAAATACTGTATATTGTATTTGACGCATTTTCGTGACATTAGGGTGGGTATAGAGTCTCAATTACTGTAAATAATAAGGAAACAAGCATATTAATTTACACCTTTGATTTGATTTTAGGCGAAAAAACGGTAAATTTTGCAATTTTACAATCATACACCTTTTCGAAAATAGACGGGGTCCAAGACCAAATCGCATTATATCCGAATTCGCGATATAAACAACCGCGTTATAACCGAGCTTCAGTGTAGTAATGAAAAGACTACTGCAATACAAGTGCAAGTTCTGATCAACTATTTTTGCTTCTAGTTATTTCTTTCCTGAAAAATTCTCTTCATTCACTACAGCTATCAATGAGTTCTTCCTTCGCTTCGATTGTGAATCATCTTTCGAAGGCAAATTGCTGCCAAAAGCCCTACGAATGGCTTCATTTCTTCTCTTTGAGCTCGAGGATATCTTTCAGAAAACCACAATTACAGAAAATGGAGCTCAACAGGGAAAACTATGATTCATTCACAGAAAAGGAAGAAGAAAAAAAATAGACAACAGAGAGAGAGAAATGGATTTTGGGATTAATAAATAAAGAAAAAAGCAAAAAAAAAAACATGGAATGGCAATTGAATGATTTCATCCAATGAAACGATTTCGCCGAAGGCAAAACAGTTCCGTCTGTTACAACATTCTGGAAAATGTTTGTTGATTCTGTTTTTCGTTACCGCTGAATGTTCAGCTATTAACTAAACTAAACCACTCGCTGACGATCTACTAGTTCAAGAAACCACTAGTAAACGAATGGTAATTATTAAAGATTATTATTCTGAGCTACAGAAAAGGGAATTCTACAGAAATAAAACTCCCGAAAGAGAGGTTATTGTTTTCACTGGTAATTCATATCGTGTTTGGACTCCAGGGACTGAGGTATGAAGCATTTCAAATCTAGGGTTATTTACAATGGAAATTCCTAGAAGCCATTAGCACCTGACACTTTTTTTTTGTTTTTAGTAAAGTTTTGATTCATCCGAAGGATCTCATAAATTATAGAGTAATTACAGAATGACTCAATTATCTTCTCATCGTTGATTATCCTTATTATTATTATGTAATGAATATAATAACAAAATGTATTAATGTAATGATGTAGAATTGTAATTATTATGTATTATCTTATGAATAAACTAATAAGAAAAACAGCATTTTTTTCTAATGTACTATCAAATATTTGTCATCAAATATATAATAAAATGGAAATGAAATTAATTTAAGGGAAAACCAAACCATAAAAACCAATAAAAAAATATGAAAACATAAAATAGATGAAAGAATTATTATAAAATAATAAATAAATAAAGATGAATTTTTTTCAGCAATAAAATAGAACGACAAAAAACAGGAGATTTCCAAATTTCATTCAACTATTGTTATCAACGATCTCAATGGTCTGAACCTTCAGTGTGTATACCTTGTGTCTATTGTATTAGATTTTAGTATTTTTATTTTAATTTGCAAAATTCAGAACTTGAAAAAGCAGAAGGATGGTTTCTTTGAAATATAGTTTGTAGTTGTATAAAATTTAGAAATGATTTTAAAGAAGAAATATATTTAATATATGACGAAGAGACTTTGTATAGAATTGAACAGAGGAGATAATTAAGTGATTAAAAATGAAAATCGTAAATTACAAAATAAACAACAAAACTTGAATACAAAGTACGTAAGTTATCAAATTTATAAGAAGTGAAAGATAATAAATATTGGTTTGGCCAAAATGTTCGTTCAGTTTTTAAGTAAAAATAAAAGACAACATTTTTCAGTTTCAGCAATTATTTTATTGAACAACATCTTCAGCGGTTTGTTCCACTACCTTCTGTCATCTTTCAGGTAACTTCAAAATTCCATCTTCCCAAATTTTTTTTATCTTTTTGAGTGAAAAAAATATTTCAGTTGCCTTTGGTGTCTTCCAGGGAATTGAATTTTTTCTATTAAGAGAATTTTATAAAGACCGGAATCAATGGAAATCCGAAGATGTAATGTCTGGTGAATATGGCGGATGAATCAGAACTTCCCAGCGATGCTGTAACAATTTTTGCAGGTTCATCAAAGAAACATCCAGTCTTGAGTGTTTATTGTCTTCCATTTTCAATATTAAATTGGCGACACAAAATTCACCAATTTTGAACAGTTTTGTTTTAAATGCACGCTGATAGGACATCTGTTGCAATACAATCTAACAAAAAGATGTATAAAGACATTAAAGACACTTAAGCCAACTTACTAGAGCCAACTTACGTAAAAAAAAACGAACGAACTTTTTGGCCAACCCAATACATAAAGATCAAGACAAATGATATTTCTCCAATCTTCAAATTGCCTTTGACAAACTAAAACTTTCCTCATAAAATGTTAATGATTTTTTTAAATTTGATTTAATTCAAATCATTCTATTGGTTTACTTATTTAGTTTTCCTTTTATTTACTTTCATTTTACTTTCTGATAAATCTGATCATGCAGTTGCTACTTGTTAAGATTTTTTTTTCTTCATCTTCCTACAGTAGATATTTTATTTTCATTTCATTTAGCAAGCTTAGATTTCGAATCTTTCGTAATCCACATATTATTTTCATGAAAGTAATGAAATATATCTTCTTGTTATTCCTTCTTTCTCCATCATAAATAATAAAATAAAATAAAACACTTCAACCATATATTCTAGCGAATTTTTGTTCGTAACCCGAAATGTTGGTGACCTGAGTCGTTCCTAACCCGAGGTTTCATTGTATAGCATATAATGAATAAAAAAGATGAGATAGTTTAAAGTAAAATGCTGTATGATAGAAGGAAGGAATACCAAATCTATGGTAATAGACTTTACAACCTGTAAGATTTCTTACTAAGAACTATCTGTAAGAAGTTTATTTTAAAAAACGAAAATTTATGTAATTTAAAAGCTCTCATTAAGATCATCTGTCTTATAATTTTATCTTAACTGCTATTGAATATTTGCAGTTTTTGTTTTTGTTTTTTAATTAAATGATTTTCATTGTGTCTGAATTATCAGCAGTTGAAGGAATTGGAATCAACAGAAGATAAACGATTTAATATCTTAAAGTTGACCTGACAGTATTTAGTTAAGATACTCTATAGACTAGTGGGTCAGTTAATGACACTTCCCCTTTACTGTAATGGACTCATTCAGCAATTATTGCGCGTGAACTAAGGTAACACGTGCTCATCTCTGCTGCCAAATATTTGATCTCACAAACCCTTTTAGAAAGAAGCGACCGATTTAGCTCACAGGGGTTTAGAGAAAGTCAAGAGATTGTATCTCGTCTCTGAATGAGTAAAAGGGATCTGCGTTGCTACGAATTCCTTACGTTAACTAACCCAGACCTTTTCCAAGGTTCACTTAGTAAAAAAGCTCTGATAAAAATGGCGTCATTCATTTCGCACCTGTTTCAAAGACAAAAGAAAACACCTCGACCTTCTGCCATTGTTTTGCATTGCCAAGGTCTTCGTGTGGCCTACAAACAGTTTACACATGGCTACCTGGTGGATGCGGGCCCATTTCTCTTTAGGTCCCATCCACTTGAGCAGGTGGGACTTTGTAGGTTCCCTTATCTAATGACAGCCCGGTTCCTAATCAATGGCTCGCCTTTAAACAGCGATTTTTTGTTCTTCCGACAACTCTTTAAATCGTGGCTTTACTTCCTTATTCGTGGGTTTAATTGGCAACAAAAAGAAGAAAAAGATGATGATGAATAACCATCGTTAAAAGAATTCAATATTATTTTCTATTACCAACGTCAGATGAGTTCATTATTCACCTGTTAATGGAATTTGGAAAGGAGCTGCAAATTCAGACTTTAGATTTTCAGTACCAAGTTCCTGAAAAATGCTGGATTAAAGTAAAAACGTGAACAAATTTCCCTCAACATTTTTACTATTATTATTCACAATATTTTTAACATTAGAAATTTTAAGGTCCTAAAATTTGCATTCTAAAGTGACGCTTATTTTCATAATTTGCTTATTTGTATTCACTCAACAACTCGACTGCTATTGGACTGATTTTCTTGAAATTGACTAGATTAGCTAGATTTTATAAATCATCCGGATGTTAAAAGAAAAAAAGAAAAGAAAGATGGAGAACGTTTAATATTCACCAAGCGCATTTTTTACTTTTCAGTAACAGTTACTAATGTTGGAAACGTCATCTATTTGTCAAACTGAGTAAATAGAAACAAAAGAATAATAATAAGCCATTAAAGGATGTTTTCTATCCGTAATAAACATACGTAGTACTTATGAAATATAATATTATTAATCTCTTCTATAGTTTTCCAGATCTGTCTGTGTCTAACGCACTTCCTCTATGTTTGGAAAATAATTTTAATTTCCTGTGAAAATAGAAATAATTTCTACAATGAAATGTTCACGACAGGAATCGAACCTGCAACCTTCTTATCCAAAGTCAGACATCCTATCTATTAGGCCACGGGGGACTACATTTCAAAGTACTATTGTTAAATATCTCTTATCACTCCCTCTGTGAATGACTCAATGAGAGAAGAGCCAGAGAAAAAAAAAAGCCTCATTAATTTTAGCCTACAAGATTAAAATATAAATTTCAATGTTCATTTTCTAGCCTACTACAAGCCAGGACAGACGAGCATTAGATGCAGAAGCTCGCCCTCAGCGACGAACTGAAGAGTCGTCAGAGACATTTCTCGGCATCAATGAAGAAATTACAAATGAAAGCAAATACTTTATCTCAACTATATACTAGTTTATTATAAAAAAGAAAAAAATTTCTATTCTAATTACTTACTGATGAACATTAACTAAGTTAGGGTCTGAAGTCCGTAATTAAATTATCTTTGGCATAAGTAGATGCTACACAGAAGTCTCTGAAGTTATAATATTTCATATATAATGTTTTTCTTTCCAATTCATTCAAACTCTAGCATTATCGCTTTGCAGTTAGTTATTTATTTATTCAGTTAAATGTTTGAATTTAAAAATATCTTTTAAGATAGAGAATAAAAATTTAAAGGTGGAACTTCCAAAGATATAATAAACAACAATAAATTCACAATCTATATTACTAAAATCTTTTTTTTTTTCCTCTGTCTGTCCGGCGCAATTACCTGTGAGAATGGAAAATAGAAATAATTTTTACAACGAAACGTCCGCAACGGGAATCGAACCTGCAACCTTCTGATCCTAACTCAGACGTCTTATCCATTAGGCCACGGGAACTACAACTCACTTCACGTTGTTTTTTGACTTAGTGTCCTTCCCCCTTCCCCCCATCAATAATGAACGTATTCAACATTTTTTTTTTTTAATCTGAAGATTGTTTATTTATTTCCGATCCGTCTGTTTATTTTTAATTCGGAAATGACAATTAGAACTATAATTGCCGTACGTTGCAATATTTTAAATATACAAGCTATGATCTATCTATATCATCTATATCAACCAACATCCATCTCAACATATCTCTTCTTCAAACATCTATATCGATTAATCTGTACACGGGGGATGGCCTAATAAAAAATAAGTTTTAAAAATTCATGTGTCAGCATTTCGCCGACCTCAATGAATTTTCGTAAAGTATTAAAACAATACAAAGGGCATAAAAATATTCATAAACAACAATGGCTGAGATCAAGTGTTTACTTGTTGACATCATAGAACAGCTGTAACATGAATTTTTTAAACTTATTTTTTATTGTAAATTTGTTGTTTACTATATTTTTGGAGGCACCCATATTGATTCCACGATTGTTACTAAAAATTTTAATGTTTAATAAAATAGTTAACAATTAACAGTCGAAGATACTTAAATTCAATTTGTTTGTTAAATGATTTATATTTATTCTAACTTATTTTGAACTTCAGCTGAAGAGATTTTCTTAATTGATTTTCGACAATAATAGAATTACAAGTTGGAAAAAAAAGAGGGAATATAACTTCTGAAGCAGACAGCAAAGATTCATTTCATCGCCTTTGTTATAAGAAGTACAATATTGTCAAGGTTTTCTTAAAAGTTCTTAGCTGACGAAATCCTTCAATTTGGAATTTGCTATGGAATAAAAGAGGTGAAAATCAGACGGAGGTGGATCAGAAGGTCATTCATTTTCATTCTCTGCTTCGAATGGTGGCAGTTGCTCGAGGATAGCGACGTGACGAACCAGCCAAGCACAGCCAAAACTTGTGGCTCTTGGAGCTGTCAAGGGCGGCTGTGTTAAGGATATCATTATGTAAATACCGGTATCGAATCGCAGTTGTTAGTGACTGCATTGGATGCAAGAGCACGGGTTCATCGAGATGCCTGCACCCGCATTGCTCTCGAGAGGCCCTGGGTGTGTTCCACGTGGCCTTCACCAGCACGAGCACTCTCCTTCCGCCCACTTGGACTAGAAGCTTCCCGTCTTACACGACCTAAGTTCCCTCCAAGGCAAAAAAACCCGCCTACACCTCCATGAGGGCCTCTTCGCTCTCAACATAAATAAATTGCTAATTAGACTGGACACAAGGCCTGTTCAAATCAATTACTCAACATTAAACACTTGACTGCAAAGACAACGGACGGATTAGAATAAAACAATTTAAAATACAACAACTTCATTCTAAGCTCCGATGTCAAACACGTTCTTTTATTTAAGACTCGATACATTAATAATGCAAGGCTTTCAAAAAAAAAAAAAAAGTTAAATAACAAACTCCACTTAATTAGAAATTTAAATATTATGTGTAAATAATAAAAAAAAATAGTATCTGTACAATTACAAGCATTAATTTTATTCTTTAAGAAACTTCACCATGTTTTCATTGTCAAATAATCTGTGATTTCATGTTAAAAGCTGTTGGCCCGACATCTTTTTAGGCATTTGCTTTTTTTTTCATGAAAACTTACACTACACCAGTTTAATAAACATTATGCGGTTTAATTGAGACAAAAATCAGGGAATGGAAAACAGAAATCAGCCAATGATTGATGTGACATTCAGAATAATAATACAACTAAAGTACACAAATAGAAAACAAAACTCTAATTGTCCAATGATAACTCTTTTTTTTATTAATATTAGTCTTCTTCTAGATTTTTATTTATGACTCATTCGATGGACGAAGGCACAATCAACTACCTTGACTTTAATTTCGAGAAGTTTCTTAATAGATCACAAATCCTCTTCACTGTAACAACAGGTTCAGAAATTGCCCGAAATTATTTACTGTATCGTTTGCTTACCTGCAAACTCTTTAAAGAAAAATACCGTACTACAATTGTAAAGTGTAGGGGGGGAAGCTGTTACTCGCTGGAAATGATGCAATTGTTGTGATTTATGTTTTCCTAGGAAATTTTCAATTTACTGTTCGTTATCGAAAGCCAGAACCACCACTGGCATACGATTTTACTCCGCAGAGCGGTGATACACTGAGATGGATACTTTCCTAAGAAATTCTTTTGGACATTTTCGCTTTTAAGAAAAAAATAACGGAGGAGCATTTTTGCAATAGTATTTATTCTTTCCCGAAAAGCGCAAAAAGAACGCAGCTACTAGTAAACTAACACTGATAAAAAGTAAACATCCCCTCTTTATTTCTCCTAACCCCTATTTTGATGAAATCGAAGGAGACCTGACGCATGCGCAAAAGCGCTGAAGGTTCTCGTAAACAAAAACGACAATACTGTGAAAGCGCCAAATTTGTTTGAATATCTCTTCGTCTTGGATGGAATTTTACTTAATGATTATTTCGTTTCTTACAGGTAAATGTAGAAATTGTGTTACATTAGTTAACAAATTATTAAAAGTTCTTCCTTAAAAACTCAAAGTTTCAACTTTAGGCTCAAACGAAAATCTCTTGAAATTCGATTTCTCAAAGTTCAACTTTAATAAAGTATCAAAGGGTTTCATCTTTAAAAGCTGCTTGAGATTCGATGAAAACTAATTAATCAAAAAAATAAAGCGAAAAATAAGCAAACAAAGATGCCAAATCACGTTTAACTGTCATTAGCCTACTTGGTTTTAATCTTATCTTTTAACTACTTAGTTGCAATACAGAAAGAAGGACTATTAGACATAGATTTAAAAAAATGAATGCCGTTCATTGCCATATTATTATTCACCTTCTTCAGGCTTGCTTTACTTTCATTTCTGTAAGAAATTAGATAAATGGATCTGTGCTAGACAGCCAATGATTGATAACATTTTCAGAAAACATTGTTTGCTTAGTCTTTGAAACCGTTTGTAAAAAGTTTCTAAATTGTTCGGAATCATCTTACAAACAAATTCTGATATTTTCGGAGGGGAAAAAACAGCAATATTTCTTGTTTTCATTTCAAAGTTTGGGAAATATTCCCTCCCCTGGACATCTTTCTTTCTCATTGTGCTGCTCACTTCCGACAGGCTTTCAGGCGTTCTGAGCTGGATCATCGAGGGTAAATCTGGCTGATGAAGTCCTAATAAGGACAGAGCCGCCCAGAGACTTTTGGTGACCCCGGGGCAACGTTTGGATTTGTGCCTCCCCCCCTATCCCGAAAATCTACAACCAAATTAAAAAATAGGACAATCCTATTTTAACAACCAAAAACGGCGGGGCCCCTCGACTAGGCGGAAATCCCGGCCTGATGCTCTTTGAGCTATTTCTGTGGGGTCCCGGGGCAATCTGCCCCTTTTGCCCCCCCCCCCCCCCTCTTGGCACCCCTGAATAAGGACGAAACGGATGTCCCAGATTCCCATCGTTGATGGCTGAAGGCGTGAAAGCAAACGATCGTTTTTCATTTTACATTTAATGCTCGTTAAACCTTCTTACATATTTATCTGTTCAGTTATCCGTTTTCTTTAAGAAAAGTATGTAAACGCAGAAAAGACTCTAAAACTCATTCAGGAGTCCTAGTCTCATAAAATAGTTCGAGAGGTTACGTTCTGGAAGTACAGGAAGGATACTTTGCATCGGAAGATGTCAGAAATCGAGGATTGGACCTGTTTTGCTTTGAAAGTTCATCGGTTAGTCTGTAAACCTCCCCCTCATCATGGAAAGGTCATTAATTTTTTTTTTTTTGGTTGAACATACTACGATCACAAAAACCGTCCCATTTCAAAATCGTAAGTACACCTAAGTACAAAAATAGGAATAAGAAGCACGGATGCTTTAAAAGAAACCGCGGACATATTTTCTCTCAACTTTTATTTCCTCGGGTGTCACAACAGAGAGCCCACCAGGAGATTCGAAGCACGTTCTAAACATCTCTAGCTGAACTGACAGGTCTGGATGTAATACATCCTACAACTATGTTTTCCAAACATGTTTCTAACAGCTTTCGAACTGTCTAAATAAAGGAAACTATTTGCAACTGTTCCAGAAACATGTTCCCAAGTGTGGACTAGGCTTTAGATGTACAAATGAGAGTCTACCAAAGCAAGTAAAAACAGCAAGAATCTGAGACAATGATTGAAAATGATTTGCTTAAAAGAAAAGTACAACGACGTCTAGTACATTCATTGTGAATCAAAAGGAATTTGCTCAAACATAAAAACAAACATTTACTTGGAAAAAAAAATGGAAAATATTCATTTATTCAGATTAAAAATTTGTAAAAAGATGAATTTCGCATCTGAACGTGCATTTCTCGCATCAAAGCATTTTAACATATCTAGGTATTTGGAAACCGGCTGATAGATAAGAACCCTTGGAAAACAATATGAATAATGAAAATATAAATAAATAGTAAGTACAATGCCAATTGATCTTTAGAATCATCACGTTAAAGTAGCATGTGATCTTACGAGTCGACCAAACAAACAAATAAACATATACAGCATATTTGAGTTTTCGAAACGGTTATGTGAACCATCGCATTAAGAAAGATAATAATACAGTCAGGGAATATAATCACAAAACCCTTATCTAAACATTTTCATTCACGACGACATATGGCTAATGAAATTTACCAAGATTTTAGCCTAAGGCTATTAGTAGAGTCTATTGAAAGTGTCTTATCATTCTAATAACAATGATTAGAGTAACTCACTGCTCATTTGCTACAGATAAAAAAAGGGTGAAAGGATGGTTTCTCACGGAAGTTACAATCTAATTACGACTCTTAGAAAGCAAAAGTATATTAGATTCGACAAAACTCATCGTAAGACGATATAATAAAAAAAGTCTTAAACATATTTGAAGCTCAACGGTGAAACAATATATTTGTATTTCGAATTGGAGGAAGTCATCATCCAGGAACTGTTCGAAGGTTTCTTTGAATTCGATTAAAAATATGTTTTAAGATTTAGCTAGTGAATTTTTATGATATTTTTAAGAATCTAATTCACACTTACATTATCGTGATCAGCGAATTTAGCACATTTCCAGGAAAGTCAAAAAGTCCCCAATAAGGACGAAACGGCCGTTCTCGATTCCCTCAAAGGCGGGATTTTGTTTATTTTTGTGCAGTCATTTGTTTCCGTCTCATAAAAAACTTGATAGTAAATTGTTTGCATTTCACGAATATTTCACTGTTTTTAGAAACAAAAATAAGTAAATAAATAAATGAATAACTAATATCTAAAGGAAGCATGTCTTTTTTGAAATTTGTACGTGTTGTAATTTGAATCTTTTGTAAATTCCTATCTGTAAGCATATTGTAGATATTGCAATAGAACTGCATTGAACAACTGTTTAGATAACTTTCAAACACGATCTGTTGTAATTAATCCGCATTCTATTATTGTAAAAATAGCGCTTCTTAATATACGCCTACATAAAATCTTTTCTAAAGCTTATTATGTGAAGCTCAATATTTCATCGTACCACCAAAAAAAGCAGTGAATATAATTTTGTGCTAAAGCATATATTTAAGGGTGACCCATAATAATAAAAAAAATTAAAAATAATAAAAAAAAGGAAGTATATTAATGTAAGGGAAAAAAAAAAACAACACGCCAACATTGAGAAAGAGAGATTAAAAGGGAAAAAAAGTATATACATGGATTCGAACCGACAACCTTCAGTATACAAGTCCGAGATCTTAAGCATCAAACAATAGCTGACAACACAAAAGAGATGGTTGCATTTCCAAATTTAAGCTAATAGCGGAAATCCAATAAAAACAATGCAAATTTCTCGAACATGGGGGGCGTTGGCCCCTGAAAATACTCCATTCCTACGGTGTTGGGCCTTTGAACTGATGTCTGTTTGTCGAACCGACCTTCCGTTCGGGAGTTGTTAGAGGTGGACAGACACGGACGGACAGGACAGGCAATAGCTAACGATTTTGGTCGCTATCACAATAGCTCCCAAATGGGTCGCTAAAAATACACTAAAACAATACAATTTTAGAATATAATTTAAAGTCAAAATTAGAAAGGACTTCTGCGTCAGTCGATTGTTCTAAATTAGAATAAACACATTTTAAATTGTACATGGCTCATTTAAATAAGTTTAACCAGGAGCAGAAGGCCTCAACTACGTAACTTTATGTACAAAAGCTCATTTTATATCATTCATTCATTTCTCCAAGCAAAAACCTACAGCTTCTGTAGATCATCATTAGATGTGTAGGGAACAATAACAGATCATTCAAGTAATGATTACTATTGAATGGTTGTTGTTGCAACTGAATAAATAAGACAACATGAGACAGCTAATTTTAAGAACATCCATACAATGTAGATGAAGTTTATTATTGGAATATAAAATGTAAGAAGATTGTCCATTAAAACCAGTCTATTATTTATGCTATTTTTAGAGGACATTTAGATAAAGGAGTACGAGATCTAAAAACGAAAATAATAGAAAAGCTCTGAATTGCTTCTTAGAATTTATGGAATTAAATAATTATTTTAAAGGAAAGTTCTTCAAAATTAAATAGGCAAAGCAATCGTTAGTTTCACAATAAAGGCATTTCGTGATTAATTGTAGTAACCATCACTTGTAAGAACATTCTATTTGTTGAGGGGGGAGGGGGGAACATGTAATATTTGTTAACTGATCTGAAGGAGGAGTCAGCCATGAATAGACAAATAAAAATACTCGGAGTGAAATCAATTCGAGCCTTCGTCAGGAGACGTTTGAGAATTACATAATAAGGACTTCTGTGTCGTTATCAGAAGAAGTCAATATTTTGTAGTGCCCGATTTCGTGGTTCCTTGTTCATAACATTGGAAATTCACTGTCTTGAACAAGAGGGTCACGAAATTATCTGCTCTAGAACATGGCTTTGATGAAATGACAGCGAAGAAGTTCATGTGTAATTGTTAAACGTCTTCTGATGAAGGCTCGAGGGACCGAGTCCAAAATATCGAACTGATTTCACTCGGAGTGAGAAAATCCCTCATCAAAGGTTACTATTATTTGTATATTTAATAATCAGATTAGTCTGATAAGATAAGTACTTAACTCATTGTTTCTATTATCAGAATATCTACTTTCTACTCTATGACACCTCAATTACAATGATAAGAAAGTCTAGTGATAGTTAGCTGAATCATTAACTAATTATAGAGCTTTTTTAATAGTGTTGTTGTATTTTTTTGGTAATTCGCAATATATTTCAAAATAACAACAAAAATACGAAGAAAACTAAGAAATTTTAATCAAGGGGGGGGGGGGGAACCCTCCTAAAATACAACTTTTTTATAATGTATGGATGTGTAAATTTTAATACAAAAGCCCGAAATTTAATAAATGTAGGATTTACTGCGATGAACCTAGATTTTACCTCTATTGATAAAGCCTGAAATTCCACTATTCGCGTGTTGTTTAGGTTTAATTTAACTAAATCTAAACTATTTACGAAAACTGAATGGTAAAAATCTCTACTTGTGACACTAGTAGATCACTTTACCAAAAAGTTTGATTAAATCTAAGTTTGTGGCGTGAATTCTGGGTTTTACCAAAGTTCAGATTTTTACAGCAACATTTAGAAATGTTAATTAAACTGTTTTAATGTGCAGGTAAAACTAATTAAAATTAGAGACCATAATACACCTTTACACATATATTAATAATTAATATATGTGCATGTTTAATTAATGTCTATGTTTAATTAATTCAGAAATCTTGTGTCTTGTAAACAGGGTCCAAAATTAGTTACTTTTCCTGAATGCAAGTTATTTAACTTTAGGATTTAAAACTCGAGGAATTTAATACAACATTGTAACTTTAAAAATTTATTATTTAATAGCATTGTAATTTTTGTTTTCAAAATACTAAGTGGCTTACTTTTGGACGAGTCAATCAATCAGAACCCTTATTTTATTTGGATCCCTAATTGCATCATTAAATAGCGTACAACAAGCTTCAAAAATAATAATTTCATGTGAAAAATAATGAAATTAATATTTAAAGAAAATGTTAATAATTTGTGTACGTTAAAACAATGTGTATCAAAGGCTTATAAGAAAGAATTCTTAAAATTCCTTCTTTCTGTGTTTAATGAAGGTCAAGGTGTTTTTACTCCTTAGGCAAGTTTAAAAAAAAATAAATGAAAGTTTCAATTAACTCCTTCTGATTGTAACATTGAAGTGAGAAGCAGGGTTCGATTCCCAACGATGGTCGATAAGTTCTAGAGTTCCCCCATCACTGTGTCACTGTGGTTTTTTTAATCTTTTTCTTTTATCTCTGGCGTTAAAAGGCAGACGAGCGTCGCATTGGATGTTTGTCTATTACACTATTGATAAGAGAGTCTCTAAAAACTTATTATAAATTAAATCTAAATCTAATGTCCTTTTAACATTCGAAGTTATGTATTATTATGGCTGATCCTTTTCAATGCGTTAGACACGTGGAAGACAACCATGTCCTTGATCACTGTCTCTCGTGGACTGTTGACATTTGGTGCCTCTATTTTACTAAATTGGGATAACCTACTTTCTCGCTTCGTGCGGTTACAACTGAACTCCATAGAAAGGATTGAAAAACATCATCTGTGCGGAGAAAAGGAAAATAAATAAACAAATCCCAAAACCCTTTCTATTCTTGAATTCGAAAGGCGAAAATTACAGGGGAGGAAGAAAAAAATGATAATGGCTCGAAAACATGCTTTTTGGATTCTTGGATGAAAGCCACTTTTCAGGCCAATGACCAAAGGAGTTGCGAAGTCTAAAACGACCTGTGAACTGTTACGACGTCTTAAATAGAAACGAGTAAACAGTTCCATGGAAAAACCAGTTGAATGAAATTGGAATAGGTGAAATCATTAACAGTAGGAAGGATTAATGTATTTTATAAATAACAACTAACAAGTATAAATAAAGATTAAATGAAAATGAAAGGTTTTTTTTTTTTTTTTTTTTTTTTAAGAAAAACCAACAACGTGGGAGTAGATAAATTCTCGAACTGAGAAATAAGTCTTTAGCTTTAATAATTGCATAAGAAAAAAAATCTGTTCTCATAACGATTTGAAAACGATAAATGAAGCCACTTTTTTAAAAGATAAACAAATTCCAAAAGAGAAAGGGATATTTCATTTTTCTAAATAAAATCCTTGTTTCTCACAAGGAATATATGCGCTCACTACTAAATAGTTAATTCAATCTCTTCAATTTTTTTTTATTTTTTATTTTTTATGTTCGCCAGTCCTATTAGGTATTCAAATTTAAAGAATGCCGGTAATTTTCTTTTATTGAAGAACAAATCAAGTAAATCATATAGCTTCAATTTTTGATTTTGTTATTTAACCTACGATTACAGTTAGGTTTTGGCTGAAGAAAACTAACAATTATTAATTAAAATAATATGACTATTAAATTAATAACAAAAATATTATCCCCAAAACTGACAATAAACAAACACTTTGATTCGTGTAAATCCTTGAGGGAAGGGAGTAACAACATCAAAGGAAAATTACTTATTTTTAGCTGTAGTTCAAAATAGCTTTGCTATTAATTGACGAAAATATTGACAAAGAGTAATTCTGCGACCTTCAATCTATGGATTCTGAAATGTCATTCAAGTCAAGTAAACAATGATAAAACGGGGAAAAAAACCGCAAGCATCCAAACAACACTTGAAACAGAACTTTCGGATTAAATAAGTGAAATATAAATCAATAAATAACAGTATCCAAAAAAAGTAAACAATAAAGATGGTAGATGATTTATTTTCCATTATTGGTCAATAATAAATTACTGTAATTTTTTTTTTTTAAGTTATTAGAACAAAGGATGATTAAGAAAAGAAATCCTCTTTACTTATCCTGAATTAATCTTTGTTATTTGCCTTGAATATCTCCAAGCAGTTCCGAGATAGGTTGGACAGAAAACAAAGATTTAAGATAATTTAAGTAATTTTAAGTCAAAGCAAAATGGACTTAAATTTCGTGAAATATCGAAATAATAAAGTTGTCATAAAAACAATTTTAAGAGTTCAAATTGTACGACTGTTCTTTCTTTTTTTTTTTTTTTTTTTTTTGGGTTGGATAGAAATTTTTTTATTTTTTTTTCCTGGATATGTTTGAAGGGAGGTATAAAGGCCTTAAGGGATTGATGGCCTAGAAAACATAAGAATCGGGATGGGTTTTGTTATAAGGAGATGAGATAAAACAGCCACACACAAAAAAATCGTTTACAAAATTCTGGGAGGGAGACCAGGGTGTTCTCAAACACCCATCCAACCAAAAAACCAAATCCTAAAGAAAATAAGGCCTTTCCTACACATTTCGGGAGGGAGGGGGCTCTATCCTTTATACGCCTTATTTGTTATAAATATAAGGCTATTTAAATGATAGGATATAGAATGATTAAATAGTAAAATTATAATATACTGAATCGAGATTATTTCATAAATAATCCAAAATCTTTTAATTTGATTATTTCCAGAAATTCATAAATGAGAAACTGAACTGCACTAAATAATAGTGTACGTCGGAGATAAATGTCTTCCGTCATCAACTGCACCTATGACGTCTTTTCTATTTATCATTCAACAAATAAGCCACAATTGTCACAGATGATAAAAATTTTCTTCTAATAGTTCTTGTTATTTCAATCCCCCAAAGCAGAATATCGAGCGACGGGGCGACAATGCCGCAGAACGAAAGTGAGGGCTGCAGAAAGATATCGTATAGAACAGGGGTGGTTTTTTTTTTGTTTTTTTTTTGATTGTCGATTTGAAGGTTTGGTTTGTTTTTTTTCTGCACCTGCAGAAAGTTTTTCGTCTTAGCATCAATCGTCGCAGAAAGATAAAAAACATTCTGCTTTCGGGTTTCAATCCAATCTGATTCATTTCCTTTTCACGTAAAGTCAGAAATTCTTCGAATTCCTTTGGTTCCTCAATGTCTGGGAAAGTGTTGAACATCAACACCTACGCTAACTCAGCTGACGCAACAGATGGACGAGTCCATTCACCTACAACGGAGGTAGGAGCTTCTAACTCCATCGGCACTTTCTCTTGAACAAAATGATGTAACTGAAACGGATTCCTCAATGTAGGTCGCGGTCACAATAATGTTGTTATTGGTTCGAGGATAAACAAAGCCCATCAACAAACTCATTGAAAATAGAATTAATATGACTTTTTTTTTTTTTTGGTAAATATTAAAAGTAAAAATACACTTCACCAATTCAATTTGCAATGTAGGCTGAAATATCATAGAGACAAGATATTTCATGATTTATAAAACTATCGAGAAAAATAGTTCTATTCAGTTTAAAAGTTATTTAACTTATTTGTAAATCTACTCATTTAAAGCAATTTTTTTTTAAAATTATATGTATATAATTATATATAGGCTATGTGTAGAATTAAATTAAATGAAGTTCATTTTTTTTAATGTAACTAAAATAAAATCGTAAAAAAAATTTACGTTATATTACAAGAAAATAACTTATTATTCCTTTGATAAATTTATTATAAAATTTTTTTGCATTTTTCTAATAAATAAGATAATTTACTTTATCTTTTATATTTTTTTTTATTATTTTAAAAAAAAATCACTTAACTTATCTTTAATTCAAAATATTTTAATTCTATATTTCTATTTAGTCTTAGTTAATACCAAAACAGTTCATAAAATTTTGAAAACAACAGCAACTTTAAAATTAATAAAGAAAACCCGACCCCCCAAACAATAAAATATTTAGAACTGCAATTTCAGCAGAATCTATTTTAAAGTGAAAATAAAAAGGGCTTTTAATGATAGTTCATGTATCTACGCATCTCCTTTTTTTATGGAGAGAGCAAATAAAAAAAAAAAAAACGCACTTCAATGAAACTGTTTAGAATCTCGAATTAGGATAACGAAATTATTAACCTATGAAATCTAACGTAAGAAATCTTTACAACTATCTGCTGTTTACAAATCATTAAGAGGCTTTCAGGTCTTTAATGATTGTAAATGTTGAAAATTGAAAGTATGATTTTCATTTCCATTTTACATTCATATAAATACACACATTCACAGAAAACAAAATAACTTTTTCAGAGTCTAAGCAACACTTGAAATAAATTCTAATTATTATTTTTTCCCAATTTTAATTATATACATAATAATTTAAAACATTTACTAAAAAATAAAAAAAAAAAAAAAAAACATTTAAAAACAATTTAAAACATTTATAGTTCTGTGTTATTTTCGCAACGTAATTAAATTAATTTAGATGAAAAATTAGTTCGTTTTTAAGTTAATAAAATTTATGAAATAATGTGACATTTAAAATATAATATATTGCTTGGGATGACAGAATTAAATGAGAAATTTTTCTTTTGCTCTTTAAATATCTTTATATTTTTTAAATTTAAAATGCAGCTTATTGCTAAAAATAATACTGGAAGTATTCTGGAAGCATTAAAAAAAATGGATTTGTACTGTCGTTTACAATCATCAACGAATACACTGAAAGCAGATGACATAAATTATAAATTTAAGTGCATAAATTTATTACAAAATATTTTTTTTTATTATTATATTCTGATGTGAAGATGTTGAGCATCTCTCATCCATAGACTAGTTACAAAACCCTTTCACTAAATCAGCCTAAGTAGGGCAATTGGCAAATTGTCAAGAGTGGTTAAGAAAAAGGAGTGTCCATTGATGAGTTTCATCCATTTTAACTTTATTAAAACACTCACGAAATTAAGAAAAGCGATGCTAAATGAAAAACGTCAGCCAAGACAGGTTCCAAATCAAGGTCAAGGATAGCAACACGTGCTCACTTCCCTCTCAACTAAACTTCCAGTCTCATTTAGTGAAATGGATTTTTCTCTGCAGAATATCAAGTAATTCATTCCCAAAAATTAAGGTTAGCATGTTACACGACATAAATACTTCATAAGGTTCCCTTAATAACTTCATTGGTTTCTTCTAAACTATTCATTTTCTTATTAGCAAAAAAAAAAAAAGAAAAGAAAGCCCAATTAAAAATAGTTGCGTTGATTTTTTTTAAATCGTATTTGTTGTTATTACTTCAACCTTAGATCATTTAAAATAAAATCCTGTAAAAGAAATTTTATTAAAAGATAACAATCTTCAAGGGGATTTTTTTTTTTTTAATAATTATTAATATTACTGAAAATTCACTTACAATATCATCTTCGATTAGGGTAACCACTCTTCCAGGCTAAAATAAGAACAGATTTAATTCAGCCAATTTGGAAAGAATGTTTAAGAGTTGATCATGTTTCTGTTATCTATTAAGGTAAAATGCGTAAATAGGTTTTAAAAAAAAAAATTAGAATCATAGTAGGAGGTGACATTTAGAATAATAAATAGTGTTAGTTTTATTAATAAATAGAAACTTACTAAGAATTCATAAATTCTTACCTGTTCTGGTGTCCCCCGGTGGACATTGTTTCCTTGCCAAAATCTCCGGCTGTAGCCGCTGATTTTTCCGATCAGCGACGTCCGGAATGTAAATCCCGGATTCCAGACGAGGGATCCATAGCCAAAGACCCATAATGTATTCGGAGTCGATTGACTCATGGCTACTTGGACATACGGGCTGCCTGAGAGGGAGATGTTCGGCCGACAGAACCGTCTGTTCCTCCGCGACGCGGTGCTCTGACGCCGAAGGTTGCTGACCCACCTCGCCGGCGAATGCCTCGACCAGTGATCGGGAAGCGCGCCAAGAACTACCGCAGCCGATTGGTGGCTCCCGCTTCGAACTGGCAGCCGCCGACCGCGTGCAAAGGCGATGATGCAATCGAGAGGCTCCGTTGCAGGGAAGAGCCGTCGTCATGGCTTCCCCCGGTGAACGCGGAAGCAGCGGATGTCAAAAGAAACCGCTACTGATGAAACAGGTGGGCATTTCCCCCATTGACTTACGTAGAGGTTTTTTTTCAACTTGCATTTGTGAATATATTTACAAATATGCACTTCAATGTCATTTCTGTAATAATAGGATCTGTTACAAAAACACTGGCACATTTATATTTGATTTTTAATAAGTAGGAAATAATAAATTACAAGCAGATAGAATTATAATAGAAAGAAAACGATATAAATAACAGCAATAATAAATGCTATGAAAAATATATTTTTTTTCAAATTCTTTATTTTTAAACTTTTTTAATATTTACTTTAGAAATTAATCAACTTAGCCTTTTTTAATAAATTTAAAATGTATTAAAGC
This sequence comes from Thereuonema tuberculata, assembly GCA_023159025.1. Lineage (NCBI taxonomy): Eukaryota > Metazoa > Arthropoda > Chilopoda > Scutigeromorpha > Scutigeridae > Thereuonema > Thereuonema tuberculata. The sequence goes on from JAFIDM010014012.1 coordinate 62,482,272, forward strand.
CTAATATAGAAGTGTTTGTCAATTGTAAAGTAGATTTAAAAAAAAAAATTAAAAAAAATAACTAATAATATTAATAAGAATGATGTTGACTTTCTTCAAAGAACTTAACAGATTTATTATAATCATTCAATATTTTCTTTTTTTTTTATTGAAATTTTTGGTTTAGGTGCAAAAAAAAATAAATAATAATAAAAATACATTATCGTGGTAATAGCATTAATGAGTAATAGCTGAGTGAATTACTTACTTTATCTTTAAATAATTTCTTTTCATTTTCTTTCTATAGAGAGATAAACACCTGTTTACTTAGATTCTATTTTTACGAACTTTAATTATGAAAAGAAATGCCTTAAGTTTGATCAAAATGTAAATGATTTTTTTTTATATTATAAATACCGAATGTCTACAAGTCATTTATAAAATTACATAATATGTTGCATTGAAATTTAAATTACTGTATAATAATTTGGAATAATATTTGTAATATTGTAATAAACTATTAGAAATTTCATTAGTAGTTTTAATTCAGGCTGCCGTAATTTAATTAAAAAAACAATTTTCTATTTCCCTCTATTCTGATATAATGAGTGTAAAATAGTCGTTTGAAAACGACAATTTTTTTGTTATTCTATTTTATTCTTTTTTTTTTACTTATTTTTTTTTTTTCATATAGAAATTTAAGATAGTAAAATAATCAGGCAAATATCACTGACTAGATTTCAAGGTAATTTTAATTTTTCGACTTTTAAAACCCATTTTTGAATTTGTCTTATTTGTCTGTCAGTGCGTTTTAGGCAAAGATTTAAGATATCAGCGCATTGTAATTCAAACATACTGATTTCAATCTAGATTTTTTTTAATAGTTTTTTGAAGTTTGTTCGTCCGTTGTGAAGTTTACTTAATTAAAAAATTTTAAATATTCAACCATTACAGTTAGCTTACAACAGATGCATTTTATAATGACTTTGAAATTATGAAAATAAGAGAAAAGTCTTGAAATGCTGATACTTGTTTTTGTTTTGTTTTTTTAAATTAAAATTAGTATTGTTCTAATAAGTGATGTTATTTTCTATATATATATGTGTGTTTGTGTGTTGTTTGTGTGTATTTATTTATTTTCAATAAGATTTATTTATTTATTTATTGAAAAAAAATAATATGCACAACAGGACAATTGCTATTATATAAAGAAAACAAATGCGATTCTGAACATCTGTGTCTCATTTATTTAATTAATCTAAACTCAGGAAAATTCTTTAGCTTTCATTAAAACAGATAAACTTATAAATCTTTTCAAAAGTTATTTGAATTTTTTTTATGATTTTTTGTGTTTTGCTTTTGGACTGTTTCAAAGTCTCTCACGTGCTCTATTCAGTCGAAAATTTAGTGAAAGTTAAAATGCAGTTAAAATTAGATTCAAATCATGTCGTGGTGGGAAACAGCCCTTCACAGCAGTTTCTTATCAATAGGTGCTCTCAAGTTTAATACAAATAAAGATATAACTAAATTATCAGTATCTTAGACTATTAATAAGTTATTTCATCAAAATATTATTATTATTAATAAATTGCTTAATTATTACTATTATTTTCATTCCAGATTAAAAATTATATACAACTATTTCAGATACAAAGCATCAAAAATTTACTTATTATAATAATTAATAAATAAATAAAAATTTGGCTCATGGATTTTATTACGTCATTTACTAATAAATCATTGAACTTGAACATAACATGAAATAAAAATGACGTCAATGGAAGGATTTCCTTTGACGAAAGATTCAGTTACAAATAAATGCAAAATTAGGCAACGTTTTCTTTATAAATATTAATTCATAAATAGAATCAATGCATGGGATTACGTAGCAAATTTTTTTCTTCTCTTTTCTTCTTTATATTTACAACCCTTTATTTCTTTTAACAAAATAGCTTTAATTGTTAAAAAAAAGCTTAATTTTATTCAATTTCGATTCTGTTTATTTCTGTGTTCTTTATTTTGAAATTGACATTGCTTAAAAGTTATTACGACCGCGCCTTCTTACTATATTTGATATTAATTAAAAATACTTCCCAAACGTAAACCCATAGTGTATTGGATATTAAAAATATTGGTTTTTCTCTTTTTGTGTCCTCAAAAACGCTAAAATATAATAATAAAAAGGCATATGAGGTATTATTTATTATTAGAGCTTCGCCTGGTGAGGCATTCTTCTGCCTTCCTAGTCTGTTATTCAGCCAAATGGTGATTAGGAAACTAAAGAGAAATATTTTTTTTAATTAGCTTTTTTTTTTTTCCTCGAGTCGTTTGTCCTTACTTCGTAGTTATCATTTTAAAACTTCCTTTTTTTTTCCTCTCTTTTTATCCTTGTTTTTCTGTTTCTTTACTTCCAGATGTGTATTATTGATAAATATATTTTTCCTAGATAAAACTCAGCTTTCAGAATCTCAAATTCCTGTGAATTCCATTGGATTGAAAGCAAATCATTAATTAGATCCAAACAGCAGCAACAAGAGTCGAATGACCTTTGTTTGGTTGTTGATTAACGGTACAAAAGCGATACGTGAATGACTGGAGAATTTCTCGCTTCAATTGTGGGTGATTTCAGGTCATCTTAAATTGCATCATCTGTTCCCTTTTCCTAAGACTCAATGCGGACGAAAAAAGTAAAAAGATTTAAAGAAATGCTAAAGTAATAATTACACTTTTTCATAGGATGTACATCAAGGGAAAGATATTATTTGGCAGTATTATTAAATATTATTTTTAAGATTATCATATGTTTTCTAATCACTGTGGTAGCGTTATAACTGTGACATATATTGCATATATATCATATTGTGTGGTCATCGGAAGTTACCCATTAAGTATTTTTAGAGATCATGTTTGTTTGGTTGTCGATGAAATTTTCATTTGTTTTTGTTAGGACACTGGGAATTTTTCTTTGAAGATGCTTTTTAAACCACTTTGTCTACTTTCATGTAAATTCTTGATGGAATATATACGATTACTGCTTTTTTTTATTGTTGCTATTTTTCCCTGATGTATGAATGGTGCTTATTTCTTCTATATCAGATATTATGAATGAAAGGGATACGTTATGTAAACAACGTAATCAGAATGAAAAACGGAAACAGAAAAAAAAAGACAAGAATTCTGTACCTAGAAGCAGCCTAGTTTTTATACAATGCAGAGGTAATCATATCTTACGTAGAACATCATACATCAGTGAGTTTGCAACCTGTCTCACAGCATATCCCTTTATTCAGAACGAAATACGTAACAGACGTCATTTTCGAAATCTCTGCTACATTGAACATAATTCTGATGAATGATGTAAAGACTTGTAATCGTGATTAGAACTCAGTGACGGAAATTATTATTATTATTTCATCACTAATGTATACATCTGTCAACGAAGCAGAATGCAAAGGAAATGCTGGTTTATTTAAGTGACAAGACCAGATATAAGGCTAATGAATAGGCAATCTATCGTTTACTTAGCACGAAGAACTTAACTACAGAAAAAGATATGATCGCTGATTTAATGAATTCTCAGCACCAAGGATTATCATCAGTGACATTACTCGGTTGAATGATAACTTATATTAAAACAGAAAATGAACAATTACTTGTTTCTATGAAACTGTTGTGCATCTAACAACTACACTATTCTGGTAATTCTCATTCTTTCCATAGGATTTTCACATTTTTGAACTAAAAAGAATCCAATAAAGAGAAGTTCCATTTATAGGGAAAAGTACAATTCTTTGGTCACTAGATTTCCGTGCAATACTTCAATTGGTTGTATAAACAAATATCTCAATATCCATGACGAATTTGCAAAATAAAATAAAAAAAGTCAAACTTATGCTTTAGTTTGCGATTTCCTCCGGCTTGTCTACATTAATTTGAAAGTTCTTTATTATTTTTCTCAATATTTATTGCCAGTTTGAAGCACAACAGTAAATCGTAAAATATCTAGAGTATCTGAGTATCTAGAGAATTACTAAAATGCATCATATTTTTTATTTAAAGGAAATAAAAATTAATAATTAGAATAATTTCAATAATATAGTTAATTTCAATAATATCAATAAAAAGTAGATAAAAATATATTTCTGTATGTTTAGAAGCAAAGAATCGGAAGCAAAGAAATTCTCTGAGGACAACGGAAATTAAAGCACAAAGCTTTACATTGATAAATTTCAGAAACTCTCAGAAAAAAAATAGTTGTCTTTTTATTTCATTATTTATTTAATTTTGTTTGCGGTTGTTATTCCTAAAGCTGTTATTAGTTGATTGCATTCCGATAAGAAATGGGATTAAATAAATTAAACAGAGATTTAGAAAGAAAAACTTTACAGATTTAAGCATCAGCTGGTCCCTTTTTGGTTGCTGGTGTGTGTTCGTTGAATTTTGAACATAGGAATGCATGAAAAGCTCTAAGTCTCAGTAGAATTAGGAAAAAGAACATTTCTAATTATTATTCCACAGATGTCTGTCATTCCATTGGCTTCAGAGATGATGCTTAATTACGTAATAATGGAACTTTTGCTTGTAAGTTCAAAAACAGAGCGATTGGACAAATGAACGACAGCTAGGCGTTAGTAGAAGTCGAAAGGTAAATTTGAATCTTTCAACCACCTTTTCCGAGAGAAAATTCGTAAATTTTTCGTAAAATCTCACGTAAATCTGTGTGGGTTTTAAATGGCGCAAATGAGACTGAGACTAAACTGAGTCAGGTGGTTGACAGGAAAAGAACCTGATGCACAAGAAACATCCAAACTGGATCCAAACTGAGGTTCAGCCGCAAGACAGGTCAGCGCCTTGATCTTTCAGCCATACAGCAAGCAATTAAATTGCGATTGAACTGTACTATCTCTGTTGACATGCTGAAACTTTTATTTCAGCTTGTGTCATTAGCAAGAATTTTTAACTGAATGCGAGTTCCATGTCTACTTTATTTTATTCCATAAACAAGCTATTCATCGGAGCAGAAGAGCATCATGATGGGCTTGTAAATCACATTGGCCAGTAGATGAACGTAAGTAGAAATCAATCTGAAGTAAATAAGAAATGCTGTAAAGATCCATAAAATGTTATTGAGATGTAGTCACACTTATGGAGAGTTTCATTTTTTAACTAGATCTATAGCTGTTTCTAAATCAGTACGATGACGGATCAGAGAAATGGGTTCTCCACTTAGTAGATATACTTGTAGAAGTGGATAACTTCGGTTTGGTGATGGAGATCCTGGACAATATCTGGCCTTCTTCGATCTTACATCCTTAGGTCTGACAAGAGAAGGTCGCGATCTGGAAATGTCAAACGATATAACTTTAACAGTAGATTCTAAAACACCCAGATTATATTCGTAGACGGTCATCCATTTTTTTTTTTTTTTTTTTATAAAAGAATGGGGTTAAAGGTCAATTTTTTAAATCCTAATCATTCAATGAAATTGCACAGGAATGTAGTTCAGAAATAATGGTAAGGAAAAAAAATTGTAATTTTTCCGTCAGATTAACCATTTTATCAGAAAGTGAAATATTGTAATACTACCGGCATATATATTTTGTTCCGTGAATTCTTTTGAAGGCACCAGATCAGTAGCAGTGAATCAGTGGATAGCGAGACAGACTGTATGCACAACTTTGTAGGTTCGAAACTTTGTAGGGGGGGGGGGGGCCCCCCCTTCCAATTATCTCTCTCTCTCTCTCTCTCTCTTTTTTTTTTTAATACTTCCTTTTTTTATTAGATAGTTTAATAGTAAACTTTTACCTGTTAGTAAATTTTACACGTTTAAATATATTTCTCGCATATTATCAATCTACATCCCCAGCTATACTTGCATGCATTGTAATTCGTTTCCAATCCCTGCTACTTTAAACATCGCCGTGGACCCTTTTTCATGCCTACATTCGAATGAAATGGTGTATATTTATTTATTAATAGCAGCGGAAACACCATATTCCGACATTAAGAACATCTAGCAAATGATTTCATAGCACACACTCATTGTTTATTTCACAGTCATAATATAACGGAAAAGTTACATAAATTTACAGATGTGTAATATTTGTAAATTAGTCTATGGTCCACTATTTAACAATAAAAAAATTATGAGTGAGTGAAATTCGAAAGAACGAATATGCCAACATCTTACGCTAACTGCTACTTCACGACCGCTACTACCAGCATTCCTGCAGATATAGGGAGTCAGTGTGCATAATGAAAGACATTTTATAAAAACAAACTTCTCGGAAAAACGGTTGACCGTCTACGCCTGTAATCTAGATGTTTTGGAATCTTTGTTGATCGAAGTGTCGCAAAGTCAATCACTGTCGCAGTGGTTTGATCAAAGTGTCGTATTTCTAGATTGCGACCTTCCCTTGTGTGTAGAGCATGTTTTGGATTCTCTTGCAGTGTAGGCTATCTTGTATGGTATTGTAGGCCTACATCTCACATTAGCTACGTACAGATTTGAATCTATACACATAAATTATTAAGTATTTGAATGATAATAATTCTTTTTACATCACCACCATCTTTTGGAAATGGATGCGTTTTTTAGCCTTTTAAAATAATTTGGATATTAAATATTATTTGAACTTTCGAAATAGTCTTTTTCTTTAATTTCAAGAAAAGTTTAACTTAAAATTCTTAGTTAGTAAAAGACGTTGACAAAAATGAAAACACCAACAACATAAAACAAAATAACAAAAACAAAACTCATTCTTTCTTAATTTTGTTTACGTTCAAACTAAATGGATTTTTATAAAATAAACTGAAAGAGTTGTTTTATTATTATTATTTTAATGAATTATAGACTAAACCGACAAAAGGAAAAGCAGGAAAGACAAATTCTCTACCAAACATCGCTATATTTCGCAGAAATAAAATCATGAAGCTTTGAAATGATTGTAAACATTGCCTATCTTTGTTTGTTTAAATTATTGTTTGTTTGTTTCTATTTTGCTTTGCAATTAAATTTGAAGAAGCTTTCTGCGAAATACAGCGATGTTTGGTGGAGAATTTGTGTTTTCTGTGTTTTCTATATTATAATTATGTGGTTTATATATTTATTTATTGGAGTATTGCAAAAGGAAAAGCATTTGACAACTCTTTATCTGTATTAGACATGAACCAAATGACCTCTTCTCAATAGTAACTGATAATTGATTTTTTTCCTTCCTGGACTTTGCCACATTTATCAATCTTTTATGTATTTTTTCTAATATTTTTTTTTCTAAATGAAGGAATTCCATTCAAATGGTTATGAATTTGTTACAGGCCGAGGTTTAGTGCCTCGTCCAAGGTTCCTATACTTTTCTTAGACCAATTTGGTCCTGTTTCACCCAAGGTTAATTAATTATTCTTATCTTTTTCAGATAACTGATCACTCAGCCATTAAATAACGTCTAATTGACGTAAAATATTTATCTTAAAGAAGCCAGAAGCTGACGTCGCTAATTAGACTACAATTAAGCCTTAGCTTAAACAAACCTAACAAGAATTTCTGCTATTTATTTATTCTGAATTTGCTTAAGCCAAAGACGTCTTTTTTTTACTGACTTGAAAAAGTAAAAATTATTATTTTTTTAAAAAAATAGGACCCAAATAAAAATGTTAAACTTCCGGTATATTTTTCTAACTAAAAGTAATAATATTTGTAAATTAACATAATTTATTACAAAGAATGCCATAAACAATTGATTGAATAATGAATTAATATTTGGTAACAGATCTGTTACTGAAAATCTACATTAGACTGATTTAATTAAACTGTCAAAGCTCTTAAGAGTTTAGTCATTTCAATAAAAATAATAAAAAAAGAGATTGTTGGGAATGCTTTGACATCATAAGAGTATTGAAAAACACTTCCTTGCTAATTTTTAACATAATGTTAAAAAATATCCAAAATGGCTACCTATAAGATGAATCGCAATGTTACATAATCAAACAACAAAGGGGCCCGGTGGGCCGAGTGGGTAAGGGCGCTTGGCTGCGGGTTGGAGGTGGCGGGTTCGGTTCTCGGCGGAGGGCGGGAATTTTTCCACGCTTCTTTCTCCTCCAAACGGGTCCTAGGGTCTACCCAGCCCTCTGTAGAATGGGTACCGGGTTGCTTTCCCGGGAGTTAAAGGCGGGCGGGCGTCGGGACCTCAATCTAGTCCCGTTGGTCTCGAAACGATGGGAGCCTTACCTCCCGCGCTCCCGTGGGCCTGCATGGCCTGTTTATGGGATTGCTTAAGAACAAAGAAGAAACGATACTTATAATAATAATTAACAAAAGAAATAATAGAAAGAAATAACAATAAAAATAAATAATACTATTAATACTATTAAAAAATTAATCATCAATTAGCATATATGGGATTATATTTTATGGCACGCGATACATAACAGTGTCATTTTTGGGTAGCAGTCTTTTCAATAAACGTCAAACTGATAATTTTAATTCCAGAAATCACCCTTCCACAGTGAATCACATTATTCGTTGCTATTAATCTCAATTCGTGACAAAGCAATGCAATGAATATCGAATAATTTCTTTTTAATTTCTTCTTCACCCCTACGAATAATATCTCGTAAGAACATGTAGTATTTTCCCTGAGCCTTTTTCAGTATCCGTATCTTTAAATATCTCAAACTATTTCGTTTACAATTTCTTATCAAAAACGTGAAGAAATCGTGCACTTCTTTAATTGCTGGCATCTATTTAAAGATTCGTTGTGATATTAAGAAAACTTTTCTATCTTATTATTCCCTAATTCTAATATTTAATACTAAAAATAAGGACAGAAAAAAAAGAAAGACTAAAACATAGGAAGTTTATCAAATAAATCATTAAAACTGTGATAAAATAAAAAATAAATAAAAATATGGACTAAGATTTCAATTATCTAAGCGTTTAAGTAAATTTTATTAATTATATCTTTGATCAATGAAATGCATTCATATTATTCATGGACATTTGTGTTGATTCCATCTGTTTTTGTAATCACTCATTTTTTTCAAAAAAACAAAACAAAAACGAGACAGATTCCCGAGGATTTTATTATAATTTACAGATCTTATTTATTGTAAGACAGCGCACAGTATATCGTCAAGTAACTTTTTAATGGCTTCGATATTTCGCTTTTGGGAAAGACTTCAGGAATACATTACTTTATCTCAAGCCAAATAGTTTCAGTTCGAAACTTATAACAATATCAGTGGATTTACAGTATCACGAACATTTGAGTTGCTTTTTTTTTTTCAGTGCCAGTTAGTTTTGTTTAACTGTTTAATTACTGTATATTAATGGAATTCTAAAGGACAAGAAATTTTAGAATACTTTATTTTTATTTATCTTTATTTATCGCTTATTCCACTGCTAGGGGTCGCGGGAGGTAAGGCTCCCGGCGTTCCGTGACCAAGTTGATGTCGGGTGGTCAGCCCGACGCTTCCCGTCTTTAACCCCCGGGAAAGAAACCCGGTACCCATTCAACAGAGAGCTGGGTAGACCATAGAATCCGTTTGGAGAATGAAGCGTGGAAAAATCCCCGCCCTCCGCCGAAGTCAGGGATCGAACCCGCTACCTCCAACCTGCAGCCAAGCACTCTTACCCACTCGGCCACCGGACCCACCATATAAGTAAATAGTCTGCAAAAAAGAAAGTGGAGCAACAAATAGATAAATATTATTTTACTTTTTATATATATGTAGAATTTAATAGTTTACTTATGTTAGTTTTTTTTTTTCTTTGACTTAATTTCCTGATTAGAATATTAATTAGAAATCATTAAAGATAGAAAAACACCAATATCACCAAAAAGACTGGTCAAAAATGGTGTGATAAGAATGCAGATAATATAAGAATGTCTGCGAATTTTATAGAAAAGATAACGTGGAGATATATAAAACTAATAAGACGTTCAACCTTTACCGGAAATTTAGACAATTTACGTGAATGACTGATTATTTAAAACCTAGTTCTACTAGTTTTAAGATTCATGTAATACTTATTTAAATTTTAATATTTTCTATCTTTATTGATAAATGGTAAATACAGTTACTTGCTAATTTCTAGAAACCTACTTACGGACATCAACATCTGACAAAATATTATAACTGCTTTTGTAAGAATAAATGTTCAAACACTGATTACAGTTAGTAAATCGCTTACAATTCTCCAAATTCAATTTTCGTTTTAAGATTTCCTAATTTCAAATATTCTTTTTGAACTATTCTTAGGAATATTTGTTACTAAAATCTCGTAATTTATGACTCCTTAATTGAACCCTACTTTACTGCTGTTTACAAGTAAACTTCATAATTTAAATTCAGCGAGAGGAAAATAAACCTTATCATTGAAAACCCATTATCTTCTGTTACTATTTGAAGGTGAAATTTCTTTGCTAAATCTGTTAAGAATAAGGAACAGTTTTTATTATCCCTGTTTGGGATATCAATTCGTTCACATGATGTAGATGGCGATTCAAGTGACTACGGGTATAACCTTCTGAAGGAACACGTGTTCATAACATGATCTCACTTGGCAGAAAGATTCTTCGAGTCACGGTCTTCAATTAGGCCAGCCCGGGTTGTCTGCTTAAATCCAATCCGTCTTTTCTTTCTTTGTAATTTTCTCCTGTTTTAATTTCTTAAATTAATTCCCTAAGCATTTAAATACAATTCTACCTTCCTGCTCTTCATATATTATTCACTTCAATTCCATGATTAATTGACGGATCTATGACCTTCAGCTTTGTTCTTTATTAAATATATCATCGACTCAGGACTGGAATAACAACTAAACACTAATTGTCAACAGAGACTTACAATTACTCGCCTACACGGATAATTGCTCATTGAAACATTGGTATTTATATATTTTACTTTTTTATACAGTAGTAAAAATTTAAAAAATACTTTATAGAATCTGAAGCAATTACTGAACTTTAATTAAAACCAAGTAATTAAAGTGTATCACTATTTGGTGGACAAATTCTTTTAATGATAAATGAGTCCTTTCGTTAAGAGTTAAGAACAGGAGATAGAATCACAGCTTTCATAACTTCAGAAGCATTTGCAAGTAAAAAAAGAAAAGAAATTTAACGTGCTGTAAGAATCACTGAATAACGTGAATACAAAAAAGGAAATTCAGCACTTGCATAAAAAGGAAATTGCCTTTCTGATTTGATTATAGGAAGGAATTGGGAACGTCCGTTTCGTCCTTTTACATACTCATCAGCCCAATCCCCGCCTTCCCCTAACAGAATCAGAAAGGCAAGATCTTGTTAGTGAAAGGCAATTTTCTTTTTAAGCAAGTGCTGAATTTCCTTTTCTTTATTCACTTTATTCAATTGCAAGTAAGTTTGTCGTTAAATCAACCATTTTTCTTTTATGTTTATTCAATGAACTTTTATTAAAGCCAGGTATTCTTTATTATTGTTGTTTTCATCTTCGATTGAGTTATTTAGAAAAGATATTCGACATTTGAAAGATTTTAATTATACTATATAAAGCTTCTTTATGGATTTGTTAGTATAGTTAGCATTGTTGAAGGATTTAATTCAACTGTAACTAAGCGTAACTCGTATGTATGTAATATTTTTTTTAAGCGTACAATAGTGAAGCTACACAAAATTTCCCGTAACTTGAAATTTCCCTTCTAACATCGTACTTGAATTCCAGCAGGTAGCCTGTAGAGTTTGTGCTGTCAGCGGTTTAGCTCGAGGTTCTTAACAAAGAAACTGTAGTTTGATTAAGAAGAGACAGTAGCTGAATCTCTTAAGTCACAATGCAGCTACCAGTCTCCTTCGAAAGTTCAAAGGATAAAGATAATTGAAATGAGTAAGAAGACTTTAAGAGTTTTAACTATTAACTATTATCACAGAGAGATAAATAGTAGAGGAATGCCTAATGATTTAGGCGGCGGCAGACAGATGTGTGTTGGACTCTGGGTTCGAATCCCGGCAGTACCATGGATGTTTATTTCCTTTCGTATGTTTGTCAGCCTCTTCTTCCCTTTCTCTTCGGGTCTAAAGTCATTTCCGTAATGGCTTCCTGAGGAAGGCAACGGTAATCCATCTCAGTTTCTTTCCCCAGAGTATTCTCTGGGAAAAGGAAGGGTTAATGTGCTGACAAATTCACTGAAAAATGTCTGTTAAGCCCAGCACAAGAATAAACAAAAAGAATTGCCTTTAGAATTGCCTTAAGAATTGGGCTTAACAGACATTTTTCAGTGAATTTGTCAGCACATTAACCCTTCCTTTTGCTTAAATGTAGCCTTGCTTGTTGTTTCTCCGTTTTGTCTTTTTGTTATTTATTGCTATTCGCCTACTAGTTGTAGGGAATATTTCCAATACTGCCTCTCGGCTTTTTGGAAATTTTGTTTATTGCCTTTTCGCCTTTGGGAGGCCATAGTCAGGCTGGCTGTTGACTTCACCATAGGCATCGCCTTTCTGATTCATTTCATCGAGGGTGGCGGGTTAGGGCTGATGATCTCGTTGAAGAGTGAAACAGCTGTTCCCTAATCCACCCCGTAAAAATGAATCGGAAAAGGCAATTCTTTTTGTTTATTCTTGTGCTGGGCTTAACAGACATTTTTCACTATTCTCTGGGAACTTCTGGGTTCCATAGAATGAATACCTCGGAGATCGCACTTGAAGAAGAAGAACAGAGCAATAATAATTATGGTTAACATTGCCCTTTGGTCTTTTAGTTTTTGAAAAACCTTTATTGCAACATCGATTTTATCTCAGTAGCATCTGAAACCAATTGAACTTGTTTATTTATAAGGTCTTAGCCTTGTTCATTGTTGTCTATGGAGACTTAGCTGCAAGATACATCATCTCTCGATAGTTACTGTCTTTGCTTAATATGGTAAAAGTATTTGATGTCACTTCACGAAATTATCTTAAAGCTTTCTTGAGTTACCAATATTCTTTAAGAAAAACTTTTGGAGTCTTTTTTTTATTCTATCAGATCAAAGAATTGATCTGATAGAATAAAAAAAGATTGATAAATAAAGATTAATTTTGCAATGTATAGAAATATGGCGTCCATTCGGAGAGATCTTTTTTAAGATATGTACTGAGAGGCAGTAAATAGGCTACAGTGAATAGAGTAGTCATGAATTCTACATTTGAACTGAAGAATTTAGAGTGGCTCGAGATAGTCTCTTGCTTCAACTTAACATAATAGTTAAGTTTCTTCCATTGCGCATCAGGAAAATGGCCTATTGCAATAAATATCGCTTTATTAGAATAAAATATTTACCGTATGCACATTGATATATTTACATATAACATAAATTCTTAGATTGGAAAGAGTTTAACGTGCCGTAGAAAGTTTTAACAAACTCTTTCTCCAGCATGTTAAACTCTTTCCAAGGTTAAATTATCTCTTTTTGGAAACTTAATTTGACCTTCTGTCCTATCTAATTTTAGGAAAAGGTCTTGGTTGTGCAAAGTACACAATATTTATTGTTGTTATTTTTTGTTCTTCGGGGGTCACTGCCAGATGTGACTTTAAGAAGATAATTAATGCTTTTAGACAGTGTCAAAAGCAAAGCGGCCCCAAAATATGCACAATTTGCTAAACAAACTTTTATAAACAAAACTTTATCGGAAGCGACCACTTTTGACCACCAACTTCCGGTGAGGGAGTGGTCCTAGAGGTGATCACCTACTTTTTGATGCTGAACACAATGGTGAAAGTTTACAGACAAGCTAGGGGCCGCTAACATTGCTTTTATGCTGTCTGGATGGCACACTCTGTAGCGGCTAAACTTAGAGATATTCGAATGAAACCTTCACCATTCACGTGTAAAAAATGACCACTATGACCTACGACCACTCCCTGACCCCCCCCCCCTCCAAGGCGTTTTCTTTCTTTTAAAAACGCCTTTAAAAGACAGGGAGTGGTCCTAGAGGTCTGATTTTTTGTACGTAGTCACCTACTTTTTGATGCTGAATACAATGGTGAAGGTTTTAATACACCTAACCGTTTGGCCGCTACAGAGTGTGACATCCAGACAGGATAAAAGTAAGAGCGGTCCCCTAGCGGTTTTACAGGGAAGCTGTAATCTAGGGGCCGCTAGAAGTATTATTATAAATTGCCTGTGACAAGCAAGAAAATTATAATTTTTTAAAAGTTATTATTAGTTTCAATTAGTAGTCTAGAAAATGATAACATACCAAACAATGTTAAAAATGAGGGGAGGCTGAATCATCTTCTATTACCATGTAATTGATGTATAACAAAATTCAAAAGTAAGTTACAGTTATAGATATTACTTTTAAGTCTGTCAATCATAGCTGAGTTGGGTTGAATCCTATTCATTGTAAGTAAAAGGTTCATAGCAAGAAATCAAGGCCACCACACAACTACATTTATAATAAGTTTATAAATTAAAAATCACAAATGTTTTCAAAAACGACCTGCGTTTCATTTTCAAATGAGAATTCTAAATAAATTTTAGAATTCTCCCTTGAAATGAAACGCAGGTCGTTTTGAAAAAGTTTGTGATTTTTAATTTATAAACTTATTATAAATGTATTTGTATGGTAGCCTTGATTTCTTGCTATATAAATATTTATATTTCAAAATTATTCTCTTTAGAATAATAGATGCGTCAAAGCTTTCTTATACAAGGAATAAAATTCTTTTTAAGCTTTACATTTTAAAAGACTGCTGTGCGGAATATCTTTTTCACTTGTGTTTTGTAATATCTTTCAAAAAAACTTTCTATTTTTATGGCTTATAATTGAACACATTGTCATTAAAATATATTTCATGATGAAATACAAGAAATTCAAAGTCCTTTTTTTTATTATTCTATTATTAAGATTGTTCGTTTTGGTTGAGTGTATAAAAAGCCTATTTATCTTTTTCCTTAAGATTCTTTTGAAGTAACTACAGCTCCAGGGGAGAAAAAGTTATTGTGAATAGAAGAAGCTGACCTTTTGAAAGAGGACGAACAACTTATCTCATTGTCGGAGCACGATTTGCAGGTAACACTGACACATACAAAAGGAAGATAGAAGAATTGTCGTATTTGAAGTTCAATTTCTCTTAGAAAAGCAGTTAAAGATGTCATGAGTGTCTTTCGAACTAATTATACATCTTGTTTACAGAAATCGAGTACTAGGTAAATGAACATTCTGGAATGCCAAGGCCAACAGATCGAATGTCAATTATGTAATAGGTACTTCCTCGTCCTCAATTTATGGTGGCGTCTCTTCATCTATGGGAAAATCTCAGGTCGTTTTCACTCGAGGCTTTTAAAATTAGAACAATAGTATTTTATTTAAGAATGTGTGTTATCTGTTAAAAATCTGATTTAAATGTTGTCCTTGTAACTGATGATAATTTAAAGTACGGTTAGTTCTGTATCAATACATTACATAAATATTTCATATAACTATGAATATATAAGAAATTTAGAATGACATTGAGCAACAATGCACTTACCTCTAACATTATGATTTATGTGCGTTTCGCGATGTTAAATTGTGAAATTTTGGCAGCTGATATCTCAGGCCCTGTTGCATATTTTTAAATCAAATTTTCCAAACTAGATCAAAACATCGTAATCTACAACTATTTTCAAAATAGTTAAAATCGGACAAAGCCAAAACGAAAATCTGTACCTTAGAAATTTTGCCGCTGTTCACATCTCTATTCTAGTTCTTAGTACTCTTTACTCGACCGGACTTAAGAGCCAAAACTGTAGCACCTAGAATTATGCTTGAGGCGTCATTAGATTCGTATCATTGTCGCGGAGTGCCATCGTCCTTTTTTTTTGAGATCCCAATTGATTTCCGAAAAATTTCCAAAAAAAGTGGTAACAGGATCGCCGACAGCTGAAGTAATTTACAAGACATTTACAAGCACTATATATTTTTAGTTTTTATTTCTAATAATAATAGTTCGATTAAAGCATATTTTCTCAAAGCCAAAAAAGTTTGAACAAATTAGTATTTACAAAAAATGTTACACATGATTTGACGTAAAAAAGGAGAATTATGATTCAAGTTTATTAAGAGTTTAAAAGCCTAAAAGACCCACGGATAAAGTTTTAATTTTGAGTTGTATGTTAAACAAAATTAGGAAAAAACAAGAAACTTATAGAGGATAATATAGTGCGGATATTTGATAAAGAAGGGTCAGAGAACTGAGGTATATGCGTGAATCAGTTTGTTGTAAGTCCAAATTAGAAAAGTAACTAATTGCATTTGGGGCCATAAGCACATTTAGCCATTTTAGATCCCTTCCTCCTCTCCCCCTTGTGCTGATGTAAGATTTGCCAAATCATCAACATTAGTTTAAAATATGGTAATTAATGTTATTTCATAGCATACGTTAATGTTATTCCAAATACCACTGAAGTCACATACCAAATCATTAACAGTAAATACCACTGAAATACTGAAATACACATGAAATACTGCGGAAAAAATGTTTGTCTGTCTTATATTGCACTGACCCCCTCCCCTTCAAGCAAAAATAAGCAAAGCTTGACCCCCACCCCTCCCCTTGAATGTTTTCATAGTACTTGAACCGCTCCTCTATATCAAACACGAGATATTTATTCTGTTGATTATATACGCACACTATATGATTCAAGTTTTTTGTTTTTCCTAATTTTGTTTAGCCTACATCCCTAAATTAAAACTTTTAGTGTTTAAACTCTTAATAAACTTGAATCATAATTCTCCTTTTTTATGTCAGACCAGCTGTGACGTTTTGTAAATACTAATTTTTTTGTTAATTACACTTAAAAACAACAGCTTTTATATTTAAAGGCTAAATCAAACACTGCAACGAAAACTATTAATATCCCATGAATTCCGTTTGTGTAGATCCTTATTATTTTGTGCCCACCATTTTAAGGCAATATTTTTTTGTATTAATTTGGCCAAGATTCATTATTAACATTACACCTTATTACACATTAATGAAACTGAATAGCGGTTAAGTTGTATACATAATTATATAGAAACATTTCTGGATAGTCAACATGACCACAATGTCTTCTCTTGATACTATCAATCAATAGCGTGATACTTCTAGAAGAAATGGGAAGAGAAATCACAAGTTACAGAACAATGGATTTAATCTCAAACTAAAGAGATGAAGTAAACAGCTATGCATATACTACTTAATATAAAAAAAGAGATATAAGTAGTTTCGCTATTACGAAAACTGTAAGCAAGGCGCGTTCACATCTCATTCCTTGTATTATGTAAGAAGTCTACTATGATACATGAGTGATACTTCTGATGCTCTTTAACCCATATATGGGTTAATCAAATGAGACCTCTAGAATAGGAAAGACGTATGCGCCAAAAGTTAGTTTTGAGAAAAACGCGTTCCAACATTCGCAATGTTTTCCTCCATATTCCGCGGTGAGTCTTATGAGCCAAATGGGAAATTCCAGTCTTTCTTACTTGATAAATTAGTGTATTCTACAAATACCATTACTTTATCTAAGTGACATAGCAATCAATCTTCTTCTGACATGCCCTGACATGTACATTACGTTATTTATTTATTGCATGGACTTGGCAACCTGTCCAATAATGTAAGGTTCGTAGTCATTCACGCTGATTCTTTAAGGGGTGTATGCACTTCTGCGTCTCCGTTGTGTTTATGAAAACGTCTTGTTTCCGTCATCGGCAAAATCAGCGCGCACTTTCCCGTTCGCAAGTTCCGTCAAGCGGAAACGGAAGTAGACCGAAAAAGGAAACGGAAATTCTTCTACGTCATTATGGCGGCATTTCAATTGTTCAACATGAATCTCCACGAAGATCAGCGACTTTTCATCGCCATGCATTTATTTTGCTTGGCCTTGAAACATAAAATCAAAAAGAAGATGTGGGTGCGTAAAATATTGCAGAAGAGAGATCAGCTCAGGGAATTTAATTTAATAATGCAGGAGATGCGTTTTAATGTAAGTAAACGCTTTAAAAGTTATAAATGACGATCAATTCTAATTTCGATTTCAGTATTAAATGAAGAATGAATGCATTAATTAATATCTTTTATTAAAATAAATAGGAGAAGGAGAACGACACGACGTGCAAATGGCTGGCGATCACAATTGCTAATATCCTTTTTCCCGGCAAAATTTATATCAATGCTCTCGGATTGGCTGTTGCTTAACACACACACTCCGATTGGCTAGCGCTATCTTTGATGTTGATTTACATGCAAAATCTCTTTACAAAGGTGAGATCTGCACATTCTGACGCATAGCATTAATTTATTTCAGTAAAAATATTGTTTATTTTCGAAAAATAATCTCCTCAATGTGATATTTAATTAGTAATAACCTTCGATCCCAACGAAGCGGTGAACAAAATGGCGCCGGCGAACTTGCTTTCCATCTTCAAAATTTGTAGGAATAAGTCAGTGCACTGTGATTGGATGTTGCTCACACACAAGATCTGATTGGCTGGCCTTACGTCTGAGGAGACGCTTATGTTCGTTCATTTCAAGATATACGTTTGGCCTTAAACTGAGACGTAAAAGCAATTATCTTACATAAACTTAACGATTGACGGAGATAGACGCGGAAGTGCGTACACCCCTTTACTATTTAAATACCTTGTAGGTGACAGGAAGACATTCTGCTCAGCGTAGTGCGGGGCTTATACGTCTCTCCTCTTCGCAGACTTCTCGAAAATGTCAAAGTGATGCGTAAGGTTAAACATCACGGCTTTCTCAATGGGAGTTTCGTTCTTTACTAAGGCGTATGAACCAAATAAAAATCACACGAATAGTATATGCTACGATAAAAAAGGGTGGGCCCAGTAGCCGAGTGGCCAGAGCGCTTGGCTGCGGGTTGGAGGTGTGGGGTTCGATTCCCGGCCTCAACGGAGGGTGGCGATTTTTCCAAGCAAATAGACATTACAAAAAAATAAAAAAAACAATTCCAGCACTGAAAAACAAATTATGATGTTGACTGGTAATAAGTAAAGTTATGACCGACACCCAAGGATATTTATGAATTTATGTAATAGCGTAATATTTAAAATTTATTTATTCTTTTACCTTTGGAAGATTATTCATTATTTTAGATTTTGTTATATATTTATTATATAAATATTATCTTAGTCAAATATTATTAGAAACTTTTAATATGAAAGCTTCAAATTAACAAATAAAAATTTCACTGCAACTAAAATATCAACATGATCAACATTCCTCAAATAAAAAGAACAGAGAATAGTAGAGAGAAAATGAAAAACACATTGAGTTGCCAGTTTTTAAGGTTACAAATGATGTAATAAATGAAGAGGGTGATATACTTGTAAAAGGATAACACTGTATTCTGTATCTACTTCCTAAAACATTAAATTTTGGTGTTAAATACTCAGAACTCAATCAAATTGTTATTATCTTGGGAAAAAAGTATGAATTTACATTTGGCAGCAAATTATAGGTCACTGTTTCATTTCGTAAAATGACGGTTTTTGCAGTTTTTGCAGTTGAGCAATCACAGTATCATAGCATCACAACAAAATTCACTACGATTTACCAAGTTTTTCTTCTAATAACAGAGATAAAGGATATAAGAAAAAATAAATAAGTTTTTAAGAGATATGCTTCTTTATACACTTTTTTATGGATAAGTAAGCTTTTTTTTATAATAATTAATAGATTAAGTAAGTCAAATCTATTTGGGAATATTTAATACGAATATATTTTGCTGAACCAATTTTGTAATGCATTGAAAGCTGATGATAGGAATAGAGAATTGTTTTTTACATAGAAGTTTTTCTAATCACTAAATTAGAAGAGATAAAATTACTTGAATAATTCCTTAATTTTTAGCCAGGACTTAAATATTTTATCGAATTGTAGAAGATTGAGAAAAAAATATTTTAAAATTATACACAGAAAAAGCCTCAACTTGATAAAATTTTGTTTGAATTTAACCTTAACTGAATTTGCTTTCCTTTGCTCCACTTTGCTTCCCACATTTATTCCTATTATCCTCCGCTCTGAGACCTCGCTGTTTACTGGGGACAACTCCTAGCTGATGATCTCCAAAGAGCGTGAAACAGCTGTTCTAGGATGTCACTTATACGTTGTCCAAGCAGAGGTGGCATGTGAGCGCTCCTCGCCCCCTCCACCCCCACGACCCCCTGCCCCATCCCTACAACCGCCCACACGACCCCTACCCAACCTGTTGGCATTCTTCTTCTTTTTTATATACTGGGGATTTTTCTACAAAACTACGTTTTTTTAAACTGTTAACTTTACTTAATTTTTATTGCATTTATTAAATTCTACAAATTAATCATTGCCAAAAAAGTCCAATTCTGATACGTCTAAGCATTTTAATGGTCAGTGGGTTAAAAAATATAAACCATACCGTACTATAAAATTAGATAAATAAATATAATTTAATAAATTAGATACAATATAACATCGATCGATATAACATCAATATAGCATCGATCGTTCATCAACAGCTACCACACAAATACTCGCTTAATAAGAACTAAGTCCCGTTCAAGCACAACCACAAAGCGTCACCCTCACATACTGGGATCGTCTCATTCACACAGACAAAACCATACATCACAACAGACCTGACATCACACTTGTTGATAAGGTCAATAAACAGACCTATCTCATTGATATTGCAGTGCCTATCAGTAAGAACATGCACAAACTCACGCAGACAAGATCAGTAAATACACCGATCTAGCACACGAGCTCCAGAAGCAGTGGAGGCAGGACCGAGTACGTGTTGTACCCATCGTCCTGTCCGCCACTGGTCTAGTATCTCACGCATTGCACCACGGTCAGCACACTAGGACTTTACAAAAACACGTAGGCCTATGCACAACTACAGAAGGCTGTGGTACTCAACACATCACGCATAATTAGGAAATTTATGGACACAACCACACATCCCTAATCATTCTTATACACTTTTTTTTTACACTTGGCAAATGTGCTTTGGTTCTTGATCCGCCATATTGTCTTTGCTGGGGAAACCCATGTTTGAAACTTTTATTATTATTATTTTGTAAAATAATAATAATATAAACTGAACCAGTGAATGGATACCTATAAGCATAAAAAGAAAAAAAGAAATTTAAGAACAAACAAATCCATTTTAGAGTATAAAATGAAACTCAAAATTAAAGAGAAAAAACATAGGAATGAAATATGACCTAGAAATAGTTATCAGAAAAAAACCCATTAAAAGCAGTTCTTTGTATCTTTTCAATCTTCTCCCTTTAACTATTGTAATTTTCCAATGGCACTGTTAAGCCGAGGTTAAAAAAACTTAATGTCGATTTTGACTCTTGATAAGTTTAAGAAAATGATTTTAAACTTGACAAAAAGTGTTGCTAAACGTTTCGCTCCAATTGGAGTGGATGAATCTTTTCAACTTCGTTCAGGGATGAACGCCTATTATTGGCAATGGATTAAGTAGATCCCTTGTAAATAAGTAAACAAATTTCTGCGATTTAATCTAATGGCTCTTCTCTGTCACGCGATGGTAACTGTAAAGGGATGGGCAGCAATTAATGAATGGAAGGGTGTCTCAATTGACTCCCTCCCAACTGAACCCTCCCACACTCTCTGTTTCCGGTGTGAATTCCAGTAGATGAAAGCGCTTCAATTGATAGACAAAGTACTTATCCTTCAATAAAACTTTGAAATCTCAACTCAAAATTTCACCCCCACCAAAAAAAACAAAAAAACAACAACATTTCTAATTCACATTCTTTTGTTTGAGTTCATAGGGTTGGGGGTTTTTTAAATCAAATTTCTTCTTTAAGCGGAATCCTATTTTTCAATAGATGTTATCAAATGGGTCATCTACAAAAGTTAAACAATTATATTAAATGACTTTGATTAGTTCTTTTATTTACATTAAGCCACTATGATTGCGTGTCTCTTCCTAAAACATTTTTTACCAGTAAATGAAGCTTCTTGTCATTATATCAGAGATTATCTGTTTTTGAAAGCTTTGTAGCTTTCGGATTGTTCTTATGTTAACAAAATGATATATTACAATGACAACGGGATTTGCCTCAAAAATTTAAATTCACAACAAAAAAAACCTAATATAAAAATTTTGAGCATATTTATTTGGAATGCCTCCACAGAAGACTATAAATTAATTCTGAGAAATGTCATTGCTCTATCAATAAAAAAAACCAGAATTTCCATTGTCCAATCACACTACCATATCATCTGCAAGGAAAAATACGTGTAGCACTATTTCATCTGGTAGCCATTTTAAACTGTTGAGTAATTAATGTTTTATTTATTTTGTTCCTTGCTTGCTGTACAGTGCTTGCCCAGTTTCAAAAGGATAATCACCGATTCAAAAGTTTGTGGAGGACACAGGCATTGTTTTTTTAACCAACACAATTTAGTCATTTAATGCTCATAATAAAAAAATAAAAACATGAAGAGAGAAACTAAACTAGCCACTACAAACATTAAAAAATTCTCACCAACAGACCATTCAGCATAATTTGATTAATTGGAGGTCGATGTGTCAATCCGGCGCTCGCTGGACTTTAATACTTATTATTTTTTTTGTTTGAAAAAGAAAAACAAAGAAGTTTATTTATTGTAAAAAATTTAAGAAAAAATTTTTTGGGAGGTAAATGATTCTGCGTGCCCATCAATATTCGTTCGCATCTTTCTCCCAACAGGAGTCGCTCCTCGCAACTTCTTAAGAGCCATTATTAAGTAGATTGTAATCAAAAAGGAATTTGATTTTTTGTAGTATATAACATGGATAAAAATAGATTCTAGATCTTAATATTTACATCTGAGTGGCTGAAATTCATACATTCTGTAACCTCGTCTTATCGGGATCAAATTTTACACAGTAATTATCACAGGACTCAATGGACTCAACTAGAGTACAAGTTGTTTAATTTTCTTTTCTTTTTTTTTGTTTTTCAATGAACGAAGAAAAAATTGATGGCGTACAAAAAATTTGATAATAATTTCAAATAAAATTATTTTATTAATTAACTTAAAATTTATCGTTGTAACACGCTTTTCAAATATTAGTCTTCCCCCTCCCTCCACCGTTCAATTTTAACAATA
This sequence comes from Thereuonema tuberculata, assembly GCA_023159025.1. NCBI lineage: Eukaryota > Metazoa > Arthropoda > Chilopoda > Scutigeromorpha > Scutigeridae > Thereuonema > Thereuonema tuberculata. The sequence goes on from JAFIDM010014012.1 coordinate 62,505,366, forward strand.
GAATCAATAGAGAAAGTCCACTAGAAAGGCTTTGTTCTGGGTAAATGGAATAGAGGAAGGCGGATAAAACTTTCAATTTTCCATGTCACTGTAGCTTATATTAAATAAAACTAAAGTTTATATTTTCGCAAGTTATTTTTCTGTCACAATGAAAACTCCAGTTATTGAACATCCATTCTATTTCGGCCACTCGTTAATTAAAATGACAAAAAAAGACCTTAAATTATTTAGATAACGAAAATTAGAAAAGATATAATAAAAATTAATGGAATAATTTAAGAATATATTGAAAATATCAAAGTGAAATTTCAATTTCAAGAACATAAAAAAAAAATAAGACGACTAATAAAACTAGACAGCAAAATAAACTTTTATAAAATAAAAATACCTTAAGGTAACTATTCGAAAGTAAATCAGTGGTTATCGACGGTTTTATTATAACTGTTATCATAACCTCCCTATTAACAAAATGAAAGAAAATTCTTTACAATCAGAAATAAATGATAAGAAAAAATGATGGCATAAATAAATTTTTTAATAGTTTCAAATAAAATTATTTTCATCAATTAACTTAAAATTTATCTTTGAAGAATAAATTCTTCCAAACAAGATATTATTTCTGAAAGAGATAAGAAATTGGTTTATAACATTATATAATCTTTAGCTTTTTTTTTTCTTTTACTATTTTCTATGGGATTTCTTCTCTATTACTATTTTTTTTAAGCTTATTTTTTTTCTAAATAACGCCTTCAGATTTATTGTTTTCGTTTTTTATGATAATCTTTAGTATTTTTTGTAAATCTTGGAATGGACGAAGATAAAGGAATCCGACTATTACCCAAGTATTATTCCTCCTAAATCTTCGCACCACTTCGTAGAACCCTTCAGTTTGGTCGCGGCCTTCGCATGGAATAACAAGTGAGGAGGGAGCGAGGGTGCAATGGTCGACTGCTCTGTCAAATTGCCTCTGAAACTCATTAGAATCAAAAGCGACCGGAACTGCTCTGATCAATGAGTGACCTGAGTGTCTCAAACCGCCCTCGGCGTCGGAAACTGTTCCGTCGAACTGAACAGAGCGGCAATTTCACAAGCAACAGCACTTTTTAAGAAAATATAATAACTTTTATCAATTCATTTTTGTACAGAAGAAGCAGAAAAAAAAACTCCTTCTCGCGAAAATTGGAGTTTTACAGCTGGTGAATGACTCTCAGAAAGAAATGAAGAAATGTTCATTCTATCAATGAACGTCTAGAATATTCCAGAGAGATAAGAACGCCATCTTGTAATTGTTGCCGATTTCAGAAAAGTCGATTATCATTTTGATTATTGTTATTGAACACAAACAGAAACGTTCATTACATATTGTCAAGTATTCACTGAAAACTGTAGAGATTATTACATGTACTTCTTCAAAGTATTAAAAGAGAAAAACAACGTCTACTTCAAAAAATCAAACGAGAAGAATATGACAATGTGGGACTTGTTCTCTAACATCAGGCTAGAAGCGCGAAATCCAAATTTGAACATTGTAAAATCTAAAGTAGATTTACATTGAAGAAACTTTCTATTAACTGGTAATAACAGAAGAATCCAGGAAAATTCGACCAAATATAGGATTTTATAATTGTGAATCTCATTTCTTCTTAGTTCCATTTTATAAAAACGGTAGTCTTGTAAGAAACATTGAAATCTACTAGAATGTGATTTAGTTAAAGGATCCATAAAGGCCTGTGTAGTCTTTAGGCTCGAGGAAGGTAAGGTAAGAATCACTGGAACAGAGTTCAAGACCAACGGGCTCAAAGTTGAGATTGATTAATTAACGGGAGTAAAGTCTTCAACTCTAGAGAAACCCGGTCACCATTTCCAGGGGCTGGGACTCGTCTGGAGAAAAAACACCATAAAAAAGAAATCTCCCGCCTACCCCGGGAATTCAACCCGGCTCCTCCAGCCTGCAGTCCAGTGTATTACCACTAAGCCAACGGACCCACCAATGTGAATGAACATCAGTATAATAATCTTTGTCTTGTTTTAGATGCAATGAACTTGGTATTGAAAACATGCTTCGCACTGAAAAAAAAAAAAAAAAAAAAAAAAAGGATTTAATTCTGAAGGTTTTTGTTTCATTAAATTCATTGTTTTTAATAAGATGGAAGATACGGGTCGAGTGATGCCTCAAAATGGGCTAAGGATCCAAAAGTTCAGCACCCTCTGGTTTAAACATTTTATTTAAAATTGGTCACAAATGGAATTGTGTATTGATCAAACTGTCCGCATTTGATGTTAAAATAATTTTATTAAATTAAAGTAAAAAAGGAAATGAATGACGTCTATCTCAATATAGGTGAAATACTCTTAAATGTTGTATGATGTACTTAGTTTTGATCTGAACGAAAGGTGTTTGTTACTTCGGATGTGGACGTGCAGGAGCAGCATCTGCTAGAATGTTCTACTGAACCTATTCACTGACTGACCATGATGCTTCCTGCCTCCTCGATCTGTTATCTCGCATCACTGCTTTTTATTGAGCGAGGTCTTCACCGCTTCATCTCCTGCTTTCTGGTTTCCGCTAATTTCCTGCTGCTCTTATGGTGCTGCTACAATCAGTAAAACACTTCAATATTTTCTATTAAAACATCTCTATTGTTTTGATGAATTACAAATCACTGTTTCATCAAAAACATCACATATTTAAAAATAACGTTTAAAAGAAATGACATAAATTCCGTCTCTGGATTCTTCCATTGTTAGTTGTTTAGTTATCGTATCTCCTCATTCAAATACTAAAATGAATAAACTGTAACAAATTTAACATATAGTGATATGAATAATATGATATTATTATATGATATTAAATAACAAAAGAGAAAGTAAACACTATCACTAATAAACTATCAATGGTGTCAAGAAATCTAAAATGAACTAAATAAGTTATTGCCAACAAATCAACAGCGTCATAATAATAAAATAGCTCACCTTCATGATAAAAAAATGTTGATGAAGTTTGGGAAATTACATTAATAATTTCTTATATTCCATCTATAATAAATAAATAAATTTAGTATTGTAGAAAGTTAGACAATCCTAACAAAATACAAGAAACATTGGTAGCCTTTCAAATGTTCAAAATTCAAATTAACACTAAATTAACACTAATGGCCTTAACTGAATTTTTCGGATTTCGAAGGCATTAAGAAGTTTTTGTAAGAATAAATAAAAAAAAGACAATAAAAAGAAAAACTGCCACACCAGTATTCCAGTCGTGATGTATAAATACTCAATTTTTTTCTATTCTATTCGTTTTCTCGTCTTGATCTAAAATCTAAAAACTTAACTTCAGGAAAGTTCCGTTGCATTTACAAAAATTAGATTCAACATTGAACTTATTCATATTTTTAATCCACTTCCCGTCAAACCTGACTTTTAATTCTGACGCTAATTAAAAAGTTCCTCTCTTAAATATCAATCACATTTTTAAAATAACGGATCATAATCTGGAAATGAAATTCTTAGAAAACTATTTCAACCTGGTTGTTGATTTTTGTTGGCTTTTGTTCCAACTGATTCCTCCAGTGCGAATCCACCTGCAACGAAACAGGTGCTGTAGCCACGGAAGACAGACCTCGCTTCCTATGGGTTGTGGGGGAAGAATTAAAAAAAACACCCTCCGTCGCATCAGGGCAAACTGTGGGAAACAGTTGACACAATGACTCAACACCCTCATGGAACGGAACTTAATTTGCCGTCAAACAAAATGCCCCCATCAAAAACCCTCCCCTTCGGCAGTCAGTGGTTTTAGCAAGGTGTTGTTTTCCGTTCAATTTATTCTGAAAATTGAGACAAAAATCTCAAAAAACTGTTTACGACCTGAAGAATTCTCATTATAAAAGTATGCATTACTGTAAATTTTCTTTCTTTCATTCTGTAAATGTAAAACTATTAATTACAGCCCTTTAAGTTGTTTGTTTGCTCTAAGTAAACAATTCAAAACTTCTACTCCTTTCAGAAAATTTCTAAATTAGCCAACACATTTTCAACCAATTCACTTCCCAACAGTTGACTTGAGAATATTCTTATCAGAGCTCAACATCTTTCTATCAATTCAACAGTGAAAGTGTGGTGACAAACTAGAGAAGACTTTTTACAGGAGTCAATGATTCATCACCTTTTGCATCTTTGACAATAAAGAAGAAAAGATATTTTGATGTTAATTAATAAATGTTTTTACCGTTTTAAAATGTTAAATCTTTCTAAAAACACGCAGTATATACAACTAAAAACGTGGCAACAAGTTTCAACTACCTTTTCCGGTCAGCCATCTTCAAACCAAAGTTTGAAATATTGGATCTTTGCCGATTTTCTCCAAGATGTTCAACTAAGTTTAATAAAAAGTTAATCTGAATAATAAACTAAACGAGGTACAAAAATATACAGTAATAATTGAGTACAAAATGCGAGATGAACTTCCAATGTGGGACAGTGACAGTACCGTAGCTAGAGGATTGGGGGCCCCGAAGAAACAAGTGATTATGGTTTCGTAAAAAAAAAATCCCCCTTTGTTCGGAGGCCCCCCTTTGCTCGGGGCCCCGGGGCACTGCCCCGGCTGCCCCAGTGGTAGCTACGGCCCTGGACAGTGAGGGTGTGTAATGTTTCTACATAGATGTCCAACTGTCTTTTTTAACTTTGTATAAAATAAACAACATAAGAATTTCAGATAACTTATTAAAAACAATTTATGTTAAATTAAATGAATTAATCGTACCATCAATTAAAAAAAAAAGAGAGAGAAAATTTGTTTATACAAAACTTAAACAAACAACTACAATTTATCAAATGCAATGTTAAGAAGGACATATTTATTCCAAAGCTACATCCTCATACAATCTTTTTGTATAATATATTAGATATATAAATTTCGGAACTTTTCATCGAATAATTTATAGTCGTTACATGAATTTAGAAAACACCTTGTAAAGTCGCGAGTAACCTTCTCAAGGGTTTAATTTGATTACTTGAAATTTACCTTCAATCCAGTTGTGTTGAACTTCGCATATTGGCCCTTGCAGCATTTGTGTTCTTTTTATTATTATGATTTCTGATGCTAATGTTAAATATGTTTCAGTTAAGAATCCATCCTATGTTTCAATAAAAATTCTCTTATCTATTTGCAAAGTTGTTTTCTAGGTATGTCTTACAGTATAACCTTATGTATGTATGTAGTGAAGGTGGGTGGCAGAAGCCAAGCCCTGCGACCAGACATCTATTGTACTATCCCACAGAAATATGGACAGATGGAGAGAAAGACTCAGAAAGTATGGTGGGAGAAGTGCAGGGGAAATGGGAGAACCCCGAGAAAACCTGCCCAGCGCGGATCGTCCACCATCACGAAACCCACATGAGAACCGAACTCGGGACTCAGAGGTGAGAGGCCGATGTCTTAACAACAACGCCAACTGCGCGGCCCTACAGTATAACCTTAAGAAATAGCTTTGAAATCAAAGACGGAAAACCATATCTTCATGAGCTTTAAACTCAAGGTCCTGACTCAATCAACTGCAGGCCATCGCAAATCTTTTATTTCTTTTATATATTTCTTTTTCCAATGCACCTAAAATTCTGAAAATTTAAATATGAACTTGTGAAAGCGTATGGGATTTCAATTTTCTTGTTTTTAATTTTCAAAATATTCTTCAATTAATTAAATTAAAATTCAAAAACAGTCAATTTTTTGGGTATTTACGAGATATTACTCGTTATTTTAACTCACAAATTTGACCAAAAATGATAAAAAATTCGTAAAATAATGGTTTGTATTTAAAATATTTATTATTAGTGCAACAGTTAATTTTAAAAAAAATAAAAATTGTGTTTTTTAAAGTTGTGAGAGATTAAATTACCTTAAAAGAAATAACTATTGCACTAATACTAAATATTTTAAATACAAAATATTATTTGACGAATTTTTTTTTATCATTTAAGGTATTTGTCAAATTTTTTTTAGTTGAAAATAAGGAGTAATATCTCGTCAGCACCTTTAGTCTGAATTGTTATAGAATCTAAAAGAAATCAATATTCTTGTTTTTAATTAGAATAACAGAGCAAATGAAACAATTTCAATTAGTCAAAAGAAAAAGGAAAAAACTACAATTGTTAAGACTAAAATTAAGCGACAAAATAAAACGAAAACGAATGAAACGAAACAAAAATAAGACAAATTACAAAATAAAGCTCAAATTTTTATCCTGATCCTAAATAATAAAAATTCCGAAAGTTCGTCTCCAAATATTGCTTCGGGACAATTTGGGCCTGGATAATAAAGATTCTTTAATGGACAGTTAAAATTGCAGTTTGTTTTTTATTTTAAAATTAAATATCCATCGGAGACCTCATATTTTTTTCTCAAAATTGATAAAACTATCACTAACTATTAAATAACTAACTACTAAATAGTTAGTGAAAGTTTTATTATTCAAATTCTATAATGTTATTCTAATACTTACTTGTTACCACTCCCATGAATTAGAAATCCAAAGAAATCAGTGAGGATTCCACGCAAACAAGTTTACATAAGATAAAAAAAAAAAACTAAGTTTTTATAACCAATTACCTTAATTAAAGTAATAATTATAGAAGACTGACTAAAGAGAAGAAGAAAATCAACTATGAAATTAGTCATCATTGGAGAGCAAGATCATAAAGAGACCCTATAAGATGGCAAAGAGGAATTGAAGTTATGGTATTATTACAAGCACATTATTTTATAAATGTATATCTATAAATTGCAAGTAATATTGATTGTAGATCAAAAGCTAGACATAAGACTTGAGTTTCATTCCTAGGCATTCTCATGAAGAAGAAACTTCTGGAATTTATTACTGCTTTTCTATGAAGCGACCGTTCAAGTATTACATTAGCACATTTTTAGTCATTTTAGACCCCCTTCCTCCCTTGTAAGCTAAAATAAGCAGCTGCCAGATCCCCCTTCCTTGTGCTTATGTAAGATTTGCCAAATCCTTAATAGTAACACTACTGAGCAATAAATTAAAACAATCAAAATTACATGATATTCACTCCTGAATTAGAATGTAGCAAATTAAACATAAAAGTACATATGAAATACTGAGGAAAAAGTCTATCTCGCGCAGCACACTCTCTCGCGAGCATGTTCGTCTGTCTTCCGTAAGCATTGCTCTGATCCCCCCTCCCCCTTGTCAGGAAAACTAAGCAAAGCTTGAACATCTTCTACCCTCCCTTTAATGCTTACGTAGTACTTGAACGGCCCCAATTAATGTTCTTCATCCTTCCAATTTCAAGAAATAAATTTTGATTAACTTCTAAATAATTGTTATTGCCCACAAGTTTTGCTTGTATATAAGTAATCTTCCAGAGATAAGTCAGTTCTGTAGGAAAATATTTGGTGAAAGTGAACTTACCTTTCAAGATTTTTCCTCTACATATTAATATGTGTGATATTAAAAATGAGTTCCAAGTTCGATGTGAGAAACAGTGAAAAGTAATGTTATGTGTTAACAAAAGTAAGTGATTATAAACAGAGTGAAAGCATTACTTTCAAACTGTATTAACAGTTTGTTTAAATGCTTTGTTACAACAAAGATCACAACTAGTGAAATACAACAACGGTGTATTAATGTAATAAACAAAAAAAGACATGACTTTTATTGTGTTATTAAGTTCATAAACAAAGAATACAAAGTAACGAATTCGGATAGAAAAGGTCTTATCCCATCAAGCAATATATATATTGGGACTAAATTTAGATGAACTTAATCATCAATAAGAAATAAATAGAAATTTTAATATTTTAATATACAGAAATCTGCATCAAAAAGAAGAATTATTCTACATTTAACTTATCAATTGTTCTACAGTTAATTCCGGAGAAGACTAATGAATTATTTCGATGAATTGAAACTGATGATTCCAGCTGTTAATAATTTGAAATCTACAAGAATAAGGTATTGTAAAACTTAAACAATATATTCAGATTATAGGAGACCGAAAGTATAGGAAATAGACATTTAAAACGAAAGATTATTTTCGAATGAAGATCGAAAGTAAAAGAAAAAAAGCAGTTATTAAAATTATGGACTGATTAAGTAATATATGGATTTACTGAGATAACTCAGGTCTTATGTGTCGTTTTCCTGAATTTATAATTTATTTATTTACTAATTCTAGCCTCCGTTTATTTTTTTTTTCAAAGTTATTTTAACTCCTGCAGCAATTAATTACAAGATCAACGACAAATTTTCTATTTGACTTACCTTCACTTTTCAATAGAATAAAACCTGACTGACTTTATTTTCATTGCATTTACCAGAGCCTTAATCCATCACCGTTGGATGAAGACACTTCCATGACTTTCAAGATATCCTTTCCTTTCATGTAACCTATTCCTTCAAATCTTGTGATTTAGTCATTTCTTGGGTTTTAGCTCAATTCAAAATGTCTTGTCCATTTTGCATCCAGTTCTCATATTATCCTACTCTACAGTAATTCATTTGTTAATTCTAATGATAACATCCAGTGTTCTCTTGCTATTTACTAAAGTTGTCTTTCCATTTTTCCTTTCACATAATTGACTCATTCACATTTCAAATCCACTTGTGAATTTAACTTAAGTTAAATGTTTCTTTTATGAATAATGAGAAAAACCCTTCAGTCCCAACATTGTTCTTATCAGAAGAAGAAACAGGTTCTTGATAAAAAATATTAAAAAAAATGGTTTGTTTGAGTTCATTGTTAATTGAATGTAGGTGATGTTTTTTTAAAGATAGCGACAAACATCAGGGACAGGTTCTTTCTATTTTCCTTTTTATTTAATTTATTTCATTTACACTAAATCCTATGAGGTACAAAAAGACCGTAAATAAAATCAATAATTTTATATTAATAGTAAATAATTAAATAATAGAATTGCAATTAATATTTCAGAAATAAAATAGAAATAAAAAACATACGCTTTCTTGTTCACTGTGTGGATATATTCACTTTGTATCTGCAATTTTATTCGCTGACGAAACTTCATTTTCCCAAAATTGTATTATGAATTTTCACATTTCACCAAAAACCCACAAGGATTTGTCCAAAGAAAGCACCACCAGCAGATTTCTTGTAAATACAGTAAAACCCCGTTATTACGCTCCCGCTTATAGCACTATCCCGTTCTTTACGCTCCTTTCATACGGTCCCTGGAATTTTCTATGTAACTCTGTATACTTTTACCCTCTTATAACGCTTCAAATCCCGCTTAAGGCGCTTTTTTTATATCGGAAATTTTGTATCGAAAAGAAATGTAACACTGTAAAGATTCTTTTCTTTCCCTGGTAGGAGGGAATCTGAACTCTTTGAAGTGCGGGTCTGTGATACAGTAGTGCAAAATGTCGAAGCGGAAATCCCTTTCTATAAGTGAAAAATTGCAAATTCTCCGTAAGTACGACGAGAATTCTACACTAAGTCAGAAGGATTTCACAGAATCTCTAGGAATTCCCTCATCCAGTCTGAGAACAATAATAAAAAATAAGAATGGAATTACCAATGCAGCGAAGGGTGGTTGCAAACGTAAAAAAGTGAAGTGTGGAAAATATTAAGATGCCTAGGAAATTCTAATTGAATGGATTCATCAGTCCCGTGATGCATCAGTGCCAGTAAGTGGCCCAATCATTCAAGAAAAGGCGCGGGCAGTGCACTAAATCTGCTCCGAAAATATATTAGTGTTGCTCCTAGTGGTGTATCAATTGATGTTAATAGTTACTTGAACCGCATTGAAAATATTATTCATAACAGTAGCACACACACACACACACACACACACGGCAAACCACAATGAAAGATTTTTTTAATAGGAAATAAGGTCACATTTGCATTATATCTATTGCAGAATCAAGTATCTTTCATGTAAAATGGTGTCTAAATGTTTCCCCATCTCATAAATCATTTCCCGTCTATAGCGCTATCCCGCTTATTACGCTTGTAGGTCATGGTCCCTTGACGAGCGTAATAACGGGGTTTTACTGTATGTCGACCGGTAACTGGTCTCCACTATCTCTGGTCTCCGTTAAATAGCGGTGTGTACCTTGATTTCCTTCAAAGGTATCTAATCGAGATGTTGGAAGACTTTAATCTAAAAACAAGAAACAATTATCGTTCATACAAGACGGAGCTTTCATCATACAGTCTTTAACTATCATTTGCCATGGTTACAGCTGGATTTGTCGGGATGGTCCTTCTATTTGACCAGCACGATCCTCAGGCTTAGATCCAGGGAAGTTATCTTTGGGGCCATTTGAAAACATTGTTTATCAATCGGAAGTGTCTACGAGTCCACGGGTCTACGAGCTATAACTGACAGTAGACAACGGTTTTCTGCTAATTCGGAATTCATCAGAGGATTAGACTGTCACTTTCCCGCCTGTACTGAGGCAGGTGACGGACATTTGCAACATTTACTTTTGATGCCTATTGTTGGGGAAGCTTCTTTCTGTATTGGTTGTTACTTATTTCTACATTCACATATGCAATGAAATTAGAATTTTTTTTTCTTCTTAATTTCTTGAACGTTATACATAATGCATGTGCACAGTATCATTATAGTACGCATAGTTTACGTAGAATATTATCAGCTCATTAATCATATATATAATATAACAATGGGTATTAACAATTAAACGATGCATTTTCGGACTATGTTTATTGAACGTTTATCTTTACTTTTATAAAACACCCTGTATATATAACTATTTTTTTTTTTTAATATTACAAAAAACATTAATGTAACTCAATTATTATTATTTTGTTTTACTTATTTACAAATTTTTGCTTTTTATATCATTATTATTCATTTGTACCTTTCATAATATAAAATAAATATCAAAAATATCAAGTGTGAAAAAACTCGTGAAATGTCTTAATTAGAAAACGAAAGAGTTTTGGTAAGATAACATCCACGTGCTTTTGCAGCAATCCCATAACAATCAGTTTGGTGCGAAATTCGGACTAAAGATGACCATCAGACACATATCCTACCTGGAGCAATAATATCACTAAACCCAAACTCTTTCTATGATAGAATTAATTTAATCTACCAGTTGGCGATTCGTATGTGGGTACAGTTGTCCTAAATAAAAGCAGAAATAAACTCTGCCATGATTTAATTGACCAGTATTCAATTCAAACGATGAACCTTTTAAGTCAGATAAATAAGCTGAGGGCAAAAATAATCTAATTGAATTGAATGAGTTGAAATACGTCACTTAAAATTTATAAAAATAATTTAGATAACATAGTACAGAACGAGTGAGAAACTTATATGTACTTATTTCCACGTAACATTGTGAAATAAGTTTGTCTCCATGGCAACTGTGAAAACAAAGAAAAGAAACCAACATCCAAACCGAACATTCTCTTGTATTTCGTCATGAATAGATGTCAGTCAAGGGAACAAATATCTCAGATTCTTTCAAATAAATTTTTTATCGTATTTCTTTTTAGTACAGAAATTATGTTTTGATGATTATGAGTGTGTGACATAATCATTTGAAGTTATAATTATTATTATTAATAAAAACGATGAAGCCCATGCATCTGCCTAAAAATTATTTATACACATTAAAAATAAAATTATATACAGTAAAACAACCGGTTTCCGTCCCGAGAAGGATCTTTCTCAAGCAAATCAATTATTATTATTCTATAATTTCTTTCATTCCACTAATATCCATTAGAAACATCCTCGATTAGAGAAGTGAAGTTTTATTAATAAATCTGGTATTTCTTACAGAAAATGGATAGGTAAGAGAAAAAACATGGTAAGAACTCTGTAATACACTGTGCGACAATCCATTTCTAAATCTACTGTTATCTTACCTCTCTCCCTTTTCCTTTTTGTGTTTTGGTTTTGGGATATATATGGAATTAGTCAGATAACAACACAAAACATCTGATTTATGTCAGAGTTGTAATAACTTTTCAAATGATAGTTGTGTTTTTATGTAAAGGCTCAAAGTGATGAATGGATCCATATTCTTAGGCTTTTTCAAAATGAAAAGAGTATGATCCTTTCATCAGTTTGAGTCTTTAAATAAAAACACAACAATTAAGTCATCGGTAGATTTATGTCATCAATAAATGAACATTGACTTAACTCTTGTAATAACAGGAAGTCTTTTTGTTTCATTGAATGAAAAATGAAAAAGCTCAGATTCGAGGCTGAAATCGTCATTTATAATAATTAAAATTCTAAGCAATCTCATTTCATTGTATTTTCATCATAAGCATATTTAATTGCACGTTTCAGGAACCTAGATACGCCTAAAGAGCTTTTGCAACCAAAAAAACCGGCATATTGAGCAAAATTCCATTGAATTGAGGATGTCCTCCTTGGCAGATGCTACTTTCTTCATTTAGAAACACTATTAACGACCTACTGACCAGCAATGTTTACCAGTGGGAAAAAAATAATAGCCTCTTTAAGAGTAGGATTGGCATACTAAGAAGGCACAAGTGTTAAAGAAAATCTATTGATGCTTAAGGAGTTAAATTATGTTGGTGATTATAGATATCCGGTGGGAAATAATAGTCAATGGAGAAGACAGTTGCTGCTGTTACGTTAACGCTTGGAGGCAGAAAAGACGTTAAATAGCGATTGCAAGAAAAGTTATTTGGCATTCCACTTAGAGAATTATAAATCAAACTCTGGAGTTAAAGGCTTTTCAGTTGATTAGAAAACAGTTCAGATTTAAGGCTTTTTAAAGAAATTAAAGTAAAATGAAAACTGTCAAGTAACTTTTATTTATAACCAAGGAATAGTGAGTTTTCCCGTTTTAATGAAAATTTAGTGGAAGCTATTCATGAAAACGAAATATCTTAAATCAAAGAAGAATAAAGAAAAAATAGTCAACCTGTGCTTTAGAAACATATGGTCAGTTAATAAAACATGTGATTATTCTTGGAAACGAAGCAATACTTAAGTGGCACGTTTGTTTGAAGTTTTAGAATTTCTTTCCTAGCCTCTAAAAATACCGTGAAATTTCGTATCTCTTCACAGTATCCTGCTTTGAAAAAGATTTTAGTTTGAATCTAAGAGTGAAAGAGAGAGGGAGAAAAAAGGTAGCAGCATTTGACAGAAAACTAAAACGAGCTTTCATTCGACTTCAGTTAATCTTTCTAATTCCACTGTCCTGAGTTTATCCAGAGGATTTGAACAATGTATTATCAATTTGTTTTAATTAGTTAACGAAAGTAACTTATGTTTATGTTGTTGCCTAAAAAAAAATCGAATACCAATTTCTGAATTCAAAACATGTTAAATAAATAAATAAATAAATAAATAAATAAATAAATAAATAAATAAATAAATAAATAAATAAATAACAGATGCAATATAGTAAGAAACGAAGCAATTTACTTCTTACAATTTACATATTAAGTCTTCTTTGCTAACTGTACATCAGTAACATGAAGTATCTCCAGTGCTGAACAGTCATTTAAAATGCTTTTCTCCACTAAAAGTTGTTCTTTATCATTAAAAAAGTAAATTCGAAACGAAAAGATAAGTTTGGAGGATTTTTTAAATTGTGAAAGTTGAGAATTATTCAGGTGTATGGAAATTGAGTTCATCTCTGAGCTCTATTTTTTTTATATTCTAAATAGTAGATCTTGAATATCAGAAAAGAATACTAGAGAAATAGAAATTATATAGAACATTGAATAGAGGCTTTTCTAATATCTGAACATTCCACTGAGATAAAATACATTTCCTTTCTATTTCAAATCTGTCATCAATTTCTCAATAAAACATTTGATTCAGTTGAAATACAATAGGTTTTTCTAATTTTTTTTCTCACTAAAATTCAAACAAAACAGATTATTTTTCCTTTTAATTTACCAAATTCAGTAAAGTATAAATGAGGTAAAAAGCAAAATTTAATTTCCATAATTATTTACGAATCAAGAAAAAAACCAAAATGGATATTAATTATGCTTTTGCACATTGAGCCAACATCCATGAGAATCCTGAACAGCTGTTTCATCCTTATTAGAATCATTAGCAGAGTTTACCCTTGATGTTAGGCTCAGACTGTGCGAAAGTCTGCTGATATGCGAAAGGATAATTACTGTCCATCTGTGTTTTTTTTCTTGATTTATAAATGAGATACTATATTGTAATTTACTAGAACAAATTTCTTTAATTTACATTTCGATAATTTTCCAAGTGAAACTTGATGCCTTATCTTTCTCAAATCAAAATCATTTGTTAATTTTAATATTGGAAATGCAATGAACAGAAATATTAGTCTAATACTGTACTAATGAAGAAGAATAAATGTCAGCAAATGTCCAAACAGGTTACATTATTGTTAAACAGTATAACTGAAGGTAGTTTCAACTATAGAAGATGCAAAAGATAGTCAAAGTGACACAGTTATCAATAAAAGAATGAGATTTTGTCCATTTCTTGGAGTTTAACCGATCAATTGTTCCTGAAAAACAAATTCTTTAAATAAGCGTACTCCAAAATAAACTTGTCTGATGTGGTTAGATGGTGACACATCAGTGAATATAGAAATTCTGACCACAGAATTGTCACACTCCGAAGAGCTGTTAAAAATATCTTTTGAATCGTCTGGATTTAATAGAGTCAAAACAACAAGAACTCCTTGGACAAAGCTTCAAGAATACGATGTGTTTTTGTTGGCCTTAAAGAGTAGGGTTCTATGATGATGTATCTGAATCCAATCAGCGAGGATCTGTTATGATTTCTTTTATATCTGTGGCAAGGTGTTCAAACCCAAGAAAACGAATTATCTGGAACGATTGACAAATGAATGTGGAATTCGTAATATTAAAAAGAAATGACTCCATTTTCATACGCATCGCCAGCATTCGCTAAAGCATACAGGGTTTGTTCACATCTGACCACTGTCCTAATAAATAACTTACCTTAATTGAAGAAAATTGCTTCAATAAATTTCAATTGAGTCTAAGTAGCTGAGTTTAATGTTTTGAACAATTATTCTTTCTCTTCTGTAGAGTCTGTATTTGCATCGCGATTAGGTTAGGTTAGGTTGTATTTCCTATCCATCACCAAGAACAGTCTCAGCGTTTCGTCCTCCGATTTCTCTACCATCAAGATTAATCTCGCACCTCTATTTGCACCAAAAACCTCAGAATCCGATAAAAAATCCAGGCCCTTTGTTTTTCAATCTGGGATAAACCGGCATACCGTGCAGGGGGAGTTCTCTTAATCCCAATAAATATTTCCTTCATAAAAACTCCCCCCTGTCAAACATCAAGGTAAGCTGCAGAACAAAGAAAGAAAAATTTCAAAAACAAAGCTGTGTGAAAATAAAAAGAAAAATCACCCTTTTAAAAATAAATCATTAGTAATTTGGAATGTTTTTCAATGCTTTAAGAGTGAGAGTGATAAAATGTGTATTTCTGAAACGCTGTTTAGAACGGCTACACCAACAAATTTGTCCGCTTAAACGGTGAAGAAAATTGTCTGCGAAGGGTCTTTCCGCAGGAAATCGTTCACCATTCCTCGGGAATTCGTTCACCACTCCCGGCGTGAAGTGGATTCGTGTAAAGCCAGTGGTAGATGTGGACGATTTTAACTTATACAGGGTGTCCCAGATAGTTATTGTAAGCAAAAAATGTCATATGAACAAGTGTCTTATTCCGAATACTTTCCAAGATAATTGAAATTTGGCACATAATTGTCATTGTGCCTGCTGGCCGTTGTTTTCCTTCTCTAAAATCTCCAGACCTAACCCCCTTGGATTTCTGTTTATGGGGTTGGATGAATAGTGAAGTGTACAGACGTAGAGTGAATATACTAGACGAATTGCTCGCTCGAATAATTGTTGCTTTTGCTCTCATAAAGGAACGTCACGATGAACTCGGACAAGCAACACATCCTGTTCTCACAAGAGTTTAGAAATGCATGTTGTTGGTGGCGGAATTTTTGAAACTTTTATTATAAACTGTAAGAAATGTGTAACTTGACCAGTAAATATTAGAAACAGTAGTATCTGTTTGTTATCATTCATTTTGAAACGGTACATTTAAATAGCTCTATCTTGGAAACCATTGGGAATAGAATAGAACACTTGTTCATAGGACATTTTTTGTTTAAAATAACCAATACTATCACCTCCCATAATATTGACATTTCCTCCTGGGACACCCTGTGTATTGTTAGAGCCACTATCAGTGAAATTATTAGTTTTTAGAATGAATGTCGAACGCTTGATATAATTCATTCGAAGCTTCAGTCAAAGATTGAATTCAACGAAAGCAAAATATCTTTGCAACGAATTCTTCACATGGAGCTGGGAATGAAGTATGGAAGAATTAATATGAGGAAATTCAGCATCGATATTATATAGCCAAGCCAAATTATTAAAAAATTATAAAATTATTTAAATAATATCACTTCCAGATTGGCGGTGGCTCTCAGCAGTAGGATCTTGCCTTTCCGATTCTTGTTATCGGAAGAGGCAGAGTTGGGCTGATCAGTCCGTAGAAGGACGAAACGGCCGTACCAAACTCCTCTCCTAATAATTGAATCGGAAAGGCAATTTCTATTTGATTCAGGTGCTGTTCTTTTGTTTTCTTGTCTCTTTTTGATTTCTTCAATTCATCTCACAGCACGTTAAACTTTGGCTTTTTTTTTTTTGCTTTTGTTTGCCTTATTTTCTCAAATAAGAATAACATAGAAAATATGTTCCTAACTATAGAAAATACAGAAACCAGAGTGTTTTCGTTATGTTTGTAAGATTCAGTTACGGATTTGAGCAATAGATGTCCTGTTAAATCCTGGAAATATCCATTTAAAAGCATTTTATGTCATAAAAAGTTTTCTTTCGAGAACTGACTTTATGAACAACCAATGAATTTATAAAATTGCCAAATGTTTTAATTTCATAATATCTCGTATAAAAACTAAAATAATGGGAATGTGTGGTAAGAATATAAAATAAAATTGAAACTGATGAAATATGTAGAGTAGTTTTTCATCAAAAATTTAAGATTTTAGCAAGCTTAATGTCAGATAAAAAATAAAATAGATATTATTATTAAATTACAAAAGTACAGGAAGATCATTGCAATATTACACAAAATCAAACGCCATTGTGGAAAACAAATGTTAGCTCAAGACTAAATTAAAAATGTATTGATATAACATTATTTTAAAAGCTATTGTTATACATGGCAGTGACGTATGGATGTTAATGAAAAGAATTCTTCAAAATTTAGAAATTGCAGATAGAAAATTTATAATCAAACAATCTTATGTAATAATCTTGAGTCCTCTTCGTTATATAGATATAAAAAAAAGATATATTGGTAAGTTAATAGATAACATAAAAACATAATAGAAAGATTATAATGTAACCTAGAGTGAATAAGAAGCAATTACAAGCGATGTCTTTTCATTATCGTTTTCCCTCGCGGAAGAAAAGAAATTGATCGACTTGTAAGAGTTGAATGGAAAGATCATCTAAGCAGCACCCCCTACATAGGAGGAGGTGCTGATCTAAGACCATTTTCAGATTCTACGGAACAAATTAAGAATCCCAACCAAAGATATCGAAGATGATCACTTCCTTTAACTTAGGAATTCATTACTAAGCTCCTGATCTCCTCATCAATTTCAAATCTTTTAAGCATCCCAGGACAAATAGGTTTCGAAATGTTCGCATTAGAAAGTTCAGTGAGGAAATATGGTGGGGGGAGAAATCTACACATCTTTTGATAAAGGAATTGTAAAGAGTAAGCAGCTGACAAACAATAGGTAAATTGAAGTTTGTTTGTTTTTTCTTTACTTAGAGGCTCGTCTAACTTTAAGCCCCAGTTTTTAATCGAAGGATAGTGAACCTCGATCCTTTGACAGAAGGCTGGGTGAACCATTGAGATCCGTCTGAAGAAGAATTGAAGTTGGGATTGAACTTGGATCCTCTACACCAGCGTTTTTCAAACTTTTTTGCTTCACTTATGTATTTTGGAAAACTCCGCCGGCAGTGCATTAAACATTGTTCGTAATATCCCAGGGCACTATTAAACAATTGGGCCAATGTAAACAAGCACTTATTTCTCATTCAATTATAAAAATGATGTAATTGAATCATTAATTTTAAACCATTCCAGTTTGTTTTATTTTCAATTTACTGGTTCCTCTTTGTTAATAAATAACATTATTGAAATTATTTACTACCTATTATATATTTCCTCTTTTTTCCGTTTTAATAAAAGTATTTTTTATTGTTTTGTTTTTTTCTCGCGCCACACCCTTTGAGAATCACTGCTCTAGAGTCTAGACCATAGACCAGCTCATTCAAAAAAATAGTTTAAAAATGAACAAGAGCAGGAAATGATCAACTTTTAAATTCATTGAATCAATGGAAAAAATAAAGTGTTGGAGAGAAGAAAAAATTATAACATTCGTTTACCAAACTTTAACCTGTAAATTTCAAAATTATTTTATTTTATTAAAGTCTAAAACAGATAAATATTCAATTCATTTTTGTTTAATGTATTTTTCTTTCAAAATATTCTACATAATAATATTTAAATAAACTTGTTACAAAATCGGCAGATGTATTAGATAAAATTAATTTTTACTGAAAAAATAAGTAAAAACTTAATTGAATAAAATTAAAATATAAAATAAGATAATAAAGTGTAGGAACTTCGTAATAAATGAAAGTCAATAAAATAAATATATAAAATTGGTGTAACTCATAATTTTTCAATTAACATTCTTAATAGCATTATTCTATTCAAATATTATTTGAAATTCCGAATACAGACAAAGAAGATCTAATCAGGCACGTTAAATTTCTCTTCATAATGAAAGATATTTGTTGAGATAATTAATTTGAAAAAAGTCGGCTTCCGTACAACGACATGTTTCTATTTCTGGACTGAAGTGCCAGCTTTCGCCTATAGAGGGCGAATGAAAACAAAAGACAATCGACACTAAATAAAAGCTACGATCTTTAGTTTACAACCTGATATCTATATCAAAAATGTCAGTTTGAAAACATTTATATTAAATTAGAAATTAAAAGCTCATTTAGATGCATTAATTCTTTAGAATAATTATCCCCACCCTGCTTTAAGTGCAAAATATAGTGTTTAAAAAGGTTCTTCCCAATGATATCCACCCACACACAACCCTCAATTTAAAGAATTCCGATTAATTCCTTTCTTTAAAAAGAAATCTAAATACAAACCCAGAAATTAAGGATGTCGTTTTTGTCACCGCCTTCAGGCTTCAAATGTAAAAAAAGCCTTCGCGAAAATAGTTTGCTTTTATTCTTATATTAAATATTAGGTGTAAATGTTTTCTAAATAGAATTTTTAAAAAAAAATTTAAAAAAAGCGAAAAAAATAAATATTAAGATTTTAAAATTTTTTTAGCAAATAAAATTTCATTAATTGATGTTAATTAAAAAAAATAAAGGTCAGCATCCATTTCATACATGGATTATTAAAATATTCTTTTAAAAAAGTTATTATTGAAGAAGTTTTTTTAGTTTTTTTTTATCTCATGCTCACCCAAACAATAAATTTAATAATTCCACGATATGATTCGGAGACTCATTTAAATATAGAATAAAGGATTTTTTTTAATATTTTTTTTGTATACATATATTTTTAAAGTTAAGTAAAGTCAGTACATTTTTGTTCCTAATGTTGTTATTGTATTATTTTTGTTGTTTTTCTTCTTTATTTAATTCACAATAAAGTTATCGTAAAATGTAATACGCAAGATAGATGAGCTAAGGCTTCTCTCACCTTTCGTGTTGTTGCCAATTTTTGTCACACGTTCATTTGTCATTGGATCTTCACTTTCCACGAAAAAAAAAGTCTTTCAAGCTTATTCTAGGATAGAATATTTATTTTTATCTTCTTTTAAGATTAATATATATTTGTTATTCTTTTCCGTTCTTTAAACTGTTTCGCCACGTCGTTGTTCTTTTTAGGTGACTCCCAATTGGGGAAGGTGGATTTCTCAGTTATATGAAGCGTTTACTGTTCAATTAATTACGTATTTCCAGTTATTTTAATGTATTATTTTGATTAGATTAAAAGCATCTTGGCAATTATTTGATTGACATAGTTATTCTATTGTATATTCTCCTCTTGTGAGGTTTATTGCAATCTTTAACCAAAACTTCTGATAGAACACAAGACATATTTTTCTAAGAGTGTTGCATTTGTATTTTCGACGACTTTGTTTTCTAGAGTTTATAATCCAAGGAAAACTCTTTGCAGTTCTAAATCGTAACTGCATTTTCCAAATCTCAAATACCATCATTCCGTTTTTCCCTTAGTAGAAAGCTGATTAACTCCACCATACTTTAAATCGCTTAAAACCCATTAATTAATCACATCAGATTAAAATAAATCACCGCGCATTAAATGATACAGAGATAGAAATTCATTGTTTGTTAATAGTTAATTGTTAATCCACTTCGACGGGAAAGTTTTCTGATCTTCATGTTGAAATTG
The DNA here is from genome assembly GCA_023159025.1 of Thereuonema tuberculata. Taxonomy (NCBI): domain Eukaryota; kingdom Metazoa; phylum Arthropoda; class Chilopoda; order Scutigeromorpha; family Scutigeridae; genus Thereuonema; species Thereuonema tuberculata. The sequence goes on from JAFIDM010014012.1 coordinate 62,525,904, forward strand.
ACCCATAGAGATGAGCAGGGGGAAATCAGACCCCAAGTCAAATACATTAGAATCACACTTATTGGATTCTAAATCTTTTTTAATTTTCTAAAAATTCCGGAAGTTGTTTTTTTTTTTTAATTTTTTCTTTTTAAATTAGATTTTTATCAAAGTAATAATAACGTCTTTATGTATTTTTCTCAATTTTTTTTTCCTGTTTTATTATTTTTATTTCTAAATAACATGATGCCAAAACAAAAGAAAAAGAACATGGGCCTTGGGTCAAGGGTCCTCCTCGTCCGACCGCATAGCAGCCCTGTTACGTAGTCTCTTGTGCAGAAATAGGCATCCCAAGATTCAAGAAGATCCATTCCATGGTTGAGCTAAAAACACTCACTTGGTTGACTTTAAAAGCCATTTCAATAGGATGAAAAATCTTTATTTCAGGATTCTGTCTCAAATTGAGCGCCAAATTTCATCCTCATCTTGTTTTGTCAATTGGTCTATCGTTTTGATGTGACTTCCTTTTGACCTCCTATTGAATTGAATCACGTAATATTCTTAACAAAATGAAGAACTCAACCATTCTAGTAAAGTAAGAGTTTCTGTAAAAGACAATGATTCCAGTGGGTCTTTGTTGGTCGCCATTTTGACGTTCTGAGATTTGTGATTCACTGAGGTGTGTCTGAGATGAGGTTTTTCTCATCGTACGAGGAAAGAACCCTAATTAAATGTAATTGCAGAAAAGCAGATGAAAATAATGGGATAATTTATCTTCAAGCGCTTTCACGTAAAATGGAAATCAACTAATTTTATCTCCATTCCAAAAAAAAAAATACAAAAACATAAAAAAAGAGACTTCAAACAAAGAAGAGGAAAGAAAAAAAAAAACATACACACACACGAGAGGAAACATAGATCTTTTTTTCATGTACAAAATCTGCTGGATAAGACAATAATTACGTAATTCCAATCCTTATTATCAATTTCATTTGTGCAATTTCACTAATGTAGTGTTAATTTTTTTTCTACTATGAAAATGATTTTAATGATACTATTTTTAAAGCTATAATGTCCTCACACATGAATAACATATCAAAGATATAACTATTAATCATCTAAACTATAATTTATCTCTTAATTTAAAGACAGTTCATTAAGAAAACGGTCAGATTATGTCAACGGCAAAAACTTAAATAGTCATATTAAATTTTAATTGCATTTCTTAAAAGCTAACTAAATTTAAACAGTTCTTTTTTTTATGTATTTTACTTCCGTTTTATGTATTTCGTCGTTGCCTTGACAACATCAGCGTATTCTACTTTAAGACCTTCTTTGGATTTCGTAATATTTTACATTTTAATACTAAATATTTACCAATTAAAGTTGATTTTAATACTTACTTCTTGTGAAATGAAAAATTTAGGCAATTTATGAATATTTTCGTAAGAATTTATTAGGAAGATTTCTCACATTAGCTGATAAATTAACTTATAGCAATACGCATGAAGAAATTTTAAAATAAATATATATATATATATATATTTATATTTATATTTTTATTTATATATATATATATATATTTTATCTTCTTTTGTCCGAAAATATGCATGTCCAATTTCAAGAAGTTCCATCACTGATTTAGTGTTATGAACTAGATACACTCACACACATAGAGCCTAACATTCCTTAGGAAAGTAGGTTAAAAATGTATTGTGCAAAAAGATAACTGATTATCCAAATCTAAACAGAGGAAATTAAGTTGTATTCAGATGCAAATACGAAATTCCTGTGTGTCGTGGTATTCAGCATCGAGAGCTTGGGTATTGTGTATGAGATAACTAGGGCGAACAGTGATGAATGAACGAATGAATGAATACGGGGATTGACCGTTTACTACCATTCACAAACATCTTTCTTTACTTCTTTGTTCACGTCAAAACACAACGACAGTTGTCTTGGGCATAAAGGGTCAAAACCTCACAGACCTCTTTCACGACGAAATGTGGACCAATTAAATATGGTGATTTGCAGATCCAGACGATGTCTATTCAGAGGCTGGAATTTCTAGTAGGTTCTACTAATTGCAGAGTAGCGAAGAGCAATTGTAGGAACAAGTTCAACTACATCTGATGCAGATGTACGACTTTCTTGTTTGCTGCAACAGATGGGGGCGGAGAGACACTAATTTTTTTTTTTTTTCCAGAGATAATCATTAGTAACGGTTCTGCGCACGCGTACTCATCAAATCGTGTAATTATCACAACGGATTTGTAAAAAGGATGTAATGGTAATGAGGGGGAGGGGTAAAGGACCGTCCATCAATTCATGATATTAATAATCTATATTTTCCAAACATTTTCGATTGTGATATGAACATAGGAGTGTACTTGTCTTCCTGGCAAATGCTAATGCAATCTTAATAAAGTAAAATTAACTGGAATTTTAACAAAAATTTGCTGTTGTAATGATTTTTCAGTAAATCTAAAATTTGAAAATTGTATAAATATATACACGATTATTTTATATAATTTTCATTACTTTAAAAATCAATAAAAATAAAAGAACGGTACATTTTAAAGAAAGTAAACTTTAAATTCTTTCAAGAACTTTTCGTGTCATGGACTGTTTATGTTTGAAAATAGTAAGTTTATTATATCTACTTCCTCTCATTGAAATAAATTTCAAAATGAAATTAAAAGGAGTTTTCTATATTTATAAGGATTTATTGAATGCATTGAACTAAAGAAAATTTGGGAAATTAAAAAAAATAGGGGTGCCTTTTTATCCTCATACAAAACTCACCGTTGCTGCTTATTATTTATTTATTTTATTTCTAAATTTAAAATTACAGTCCTGCTAGGTTTTCAAAATGAAATCCTGTGATGCAGGTGCTGAAAGTATAAATAATTTATATTTGTAATTTAAAAAGTATTAATCATATAAAATCATATAAAAATTATATAATTACGCAATTATACGAATTATATTTAAATTAGATTCAATTATATAATTATATAAAAATCAATATATCACAGAAATATAAAAAGAAAATCAAATACAAAAAGAAAATTATTATAAATATCATTCATTACAATCAAATTTAAGGTTCCCAAATTATTTTTTACTTATTATTTTAATTACAATTTCTTTCTTTCAATGTTTATACTGTATAACATTACTAATTAGAAAAGTAATTCAAATCATTTAATTTGAAACAACAATGAAAGAATTCTAATTGCATTAAACATTTATAATTGCAAAATTCGAATATTCAATTTTTTAACAATGAATAAATAATTAAGCATTTTGAGTTTTTCATTTAATTCAATATTCATTAAATATTTTACTAATATTAAAAATATTTTTAGAGAAAATTGATTTCAATATTAAGCTAAATAAGAGATGTTAAAATTTAGAAATAAGTCTATTTCTTGACAGCATTAGACTTATTTTGTTTTCTTTTTAAGAGGATTTTACGGAGGATCTCAACCTTATCTAAGGTCCTACTATTTAATGTTTTTTAATGCATTTAACGATCATTTCCTGTCTCAAAATGGTAGTAAAAATTTTTTGATATTTAAAACTGTTCGCCTGTGTCTCATGGGAAGACGCT
>JAFIDM010014012.1:62534498-62555403 GCA_023159025.1 Thereuonema tuberculata
TTTTTTTAATTGAATTGAAACAGAAAGAATATTCATTGAGATCGTGATTAATCTATGACAATACGGCAATTCATCTTATTAATATTTGTTCCTAGTTTATTAATTGCATTTGCTTAAATTGCTAAAATGAATTAAATGAGGAACGTTAACATGGCGGCTCAGATGGTTGGTAGTAGTGCAAGCACGCCGACCACGTGCGTCGCATGGAGGCACGCAGGTGGGGAGGGAGGAACGAACACCGGCGTTGGTGAATTGTTATGTCCACGATGTGCATTCATTCATAGCGACAGATAGGCCTACTTCCTCAGGGCAAAGCAGATGCAACAGCAATAAAAGAACAGAAAAACGCGTCTCCACAAACGGTTAGAAACAGTAAAGATCTCGAAGAAATTAATTTTTGTGTAATCACTGATTGAAATTTAATTTCTTTTAATTAATTAAATACTGTGGAATTCTCCATTACTATGAAAAGCATAATTTATTAATTTAAATCAATTTTTCGTCTTTGTGAAAAATTAAATAATTTCAGTTGAAGTCGTCGATAATTTCTTTATGATAAATCTCAACGTCTTGATAATGAGAAGCAAAAGGAAAAAATAAAAGTAGGAAAGAGAATTAAAATGGATTTTTATTCAGTTTGTTATTTGAAAAATACAGTTCAGTTTTATTATTACTAGTACAGTATACATACGCCCGTCAAAAATAACAGGGATATTAAAACGACGGGATTTTTTTTTTTATTTGATGTCCAATTTTACAGCAAAGAAGAGAATGAAATAACACAAAAATCACTTTTTCATCTGTCAAAAAAACGGAATAGCCATTGTAGTTCCAAAGGGGACCAATGTCTTTCTTAAGTCATTCAAGACTGAGGTTTTTCTTGACAATATTTCATTCCCTGACTTATCAAATTAAGTTAATTAAATAAAATAAAATTCCTTGAATAAAGTTATTTTAGTCTATTTCGTATTGTTATATAATGAATATTTCTTTCGAGGCTGCAAATTTTAAATGTTTATTAAATATTCTTTAAATTCATTGTGTATTGGCCCATTTCATTACTAACAAACAAAACACATTAAAATATTAAACACTTATTAAACTTAAAAATTTTGTTACTTTTCTAAAAAACAAAAATGAACTGAATTTTAATAATAATAATATACAAATTATTTCCCTTTTAAGAGCACTTTTCTTTTTTAATGAAATGAAAGAAAAAAATGAAATCTATATAACAAATGGATATGTAAATATTAAGTTTTTATATATCCATTTCGGGATAAATTCTATTTTATTTAATTTATATTTTGGCTATTTTAGTACTTTGACTAAAAGTGCTTGGAAATTTATTTTAATTTTTATTCTATTTTATTAATTCAGTTTTTTGCTAATTGTTAATATTCAAGTTAAGTTTAATTTATATTCGTATTTAAGTAAACATAAACTAAAACCCATGAGCAAAATAAGAGTAGGTAGAAAGCGTAAAAGTATTGTATAAATTCAAATCGGATAAGATTAACGTTTCTACGAGTGTCCGCAATTATCTAAAAAAATAATAATTCAATTCAATAAGTAATAAAGGAAAGATGATGATAAAGTTTTCTTTTAATGTTTTATTTTTTTATTTCTAATGAATATATTTCTTAATATGTTAATTTATTCCATTTTTTTAAACATTTTAGTATCTTTGTCAAGAGAAACCAGCTGGTATGCGTTTGACAGAGGGCTAGGTTAAAAGATCTTTCTGAAAAAAATAAAAACCAGGAAAAGATCCTGTCCAGGATCGAATCAAAAATAACATAATCATTTAAGATACTTAATAAAAAACAAAAAATGACTTCTAATAAAATATGGCATGTAGTGGTTAGCCTGTATTATTTACATCAGTTATATTTTTTGTGTGTGTTTCAAAAAATTTCATCAATTAATTACTCAATTATTTAATAAATTAAAGAAAAAAGTAAATATAAAAATGTTAAATATATACAAATAGCATAACTGCACTTCAACTTCTTTTAAATGTAGTATTAAAGAGTCAAATAATAATATTAAACAGGCAGTGGAATAATATAAGGTTTTTCAGGTAGTTTTCGTTCTATTGGCATAACTTAATTCCTGTAATGGATAGCATAGCTGGTGTTTATCACCGTTAATTAGGAGAGTGGGTGGAGATATTCCCTTCAATGCATCACAATAGAACGGACGACAAATGGTACGACTGGATGCTCCACATAATATGGATTAATATTTGAAACTAATTTAACGGTAAATATATTCCACTAAAAATAGGTAAAAGATTTCACTAAATACTGAGATATAATGTTCTTTATTTACTTCCTGTATTTGAAGGCTAGAAGGTCAAAAAAAGTTATCCTAAAACTTAAAAAATTATTTTAAATATCCACTTATGCTCCAAATAGAAAAATCGTTATTTTTATATTTACATAAATATCGATAAATACCAAATCCATTCAACTTCCCCAATTTTTGTTTACTATTATATTTCGCTGATATACTGTTTCTGTTTTATAATATTTATTTAGATAAATATAACTAAAATACTAAAATTTTATATATTTTTTGAACTTTTTTTAACGTGCGGAAAGAACTTATATAGAAGAAACATGAAACACGCACAAATAAATAATGGTGAAAATATTTTATATATTTATATATTTATTTATATATTTATATATTTTTATTTATTTTTTTTTTTTATTTTTGGGGGGGCGACTTCCGCTTGTGATGGCATTAAGCGGTTGGCCTACAGTTGCCAAATGAGACACTGTTTACTAAAAGAAAAAGCGTTAGCAACAAGCAAAAATATTTTGTCTGAAAAGAAAATGACGGAAATTATTTTAAATAAAACAGGGATTGACATAGAAATTAAAACGCGAATTTCTGTCATGATTTCAGTTTTCAGACCAAAAAAAACTTTACTCTGAAAAAATCAGTTTCGACTTATATTCAGGCATAGATCTGACGAATTCTTTTTTATATTAGAAACTATATTAAGTAAAATAACGAATAAATAAGAATAATTTACAAAGACAACTAAATATTACACTACTATATTAAAATTAATTTTATTTAAACTCGAAATTAATCAAAAGAAAATTACAGATATGGTACAGAGACAAGTAAATCCAAAGAATCTATAAAAGATTCGGAAAGATTAAAAAAAAATAATCCTTTCTGCAATTTTTCGTACAATAGATAATTTACTGAAAATTTTCAAAATTAGATCATCTACTTATAATTGGAATTTTTTTAGCACAATATAATAGACTTAATTGGTCTGTCTCTGTCCTAAATTCAATTGAGGGAAATAATGACTGATAGCAGATACTGTTGGATCACTACAATTAATTAGCAAAGAAAAAAAAAGAGAAAAGTTTTAAAAAAAAGTACTCTTTTTTTTAATTTATAAAAATTTTTTTTTTTTTTTTTCATTTTAGATATTTCAAATGTCTACTTTTTGATATACGCAGGCATTTTATATGAAGATAAAATATTGTAAAAAATACTCATATAAAATGCTTACAAAAAAGGAGCACTGCTAACCATATCCTTAGGGGCTTATATTTGATATATCTGCCCATTCACACCAATGTAATTTGTTGAAGTTCTTTCAATTTGTTATCTTTTATTAATAACAAATATTAATATTTAAGAGAAGTCTTTATTTCAAACTTTTAAATCTTTTTCAGATAAAAAAATGGCCGTATCAATGATTCGTTGTGGTCAGATACAGTTTCAATTTAATGTGTGGCTTTTTTTTTTTCCTGGTACAGTGCAGCCAGTAAATAACGCTTCCACTGTTGGTCTTTTGTATAGCAGCTCATAATAAAAACCACGCGCAATCGTGCAGAAGTCGTTGGTCTGACGAATTTCAATGGAATCGAAGTCGATTGCTCACAAAACCCCATCATCCAAAAAACAATTTTCGCATTGGACGCGGTCCGTGGTTTTGGCGTCGCTCGGTCACGTGGGCTCTGGTTGTTTCCCTTTGAAATTATTGGCGTATTAGTTACACAGCCGCGATTCGGAGAGTTCATTAACAGGGATAGGGGTAGCGATAATAGAAATTAATGCACACTAGAAAATAACTTAACTGAATTCATTTTAGAAAAAGAAGAGCATTTTCAGAAAGATGTTTTTTTGGTTTCTTATTGTTATTTAATTTATTTGGAAATCTCGGAAATTCTACGTCAAAAAGTTTAAAAATTTGCTAACAATCCAACCATTAGATATTGATGTATTTTTGCTGCCCGTGGTGGCGCTCTCTCCTGTTCTGTTTTACTTCTAGATTTGCTTAGACCACTCTTAGGTGATCTTAGAAGATCATGCAACGCAGAATCTTAAGTAAAATCATTTAAATTTTTACAGAGAAATGCTCACCACTGCTAGTCACCTAACAAACTTATATGACGGAGTGTTATAGTTGTTTTCTTAATCCCACTGATTCATTTCTGTTAATATCACTGGAATTGAGACTTGTTGAAAGTTTACTGTAATGTCATTTTCTAATTTATTTACTTCAATGCATTTGGAAAATTTCAATCAATTTCTTATTAATCTTATTAATTGGCTGCTAAATAAGTTATTATTGATGTAATTTTTTTTTCTCATTTTATTTAGAATCAGAATTTCTTTCATAATTACCTAAATTCCTATTTGGATTTATCATGAAAAATGCTTTTCGAATTAGATTATATTCTTTCTGTGGTTGGATGCCACAATTTTATTGTCTGAATTACTACATTCTATTTATGTTTCTTATTTTGCAAATTGAGATTTGTTATTTAACTTATATATTCGGAAGTGTTGACAGAGAACGCAGTGGAATACACAGAAGTAGATGAAGAGGCTGGTAGTAATTATCCCTCCTATGAATTCAAGAAGCTATTTAGCTTAGAGGTCAGTGTCTACAGAAATTATAGTTTATTTTCGGCTTTTTACGACAAAATAATTAAATAACTAATAAACAAAATAATTAAACAATAATTAATAACCAAAATAATTAAATGTCAATTAACCTCAATTAAGTATTACTTTCAAAAACTAATGATCAGGTCTGGTCTGTTCAACAATGAATTTATCGTTGATTTATTTAAAGAATCTATATTTATATTTTGATACCTATTTGTATTTCTGTGTTTTATATATTTAGAAATACAAATAGGTATCAAATGTTAGGTGTAATATTGAGGATGCCTACATTTTATTTTTAATCCAAGTTGGTCCACCGGAAGTCACATGAAGTAAAGTAAGCTTCTAAAGCATTCATTGTAGATGATCAAAATGAAAGACAAGTTGTTCCTCTCATTGAGATGAACTTTTTACAGGTAATTCCGGTCACGTGATCAAAGGTCACGTGACTGAGAAAATGACATCAGAATCCAAGTCACGTGATCACTAAAACTTTTACTTCGACAGATTTGCTAGTTTAGATATAAATATTATTTACATATTAACTATCTTGTTGCGTTTGCTAAAATTAAGCGAAAAAGGGGAAAGTTGAAAATGTGTGAAAAATTCTCCGTCATCCAGTGCTTTCTACAAACACAAATTCCCTACAATATTGGGCTGTAATGTTATCAGTTCTCAGTACCGATTTTGTAATTTACCCCCAGGCCTGTATTTATGCTTCATAGAGCCGTACTGGAACACAATTGTCTGTAAACAATAAAGTTTAGTTATTAATTTAAGAACTTGAATTAAAACTGCTTCTAGCTTTTAAAATTGTTTTACTGCAAAAATAGTTTCATCAGAAGAGGAAATAGAGATCAGGGATCACTCCGAAGCTCGCTTACCTTAACTTTTTACACCTATTTGATGGACATCTGAATGAATTTCAGAATCATTTGGAATAAAAATAATAAATACTTCCCCTACCAACGCCGAGCACCGAATCTAGCTCATTCTCTAACAGGTTATCAAGCTCAGTATTTGAAAACTTAAACTTCTATTACAGTTCAATACCTTTTCAGTATTTGACGAAGCGAATTTTAAATCAAAAATTAAATTTCGAATGAATTAATTACAGAGCGTGAGAATCATGGGAAGTCTACTTGAACATTTTTGTTCGTTGTTTGTTCAAGCGCATCATCGTAATACATGGAATTACATCAAAGTTAGTAATAGTAGTATATTTAAGTTATAGCCCAACCTAAAACAAGCCCATTTGTTTTGATCTCTAACCCTCCCATTTCTCAAAAACTGACCTCCGAAATTCCTCGCTTTAACGGCTATTCTTTAAAATTTGATACTTATTTATGGTCTAGCTTAAAAATAGTTATTTTGGCTTCCACCCGCCTCCCTCTCCACCCACTCACTCATTATCAGATGCATCATCAGTTCCCATTATGCGAAGGAAAACAGAGTGAGTGTAAACCTAGTAATTATTTAATAAAAAGAAAGAAGGAGCAGGTTTTCGACTTCACATTGTTGAAAAGATAAAAATATGGTCAATCTAATATTTGTTGCAACATCTTCATCATTCTCTAACAATGATCAAGGTAATTTACATATTTCAAATAGATTATTTTAAATTTCATATTTTAATTACGTTCACAAAACGTAGCATAATAATAATAATAAAATTATGGATGTAAATTAATTAACACTAGTGTAAACTAATATAATTTTTTAATACGGATGAAATATTTCGGAATTTATTAACAAATATGGTTACAATGAAATTTTTAAAATGAAACAAAAAAAAAAGAAAAAAGATATGGCTTGTTTTTTATTTTTATATAGTTAACTATCAAAACCAATAATATATAAAAAAAAAGAAAGTTTTTAGGTATTTTCTATGAACTGAAACCAGTTCTTAACCATTAAGTGAAAAACAGTTTCCTCTAGTTTACACGAGATGGCGCATCCAGAAATGTTGAGGATTTTGGCCAAACTCCAAAAATGAGCAAAAATCTCCGAATTTTTTTTTTTACGTTAAAACAGAAGTTGATAACAATAAATATGATATTAATAACTATGAAAAAAAAGAAGTTCATAAAAAAGCAAGTCCATGTTATGATGTACAAAGAATGGTATTTAATGTAGGCAGATGTAGAAGGATAGAATAATAAAATTAAGGACAGCAAGTGTATTTTTGGACACTCAACTAACATCTGTTTATTCAAATTAAGCAAATCTGAGATAAGAAAAACCCATCACAATTAGAATTGATGGAAATAACATTCCAGCAAAAATTATTAAGAAATTGACACCAATAGGGTTTTGTTAAGCATAAGGAAAGGCTTATTCTTGCAAGTATTTTTATAATTAATGCTTTTTCTTGAAATAAATGAAAACTATTTTCGATCTTAGCAGAATGTGCTCCTTGTGTTTATTACTTCATAAAATGCCACAAGAGAACTTTTATTTAAAGTAGTTTTAGAAACTGTGATGAAATATCCAGAAGCTAAAAGTAAATAACAACACTTTCTGTAAGTTATTTATAGAATTTAGTCGTATTTTCCCAAAATACACAACTTCAGGCTGAAAAGTTACATAAGAACAGATAAATGGTTCTGAAATACTAATGCGTCCACAAACAATCAAACAACAGGTTTCTCTTGTATTTCGGATCCTGCAAAAGGTTTGCCCAGAAGACTATGGAAACAATTTAGTTTTTAAGTTATAAGAGAATAGATTCCTTTCTCAAGAATTAGAAGAGTTATTTTAATGGCAAAGTTTGGAAAATTAAAATATAATGGCTATTGTTGGATTTGTAACTGATTATAACAACATATTTCTTTCTATCTATATATATCTATATATAATCTGCATGTCAGCTTCCACAAAATATTAACCCTATTGGAAAGAAAAAAAGGAAGTTCTAAAAATCAATAACATATACTTATAATTCTGTTTTATACTAAACTAACAATCCATGTTGTACTGTTTTGAGACGACTTAAATTTTGTGCATTATTACATAGTTTTTTTTTTTTTTAATCTAATTTCGTGACTCATTCTTTACTATCATTTGAGCATTAAAATGTTACTTACCCGTCTTTTGTATGTTCTTCCATTGTATTAAAAATTGATCTTAGCATACATTGATCACGATCTGGACAGAGATAAAATATCGGTGTTCCTTGGGATAACGTTCGAAAAGATGTGGAAGGTTTAAAGAAACGTAATTTGTTGCATCACAATAATATATGATTATAAGCAAGATAAATATATTAAGACGTTTTAAAACATCTGAATGTTGTACTTTAGACTCTACGACCAGGACAGTTGCTTCGCTGACTCATTTATATGATCTTATTATTTTTAATCCTTTCTTCAGGGAATTAGTTTTTAATTTTATTTCAAATTAACCACAATTTCAGAGAATCACAATGTAACAATATATAATAGCTCTTACACGGATCATGTCAACATCAAAATGAATTTGATGTATTATAGATGTTATAACTCTCAACTGTAATTATACAACCAAGAAGATGTCCTGAATTTGTTTTGGTTTCAACATTAATTTTCCATATCTTATGAGAGTCTGCGAAGCACAACTTAATATTGTATTCTATATATTTGTATATTGATGAATTTATGTAGTTCTATTGAAATGACCATCCACTAATATTAAAACGTATTGTGTTGTTGAATAGTTTAGCAATTCTTTTGTTAAGATTAAGATTTTTAACTATATTTTTTATTAGTTTATTTTTAGTTATCCTAAAACAGTGAAATTAATTCTGAAATTTTGGATATTTTCAACGTCATTTATGTGTTATTGGAAACCTTATTAAATAAAAATAATAATAAATAACTTAACCCAAACAGAGGAAATTAAGAGGCAACTGAAGTGAAACTGGGGCTGTAGGTTTTTGGTTGTATTTATCCGGAGGATCTTCGGTTGCTAATATCCGTTCCATTGGGTCTATGTATGGGTTTCCTGCATCATGGGCTTGCCGCTTCCGTCTCATTTGAAAGTCTAGACTTTGGTTTTGACGAAGGGGAGTCTATTCAAGAAACTAGAGTGAGTGTCAGTGCATGGAAAGGGCCTCATTTAGACAAGGAACCGACCGGAAGTTAGTAGCTCGTGCAGGTGAGGTCCGTAGACAAAGATAAGGTCTCCACATCGAATCAGACAACGTAACAGAAAAGCACCAGAAATTAAAATGCAGAAATGTTAATCACTTGTAGAAACTAAGAAGAAAATAATCAGAAAGAAACAAAAGATTCCGAATTACTTTGCCTCTGAAGTACTTGAGTAAAATCCAGATGAGAAATATGAAAATTCAGAGAATCACCTTAATTTTATTGAAAAATCTAACAACATAGGGAAAAATATCCAGTGAATTACACAGTGATCAAATAAAGAATCAGGAAGAGGAGGAGACATATTTATTCTACAAAGAAAAAGAAATGTAAATAAATTCTGTAAACTGAATTCAGAAATTTTTACCTATTTCTTTTGAAAATGTACGATTAATCGTGTTTTCTCTCACTATAAAAATCAGGAAATTGTTTTTTTGTCCTTGTTATTAATGCTATTGTTGGGTATTTTATTGTTTCCAATTGTGTAATAAAAACAGTTAAAAAGAGACTTGACATCAAGTTAACTTTCAACAGGATTGTTCTTTTGAAAACTTCTTGAATTTTTGACTGCATCTTCAGGAAAGCTTTTACGAATTCCTTTTTAAATTCTTTGTCAAGAAAATGCAAGAACATAACAGCATAAGTTATGTTTAAAACTATTTGTTTGTTTATAGATTACAAATGTCTTCCATTAGTAGTACATTAGTAGTCATCGTAAAACTCATCACAAGAACGCAATCACGCAATCAAATCTCTGGAATTTGCAGGTCAAATCTTAAATCGGAAGATGTCAAAGGAATTTTTAGCTAAAGTTGTATTTTTAGCAAATAAATTAAAAGACTATTATGAAAGACAGGATGGAAAACAATTTAAAACATCAATAAATAGATACGAGGAGGCCATGACCCGAAAGCGCCATAGGGAGAAGATAAACAAATAAATCACTCAGGCAATCAAATAAATAAATAAATAAATAAACTAATACCTTTGCCGTGCTTACAGTTAACTTTCAAGAATTGCTACGAAAGCTAGAAAGAGATCTGATAATAACTAAACAAAACAAAATATGCACAAAAAATTATAGTTGGTACAGACTTTCAAATATATGCGTTAAAATCAACTCAAAAGTATTGTCAAAATCACACAAGAAAATCATCAAAGCTTTTGTAATTTCAATGCTGATTAAAATAATTTTCTATTATTATTTATTTCCAATAATAATAAAAATATTATGCTTGACCATCTCCTTTCTTACAGATTTTTTTTGATTCTAGGTCTTACAATGATCGCTTTTCTTTGTAGATTTACAATTTCTCTTCTTCATTCTTCTTCTTACTATAATTCTAGGATAATTTCATTTTTAATTTCTAAATTCATCCAACTCTCATATTATGGAATCAAATTTCTTTCCTGTGAGTTACTTAATGGTGAGGACAGCGTTGACATTTGGCGCCTCATGCGAAATATTTTTATTCGGCCTCTTTTTTTGATATTAGGGACATGTAATACATATTAATGTTATTCGCATTTTATACAAACACAACATATGCAAAATCATCAGCGCATCGATTTCCATCGTTTACGAGATATGGTCTCGACGGCGCCTGGTGCGGCAGCACCATTCGCACCAACCTTTTTGAGGCTTTGGAGAACCTTTTGTTATTGGAAAGCCACATATTATGCAGCGGAGACTTCATCAGGCTGCAATTAGTAGAGCTGTTTTATATATATATATATATATATATATATATATAAAAGCTATTAAAACATTCCCGATAGATTAAAGGCATTGATTAAATTATAAAATAGTAAACATCAATTTTCTAAAAGTTATCTAGAATTATAACACGGGGAAAATATTTTATGTGGAAATCGCTGTTCGTTTAGCGAAATATACGTTTCCCGCCATGTTTTCGAGGCCCTAACTGTCGTTACACGAGAACTGGCTTCAACGAAATAGAAATATTTGGGAGACTTTATTTCAATCGATTGTGTAAATAGTCTGCTTTCAAATATTCATATTGAACTCCTTTCATCATAACTTTAATATTCCGTAATATTTCGTTCTTTTTGTATCAAAAGAACTTCCTCAGAGGTTAAGGATAGATATTTAACCTATTCCTTAATAAGAATTCAATACAAAATGATATTAGAAAAAATGATATTCTTTTGATACAAAAAGAACGAAATATTATGGAATGTTAAAGTTGTTATGATGAAACGAGTTCAATATGAATATCATTTATTTATTTATGAAGAAGTTTATTTTACTGCTTTCAAATAGTTTTTCAATTTTCAGCTCTAACTGTTACAGCACTGTGAGTTTTCAAATTTATTTAGGCTATATGATAATCCTTTACTGTCCTTTTTATAAGTTTCTACTGAAACCGCATATGAATTTGAAATTGCATGCGAAAGGCCGCAGTGAGTATCAAAAATTGTTTTTCATCTTTGGTCTAAGCTTATGCCGCTGCAACCCTGTGAAATGGTTGAACTTGATGGGATCTATGTACAATATATTTCAATAAACTGTTTATTTTTCGTCAGCTTTTATCAATTACAAATATATCAATATTATAATTTCTATTACAATTTTTATAGTTACAATGTCCCTACTTTACATGGTACCTAACATACTTGGCCAATTAAATATACAGTAAAACCTCGTTAAGTCGTCATCCGGATAAGTCGTCACTCCGTTTAAGTCATCGTTTTCCTTTGGTCCCGACAAGGTCCATACACAATAATGTAAAATAACCCTCTTTTACCCGTCACCAAATTTAATTCCATTCCGGATAACTCGTCACCCTTAAAAATCACCAAAAGCATCTTTCTTCTCCATTTTGCATGCCATCGTGTTGTCTTTTCAGCCCCGCCCCTTCACGTTAAGAAAGCCAAGCATTTACGGGGAGTTTTCGACCATGCCTGTCACTTCATTCCTTTCCTACCCCTTCGGAGGATTTGGGTTCTTGGAATCTCGCTACTAATCATTCAAAGCACACTTCTCGCTGCGACTCTGTCAAGTGTAGACTGTTTTTCTTGACCGCTCCTGAGTGTGACTTCATTTCACAGCGAGTACAGATACAGTATTACGAAGGCTACGGTAAGCCCCGCTATAAGGGCTATTTTTTTCTCTTGCAATTTCGTGGTTCGATTACGTTTTTAACATGCTAGGGAAACGAAAACTTACCTCGCTATCTTTTAAAGAAAAAAGAGACCTAATTGCACTTTTTGAAAAATGAAATGTTTCAAAAACAGCTTTTGCCAAAGAACACCATATTCCCAGGACTACATTAAACGATATTCTTTCATCGAAACAAGTAATTGAAGAAGCTGACTGCAAAGACAAAAGAAAGAGAAGGAGGAAATCGAAGTTTGACGAGATCGAGGGTTTTTTTTTAGTTCGATGGCTAAAACATGCCAGATCGCAAAATGTGCCGATTTCCGCCGTGATTCTCAAAGAAAAAGCCATGGAAATTGCTAAGGAGTTGAACATTGAAAATTTTGGCGGCAGCAATGGTTGGCTGGAACATTTCAAAGACAGACATTGCTTTTCTTTTAAAACGATTAAAATGTGGTAACTATAAAAAGTGTTCTTTTTTTATTTTCTACTCATTCATATGTATGTATTGATTTCTGAAAATCTTGTTTTTCTCACCGAATCCTATAGCAATTCATAAAAATAATGTAGTGTTTTTTTGTTTTGTTTTTTCAAAAATTCCCACTCCGCCTAAGTCGTCACTCCGCTTAACTCGTCAAAAATGTTTGGTCCCTTTAGTGACGACTTAACGAGGTTTTACTGTATTATCAAATAAGTTTTTTTTGTTTGTTTTTTTATTTTAGTTGATATATCCTCTCATTCATGTGATCTAATCTTAAAGTACCGTTCTATTCATTTTATCATGAGAGAAGCAGGCGAATCCATTGGATCCATTTTCACGAAGCCTGGTATCCTTCAAGATTTCCAAATTTCTTCGAGGAAATTCTTAGTTTAAGTGGCCATTAGATTATTCCATAATTTTTTAAATGGATCTGAAAGCTTTAAGTTAGCTATTTAATGACATTTGATGTTTTAGGATATTTGTACAAATAGATAGATCTGTTAGAAAAAAGAAAGAAAAACAGTTATAGATGTACTCCCCCAGCTTTTATCAATTAAAAGTATCTATGGAAGTACTTTGTTGCGATTAAAGCGAAACCTTCAACTGATACAAAGAGGGTTTGTCTCAAAGACACCGAACAGCAATTTCACCAATGTCTTCTATTCCATTTGCAGTGTTCTCTGATTGTTCCGTTTTCTGATTGTTTCTACGATTATCTTTTTTTGCTAGCGGGAGGTGACACATCCTCAAGGCACGGTCAGCATTTGATCTGCGCGGGGGAAGTGCCTACTTTTCAAAGAGATGTGGGAGGGAGAACAGGAAGCCATCAGACAAGAGACCCACACCCAGGGTACGCACCTGAGAGACAAACACTTCTTTTGCCAACCCTTCGCCAGTGGCCACTGTAAATCCTGCGAGTGTTGACACTCTTAACGACCTTCTTAAGTGTTTGCTTCTTCACTTCGCTTGTTTTCTTGTTAAAGATTCTCTTTCAACTCGAATCTACTGGAAAAACACACCATAGAAATTGCCAGACACCATTGAATCCCTGGCAGGGAAGTAGCTGCTGTAAACCCTTCAGTTCTTTCATTGTTTCTTTACCGTGATGCAAAGAATGGAAGAAGTTTTCTCTTTTCAAAGCAATTAGCAAAAGCAATTTCCCAATTTACTACTCTCTTTTAAACTCTAATTTATGATTATTTTTTTTTTAAACTTAAAGATGACCCTTCGGTGACTGGCTAAGTTGTAGATGTGTCAAGATAATGCCAAGCCCAATTCACAGTATTCAGAAAACACAATATTAACTGCTCACAAATTAGATACATGTGAAAACTTTAACTTTTCTTCTATTTATTAGAATTTCATTTATTTAAATTTCATTTATTTTAGAAATTCATTAAAATACTTAAAAGGCAATATGCTAATAAAATGATAATACAAAATGATAATGAAAAAGGATAATGACAATTTTCTTGTTTTACAGATTTTCATTTTACTAAATTCTCAACAGTTGCTGAATACGGTTAAGAAAAAAAAAAAACCCAAAAACTTGCTTGATATCCTATTAGATATTTTAAAACATGTTTTTATTTAATTGCATTCAAAAACATCACAGTTAATTATTCGGAACAGACATATTCATTTAGCTGTTGATATATTGAAATGTTATGAAATATTACACTTAAAATTTTAAGAGATTTCAAGTAGAATACTAATACAAAACAGCGTAATAGTAGTCTAAAAAATAAACGGAAATAATGCATAAGCTTATAATCTAGGGCAAATTTGCCTAATTTATATATCGTATTTTTTCTTTCTTTTTTTTTTTTTTTTTCATAATTTCGAAGTAAAAGATTCTGTAGAAGATCTCGTTATGTGTAAATTAAGTTATACAGGGTGATTCAGAAGGAGCTACCGCCACTTAAGGAGATCATTTATAACGTCATTTTGAGCAAGAAATGTTATATAAACCTAGGTCCTATTACAGAATTACAACAACGTAAAGGTTGTTTGTGAAAGACCTCTTTCGTTAGTTGGAGGCGTAGAAACAAAAGAAAGCACATTACTACGAACAACGCCTGTAACAAGACTCAAGTCGATAGAATTGGTGTGATTTGTTACAATTGTTCTGCTAATGCGAGAGAATAATGTAATGTTGTAGTTAAAACTTGATACAACTTTCTATACGCAATAATTAAGCAATTCACAACACATTTTCAGCTTCAACCTACTAGCCAATAAAACAGAACATTATTTCTGAAAAGTTCATTCTTTATTTCTCATTTGTTTTTTTATTCCTCCAACTTTTAACGAAAGGTGTCTTTTACAAACAACTTTCACATTATTGTAACTGTAAATCTTGAGAATAAGTTTTTGCTCAAAGTATCGTCATAAATGAGTTCCGTAAGTGGTGGTAACTCCTCCTGAATCACCCTGTATATGTTGATTTAATTAGATTTTTAATAAAACGAATTAATTTTTATTCTATCACGGTATTCAGTTTTAATATTGAGCTGTAAGAATATCAAGTTGATTAGGATTTTTGCATAAAAATTATAATTCTAATAATTGAATGAATGTAGAATTTTTACAACGGTAGCATTAGAACAAAATAAACCGTAGTAAGTACCGATATCTGTTTCTAAACTTTGTAAAAACCTTCTCTAAAATGTAGTTGAACTAAATTTATCTAACTTAACTTTTAAAATATTTTTTTTTTTTACAAATTATAGAACAGGAATTAAATGTTAGCTTTCGTATGTAAAAAAATAATATTTGCAAAGAAATTTCTCAATGAAACTAAATTAACTACATTGATGAAAGTATACTTCTTGTTCTTTTTTTGTCATTGTAGCAGAATATAGTAGATAGTCTTTGAATGATATCTGTTTGCTTTCTTATAATAAATATTTGTAGAAACTATTTCTAAACAAAATTTCTGTATTTAAAAAAAATAGTGAAAATATTCCAAATATTCACTATTAATATTAGTTAGAGAAAGTAAACACAAAAGGGAAAAGTAAGAAAATCCGACAAGCAGAGAATGAATGACATAGCCATTGGCGAAATTCCATTCCAACATTTCTCAACCACATGAGAAGAAATACCAAATGGTGCGGTTTGGAAGCCTAGAACATTCATCTGCAATGAGAACCTAAGTATAAATAAGCTAAGAAGATGGGAAAATAACTTCTCCAAGAGAACAGAATGAATGAATGAGGTAGCCATTGCCATCAGCGGTGTTTAACTGGGTTCCCTCCCACCACTGCTTAATGGTTGTAACTACTAGTAAAGCCCCCATGCACCAGAGGCTGTCAAAACCCTTAGGAATTCCATTAACCTACTAAAAGCTATTCTTACCTTGAATATGTGCAAATCCTGTTGGTAATGTCTTTAACTAGCTCTGCCCATTACTTATCGGTCGTAAAATACTAAAAGATCCATTAGTTTTGTCTCTCAACTATTGTCCGCCGGCTTTTTTAGTTTTAGTACAAATCATTACATGTTAAAGGGATTTACTGTAAAATTATCCTGGGACTACCAAAATATCTAACTCAGCTTCTGAAAAGGGGACAGGCAGTGGATAATCTCTGCCATTAACCATGAATTCCCATGCAATTACTGAAATCGAATCATCGCAAGTAAATCACTTCTCACGAAAATTACCAAGGACTACATTATAGAGAGAAAATTTTCGTTTATTTAAGTGACTAGGAGGTCATTAAGCTAATGTCAAGACGTCATGGGATTTAATGGTTTCTACAATACCATCATTATCGATACATCTTACAACAGTTAATTCTCATAAACTATCCTTAATATTAATAAAAGTTTCTTTGTAGTTTATTGATTTTTTACGATCTTACGCTTTTCTGTTTGCAAAGAATAAAATCAGTTAAGAGATTTAGGATTTTACATCATTTTTATTAGTTATTTCAACTACAATGAAATAGCAATTCTATTAATCAATAAACATTTTATCTAAATTATAAATTAATGTTTAGTTCATCTTACAATCTAACTTTTACTATTTTTTTATTATATTAAATTCACTTTTAAGCTTTTATATAAATTAAATAATATTTTAGCATTATAATTAAAGATATCATTTAACTAAGAGCCATTATATTAATAACTTACCTTTGTGACCAACTTTTATGTAAGTTACGTATTTTTCGGAAACCGTATACATCAAGTAAAGAATACCAATAATAATAAGCTTTTTATTTGTTCAACAGCAATAAGTTGCTTTTTTTCTTCCTATATTTACCGTTTCTGTAACTAGCCTTTAATTAAAACATCAAATTAAAGTCCTTCTGGTTTAAAAAGAGAGCTGATTTGGAAAAATCTTAGTTGGGCAAATTAAATTTCATGGACATCTTCAAATTACGTCCACCTGGTTATTTTTATGAAAGTATTGACATAAGCTTTCTTTCCATTTCACTGCTTAAATAAAATTCACTGTTTTGATGATGTAATAGAGAAAAAACATACATTAATGTCATTATTTGCAATCTCTGATAATTGACCACACAAATCGTAGATTTGAGATTGTCAAGGTTAATTCAATCAAAATACAAGAGTTTTTGAGATGTTGCCTAATATTGATAATTCATGTTCAAGATTCCAAGTGAAGAATGAAAGAATGAGAAGATAGGCTACCAGATATGGGAATTGCTTGATATAGTACAGTAAAGACAATGTTATTCTTATGTGGTCTAATGTCCAGTGTTTGCTATTAATATTGGAAGGAAAGAGTATTTGGAATGAGAAGAACTTCTTGGTTGAACAGAAAGGTTTTAGAATTATTAAAGGAGAAAAAAGACTTTTTTTTTTTTATTTTTAAAGTAATTAACGTGTGTAAGTTAAATTATTGGGTAATTTAAGGCCACCACACATCTCAATTAAAAATAAGTATATGTACAATTGCTTTCGAAATGTTCAACATTTCTTTGTCAAGTCCATAAAATAGACTCTTCATAGATACTTCAATAGCTGACGGTATTTTATGATTATCTAGAAGTTTCTCAGTTTACATTGAAGCTTATATTTTGATTTTCATGTCGATCTGTTTGCGCAAAAAGAAGATCCTTTTAGAAGATTGTTTAACTTCTACTTTATTAAACTAAAATGTTAGTGTTAATCATAATTTGCATTTAATATAATTTTAATTACAAAGTTTTCTCTATTACAGCTCTGAAATGAAAGCTTTAAGAAAAAGCAATTAATAAATTAATTGATTTTAAAAATAAATACAATATTGATTAAGAACTCTTTAGCACAGGTTAATTAAAAATAAATCTTAAGCAGAAAGGAAAAGCCAACTAAACTTTGAAAAACCTTAATAATGCAACTTGTAACTTTTAGGTTTCATGACAGTGCGTGACAGTCGTCAGATCTCTTCTCTGTACATAATAATTTACAATTAAGTATTAGCTGTTAATATTCTAAGGAAAATTTACCTCAGAATACAAAACAATGTTATATCTTTTAAAGGAAGGTTCCGTGATTCAGTTTTCAATCTATTATTTTTATTAAAATAGGAAAGGAATGTACCCTCGCTACATCATTCAAATTTAAGATATTTGCCTAAAAAAAGTGGTCTTTAAGTCTGTAAAGATATCTGTAAATGCTAAGGTAAAACTAAGGAAAGAACCTGCATTCGCCCACCCCCACAAACCCCTGTTTTTACTTATTAAGCTTCAAACATGATTAATAACATATTAATATCAGATTTCTAAAGTTTAACATGTTGTTAATAATAAATGATTATTTTAAGACGGTTGTTAATGAAAACATTGCTAATAGAAAATAGTTTTGACCAAAAGCTAATTTATCACAAAAACAATTGATGGAAAGTTCGAAATGAAGATTACGTTTTGACAGCAGTTCGAATTGTGTACAGGCATGGATGATTCTTTCCCATCTAGATGTCTTTAATTGGGTGTTTCTTCTGTGTTTGCCGGTATGCACCGAAGTGCGAGCTTCGTAGCCGAAGCCTCCGTGTTCCAGGGAGCGCTAGTGTTCCCAAAATGGCGAACCCCTAGCAGACTCCCTAGAATTTCAAGGGAAAGATACTGGGGTGGTTTCCCGTGGCCTTCCCCAGGACGCCATTAAGGAATGATGTCAGACCGAAGAGAAAGTGAAGAAGAGGCTGGACAACACAGGAAAGGAAATTGAAATAGCCATGCCACTGCCGGGATTCGAACCCAGGTACTGGCGCACTGGCCGCCACGGCAGACCGCCGCCGAGACCGCACGGCCACGCCAGTACGGCCTTCTGTGTTTATTGTTCATCAAACTTAAGTTTTAAACCAAAACAAAGTTAACAAATCGACACAAAAGATTCATAAATAGCAATAAATATACAAATATTGCCGAAACCACTTAATAACACTACAAAAAATAATAAATAATACTATAGATTCATTACTTTAAAAATATTTCATAATCTTATATCTACCTATGTTTAAACAATCTATAATTTTGTAATAAATCAAAAACTACTAAACCAGAATAGAAACAAATAGTCTACATTTAGATTATTAATTAAATATATTATTCCATCCATTAGCATTTATTCCTTCTTCATCTTCACTACAACTGCGATATTTCGCTGAGTGGAATTACTCTTGCTTCGTCAGGCCTCTCTTGGAGACATTTGAAAATCTCCAAAACGATTATAACACTTCTCATTATAATTACAAACAAATCATTACACCATTAACAATGAGATTAATACAAACCAAATAAAAGTAAATCCGTGAAATAAAACTATAAGAAACCAAACAAATGAAATAATATTCAAATACTGTTGAAATTTTATTGAAATTTCCTTTCCTACCACAAATTTTCCTAAAATTTTCTATCATTAATTTGCTTATTGGCATTCCCGTTTGTTTATTAATACATTCCAAAACTGTTTTTAACAGTTTTATTTCATAGATTTATTTTTGTTGGTTTGTAATAACCTCATTATTAATGGTGTAATGCAGTGTTTCCCAACCGGTGGGTCGCGACCCACTAGTGGGTCGCGGAAGGGTTACAGGTGGGTCGCGACTTGATCCTAAAACTATCAGAAACCATCGAATAAACCATCAGAAAAGATCAGAAAAATCGAAAATCGATCAGATACAAGGAAGGGCTACGATACAAATATGGTTTTATTCTATATTCTTCTATTCCTATATATGTGGAGGTATTCCGATGAGGAAAGGTGGGTCGCCAGCTGAGAAAGGTTGGGAACCGCTGGTGTAATGTTTTGTTTGTAACGAATAATTGTAATGATAAGTGTTATAACCGTTTTGGAGATTTTCAAACGTAAAGAGGACTGAAGAGTAAATCCACTCTGTAAAATATCGCAATTGCATTGAAGATGAATATGAAAGGAGTATGAATGTGAAGATGAATATGAATTACTAAAGGGCAATTTCAGCACTACTAAAAAAAAAACTATTTATAAAATAGTTATCAATATAGGAGAAAAATATTGATCCAAAATTATTATATTATTAGTCTATAAGAAATATTGATTTGTCTTTTTCTAATGAATGAATTTTTAAATTATACTTTAACCTGTTGCACAATTGATTACTTTTCAACAAGATTTTAGTGAAAATCTTAATATTTTAATATTTTAATAAATTTTAAAATTTAAAAAAAATCTGTGAAACTTGCTTAATAAAATGAAGGTTTTTTTAAATACGATTTTATTTTAATTAAATATAATTTAGAAACGTAACTTTTAATCTTTCAGGACGCAGAAGGACCTTCATACCTAACGTGTTTTTATAATAAACTTCAATAAATATGTATGATAAAAAAATAGTAGCAACTGATCTCAAGGATGAAATAATCCTAAAAGCTGATGGTCTACTAAAACTAGTCACCCCCAATTACCTCCAATTAGAGAAAAACCTTGGAACGCCAAAAACAAAAAAGAAATAGAAAAAGTCAATTTCTTCCTAATTTTACTTAAAGATGATGTTTTCCAGATACAGAATAAACAGTTTTTTGTTAAAAAAATAAGACTATAATTAAGAATCCAGGCTCAAAAACGGGTCCTTAATTCCTATTCAGTCTGCAACAATTGCTCTTAATCTCCTTTGTCAAAAATCCATTGAAATGAAATCGTTCTTAATATTTATGTAAAGGATATGTGTATAATGAAAATGAAAAGAAATTTAACGTGCCCAATTATAGATGAGACATTATTTTTAATTCTTCACCAATTAAAAAATTCTTC
>JAFIDM010014012.1:62555413-62603253 GCA_023159025.1 Thereuonema tuberculata
CAAAGTGAATATCAACTATCATTTGCAATTACAATTGAAAATTCAATTCTTGTTTTAAACAAACATTGACAAGTATATTTAAGATCTCCTCATCAATGTTTTTCTCTTCGCTGAATATTATTTCTCTATAATTTATGGACTTTTTACGCTGGTATCTCACAATTTTGCTTATCCTTCTTCATCTGTTCTAATCGTGAAGATCATTAAATTTGGGAAAATTCCCCATCGGCCTTCGCGAAATATTATTTGTTATTTTCTTTTCTAAAGACTTAATCTTGCATAAAAGCTGGCCATAGAGCGTCACAAATCCTTTAAGTAATAGTTACGGTGTTATCTCACGTGGTTCCTGACAGCGCGCAGAGATTCCTAGGAAGCATCCGTGCAGTTCTCCAACGCTTGGCTGAATGGTATCATTAGACAGATATAACTCCATCGCGTCCCTGTCCTTAGTTTTCAGTATTGTCTCTTTTTTTCCGCAGTGTTTCTACTATTATTTATCTTACAACGTAATAACATTTTTTAGTGTTATTTTGTTTCGTACGTTCTTTTTCTAGTCAAGGCAGTGAATTGCCATGTGGTAATAGTGTCTGCATTGGCTTAACTAGAGGAAACCGCTTCGTTTAGCTGTGGTTTAACGATTAAGACCAGTGTTCCGAGAAGTTATTCTAAGAGACATTAGTAGAACCCTTAGAGTTAAGGCAGTTAGGTTTCGCATGAGAAGCATTCAATAGATTTCGAAGGACTTTTTTTATGTTTTTCATCAAAAAGACAAGCAATAATTGAAGTTCATCTTGTTTTTCGGAAGAGTGAAACCTTAGAAGAAAAAAAGTGCACTGGTACGAACAGAAAATATAAAAAGAAAAAAGGAAAAAAAATTCCATATATTTTATGTTTCACCTTTTCAGTCTACTTCATATATAAAATGGCCTGGAGGACGTACATGCTCCTTTTTTTTGTGTCAACTATTACGATATAGTGCGTAGTAAAATGGTCTTTTTTTTAATATACTCCATAGTCTAGTTAATCGTCATCTACACAGATTCAAGGTTTCAATAATCGTTACATAACCATTTTTAAACTCGTTCGCTTAGCTACCAAACAGTATTAAAAAGTTAATTAAGCATTTGTATCCGAGAGATCCCATGTTGTCAGAAGATCATTTTCCTTGATAATCATATTTATTTTATCAAAATCAAAAATCTGTACAATCAAAGATTTTACACTTATATACAAATACAGTGAAAATACCACGATTCCTCAAAACGTTCTAAATTACAGTAACTTAAAAAAATTATTTTAGTGTTAAACTTTAACGAAAGACGAATGTCACTTTTTTGATAATTGGTTTTGAACAAATTAGAGGAGCAGGAGCTTAGAAGCAACGTTACCCTGCTGTCATTGAAGCGTCATTATCACGGTACATTAACAACTAATTATTCTACACAGTTAGAGGTTGGAGTATCTGTTTCCAATCTTAGCCCCAATTCATTTTGACAGAAATTGAAGTAACGAAATTAAATAAAAGATCATCAATACCACGAAATCTTTCCGTCTGGTTATGAATAAGGTATTGAAATATAACAAGAGATCACCAAGTGGATACGTTTAATAAGTTTTTGATATTAGTAAAAATGAATTCGGTTTAAATTTTCACTTGCAATGAGAGCTAATGAAAATAAACGCAACCCCTCCATCCCCCTCCATCTCTAATCAAAAGAAATATTGCCGGGTGGGATTAATTAATCAAAGAGTAGGTTAACATGGTGGACGGTTATAGCATTTTATTTCGGGAAGGTTGAGGAGTAGGTTCAACATCCGACCCTTCAAAGGTGAGGGAAGAATCCCTCAACCAAAAAAAAAAAGATGGAGTACTTCAATCATCATATATCCTTATATTTCAAAATTTTGGAGAATCGACGGTCAGGGCCGTGAATTAATGTATGTAGAAAACACTTTAATGCGTAGGCGTCTGTAAGGGATGGATCCTGACCCTCCCCGCCCGCTCCCCATTCTCCCGAAATCTTGCAATATCTACTCAAGACTTTATTTTCTTTCGTTTTCTTTTCATTTCAACCGCCCCTCACCCTCCACAAATACACTACTGTAAATTCCTAGCTTAATGGAATTTCAAAATAAAATTTTAAAAATTAAAAATAACATTTTTTGTTTTTAGAAACGAAGTTATTACAGATGTAATTTCTTTTAAATTGTGTTTTTAATAGTTCCGAAGGTTTTTAAATGAAGCATTTCTTAGGATTCTACATCGCCTTCACACGTGGTCTATTTATTTTATTTTTCCATTTTGTTTATCAACATATTTGGTCAGTCTTTATAGTAATAAAAATCTTTAAGCTACGAGAGGAATATAATGAAAATACAATCATAATTTAAAAACTTAAAAATTGATTTAAACATAATTGGAAAATAGTTTGCAGAATCATCAGTAAGTTTATAGTAAGAAATATCACTAAAAATCTAAGAGATGAAGTCGAATTGTTTTCTCTTAACAAATAATTAAAGGAGATTCACTGAAACTATTTCAAAATAGTTGAAACTTTTCCCTCAATTAATCCTTTGAACGTTCAGCTTTTCCGTTTCCAAAATCCTCCGCATTTATTTCGAGTCGATTGTGGCGGCCGAGTGAAGAGCATTCCACAGACTTACTAATCCAAACCAGACACCTTGGTATTCACGGAAAAGAATTTTTCCGTTCCTAAATCAACTGAAATGTTGCAGCCAACACAATTCCAACCGATGTTCGAAGTTGTATCGATGGAGATGCCGTTCGCATACCTGAAGGGTAGAGAAGACTTGTTCTGAGCTCGTTCATCTTCACCAGTTCCGACTATCGCTCCATCGGCGCGGGAAAATCGTGCCGTGTCGATGCAAGGGGAGGGCGTCGTAAAACTCCTCGGCTCGAGAGGCATTTAACATCGGCGCGGCGCTTCTTAAAGCAAATAGAGCCGCTGTGGGGCAGCATTAACACCAAGTCCATTTCATCGAAGGCTTATTCCATTGGAATTCATTACATCGGATGGTCTTTCAAAGCCTCCGTCTCTCCCTGTAAACAATCCAATCTTTCCAACTTTCAGACGCTATTTCCTATGGCCTAAGATAAAGGTTAAAGAAGTGGGTCTGTTTTAATGTCAATTACCTTCTCAGTTCTTAGTTTTAAGAATATTTTCTGTGCCAAATAGTCTAAATGCTTTCTATAAATCAGTGATTCCCAATCTTTTCTCTCTTGCATCCCATCTATAGCCTCGTCAAGAAAGCCGTCTCAACATATTATAAAGAAAATCTATTTTTTGCTCTTAAATGTTTTACTTTAAAATATGTATGTATGTACAGTAGAACCTCATTATAACGGACCTCATTATAACGGACATCGCTTATAACGGACAGTTTTTTAAAAAAAATATAATAATAATAAAGGATGCATATGTTTATCTGACGAGTTTTACATTTCCAAGCAAGCGATTAAACATCGATCATTTAATGAAAAAAATTTTTAACATGCCCGATGATTCAAAGAATTGAGTAAGCAAACGAAGGCATAACGCTACAAGGAAGGATTCGCAACTTTGTAGCGTTGTTCCTTCGTTTGCTTTCTCAATTCTATCGATCATTTAATTTCGTTATTGTCTGAAATTCCACAAATTGCCGCACACACTCATCAGTTTTTATTCAGTACCGGTAACCTTTGAGTCATGTCGTTAAGTACTTTTTATAGCTAACTATTGTCCTTTCATTGATGTACACCCTGATGCATTACACCGATATAGAATTATTTGTTGTATATAAACCGGACTTTCATTAAAACGGACAACCTTCAGCCCCAATTAGTCCGTTATAATGAGGTTCTACTGTATATGTAATAGCCGAACTGTCTGGGCGGTGGCTTCCTGATTGTCTCTGATGCGTGAATCTGGTTCGAATCCTTGGGCTGGCATGGATGTCTCTTTTCTTTCCTATCTACAGCCATTTGTTAATTCTCTGTCTTATACAATAGACTCTTGCCGCCTCAGTAGTACATAATCATTGGCCTATCCATTGTCCTTAGTAGTTCAAGTATTATGAAAGCACATTTTTAAGCATTTTAGATCCCCTCTCACCCCCCTCCCCTTGTAAGAAAAATAAACAGATGCCTGATCACCCCCCTTCCTTTTTTTTTGCTTACTTAACATTTCGCAAATCAAAAACAATAAATGCCACTGAACTGTAAATTAAAACAGTCAAAATTATATCAATATTTTTAACGCATGAATATTTTTCTGTCTTAGATAAGTATTGCTCTGACCCCCCCTTTGTCAGCAGAAAGAAGCAAAGCTTGAAACTTCCCCCCAACCCTTGCGTGCTTTGAACGGCCACTTAATGTAGAATGGAATACATCTACTTTTGTGGTATATTAGTGATTGCTAAATATCTTAAGCGATTTTTTTAATTTAAGTGACTTTATTAAATAAAACATGAAATTGTAAATTATCATTATTAAAACCAATTGAGATTTTCATAATAATCTTCGAATGCTTTTAATTATTTATTCCATTAACTAATAGCTTCCTTACTATGTCGAGAATGTAAGTGGAAATATTGTTCAAGTTGAATAAATACCTGTATTCAGAGCTGTTTCTAGATGTTCTGCAACCCTAGGCGAGAACTGAAAAATGCCGCCCCCTCCCTTTCACACTCCCACACTCACATTAATTATATATATAATTAATTTTTTTCGTCATTCGGCCGCTTTAAAATCTTGCCGCCCTAGGCGGCCGCCTAGTCTTGCCTAATGGTAGAAACGGCCCTGCCTGTATTTAACAGTTGTCATGGCAGAGAACCTCATTTCACAAAGACATGTAGAAGAAATACCAGGTTTACAAAGGCAAACATTTTATCAACGTAGGATTAAACAAGTAGACTTTCTTCATCTGATACTGAAAGTCACAAATTATTTGTTTTATAATCAAGATTAATGAACGAGTTTAATACCAACCAAATTTTGCTGCCAAATATTGCTTCTTTGTTATATCAGAAGCGTAGCAAGTCTAAACACTCATCTAAACCTTACAGCTAAGAAATTATTTTTTTAGTCACCTTCTTTTCGTCATTCAAGCAAAAGCATTCAAGAAAGTAACTCTGTAATACTGTTATGTGTTTATCTAGTGAATCTCTAAAAGCTAAAAAAAGTAAAAAAGGCGAAATGATGGTGCTGGAAAACAGAATCATATCATAAGAAAGAATAGTAAGAAAATACCCAACATATCATGTTTTTACCTGATACTAAAAAATGATAAAATGTTCGGATTTATTCAAATAGGCAACTTTTGCTTCAGTTAGTAAGTTTTCGTTTTAATATGAATGAAATTGAAAAAAGATGGATATATTTTGGGCGTGGTTCACTTTCTCCGGTATTTATGTCATAAAATATCTTTACATCTACGAGTATTAAAACATAGAATCAAAAGCATCTAAAATTCCTTTAATTTAAAATCAGTGTCTTTTGAAATTAATGATTAGAATCAGCAACAAAAAAATATTAAAAATACTATAAAGAAGAATAGCTAGGATTAATCTCATTTTAATAATTTTAGTGTTAAGACATATTTATTAACTATTTAGTGCGAATAATAATCACTGAATTCCATTTCTTAGTGATTATTCAATATTAAAATATGAGGATTACGGCTTGTTTTTGGTGAATAAATATTTATTTTAATATATAATTACGTCTGAAAACTATTAGAATAAGTATTGAAATATATTGGGTTGGCCAAAAAGTTCGTTTGGTTTTTTTAAGCACGTTGGCTCTAGAAGCGCTTAGGTGTCTTTAACGTCATTCGACACCATTTTGTGAGATTGTATTGTAACAGCTGTCGTATCAGAGTCCATTTAAAACAAAAACTCATCAAAATTGATGACTTTTGTGTCGCCAATTTAATATTGAAGATGGAAGACAATAAGCATGCAAGACTATGTATCTTTGATGACCAGACAAAAACTGTTACATCTTGACTGCGAAGTTCTGATTCATCCACCGTATTCATCAGACATTACACCTTCGGAATTCCATTTATTTTTGTCTTTTCAAAATTCTCTTAATGGGAAAAATTCAATTCCCTGGAAGACACCAAAGGCATCTGAAACATTTTTTTGGTGAAAAAGATAAAGTTTTGGGAAGATGGAATTATGAAGTTGTCTGAAAGATGTCAGACTGTAGTGGAACAAACCGTTGTTCAATAAAATTATTGGTGACAATGAAAAATGTGTATTTTATTTTTACTTAAAAACCGAACGAACTTTTTGGCCAACCCAATATTTCGAGAGAGAATTACATATAACTTTTACTTAAGAAAATATTTTATTTTACAATAAACTTTATATTACATAAAAAAATAGCCTTGATATATAATATTTATATTAATTATTATCTTTACGACAAGTTATTAATTGATCAAGTTATTGTTTTGTTTTTTCTCTATGTAATTAAGTTTAAATAAAAAGAATATATATTATTTTAAATTCGCTTTAATTAATAGTCTTACTAATTTCAGATTCTAGTTTCCGAATAACAGAGAATAGGAATTTAAAACAAAAAGACGTAATACAATTTTAAAAAAATGTATGCTATAATTATTAGTGTTGTCGTTAATACATTTCTTCTGGAACCATCTATTTCTGTCCAAATCCTGAGACGGTTTTTCTTTTGCAGACAGTGAAATTACCGTAACTTCATTGCATAATCAAATCAGATTATCATTAAGTGTGACCCTGATCAAGGCCACAATTCCAAACTGCCCTTAAGAGCACGAGAAGGTCTCCAAAGGTTCACAGTCAAGGTCAGACAATACCTGAACTGATTTCGGCTGATGGTAGAAGCCATCGTTCTCTTAGCCACCCACAAAACAAAGCCAGACAGCTTCAAAAGTAGCTCATTAGTTTCGTCTGTGACGGCGCAGTAATTGTAGCTTATCATCTGTAACAGCAATTATAGGAAGTCTTCGACTTACGGCGCGGTAGGTCGATATGGTCGTAAGTCCGAAATCACCTGTCGATTAGTTACCAATTAAAATGTCTGAATTCCAAGATGTACAGAATTGCTTTGTTATTTTAACTAATTATTTATTTAGAGTGAAATAATGTAATATTTATATTATGACATTTCTATACTATTATAAATAAAAAAACAAAAAAAACCATGAGTGATCAATACATAATCATGATCGAAATAATCATTTAGCATTTTTTTATTTATTTATTTATTTTGGAACCGAATCCATTATTTGAAATAAAAAAAATTAATTTTAAATAATAGGGTTTTGGAGAATGTTATTTTTGTATTAATCGACGATTTGTAGCAAAATAAATTTAATATAAATACAAATATAAGTCGAATACAGCGTTCAGTCTAGAAGAAAATACATACTTTAACTCCAAAGCGTCTGTTGTAAAAATCTGTTATAGATTCCTTAATCCTTCCTTCGTCCCAACGATTAAAAAAGAAATAAATAAATAAAACATCTTCATCAAGTCTGAAGACATGATTAGGGATTAAACAGTCGTTTGGATTTTCGAAATTAAATGGTTTTAAAGTACCTAATATAATTTTTCTCCATTTTTATACTTTCCACTTTATCATTAAAAGTCTTCAAATTTAGACAAAATAATTAAAGTTTTAAAAGCAATACGGAATCTAAATATTTCTTGTCCTATAATCGCAAATGTCTGTGAATTTGTACTCAAATATTATGTCAATACGCGAACACATTGGAATGGAACTAAAAACATGTATGTGAAGAATTGAGTTGCATTGATCTATAAATACGCTCGCTTCAAGACGAAATGAGTCAATTAAGAAAAAAAATCAAATAACTTTTATTGTAGATTTTTTAAGATCTATAATAACAGGTATTTGATAGACTGGTTTTTGCTTTTGTTTTTTTTTCTTTATATCTTTAAAAGTAAATGAAATAGATTTTTCTTTCTATATATATATATATATATATATATATATATATATATTAAAAAAGCAATCTGAAGTAAAATAAAAAAAAAAAAGACTAATAATTTAGAATCAATATAATCCGTCGATATCTATTATAATAAATTTGCCATTACTGCTTTAACAGAGGTCCTATATTAGTTAAGTCATAGATGATGGTTCGATAATCAAAGCTCGTTGAAGGAGGATCTGCGGCTCCTTTATATGTTATGTTTATGTTTTGTTTTTAATTGGTAGTAAAAGCCTATGGATCCTTTTGAATTTTATTGAATTTTCAAAAAAAAAAAAAAGTGATTGGCAACAATATTGTCAATTTCATTACACAGTTTTATAATTGGTGTTTTAATAATAAAAATCAAAAGGGAGGAAGCGATTTATGATTTTTGGAGGAAAAATATGTTAAAAAAATGAATATGTAAAAAAAAAAAAATCCTTATAAATTCAAAGAACAATTAAACTTACCGGGTATGTTTAATTATGTAAAAATTATTTTTTTGAAACAAGGTAAAGTTATTATGAAAAATTAAAATATTAAAATATACGTAGTGAGAATAATTCTGGCATTCAGAATGATTCCGACACTGATGGTAACTGAAATGTAGAATGCCGAAAATTGGAGTATTTAATTTTTATAATATGTTTGATGGTTTATCCGGTGTGTGCTCTCTCAATGTCTAGCCAATAAATTACTACAATAAAATAAGAAAATCAGATGGTTTACAGAAGCTAATAACGAATAAGAATTACAGGTATATAAGTTACATAATTATATTGAAATTATAGATTAATTATATAGTTATTTAATATATGAATGTTTAATCTAATCCCAGATTGATGGCAATGAAACTAAGTATATATAAGGGAATCTATCTCTATACATTTCTTACGTCGTTTATTTGATCGCATGAGCAGTCAAATCCCCTCCTAAGCAACCATTATTGGATAATCTTATAATTCTTTTCGCGCATGGATAAACACCGCGAAAATAAAGCGAGAAAAATCGAGAAACGAGGACGAGCAAATGTGTCAATTCCAAATAATGATATCTCACAAAGCGATAGAAGCAACTTATTAACTGCTTTGATTTTAATTAATAAGGTTTTATTTATTTCGAATGGGAAAATAATTGATTATTACTAGAGACGAAATAAGGTCAATTTTAAATGTTCCTATCTGATAACATCGCAAATTATGAATCAATTTCTACATACGTTTTTATTCTTTTTATTATTTTGGGCATTAAATGTATCTTTATCTTGAGAGATTGAGAATTTCTTTTAGGCAACGGTTTATTTCCTCTGATTTAATCTTTTCGTTTTCATCTTAAATACCCAAAATGTCACATTGCAATTCTGGGTAAAAGATATTTAACAAAATGTTAGAAAGTGATTTCACAATTAATTGTATATTTTGCAATTAATTTGTATCAGCTGCTTTCCATAAAAAAATGTACGAAGGGAATAATAATAATGGCTATAACGATCGATAGTGTTCTTTTAATGATAAGTAACTGAAATGAAAATAAAGTAAGATCACTGTAGACAATCACCTGGTTATTTAAACCCACTTTCGGGGAAATGGACAGCTCCGCAGTGAATACATGCGATGTTGAAAGGAAAAAAAATTAAAAATTATTTTAAGTAAAATTATTATTTTATTTCACGTGAAAACGCACAGAACATGAATTTATTAAGAATAAAATAAAAAGAAAATAAAGTAAGAAGACTGCAGTCAACAATTTGGCACCCAGATCCCAGGTTAATCATTTACCCCTAAATGAGTTTTTCCGAAGTGGAGACCTAGCTAAATCGCTTTCTCGCACCCGCAAACGGTAAATTCACCCCATTTCATCAAAATTCTTCATGTTTTCAAGATAAAATTTGCAAGAATTGCTCGCTTTATTTGACTTAATTTGATATGTAATTTATAACATTTTAGTTTTATAACAGAAGTGGATACAGTAATGCATTTTATTGCTGATATATAAAATTACGCTTGAGAAACACTTCCCGCTGGAAAACTGAAATAAGGTGTTGATATTATCGTATAATGCAAGAAGTAACTGAAAGAACTTGCATCTATTTTCCTTAAAATGCTCCCCTTTTTTTCCTCTCTCTTTTTAAGTATTGAAAACAATACAAACGAAAATCATTCATTTTATTTTTAAATATGCTGAATAAATATTTATAATAATATAAGTAATGCAAATTTTTCATTTTCTGAAAAAAAATAGTTAATTAATTTTAATTATTTCAAAGCAAGCGCAAATTAGTTGCTTTACTGAAACGATTGCTACTTTATTGTTAAGACAACGATAATGTTTTGGGAATTCTTGTCATCGTCACACGTTTATTTCCTTTCTACACTGAAAATACGAAGGTAGATGATATCGTCAAGAAGCATTCACTGGTTCAAACGTTTAGGCAGACACGTGACTAATTTTTTGAGCCTTAAAAGAAAGTCGATTCGAAAATGAGTTTTCATTGCTAGGATATTATTTTATATCCGATTTAAATTTAAGATATTTTCTACTCATAAGAAATGTTAGAAATCGGTGTGGGGAATGAAGAGACAGATTGAGATGAACATTCGAATCTTCCGTCTGCATTTCATCCCTCCTATTATTAGGAGGTGGTTTTTGGTTGTTGGCTGATTGCGGATTTTTTCTTGTTCAACTTCCTTAAAGAAACCTTCAAAATCTACATTCCAATGAAAGTAAGAGGAAGTTCACAAGTGTTGTCTTCGGAGTTGCTTCTCACTGCCAATTAGAAGGGAAGCCTAGTAATTGGAATAGAACGTGTCAATCCACTACAAATGAAACCTTCATTACAATAACATTGACCTCGTTCATTAACAAGTTTCAGTGGTTGTCTAAAAAAAATATTCAATTATTAAAAATTGAGGACATTTTTAAATAGGCCTAAACAAAATTTCAAGCCTAAGATTTATAATATAAATGATAGCATTTAAATAATTATGCTTTTACGCACGAATAAAAGTTTTATGAAAATTGAAAATAATAAAATATATATAAAATTATATTAATAAGTCGGTTATAGTAGAGCCTTGGTTATATGAGGAAATAGTATCAGATCTCCTCAGATATCAGGGAATTAAAAATTGAATATTAAAGATTCTGCAAAAACCTAGTCATCATTATTAAAAATTGACTTCGATTGTTCCTATACATTTCCTGAACTAAAGTCAGTTTAAGAATCAGCTTAATGATTAAGAATTTACATTTAACTGTACAAAAAACACGCGAGAATATGAAGTTATAAAAAAATGTTATAACTTATATGCTCTGAAATCACGTCAATTCCAAACATTAATGTAACAGTATTAAATTTATAGAGTACGGTAAGCTTTTTTAAACGCTACCACCACATGCGAAGCTAACGAACACTGGAATAGCAAATGCTTATAAGCAAAATAGCAAATGAAAACCTTTCAATAGTTCATATGAACGTAACAGATAAAAATCATTTATTTTTTTATTTTTTGATAATTTTTTTACAGTAGCACTGTTTAATTACTTTTTGCTTTTAGAAATGCTGTTAATGGTAAATAATACACTTTATTTAAAGTTTAGACATGAAATTATTTATAAAAACTTACAAAGAAATGACAACATCATCGATAAAATTAAAAAGCGTAAATTAATATACATAACCTTCTTTATAGAAAACATGTTTTAATATCACGACAAAAGAATGAAAATATTTTCACACGATCTGGGAGTCAAATCCACAACCGCATCCCTGAAAACATTATTTTTACGTAGGAAGTCCTTAAGTCAGAATAATTGTTGCAAGTTTAAGAACGAACTGTAGTTCCTTAATGTTTTAGTGATGAGGCATCTCCTTGCAAAACTACCGAGATAAAAGAACTGGAAGAAATTCGTTCAGAGTCTTGGAATGCCAGTACCCGTGAGATTTCGAGCATCCTGGAATTACGCCATTCAATTAATAATAATCCCATTGCAATCCATTGAGCTAAGCTGGATTTATCATGAGAACGTAGCTTCTTGGCTCATCCTTCCATATTTCTTTGGTTACTCTGCACGACGTGGGAGTAATTCCGAATGGCTATAACGTGATTCAAAGCCAATCATGACTTCCATTGACAGCAGAACGATATGGTGACGAATGTGGGAAACAACCCATGTGCAACAATCAATAAGTGGCTACCATTTCAAATCAACTCGACGACCTTTGACCTTGGCAAGGCTGCTCGCGTCTGTCTGACTCCCCCAAAGCAAAAACCCACACAACTAGTGAAAAGCAATCGATACATTGCCATTTATTGTTTCCGAAAAAAAAAAAACCCAAGCTATTGACGGAAAATAACCACCTACAACCCCACCACTATGGTTTCGATAATTAAATAGGAATTGGTGGACTTCACGGCAATAAAAATTAAAATAAACGAGCATTATTTTTAAATCGAAACGTGCTTCCTCTGTCGTTAATTATTAGGGCCCGTATTTTGATAATTAAACAGCTGAGGTATTTATAAATTTATAGGCCTAAGTAT
This sequence comes from Thereuonema tuberculata, assembly GCA_023159025.1. Lineage (NCBI taxonomy): Eukaryota > Metazoa > Arthropoda > Chilopoda > Scutigeromorpha > Scutigeridae > Thereuonema > Thereuonema tuberculata. The sequence goes on from JAFIDM010014012.1 coordinate 62,567,943, forward strand.
AAACTTTATTTTATAAGCATAAAATAAAAAAAGATATGAAAATTCAAAATTTGACTTGGCTATATCTAAAAAGAAGCATCACCATCTAAGTAAGACTGGCGTTCAAACCCCCCACCCCCACCCAAAAAAAAAAGAGACTTCTTTAGTTGATGATGTAGCGACGTCTACAGTAATCTACCCAAAAAAAATCTTAATCTACCTAATGAAAATATCGCCTTTTTTACCGAAATATCTCTAAAACTGACAAAAAATCAACTTAGGCATTTATATGCAGAAAAAAAAAAGCAAAAATATATTATTTGAATCCGATGACCTGAGAGTTTTGTATTCAATTAAAAATGGGAATAAAGATCAACAACAAATGTGAACTTAATAAGGTCTGGGTTTTCTTGATATATCACAGTTTTTCCTTATCTTTATATATAATGTAAAGATAAAGTGATGATGTTTTTTATAAATATGAGGTAATAATATTAATGAGATTTTATAAAATGTAATGTTTTTAATATTATTATCTCATAATTATTGAAAGTTATTTTCTACAAACAAAGCAATTAAAAACATAAAAGGAAAAATACATAATAATTAATGAAGGTTCCTATTCCAAAATTACAGAGAAGTTATACCTTTAATTTCGCTTCTATCTCTGTTGATGCTTAGAATATCTCAATAATTGATTAACGCATTTAAAATATATTTCAATTCAAATATCACGAGTTTCTCCCTAATGTTAAATTTACAGACGTCAAAATTCCTCTCAAATATTTAAGTCACTTTCGTGGTTAAAACAAAAAAAGAAAAGATTAATTGTAAAAAAAGCTTAATGCAGTGGTGTCATTAATTATTTTTTAATGAGATGTATTCTTACTTCTTTAACAACACATGCATCAATCAATTCTATTGATAGAAGTTTAATTATTAAATTCTAGGATAGAATTCTTTCTATTTGAATAATTATAAGAGAATACCCTTTAGCATTAGCTAAAATTAGTAAATCCCTGAGATATTTCAGTGAATTAATTTGTTGAAAATGATTAATAGATCTTAATGGTATTTATGACACATAAATGTCTGCGTAATTTTCAGTTTCAAAAAAAAAAAAAAAAAAGGTGACTGCAAGAAAAAAACGTTAGTTGTATTTTCATTCTGAATTTTATGCACAGTTCCCTCGATTCAAAAGCAAATGAATCATTGTCCTTCAATTTCCTCCCGTAAAATCTATTCCCCGTGTCGTTTGTTGAGACTTCCGCTGACCACTGTCCCCTCCCCCCTCAGTTCCATTGACTATTCCACCCAGGTAAAATCACGCAATGAATCTCTTTGTTTACCCCCACACAGACTTGAGATAGGCTGACATAATTATGACACATCCATAAATCACTTGCCAGATATTTAAAATGAAACACCTGCACTTCTATTAAAAGTATCATGCTAATTGCTACGAAATAGCCTTAGGCCTTGGTGTGGAAGATAGAAAGTACTACAAGTCTCAAATACTAATAAAAAATAACAACCGCAAATAGTAATGAAAATGACTGCAAATTGATATAACTATCTGGTTAACGTAAACTAGAGTAATTTTGCAGTAGCAGAGTTAACTTTGCACCGTAAAAATAGAATATTGAAAAACGTCATGCTTCAATTAAAAAAGTACAGTTATAATAGTCAAAAGTCTTTCCTGTAAATATATCACATGTTAATATCAACCACAAGTATGGGATAGTGTTTGTAACCCTTTAATATGCATCGTATATTAAAAAAAAAGAAGAATAAAATAAATAAATAAAATAAAATTTTAAAACCATATGCCAGTCCCTTCGTTTTTGATCAAAATAAACAAAAACTATTTGACCTACAAAGTTAAAAACTTTGAAATAGATTTAGTTTCGATACGGCGTGTCCTATTCATTTTGAAAGTGATGTTCCCATACAGCAGGTAAGGAGTTGTGGACCAAAAAACACCAAACTGTATTTTGCCCCATGATATCTGAAAAAACTATTATTGGTGCTTCCCAGTAATGTATTCTTCTCTTACTCTCAGTTTATCTTTGAACTGTTTACATTTCCTAGCTTCTCCATATTCGCTTGACTTCAATAACGGATGTTTCGTGTTCCCTATTAAGGGACCGTGCATGTGACTGGTGCTGCCAGTGGCGGCAGAAATTGGAAATATTGTAAGGAGAGCTTCTAACAATAACTTGCTTACGAAAGGTTGCATGCCCATTCTTGCAAAAAATTTCAATAATGGGCAAAGGCAGCATTAATTGCTGCGTTGTTGGATGCAATAGTACTTATAAAATACAGAAAACGTTCACTTTTATTCTTTTCCTGCAAGACCATTTGAATTTTTTATTTTTATTATTTGTAAATAATCTAACTTTTTGTATATTTACATCTTTACAGAAACAAAATTTTATATAATTACCAGTATATCTCTTTCAAATTGTTTTTTAGGCCAAATGGTTCCACCTGGGAGCCAACTAAAAATTCAAAATTATGCAGTCAGCACTTCATTGGAAATGAAAAGTCAATGCACCTACTTCGTCCAAGTTATTTACCAACTATTTTTCCCAATGTATATAAACGAAAACAAGTGCCATTCTTGAGAATCGATTCGGCTATAAATTACTTTGAAAAAGATTTGTAAAAGTAGAAGGGTAACAACAAGCTATATTTTAGAAAAGGAAATATTGCTGCCGCGTCCCAACAGTTGGGACTGCAATAGCCGCCAATGGAGCTGTAGTCGAAATCGGCCATCTGTGCACGGTGCCTATTGTTTTTCTTTTTTGGTCAACGTGCACTGATAATTTATTTATTTGTTTCTGGTTAAAACTACTTTATTTCTCCCTTTTTACCATCCTATGTATTCAAAAATTGGTATGCAACTAAATCCTTTTTTTTTATTACTTGAATTAATTTATCTTTTTTTTTTTTCTTTGTAGTGTAAAACTAACGCTGATGGTACAAAGTGATTTCAGTAAATGTCATCGTAAGTCTAAAGAAATACAATCCTCGAATTTTTATATATCGGTTTAGCTTTGGAATAATTTTTCCAGAGATCTTCATTGATATCTGTACGACGCACAGGTGATGCCTCATCCAATTATGGTAATTAATGCTTAATAGCATTAGCTTGTATTTGTATTTGACAACAAGGCAATCTGCCTTGCGTTTGAATGTCATTAACATAAGCGATCAAAACCATAGACTCCACAGTAATGGAAGATTTCCATATTGTGCTACAACACGTGGAATAAAAATATGAAAATCATTGAAGAATTCATTTTGACCAAATCTAAAAGCAATGCCTGAAACTTATCATGTTTATGGAGGAAAACATACAACTTGAAAGATAAAAGCCTACAAGAAAAACTACGCTTAAATACGAAGTTCTCAATTTTAACAATGTGTATGTTAAAAATAATTATCTTAAAGATATAGCCTATAAATAGAAAGTAAAATGTATACAATCTGAACGAGTCACAACAAAACTACATCCTGATAGATAGGTGTAGAGATCTATCGCTTTAATGTAGGCAATAATATCAAATACTACACACGTGTATCAATGTGACTTAAATGATACGGTAAGGTACTCATTTATTATGGTACCTGATTCTCCAATACTCAATTCTCGGATTTTTCTCACAATTCAAAGTAAAAATTCCTGAAACCGATTTGGACGAAACAAAAATAATTTATTTCTCCTCCCATCTTTTTTTTTTACCAGTCTTCGAAGTTTTCCTCAACAAATCTGTAAATGGACAGAGATTCTAGGGAGACTTTCGATCCAATAATGGAACTATCTATTATGAAATGGAAGTATTTGAAATATATCAATTGGCAATCAGCAAGTGGACCTATAATTTGTAGCCAATGATACATAATTTATACGAAACCATTTTGCACGCAACTCAAACATTTCATTCGTGAAGAATGCAGATCTATTTGCATTTTTGGTAAGAATTCCCTGACTGTGTCTTCCTCTTCCTCGTCATAAAAACAGAGAGAATCTGAATGTTTGATTTCAGTTCAACCAGAAGAATGACTTTAAAAGAATAATTGACATATTTAATCTTGCTTTTGGTGAGTAAATGTATTAAGTGATCTTTAAGAAGTTTTTAGAAACTCTCATTTAGCTCAGCAATTGCACATTACTAAGGAATCGGTTTTACTTTGAAGGTAAATGGATTTTTTTTAAAAAAATAATGAAATGAATCTTCTAATTTTTGCTTTTCTTTTTATTTGAAGTTGATTTAATCCAGACGTAATGTAAATCTTAGCTTCCCTAACGGCCTGTTTGTCCAAATATTCTAGTTAAGTATTAGCACTTGTTGCAACTTAACTGGATCCAATTGGACTTAATTCAGGATTATCTTACGACTATTTGGAGAAACCGGACGTTCAAGTTTACTCGTAATGATCATTTTTTTATGAGATATTATTTTTGATTGTCAACTAAGTCAATGTGTGAATTCAATCTTTACATGTCATTGTAACATGTCATTGTAACAGATAACCATTAGACTCTTTCCATTCAGTAAAGCATCATTTTATGCGAGATTCTTAAATAATTTTATTATTATTGGTGTTATTAAGTGAACAAACAGTGACATTAATAGTCAATCATTTCTTCATAGCAGCCTATTAGTGAGAAATTTTGGAAATAAAAATTAAGCAATTCCTTACAACAAAATTTTGTAATTTTGATTTCGTACCTATAAAAATTTATATAAATTTATCCATTGGTTGCAATATTGGTTGATAAGAGAAATCAGATATTTTTACAATTTTTAAACTGTTCATTCTATTCCAAAAAAATAGAACATTTTTTATGTACAAAAATATATAGGATTTTTTTAAATAGAGAATGATGCATTTACATTTCTACAGTATAATATTACAACCAATAAATGAATTTCAATAATTTTGTTGCAAAGAAACTTTGTCTTTTTCTCAAATTGTTTTTCATTAGAAAGAATAATGAGAAATTTCATTTTCTTTGTATTTCGCAGTTTTCTTCTATTCGGGAGATGAATTACTTGCTTCTATTTCAAAAGTGGAACAATCCATTTATCTTTTTACGATCCCAATACAAAAAAAAAGTAACCACTTACAACCATGAATGAAATGGCCCCCCTTTGAGAAAAACCTCCCTCCCTCAACTCCTCCCATTTGTTCCGACTGAATACCCCCTTTTTACCTTCCCCAATAAATCGTTCAGTTTGTTGTTACACAGACGCAGGATGGGTCTACTATTCTTCTCAGGGGAGGGGGAAGCGATTTCCGATTTCTGCTGATCGCGGTAGGAGGAGGGGAGGTGTTTTGTCCAAAAAGGTAGCCGTTAATGACTCGCGGCGGCGATCCCAGAATGCATTTGGCGGTGCAGCAACCATCTTCAAGGGCAGTAGAGAAATTCTCACCGGAACTTCCTCTACGCCATTAAGAGGGGGGAGGAGAGGCAGTCACGCTAACCATCCCAGCCGCAAAACTATTCTCTGACCTGATTCCTCAGTGGAATCAACCATTTATTGTTTCAGGTTTTTTAATGATTGAAGTTTTTAAAAAGTAGTAACTTCAACGTTTAGGAACAACATCATTAGATTCATTCATTTTTTAACAAAATTTTTGTGAAACGATTCTTTTTATTACACTTTAAATAAATAGGAAACATAATAGGCAAAAAATTAATTCATCAAAACATGTCGTAACCTCTTAAATTTGAGTTGTTGATTCACTTCAGTAGCATCTCTGCTATCCAGGGAAGTTGAGAGTCGTGACTTTCAGAAAGAAAAAAAAAAACTGGGGCTTTGCTTTTCTCCAGTGACATCAGAAAATTGATGTTTTTCTGTTATTTACTAATTACTTCTTAACTCTAAATAATTAACTAACTAATAAGAATAAGTATTTATATTTATGTAGTGCTTCTATATTCCGTCAATCACTACACCTACATTGATGTTTATGATGTTTATGATGTTTAAGAATTAGGGAGTTAGAGAATCAAATGAATCCATTGTTAGATTGATCATAACCTTTGCTAAAAACTATTAATTAACATTGTACATTAAAAACAGTTGTGTTTTTTTTTAAGTTTTTGTACTGCGACGTAGCAAACACATAAACTGGAAATTTTACACAGTGTTTCAATCCTATTTTTTATTTTATTTTATTTATTTATTGAGATCTGAGTTAGTCCATCTTTGGATAGTTGCTATATTTCTAATAGTCAACTAATAAAAAACTGATCCACTAGGACCAATACTTTGATTTTCAAATGATGGCTCTGACATCAATTTGGTTCCGTAGGGTACATGATCATAGGAGCATCACCTAAAGTACTATCTAATCACACAAAGGGAATGCTATAATTTCATTTGATTTAATTTAGGACAATCAAAATCAGTATAAACGTAGTGAGACTTGAAGGAAACTTACTTTGTAACGAATCAATATAGAGTATCTGTAATAATTGTAAATGTACAGGTGTCTATCAAGCAGTCAATGTATCTAAATTTGTCGTTTACAGATCCGAAATCTGACATTAAAACAATTATCAGTACAATTATTTACACGTACAATTTTCAGTAATAATTAATTTCCTTCAATGCTTTACTACTTCCATTAAATAGGCCTACTCCATAAGACTAGAATTTGCCGCGATGGACAATGTGGTGTAATTGAACTATCCTGAATTCAATTCCCAAGAAACATCGAGTTACTTTAAACAATTTTCTTTATTACTCCAATTATTTAAATATAAATTGCTGCATTTTTATTGTAATGAAAATAATTAATCAAACCTTCCCATAAATATAGTTACGAATGTTGCGTATGAAAAGTAGAATTTTATCGAGTTCAAAACTGACTTTTAAATATTTTTTCTTCTTCTTTAAATAAGCCAATATGTCCAGTTTAATCAGAAGTTCCTTTAGTTCCAACAAAACCTCCAGTGTTAAGCACAGATCAGTACGTCCCAGAAGAAATAATTTGAAAGTCGGAGTTGATCCCAATAAATAGTGCGTTGATGATGATCTTCATCCAGGACTTCATGAGCTTCTTAGCGTATCTATCTCAACGGCTTACTTTCCCTTTTCGTAGACGAGCATCTTGTAGATCTCAGAGCAAAATTCTGAAAAGATCAATTGCGAAAGATCAGCAAATATCATTATTTTTATTTTTACTGATCATGCAGTAAGACTATACGAAATGCAGCAAAAATGATCAAAGAAAAAGCATTGTTAATCACTAATAATTAATTACAAATAGCACAGAAGATCAAAATACAGTGAAGCTCGGCTATAACACGGTTGTTTATATCGCGAATTCGGATATAATGCCATTTGGTCTTGGACCTTTTTGGAAAAGGTGTATAATTGTAAAATTTACCATATTTTCGCCATGTTCACCACCCGGATTCAAGAACTAAAAAGGGATGTGGCTGTCTCGAAGAAGCAGAAGACCATCAGCGACTTTTTCAAGAGGGCCTGAGAATATGTCTATATTATGTTTTGTGCATTAGTATTACTGTAGTTTACAAACTGTTGGTACAGTATTATTTTTTATGAAAATAAAATCAAAGGTATAAATTAATATGATTGTTTCCTTATTTTTTACAGTAATTGAGAGACTATATCCACCCTAATGTCATGAAAATGCATAAAATATATATTTTTAAAAAATACCAGAATCACGGACTTTTTCGTTAAACCAAAATACCGTTAAGAAAAAAAATACTGTACGAAGATCTTGGCTAATACAACCCAAAGTGTTGAAAAGGTAATGATTTATAATTATTTATATAAATACTGTATAAAATTCTCACATCGCTCTGAATGATGTAGGTAATCGCGAAATGACAATTTTAAATCGATTTGGAATCGTGTGGGCGATAATAGGATTCGAGTATACGACATTTAACATCGCGAAGTAAAAAAAGCTCGGGCAGATCGCGATCTTCGAGATCTTGGATCCGAAAGATCGCGATATAACAGAGCTTCACTGTAGTTTAACAGATCAATGGCGGTGTGCACCAAACTTAACTTACAGGACTGCTATTTGGACGGAGCTAAAATTAGTGGGGGGTGCTGCTCCACAAAAATTTTAGCATATGTTTTAAAATCGTGTGAAAGGAAACATGTATAAAAAGAAAATTTATTCAAAAACTTGATAAATTTCTTTTTATATATGTTTGTTTCCTTTTACACAATTTTAAAACAAAGGCTAAAATTTTTGTGGAGCAGCACCCCCCACTAATTTTAGCTCCGTCCAAATAGCAGTCCTCTAAGTTAACTGAGGTTTGGTGCACACCGCCACAAATCTTATAAATAATAATAATAGGAATGTTATAACAGAAAGAATCAAAATTGCATCTATCAAATTGATGGGTTAACAGAACACAAACAAAAATCATTGGAATAGATACAGTCTTATCAATAAAAAATAAAATGTAGGGAAAACATGAAATTTCTGGTATAAGTAAAGAGCAAAGATACTAACCAATAACTTTTCTAAAGAATGTACGTTACTTTTTTAATATAAATACTTAGTTTAGCTAATAATTTTAGTTGATACAATTTTAGCTACAACCATGTAGCCAAGCCTGTGAATGAAACAGATTATTAAAAATTGATTAGAAAAATTAAAATAAATATTAAGACTACGAATAAATGAGGCACTGGACTGGGGTCTGGAGGTACCCGGTTCAATTCCAGGCAAAGTCTACTTTGTATTACTAAAATCATTATTTAATTTGTGAATAGCCATAGAAGATCATTATTTTCTTTCAATCATTTAAGTTAATTTTCTGTTGGAAACGTGAATATGTTCATCGTTATTCCTGCAAATTACGAAAGTTGTCAGATAACAATACCAATACGATGTTATAAAGTAAAACTAACGCTAAAGCACCAGTCAAGTCTTCTTTATTTATTTATTTTTCCATTTTAAAAATGTTTCTTACTATGAGTCATTAATTATATGGGACAAACAAAAGCGTATCTAAAGAACTGCATATACCTTTTTTTTCCCGAATATGTAGTTCTATTTAATTGTTTTTTTTTAGTTTGTATCTGCATAATCCTAAAAAAACTCTGTATTGATTAAAAAAACCAATTGATGACTTCGATATTAAAAATAACCTTTCAATAATGATTGATTAGCCGTTTTTTGTCCATAATTTCTCGTGATTTTTTTTTTTTTTTTTTTTGAAATCATTTGTTCTTACAATACTTTTTTTTTTCAACTTGAGTGACGTTTCTTGAAGAAAAGATGTTTCTTAATATTGAGTGAAATTTTAATATTGAAAGAAGACTTTACTATTTTGGTTTTTAACTATTATTTTAAATATCCACCCTATTCTGTTTTTCTTCTTTCAATAATATATTTGTATCTTGTGTTATTATTTAAATTCAAATGTATAACATCAGTAATAATAAAAATACAAGGTTTTGAAACTTTTATATTTGTTTTAGTTTAGTTTTGTTTTTAGCAATGGATGTATAGCTCTTAAAACAAAAACACACAAAAAAAACCTACTCTTTGAAAACTTTTAAAAATCATTTAGCGTTTATAAGTTACAATAAAACAAAGACATTACTTTTTTTTATCAAGATTCTATTAAATAAGAAATCAATCATTCTGGGAAATGATGGGTATAGGATAAATTATCGCCAAAAATGAAAAACAAAGAAGTTTTCATTAAATTGTTTCAGTTAAAAAGCTTGTTAAAGTAGAATTTCAATGTTTACAGTCTGTATTTGCAAAAGCTCAGACTTTTTTTTTTTTTTTTTTTTTGGATATGGTTTTTTAAAGTAAGTGTCTTGGAGATTTCTTTGTGTTATATCTTAACTTCTTCTTAATCTCATTGAAAACCATTTCATATAATGAGAATGAAATTGCTTTCCGTAGCCTTTAGTATCACACGTGAAAAAGCCTTTGACTATCTACAGGCAGATCCCCGTCGCGTGTCTACAGGCGAGGACACTGTTAATTTCGTCTTCAAGTCCATTGGCAACAAGAGAAAAAAATGCTTAAGATAATAGAAAGATAATAGGTAGTATTTGGGCATTGAGAAGGCTTTGCAATTAAACTGTGTGAAAGACAGTTGCTATGTAATTTCTGCTATTTTTATCATGAGTTTTATATTATTTAGAGAATATCTGCACTCAGATGCTGAAATATCAGTGAAAATTTAATTTAAAAAGAATATAAAAATCCATAAAAAAAAAGAAAAATTCGAAACGACTTGTTTTTCTAATGTTGGTCAGTCTTACTTCTTTAACTGACCTTCCTTGGAATTGGTATTTCTTCTTCTTTTTTTTTTTAACTAGGGAAATAAATCATCAAAATTGGTTTCTTGTTATTTAGGTAAATAAAGAATTTGGCCTGTATTTTTAAGAGGGAAGAAACAATTATATTTCACAAAAAGTGCAACCAAAACAACAAAAAGAAAAAGAATCAACAATATTGTTAAAAATATTTAAGACTTAAAATGTTCATTGTGGATTATAATGTGGATTATAATGTAGATTATAAAGTGGATTATAAAGTGGATTACAATGTAGATTATAATATGGATTATAATGGGGATTGTAATGTGAAATCTATCTCTCAGCAATCATTAAATTTATCTACATCGTGGACGATATCAAAGTAAATCCACTGAAGAATTCGATATTTTAGTTTAAACCAAACAACATTATAAATTGACTTTTATTTTTAGTGGTGTATTACAAAAAAAAGCTTTGTTATATTATATTAGAATTACTGATAGCTAAAACAAAAGCTTAAGAAAGTGAAAACTAGCTCTACAGTTTTATTTAGAAAAACCACCAAAAATGAAATTGGTTAGTTATTTAAAAAAAAAAAAAAATCGAGAACATTTCAACATGTAATTGAAACTGCGTTAATATATAAGCTATATTTAATTTTGTAAGATTGATAATTTTGTAATAATTTTAAATTGTATTTTAAATCTTTAATACCAGATTTATAGAACCCAATTAAAACAATCGGGAGGCCAAATACCTTCTAGTTATTCCTTCATTTAGTTGCACACCTGGCTAATAACGTTTATTTTACGTAATTAAACCAATTAATGCGGTCATTACAAATTATATAATACCATACGTAAACAAAGTGATTAAACGTTTTGCTGCAATTGATTCACCGATTAAAAGTGGCGTAGAAACTGAAATTTTTAGTTTTTATTTATCTATAAAAGGTTTATTCTAATTTTAAATTATTGATCTACTTCAGTTAATTTAATGTTTAGAAATTTACTATATCTGAGTAATGCAGCAATTAACAGTTGCTCACTGCTAATGAAAAATGTTAATTAAATAACTTGTATCAAACTGTCAGTTTCTACTATCACCTGGTCAAAGGTACAATACCCTCCGGTCAAAGGTACAACACGTAGTTGTATTTTTGACCACAAGGTATAGTTTTTTTGTAAAATAAAAATAAAATACCTATACTCAAAATATATGTTATACTCAAAATATAACATATAAAACACCTGCAGTTGATGGCAAGATGAGTGAAGATCACATAAATCCATTCAGGTAAGGATTTACTTGAGTACAAAAAATTAGAAAATTCATTTAGTGAAAACTGGTCAAAGGTACAACACCTTCCCCTATGTCATGAGTAGAAAAATGAACTATTTGATATTTTCCAGTTAACGTGCATTTAAATTTTATATTAATATATTTGGGACTAGTAGTGGGCCTTATTTGGAACAAGGGTTCCTAATAAGGCGCTTCAGTTATGTTTTCCAAAACTGTATTATTACAGAAAGAATTTCAAATGCCACTAATTCTAAATTCACTTTTTCATAACAGCACACCTTAAACTACCTTTCAAGACAGTTTTCAGAATTTTCACTCTTGCAGTAGAAATGTAAAAAATATTTAAACGTTAGGTGAGCCTTATTTGGGCAACCTACCTTACTTTGCAACTCTACTGAATGTTGATCGTAGGATCTCTTTATGGAGGAACAGAATTTTGATTTTTTTTTTTTTTTTTTTTTGTCTACATTTTACAATATCATTTCGAGTTTCCTCATATTTTTACTCGGATTTTACTGTATCATTATGATTGAATCTTTAATTTTTTTTATTATTAAATGTAGTTAAGAAAATTAATGCTGTTGAAATTGAATGACCCACTGTTAACGCCGGAAGTGATAAATATTTTATAGGATTTACAACATTTCAGCCAAGTTATAAATCAAAGGACTTCAGAACAGTTACAATAATGAATAAATTTCAAAAAAGCCCGTTTACGTATTCTTATTTATCAAATAGAAATGAAACAAAGAATTCTACACCACTAAATTGCTCTTGTGCAGAATCAGAGAAACATTATTTTATTTTATTTTTATCCCATTTCAAGCACCATGAACTCACCAATGCCTTCATCTCAGTTTACTTTCAATAATTTTTACTAGTTTTTTTCGGCGCAATTGACGTAATTTTGTAACATTCAGTTGTCTATTCGGAAGACCTCCTCCTTATCTTTAATCAATTGAAATGGAAATTCTTACCTTTCCTTTATCATCGCATCCTTTATCAATCATCTTTTGTTGTTGTTTTATTTGGGGAAGGAAGTGGTTGTCTGAATGAAAACTAATTTTTAGGCATAAAAAAAAATAAGAAAAATTAATAACTATTAAAACGGACAAACTAAGTTCTATCTGAGTGGTAATGTATTTTTTATTAACAGCTACCTTTGATGCTATTTTTAAGACTAAGTTTAATGGGAGTAGCTAAAATTTTTAATCCGAGTTAAGTAATTTAAAAAGTTATAGATTTCGAATCAGTCCTCTATAAAATCCATTAAATGAGTTGACTTTTTTCTGTTGGCAGGTTTGGAACGTCTTCAGTGTCTCTTCATATTATTTACTTATTGTTTTTATTTAGAAAATTGCAAAGGTTTGTCTAATTAGCAAAGATGCCTCCAACAATCAAACAACCGATACGAAATAAAGACCAATCAGATATAGGTGGAAAATTTTTCTAAAAAATACTCATAGAACGAAATACTTGGTACATTACTAATTATAACTGGATATGTCAACATCAATGTGGCTTTGAGAGAGATTAATCTTCATAATAAGCTGTATATGAATTAACAAAATACATAAGCGATGGACTTAATGAAAAAAAAAAAAGCAATGCAGTGATCTTAAGATATAACAGGTTCATTTGATAATGTTATTGTAAATCAGTTAATGATATTAGGATGCCTAACAAACTACTGAAAATTATAGAAAAACCGACAGAAAAGTAAATTTAAAATCACAAGGACATATCTATGAAATCACAGCTTAACAAATCCTGTCCACAAAGTTAAATCCTATCACTTCTCCTCTGGAATACTGTAAGTTAACGATTTACTAGCGGGAAGGGGAATAACAAATATTAAGATAGTCTTATGCAGATGAATAACAGTAGCCTGCAATTTAAAACATATTGAAGACAAACTGAGTGAGCTTTGAAATGTGTAAGTGGATTATGCAAATAAATTACAATTCAAGAATAAAACCAAAAGCAATGCTTTTTACCAGAAAATGTAAATATATTCGTCTACATTTATGCTATAAACATCCAACTATATCTTTCAATGATCACATCACAGACTAGATCGATTCATTTAAATATAATATCAGATGTAAAATTTTACTATAAGAAGCATTTTGGCTACAGTATTAAGAAACTGTTAGTCAATTTTTAAGATGTGCAAGATGTACTTGAGATTAATTTTATTTACAAGTAATCTTATCAGAACTATTTGTGTTCAATACAACCCTTGATACAAACTATGCAGCCTCCTCCTGTAGGAATAGGAAAGTATAGAAAATCAATTGTTTAAAGTACACAGAATCTTTATATTGAAGATTGCTAAAACACGCAAAACTATCAACTGAAGCTCTTCTGGTTCTAAAATTCTGTCTTTACCTCATCCATCCAACAAAGAGAAGTGGACTTTACCTCAGAACTAATAAACTAAAATCTATACATAAAACTATTAAATGGAAAATAATAAATAAAGAGGGAATCTGTATCATTTTGACCAAAGTTCCATCTAAAAGAAAACCTGTGAATATCAGTAGAAGCCACTAATATACAGATGGTTCAAAATCAGAGAAAGAACAGATGCCATTATGTATATATAAAAAAAAAATAACCAAAAAGTCCATACTGGAACATGCTTTAAGATATAAATTTCCAGGTAACACTACCATCTTCCAAGCTAAACTAACTGCAATCGAACTTGCAGTAAAATGGGTTTGAAACTTACAAAAAAAAAAAAAAATCAATGAGTAAATGTGTACTCTCAATCATCACTTCAAGCATTAAAGGACCACAACAGCAAAATAACAATGGTGCAGGAATGATATAAACCAATGATCAACACAATGCGTAACAACATAGAACTGTTCTACGTTCCAGGATATAAGAGAATCTCTGAGTAAAAAGAGGCCAAACGTAGAGGCAAAGGCAGCAATTGAAAATGAAAGCCTCACTTCTAATCAGCCAATGTTATTCCAAACACGTGATTAAAACAAATATACTGAATCTGCCACTTGAAAAATGGAAAAACGCCACTAAGGGCAAAATAACCAAAAACGTCTTTCCTATTTCTCAGGCATTATCCTCATCAATTATGAATTTCAGTTATACAATAAGTCAATGGCAATTTCAATACATATCTGGCAAAGTATAAACTATCACACAGTGCCTTTTGTAGGTATAGTACAACAAAAAAAAAGTCGGTACAACATTTATTGTAATAGATCAAATTTGGAATCTAAGGTAAATGAATTAATCTTAGCTTTTGTCTTACAATTACACATGGCCTTGCAAAGAACACCAACTGATGCCGAAATCTGCATTTTTTTATATTTCCAAAGTTTTATAAACTCAGTAATATATGTTGATTAATTCACCTTTCGAATGTCAATTAAGCACTAGAAATATGACATCTCTTATTTTATTTCTCTTATTTTATTTCTCTTATTTTATTTTTTCTATTACTAAGATATATAATTAAGCAATGAATTATCTTAAGTGTTATAGAAGTGCACTTTGAATAAACTTTATTCTATTATTTATCGACCATAAGTGAGGAGCTCCAATTGGTTTAGTCCAAGAATATCCACAGGATTTCCTTGGAAAGATGGATTTCGACTTCATGGACTGTATTTAATGGGTTCTTTGATGCTTTTCTATGTCATTTCAATCATGGAATGCAAAGTCAAACGAACAAAGAATACTTGGAAGAAGGAACTTCTTATCCCATTGTCTCAAGGGAAAACTCAATGAATGGAAACTTTATTTTATTGTCACCAGGTGGTTCCTAGTGAACCAAAGCGACAGAGTCGGAAGTGACAAACACTTTCTCTTTTTTGCTTCGGTTTCATCGCTGAAGAAGTGTTTCTGTATCCTGGGGCTGTGAATCTCCTAGGGTCACGCGGGAACTGGGCATGGAACGCTTGAAATAATTTCGGAGTTTAAGAAACTGTAATGCTTCAATGAAAGTGCGGCAACAAGATACCAACAAGAAAAAGATGAGCGTGAAATCAAATAAAATACAGTATTCGTATCCTGAAAAAGAAACCTCTTTTGAAATCTAATAAAGAAAAGCTGATGAGAAGATTTAATTGGGTATGAAAGAAAAAATACGGAGAACTGCAATTAGTGGTAAAGATAATGCCTTTTTATTCTTATTAGGACAGTGAAAAGATTTTCCAACTCAAACTATGTTTTGTGTTCAAATAGACAAAAACTTTGTTTGTTTTTTCAGTCAATGCTTCATGAAATGAAAAGAATTGGAAACGGCCGCTTATCTTATAATAGTATTTGTTCCATTATAAATATATACAATAATATACATATATTATATATATATTCTTTTGCAATACGACAGACTATAATATAAGAAAAAGAAGAACACTGAATTGTCAAAAAAAAGTTATAATACCCTATGTTAAATAAGAATAAATAAGTTAAATAAATTTAACTTAACGAGCAATCAACCTCTCAATTACAGCTTTTGTTAATTAACTATTACTGTATTTTTTTATAAGTACACTTATTTTCCCCCTAAGATAATCAATAAATTTAGTAATTACGATCTTTTCACTAATGTCTACTATATGCACTGAAATTGCTACCATTTGATTACTTTAATGTTTCTTGATCATTGACAACGAAGTCACATAGCTTTTTAGTCATATAGGCCTATCTTTTTTTTTTTTTTGCGCCAAATTTCAAAGTTATTTGAAACTACAATAAAATAATTCAATATGTTATCAATGTGTTCTTCCTTTTTGATACATACAATACAATATTAATAACATAACATGTTATGAAAATCAGTGATAATAATGTTAACTCATCCTGTACTACTCAACGACTCATGAAATAACATTCTTACTACAATACAGAAAGATCATGATGAAATAAAGAATGTTATTTCATGAGTCATTGAATGGTATATGATGAGTTAATGGGTCCGAAAAGATGGTTTCCACAATAATACTCGTATCTTCTTCAAATCATTTTTTGGCTTAATCGTTTTTATAAGTATTAAGTCCATATTTCCTTATAATCTCTTCTCTTCTAGTTGTCATATTATTATAAATAACCACATCTTACATCTTCATCTTTTTTGTATTTATATTATTTGTAATATTAAAATTAGTCTCAGGAAAAATTAGCATCGTCCTCACATCATAATAAAATCGTAAATAAACAACAATAAGTTTTTCTTAACGTTTTCTCATTTCTCGGAATCTCAGTTTAGAATTTTTGTCTACGTGTGTTTCTTCTTGCTACGAGTCCTTTCCAATTTGAACCATCCTCTTTTGCTGCTTTTTTTTTTTTTTATAATTATTATAATTGAAACTAGTCGTATGTCTTTGTGTAATCTCTGCATTTCTTTCTTGGTCAGTGTCCAAATCTCCGCCCCATAAACGAGGCCTGGTTAAATACCTTCGCTTTTAAGCCTAGCAATTTAATTCCATTCACTTAGCTCTGTGTATCTCAGCCAGTTATCTCTTTGGTTTGCTTTGTTTACCTTCCTTCAGTCTCAATAGCTTTTCCTGAGAATACTTGAAAAGATGTTCTCGTTGAATGCAGTTGGAAGGTCAGCCACCTTCTCTTCTGACTCAAGCAATTACGGTTTCATTAGGACAAATCGCCGGAAGCTCGTATTTGTTGCCAGCAGAGACATACAGCTTGAGTGAGTAGCCACTCGGCCGACTCGCACTGGCGGTAAAGAACCGATAATCCATACCAGCCAAAAGAGTTTCTCTGTTCTTTCAATAGATTAGTTTTCGTTGATACAGAAATAGCTTTACAGCACTAAATAATAGCAAAAGGATTTAGAATGTTGTTACAAACTCTCGTTAAGAGTTTTCTTAAGAATGCAAATGTAGCAAAAGTTGCAAAGTTCAAATCTAGAAAGGTACAGTCAAACTTCGATAATTCGAAGTTGAAGGGACTAGAGAAAAATTTCGAAATATACAAAAATTCGAATTACATATCCCACGATCAAAGATTTAACACAAACTTTATCTAAGAATACTGCTACATTTTTTTTCATTAAACCAAAATTTTTTACAAGCTTAATTATTCATCACTTAAAAAAAGGAAAGGCAGATATTTTTAATTGCTTCGTTGAATGCAATCTTTCAGTCATAGCATATGATTCCAATCTATCAATTGATACAAAAATAGAAAAATATCCCTCGCTTTTGTTTTCCTTGGAAAGACCGTTAAAATAAATAATGCACCTTAGCTGAGAAAAGTCTCAGGAACTATTTTTACCGTAATATTTTAAGGACAATCGTATGAAAAATTCGAATTATCCAAAATAAAATTCGAATTATCCACGATTTTTTAACATTATTTTAATACAGAATTCTAGGGATCGAGCAAAAAATTCGAATTATCCAGAATTTCGAATTCAAGAAGTTCGAATTATCCAAGTTTGATTACTAAAATTTCTGGATATGGTAAGCCTAGACTTCTCTATTCTGCTTTTTAAGAACTTTCAGGAAATCGCTACGTTATGTAAAAAAAAGCACTGAAATTAGTGCCTGTACAGCAATAGTTTATTTTAATTTTTACATGTGCCAAATCCACGGTTCAATTTTTTTTTAAAATTACGAAATCAAACATATTAATATAACTAAAAAATTATAATTATTAAAACTAAAAAATTATAATACAGATGGCGGAAGAATACGCGATATCATTGAAGTAATTAGGCTGCAAACAAAGGTGAAACCATGGTGACCAACATCATCCGAGAGGGCCTCTCTGGTCCTAAACCTATTTCTCGTTTTATTAAGGATGGAACGCTATTAATCTGAAAATTTTCGAATAATAAAATTGTCTTACGAAAGGTGAAACGGATTTCGAATACTTTTTAAGAAACATGCGAAAGAGTTCCAAGTAAATCTCGAATTTTCTTAAAAACTACCAATCACTTTTATTCCTAATATGCATTAACGAATCGTTTTCTTCCACAAAACTTGAAATTAGCCCTAATTCCAAAGGTGAGATTTCGTTAAAAACTACCGATGTTTCAAGTAAATTCATTATTTTTTTACCTTTAGGCCTGAACTCGAGTCCTATTTGCCTCGTGAATTTAGATAAATTTCGAGTCAAACAGGAGTAATAATTTAGATGTATTTTTAAAATATAATTTCGTTGATTTCTATGAGAACTTCTTTTAACAATATTTAAATTCAATCTATCTTTCCTTACTGTAGATTTCGTAAATTTATCTACCTACAATTAATATAAAATATTTTACCGTTCTGAATTCAGTTGAATGTTCTGGACTCCATTTTCAAACCTTGTTTGTCGTCCAGTCGTTAAATAAGAAAAGAACAAATTTAAACGAAGTAGTCTTCTTTGTGGTGCATAATGAATTCCTAAAATTTCATGATAAAAAATGATGTTCCATGACTTATCACGATCCTGTTTCTAATGAATTTAACTACTTGAAAAGGAAGCGAAGAAATAAGAACACCTGACGAACTCCGTTGGGCACGAGAATTAATAAGAACATTCATTAGCATTGTTAAGCTTTCATTGTACATCACATGACGTATCAATTATTAGCATGTGCAGAAGTGCAACGCGTAACGTGGAAATTTATTGTTTATGAAAGTTTTCTATTTTCTGTAGGTTTAAAAAAATAGGCCAGAGCCAGGTTACGAAAATTTATCACAATAACCAAATAGATTACCAATAATATAGTTTATTTCGTATCTATTTTATTGCTTATTATCTATTATATAGATTTATTTCATCAAAGAATCAGGAACAGTTAAGAAGCTCAGAGATAAAGTGGTCTTCTCAAAATAAGATTTATTAATAATTTCAACAATCCCAAACAGAAGCTGTACATTTACTGTACTTTCTATTAACAGGTGTTATTTTCGTCTATTAAGTTTACTTTTTATTCTATTTTATTTTTTTTTATTTTAAGCATAGCCCTCATTTTAATCATTTTAATCAGAGATATTTTAGATTTAAAGATCTTTAGCCAAACATATAATATTTATTAAAGTTATTATTAATTATCGTTATTAATTTTGTTGTTCCATTTTTCTTGTTTATTTTTGAATATTCTTAAAGTTGAAACTTACAAGTTAATTAAGAAACACACTAAGGATATTTAAATATTTAAATACAATTCTTATCCTTAAAAATTTAAACCATCATGAAAAACTTTACTAATCCATTGTCAAATGACTAAATATTTAAAATACACAAGTGGAAAATGACCCTGCATATATTTTTTGCAAATTAACCCTAAGATCTTCATTGAATACGAACTGCTGGGCTCTCTTACACAGCTCAGTATCACGAGGTGAATTTTTTACGGGACACAGAGGGCAGGTATTCCTATTGTAAACTAATGTAACTATTTCATTGTGCGATAAAATGTCTTTTAGGTCAGACATCTCGAATCATTATTAGTTCATGGAAACAGCAAAGGGCGAAGACACTCTCCCATAAAACTCATAATGCACCAAGGAAACTGGTAGAAGAGTGACTGAGGGAGTTCGCTGCTCTGATCTTTCTAATCTTCGTCTAAATTACAGGAAATGGTTGTTGGTTACGTCTCTCAGAAGAACATTATTCAGATGCGTTACAGCTATGATGCAACAACAAGTTACATAACTAGTAATGAAGAGCCCAAATGGGAAAGTTTATGATGGACAACAGAACGGAAAAAAACAACAACACTCTGACGTTCTAACTCTCGAATACCAAAAAAAGCAAGTTTACTTTTTTATTTATTTATTTATTTAGGCTGCAATTTTTATTGTTTCAATCATAATGAGCAATTTCTCTTTGATAGTTTAAACCTATCTTGAGAAATTTTCACCATTTAAAATAGACCCTAAGTTCCTGGGTTCAAGATATGCCAAAATAAACAAAGACTCGGCAATTAATGAAAATCATTTCGCATTAATTAAAACAATGATCAAATTTTGAGCATCCTAAGATAAATAGATTTTCGTGATTAAAGAGGTAATAATATAATTTTGCACTAAAAACTGAATTCTCATTTTATTTATTTTAATTTACCTCTATTTGATCTGGGACGTATTAGTAGGGTTTGTTTTCTTGTGCAATTTTTTTTTATTACACCTCAGCTTTGAAGCAGTGTTTCCTAAATCTCCTGCATCTCCGACTGACCATGAAGACTTAAGGCAGAGCTAACAAGGAATTTCAACGTTTAGCTTTTTACATATTTTTTCTCAAAAAAATTATAAAAAAGTAAGACATAAATTATAAATAGTTTACCTGTTCTAAAAAAAAAAATAAAAAAAATAAAAAAGATTCTAAATAACAACAAAACTAAGTTATACCTGCGAGATTATTTACTAATAAGTTTTTTAATGTTTTTTTTTACTTTCTTTTCTAATCGTGGAGTCGATTCTTTTCTCCATTGCTTTTGTAATTATATAATAAGCTATAAACTGAAACTGATCTCATATAATCTTGAATGAACATTCAAAACAAATAAAGAAACAAAAAGCCCAGTTATTCTACTAATCCAGTTTTCTTTGTATTCTTGTCATCCTTATGTACAGCGCAAAAAATATAAACAATATCACATCGAATCTATAGAAATATCCCAAACAGAATTTGTAACAACACTTAGGATAAAAAGTTTTTAAACACAACACATGTGATACTACAGTGATCGAAAAACCGGTCCGACGTTCTTTTCGTCATTATTCCAGAAAAAATAATTATTTGCTTTAATATAAAAATATATAAAATTGCCCTTGATATAGAATTCCCTTGTGATTTTTGCAAAACAAGCAAAACTTGTTCATCTTTCAAATAACTCCATTAAAAACTTTAGACTTAAAACTTTCTTGTAGACGAAGATTAAAGAATTCTTCTCGGGTTTCCAGCCAAGTAAGAAGAAGCCCTGAAGATGGACTCCATGACGGCGTCCGAAAGCTTGGACCACTCCAAAATTCTTACTTGGCTGAAAACCCTAGAAGAATTCTTCTATCGACTTAATAGAGATAATTATCTCTGTATCACAATCCTTTGTATTAGGGTTGCAGGGGACACAGCCAAGACAGGAGCCCTTAACAGTTAATATTCATCAAATGAGATTGTGGTGTTAATAGCTAATTTTAACTCAATTTCAAAACTTACATAAGATAAATACAAAACCAAACAAAGCAAAAAAAATCTCTGAAAAGACAAATTAATTTAAACAATCTTGTTATTCTAGTTATCGAACACAAAAAGAACTTTTATAAGAGATTTCGAAAAACAGGGTAAAAATACAAAATAATGAATAAATTATTCTATAAGTTAATATTATTTGGTAATAAAGTTTAAAAAAAAAATGAAACCGAATTTTTTTTTGGCTTTATAATGATAATTTAATCTACAATTACGAGGTTTCTAAAGTTTTGATATTGAAAATTCGGATTATTCGAAGAGTTTTATCTCTACATCAGCGTTTGGAGCCCCATGGTCCAGTGGGAAAACATGGGCTAAGGGCTGGGGGAGTTGGGTTCAATTTTCGGCGGAAGTCGGGAATGTTTCCTGCGGATTCTAGGGTTCACCCATCCCTCTATAGAATAGGTACAGTGTTTCCTTCCAAGGAAGGCGGGTAGGTGATCATCCCATCCTCAATTTCACCTCGTTGGTTATGGAACGCTAGGAACTTTACCTCCCACGACTCTAAGGGCCACATACTTTAACTTTTTACTTTAACACCAACGGTGAGATCTTTGTCATAATTTTTATTCCGTTCTGAATGATTGAAAGTGGTTTGAGGCAATTACAAATCACAGGA
Source organism: Thereuonema tuberculata (assembly GCA_023159025.1). Taxonomy (NCBI): domain Eukaryota; kingdom Metazoa; phylum Arthropoda; class Chilopoda; order Scutigeromorpha; family Scutigeridae; genus Thereuonema; species Thereuonema tuberculata. Next base: position 62,590,311 of record JAFIDM010014012.1, read on the forward strand.
TTTTATTTCGAGTTGTGCCATGTTAGGTAGTCGACCTCCAACAACCAAAAAATAAAATGATAGGCTTGAAACTTTTCGGATGAGGGTCGTGCAATCAAAAAAAAAAAAAAAAAATTCTGATTTCGTGAAGGTGAGAGATTGTCAGCCCCCAACCCCTAGCTCTCCTCCTACAGAAGCCTATGATTACAACTCAACTTTAAATCATTGCACATGTGATACAAAGATAGTAATGACATTCGAAGTGTGGAACTCAAAAAGCTTTTGGTACCATTAATGAAATTACTGATTCAATCCACACAAATTAACAGATAATCAGATACTGCTTCTCTACATATTCTAGTTTCTAGTAATGCTTATTAGAAATTCAAAACCTATTAATAACTACTCATTGGATCTTTATTTTTATTTGAAATTAGTTCTAGAAAGATTCATTCTAAAGTTTAAACATGTATTTAAAAAATAATTCTTTTTTTTTTTTAACCAACACAGAAATAAATATTCAAGAATCACAGAAAATTGCTTTTACGAGAAAAAAAATGATAACTTTATAATTTCTTCAAATTTACCATAGAAAAATAATTTTTTATTTGCAGAAAAATTGGGGTTTTAGAAATACAGTAATTAATTACCATATAAAAGATAAAAGTTAAATTAACTTAATTTGTATTTTTGAAAAGAGTCAATATTTCTCTACGATCTATAAGAATTTAACTTAAAACTTTGTCAATAGATTTTTTTTTCAATTCTTACTTGCTATGTATTTTACATCCATGAAATATTCCAGACACTGTTTCCTATTGCAATTGGATCTATTTTGTTGCGACATTACACAAGCTAGTGAATTGCAAGTTATTCTTGAAACAAAAATAAAGCAGTATCTTAATACATTAAAGGAAGGAAGATTAAGTAGTAATTAAGATTGAAGATTAGACTAATCTTTTTAGGTAACGATCTAACACCAAGATAGCTCCTGTTCCTTAAGGTTCAACCGGTATTTAAATTTCTTACATCTTTGAAGTGTAATGATAACATTTATTTTCTTTCTGTTACAATAACAAGAATATTGATGCTACAAAAATTCATTATCAAGTGACCTAATAGAAAGAAAGCAAGAGTCGATGTCATTGATAGCCATCCTAATACTGTATTGAAGAAATGTGAAGCTGGCCGTAGTTTTGTTTTGTTTTATTTATGTTTACCATTGCACCTATTGGGACTACATCTGATATCCATTAAAGCTTTAATTTCATTGGGATTTAAGTTTTTCTTTTTCCTCAATTTCTAGCTGACGAGCACGTTTCATCTGTTCCAAATGTCAAAATCCTAAAGAAAATAATAATAATAATGACTAATTTTCTTGTCAAACTCAAAAATTCCCATAATTTTCTACCAGCGACTTGATTCTCTATTTAAGTCAATGATCCAGAAAGATGTTTTCCCTTTATAAACTTATTAATGACTTAAATTGTCGTTTCTTCCATGAATCTCTTATTTCATGTAAAAATGATGTTTCATTTGTAGCAAAGTTATTTTAGTAAGTCACCATTACTGAGTTAAACAAGATACAGAAATGAAGGAAGGAAGACAAAAGAAAAGCAAGTACAGTACTTCAATGAAGCTTACGTAGTATTTACAAAGCTTTGTACGGGCTTATAATTAATACAGCATTTCAAAATTCTGTAAAATAAACCTTCATGACATTTTGATCAAGATAATGATTTGCGTAAACTTAAGTCATTAATATTTGGGTCCGTTTGTAAGTTGTTTGGTGCCCTCTTATCGTTTATTCCACTGCAGGCCAGTGTGGCCCTTGGGATTACGGGACATAAATTGAGTCCCAATTGAGTTGATGTCGGGTGGTCAGCCCCACGCCCGCCCGCCTTTATTCCCTGGGAAAGAAATTCGATACCCAATTCAGTAGGTAGAAAGCCGTAACTATCAATCATAATAGCTGTCCATACCTTTACCCATCCTCTTCCAGAAAACATCTCTTCCATATTGGAAGGTTCCTTTTGGGTTCCTAAATCTGATTACTCGCATAGAGAATCATTTGTTTATGAAAATCTTGACTCATCTGTTAAGAATATATTTCTCTTCTGTTATTATCTCAAGATGTCAAATTACGATACAGCCTGTATCTTTATACTATACTTTGAAATGAAGCTACATCTTCTATGACCACCAGTAACAAGAGTCTGTTTCCAAGAGTCTCAGTTTTCTGGCATAAAGTTCTCTTTCCCGAGGCCTTCTGTACATCGTCGACTTATTATTTCATATTTGGAGGCAACGCATCGGTTGCGCTTTGCAGTTAGGACTTCGTCATTCTCAAATGCTATAAATATCCACGTAGTTGATGTTTTGATATCTCGTCAGTGCCAATACCCTCCCCTTCGACAATTCAGGACAATTTACAAATGTGACGATCTGTGTATGACATTCACCCTATTCCTTTTGGTGGTACCTCATTTAAATAACATTAAAATTTTAACATTTCACAATTAGAATAATAGCATTTGCTGTGTTTCGAATCACGAACGACAAAGCAGCTACATGAAGACTTCTGTTAAACTTTATGTCTAATTTTGCTTAGTGGGTTTAATATTTAATAATTCACTATTTAAATAAGCTAAAGACTGAAAATTTTGCTTTATTTTTCAAAAACAACTAAATGTGGAATTTCCGTAATTCAGCCACTCCATTATTGATACTAATCGTAAATCAAACACAAACAAACAAGATAAAATTTTATCTTTAAAGTTATGAAAACGGTAAAAAAACTGCCTAGTCTTATAAAAACAATGGCACCTACCTTTAAAATGACTTGAACATTAAATTCATTTAAAAAAAAATCAAGAAACAATCGTTTAACAAAGAACAGAAGGTGTGAGGTTTAATAATTAATAATTAGTTAATCATTAAAATTGGCTACATTGTATATAATAGTTTAATGGAATAACACTCCATTTGGAAAAGGTTTTCTAAGTTCCCTTAAACTATAAAATGAGAAATCTGAGCTGGAGAATGAACTAAATGTTGTAGCAAAGGAATCACAAGTGAAGTAAATTTAGGAAAGTGCCAGGATCTGACCATTAAAGTCATTGCCAGAGGCGAGCTGTGGGTAAGGGTAGATTGGAGAAGTCCTCTTTCTTATGGGTCTCTCTCTGAACAACAATGGGTTAGACCAAATATTTACTAAGTGATATCTAGAACCAACTGTTTCATGTTTTGGCGATCATCAGCTAGGAATAGTCAACAGTAAACAGCGAGGCCTCGATACTGAGGCTAATAGGAATAATCGCGGGAACCAAAGTGGAAAGTAAATTCAATTAAGGTTAAAATTAAACAAAAACTAAGCGTGGAAATATTTTCTTTAAATTATTTTAAATTATATCTGCAGATCCCAGGTTTTTCTTATCCTGTATTTTATTTTATTTTTTTTTTTGTTTTTTTTTTTATTCTAAATCCCTTATCTTTTCTGTTCTGATTTTACGGAGAAAGAACTATTTGAGACATTTTCTCTGTTTGCTTTGGTTTAGCCGTTCAGAGTCATCTCCAGTGACGCATTGATTGTGTGTGTGTGTGTGTGACATGCGCAATTGTTGCTTTGATTTATAAGCGGAGGAGTGGAAGTTGCTTGTATCCAATCGCTACTGTCTCTTCTGCAGCAACAAATTTATTACAGTGATTATTATTAGTCGAGTCGTAATTATTACGTCATAAATCAGATCACACCATTCCGAACACGAATATAAATCACGTGGAAAGTGTGAGCTTCCTTATCCACACTAAGAAGCGACGTGAAGTCTTTTTTGTTTTGTTTTTTTGTTATTCTTGTAACAAAAGAAATTACTAAGTAATGGAGAAGTTAATGGAGCGGAGAAACTGATAGCTGACATTAAATCTATTTTTTATGTTATTTTTGATTAGGTTGGGGTTTTTTTTTTCCTAAGGTCACAATGTTAGGATGATTTGATAAGCAAGATTGAAAAGCATGTAAGAAGGTATTTTTTTTTAATAGTACAATTAAAAAATAATAATAAAATGAAAACTCCTAATAATAACAATTTATTCCTAATAACAACAAATTATGGTTTCTGTAGAAATACTTTAACTATAAATATTATAATTATGCATTATTCGAGTATTTGTTCCGACAGGAAAACTAACAACAGACCATTATCAAAAAGTTTAAAAAAAAAGAAAAGCAGATATCTTAGGCTTTTAGGTAAACTTTCCGATATTTTTTTTTTTTTTTTTATTTTTTTACTTTCAGATTTTTCTAGATAATTTGAGAACCTAAGCAAACTGTGCGTCAAGTTTCAGCTTTATACGTTACCCTGCAGTTGACAAAAAACTTTGGATAAAAGGAAAGGTTTTTTATTAATGTACAGATACTTGCATCCATATTTTATGTCACATGATGTAGTGATTAGTATCCTTCTGATTTGATTTCTTTCTGATAATATAACATTGCCCTCGCCTTTAATATTCTGGGAAAAAGATCACATACCATTTTAAGGAGGGCTGGGTAGACCCTAGGACTTGTCTAGAGGAGATTTCAGAGTGGAAAAATCCCTGCCCTCTATAAATTTCTATAGTCAGCAGAAGTAACTAAAATTGTTTTTTTCTTAATAATTTTCCTAAGATTACAAAGGATTATCTTTAGTTTAATGAAATGTCATATTAAATTCCATACATAGTTTTAGTAATAAAGATCGGTTAGAGAAAATCAATTATAAAAATCTGTCATAATAAGAAAGAGAATAAAATTTCGATAGAAGCAAATTCTGGTAAGAAAATATGTTTTCGTGGTGTCTTATTTTTACTTTAGGCGTATTTAGTATCTACATTATAGTATCTACAGTCTCCTGAGTTGATGATGACCGTTCTTAGTAGATCGAAACCGTTCCTTTTATTCTTATCTTTTTATTTTTCGCTTTTTGTTTTATTTTCAAATAGGAAAAAAAAGGTTAATTGTGTGAGGAACATTTTTAAATGTAAATGACGGTTTATAAATAAGAATTAATTATACCACGTGTTAAAAAATATTTTATCAGCTTTACATATATATTTTTTTTTTCATTGAATTTCTTTATAATAAGAAATGTTGAAATCTTAATACTCATTTCCAAAAGTATTCATAAAAAATATATTTCCAAAAGTATTGAAAAATATATATTTCTATTGTTAAAATCGTAAACTGCAGAAATGTCGTCTAATAGGTATTTGTTCTCCGACGTTTTTTCTACGTATTTATCTACTGTCTGTCGGTCTTCTTCAAGCACGGGCGTATAAAGGATTTTATGTCGTGGTGGGCCAAGTTAGGAAGTCAATCTCCAACACCAAAAAAAAAAATAGTCTTCAAAATTTCGAAGCGGGAAGAGCGGCAAGGTCCTCTCAACCGATCATCCAACCAAAAAAAAAAAAGGGAAGGGGGGGGGGCTGTTTCATACAAATTTCGAGATTTCAGGGGGAGGACAGGGCTCCCTCGGCACACCCTCCCCTTAACACGCCTATGCCTTCAATTATTTCTCCCTATTCATCTGTTAATTTGCATATCCTTAACAATTCCTTATATTCATACAATAAACACTCAATGTTTTTTTCAAATATGAATTCAAGTTCTTACTTTCTATTCGAACAGACCAAAATTACATAGACAACTGCAAATGCACAGATTTAGCAATATCTAAAATATTATCTAAAATAGTTAGGGGTTTTTTTGTAATTTTTTTGTTTAAGATTCTTAAACTAAATTGTTAAGGTTTTTTTTTCCTAGAAGGAGAATGCTGAAGGTGGTTACATTTCTTACTACAAATATAGGGTTGAAACAGACCTTTTTTTTTTATCTCTCGATTTGTTTCTTCTCCGTCCCTCTAATTTAACCCTTTGTTTCCCGCCATTTCAGAAAAGCACTGATTGCAGATAACAGAAAAAAAAAATTGTAATAGATTCAAAGTATTTTTGAAGATCTCCTAGAATTTTATGAATGTGGGGAGGGGAAAGAAAAGGGGGATGGATTAAAAGCAATCGAGTTACCATTTAATCTATTCGTTAAAACCAAAGCACAACAATAAACCACACACATCTATAATAGAATCCTGATGAATGTGTCCTTTGAAGAGAGAAGTGCTGTCAAGTAGTTGCTATTAACAGTTCTTGGAGAACTCCAAAGAACACGCAAATCGCTCATTACACGACAGGAGGTGGATGTTTGCTTTGGGCATCGATTGTTTAACGCCTTTGCAGACGGGAAGTAGACAACGCCTGCTCAGCAAAGAAAACACGGCAAGACCTGCGAATCTTGGAAAGAAGGTAAGAAAACAGGATTAAACCTCACCGGATCAAACAGTCCAATTGACATAAGGATATAGGAAAGGGTCACAGTCCTACAGGAAGTTAACATTTCTTGGTTTTCTGTGATGAAATTCAAACAGGACAACAGAAAACTGCTTCTCGAAATAGAAGGTTCTGACGTTTTTTTTCTAAATTTCAATTTTTTTGTTAAGTATTTGTCTTCATATAGTGTTTGTTGTAGGTTAAGATGTTATTGATAATATTAGTTACCCTGCTTCAGGAAAAAGAAGACAGTGGAAAATCTACTGAAATCTCAGTGACTGCAATTTACAATCTCAGGTAAATTTAGAATCTCGTATCTGAATATAGGATTTCAGCTATTTTATATCTTGGATAAGCGAATAGAAAACGAATCAATACGAAAGAACCCGTACAAGGGGAGATTTATTAAAATAAATAAATTTATCTACTTTCATACTATATTTTTTTAAAGCTCACCTAATAGCCTATTATAAAGGATTAATTCTCTAAACTTATCTGCGTAAACCATGCTATCAGTTCAGGGGCAAATATAAGGGAAGGGGGCCGAGGGGGCCCGGGCCCCTCTTGAAATAATGAAGGTATGTCCTCCAACGTTTTTTTTTTTTGGTTTAAAGGATAGGTATTTTTTTGGTTTTTTTTTTTTTTTTTGTTAAATATTTTTTTTGGCCCCCCCCCCCCCCCCCGAAATAATGATGGTATGTCCTCCCAACCTTTTTTTTTTGGTTGAACAGAAAGGTTTCTATGGGGTGTCTACTTAAAATTACTTAACTTAACCTTACATTAATAATGGGCCCCCCCCCCCCCCCCCGAAAATATATTCTATAGACGCCACTGTATCAGTTAATAGATGTAAAAATACCCAATGCCTCTTCTATGTAAAATCGTTTAATTTTACCATATCCGCAACGAAGAAAAAGTTCTACAAGATTATTCCCAAATACAAAAAAAAAAGAAAATATTTCGAAGTATAATACTTATTACAAAATTTATGGTAAATATTCTATACACATTATAGGAAATATAAACTGCCTTAATTATTGATTTAATTACTAGTTATGTGTTTGTTTAACAATCTTTAACTACTTGTCCATGAAATATTTTTAAAAAATAATTATTTATTTTCATACTTAAATTTTGCGAATATAAAGATGTAGTCAATAATCAAGTATTATTTGTATGTTTTCATTTGAGGGATAAATAATCTTTTTCTCGTTCGACAGCTTCAAATAATACCTATGTACCATAATGCTTTTCTTTGTTTATCAACATCTGTTATTTGTGTTTTTGTGGCCATTCAGATACAGCCTTTGATCAAGGCGACGACTTACCATGAGGCTGATACTTTGGAACCTGGGTTCGAATCCCGAGATGAGATTTGGATGTTTCTTTCTTCTTCTGTATTTCTTTCTCTTTTTCAATGAGAGCTGAAGCCTGATTGTCAGGCATTTGGTATCTACAAGCATTCTACCCAAAATGGATTAAGTCAACGACAACGTTATGGAGACGATTATTCAAAAAACCTGGAAGCTACCGAAAGTTTATAAACGAAAACTTGTAAAACCATACGGTATTTTTTTTTTTTGATACAATAACTAAAAAAATATTTCATTGTACGGTAATTTAGAACTTATAAAGCATTTCCCCCACTGTCGAAGTTAGCTTTTAATAATTTTATAAATAATGTTACGTAGCTTTTTTTTTTATGCACTACGGGTAGACTTTTAGGAGTTTGTTTAATTTTTTTTTTTAAATGTGCTATTTAAAATGTTACTTGCGATTGAATATATTTTAAAAACTATTTTTAAATTTAAAAAGAAATAGATCTACAGTTTAATTTTATATATATATATATATATATATATATATAAATAATTTATGGGAAAATTACTGCAATAAATTTATCGGAAAATTAATTTAAAAAAACAGTTCTAATGTAAATCCACTTGTACAATGTTTTTTAGTTAAATTTCTTAAAATTAAAATTATATATGTTTAATCATATCAAGTATATTTTCAACAAAATAAAAAATAATGATGTTTAAAGCTTTTGTAGATTCCTTGTTACATTAGGGTATTGAATCTTGGATTTTCTTAAATAAAAAACAACTAAATACTATAAATAGATTAATTATAAAAATATTAAGTCTATAACTATCAATTTTAGAACTGATAAACAAAAACAAACAAAAAAAAAGATACTAGAAAATAATATCAAGTCCTTTTACTTACCGAAAAAAATGTGTATATTCATATTTTTTTTTGTTTTTTCATATATCAAACCTTTTTCTAATTACCACAAGCTCTACTGATATAAGAAATACATGGAATAAAATTATTCCATTTGATTTTCTGAGAATAATTATGGTATCAGAGATTACGACAGAATTCTAAATAAAACTATTACAATCATATATGTTTCAAATTACATCTTACAAACGATTAAATTAATACTTATTTGTGATCTTGTAGATAGATTACGAATTAATCTTTTTGCTTTTACGACTATATATGTCCTACTTGAAATTTACAATATCTTGTTACCTATAAACCTAACTTTTTTTTTATTGTTTTTTGTTTTTTTATTATAAATATACCATGAAATTACAGTCCTGCTAGGTTCTGATTCAGATCCTGTCTGCAGGTGCTGACGATACATATTGCAATACATAAAACATAATCAAGTAAAGATTAATACATAACTCCTAGAAAGTCAAGAAACAGGAAAAAAAAATGAATACGAAGTTTCGTACTAGAAAAAGAGCACTTCCATTATACAAGATACACAGCGTAATATACACACATTCAAAATTGATGTAAAAGTGGGAGACAAAACGGCTAACAACCAAAGGGAGACACGAAACGACAAATACTTTATAGATTCCACCTGATTTTACCATGAATTAAATCACTTATTAGGTAGAGTTTGATTTTTAAAAAGAACTACAGTTAATGATATGTTTATCTAGCTGACTAAATATTTTGTTCAGGATTCTATCCCTATCTCTTAAACCATAATTGTTTTTGGGCTGGTCAAATTTAATTAATCCTGTCCATACATTTCTTGTGTTTTTCTTTTCACCAGTGCTTTTCAAAAGGACTGACATAGGGAAAAAATTATTAATGACAAGCATGTAAAAGACACTCTCCTGAGATAGCAGAATTTTATTAGCAATTCTGAAACGGTTTTTTTTTGTTCCTTATTAAGCATTTTGAAATTTTTAATGATCATATTTAGTATTTTTCTTAGTATTCTGTCATTGGGATTTGTTTAGGAAAATCCAATTTGTAATGCCACAATATAGGAACGAGTCAATGAAAGCTTTGTAAATCATGTTGTTTCTTTTGTGTTTGGTATGTGTATTCTTAAATCTTATTTACTTTTAGTTATTTAAATCTTTATAAATTTTTATCAATTCAGCACCTGCATCACAGATTTTTTTTTGTTTGTTTGCAAACCTAGCAGGACTATTGTAACGTACTAATGTGAATAATATAAAAAAAAAAAGAGAAAAGAAACCAGTGACGTGAAAGTTAGGGCTGGGGTAAACGGTAAAGAAATGGAAAGTAATTAGCATTCTGTTGAAAACACAAGTTTTGTAATATTAGCTTTCAGGAAACAAAGTATTCCATAAATAACCACAGAACTTAGAAATCTATTGAAACTGAATACTGGATTTAAGCCTAATAGTTAAGACAAAAGCCTTTTTCTTTCCCTTGTTTCAAATTTTATTCTTGAGACAATTTAACTGGAAATATAATCTTATTCTTTAATTATATCTTCAATTTACTTTTTAAATTCATTCTTTAATTCTATGTTGCTGAACACATTGAAGTTCAACTTATGCATATTCAGTTGACAGTCTTAAGTCTTTACTTAATCTCGCGCTTGTTTTATTGTTTAGATTACTTTATTCTATTAAGCAACGTAAGATCTTATAAGATCGTTAATTTTTACCTGATCTGAAAACCGCCTTCTAATTACAGATGGACTGCGGCGACCACTGACAGTCTTCACTGTGGATCAGAGAAACATCTTTTCCAGTTTACTTAGCAACGGACGTTGCTAGGCAGCCAAGGCGGGAAATACTAACCTCAAACAATGTTAACTGCAAGTACATCTGTTTTAAAATAACAGAAAATCGAAAACAATTTTTTTTGATTAAAGAAATAAATAATATCCAATTATAATTTGTAAATATTAACGATTTAATTTTTTTTTTCCATTCACAAATGGAGTGCTCAGAAGCCAATCAGTGCAAGTCATTTTTTTTTTAAATTGAAATTTTTTCTGTAAGTCATACCCTAATGTTTATACTTTTGGTTGACAAAGTGCCCAAATCACTCCAAGTGTATAATTATGTTATCTTTCAATAAAAAAATTATTCTTCAAATTTACAAACGTTGTCATTTTTTGGTACATAATTTTAAAAAACCTATTTCATTTTTTGGTTTATTGACTTACACTGATTGGCTTCTGAGCACTCCAAATAACACACTTTTAAAAATAGACAAAACGTTTATTGGGAATCTCAAAGAATAAATTCAAATAAAACTTTGCATTTTATTATTATTTTATTATTAATTTATATAGGGTACGAAGACAGTAAACTAAACAACAGTCTGTATAGTTTTATATTACCCTTTGTGATTAGTGTATTTTCTCTTAATAACAATGTGCAGAAAGTGTAACGAAATCAGCGTAACATATACAATTCATAATAAAAGTAGAATTGATTGTCTATTCACAAGTTCTATAAAAGGTTAATAAAATATTTTTTTTTTTTTGGGGGGGGATGAATTGAAAATGTAAGTATTGTAAACAATATGTTTGCTATTTTAGTTATATATAAAATAAATTTTAATAAATATATAAAAATAATTTTATTATTTTCATTCATTTTACCTTTTTCCATATTGCTTTTTCTTTGTTAGATATAATTTAAAGATTTTAGTAGAATCAAACAAAACATCACTATTTGATTTCAATGAACAATATTGAGCTATTGCGTAATGTGTCAATTTACATAAAATTACTTCATTAACAGTTAGTCTTTTTGGATTTCGTTCTGTGTTGAATTTCAAGAGCTATTTTTGCTTAACAAAATGCCCTCTCTAAGAGCGCAATAAGAATGCACTGATGTACATTTAATTTCACATTTAAGAGCTTAATTTAGACATTATTTTAAATGTTGGTAATGTCGTGAGCTTTTGGTGGAAACAAATCAATGTTAAGGGCGTGGCAGAAGTTTTGAAAAACGACTTAACTCAGAAAACAATTTATATATTCTTTTCTTTCTTTTTCTTAATAATAAAACTAAAAAAAACCTTCTGAATCTTCTCTCAAACTATCTTTAACATCCCTCTTTCGTCTCCTTATTATTGGTGTAGAAAAGTCTTTGAAACCGCTGGTAAATTGGCAAGACAAAGAGTACAGTAACATCCAATAGCATCGCTTGTCATTCATAAGACAAATCAGCCTGAGATTTCTGTTGTCAGTTCGTGAGTTTCTGTCCTTGACCCACTTATACCTACTTCGCTTTGCATTTGATAATAAGTTCATTTCGAGAAATTCCATTACTCCGATTTCTGCATGACCAAAGACGAGCAACAAATTACTTCTCCACGAACTCAAAAAAAAATAAACCAAACCTTATGGATTCACTTGAATAGGGGATTTGAGTTGATTTCGTAGTAACCTCACAACGATTACCTTTTTTTTTTTCTTTTTTTTTTTTACTTTTCAAATCAACGCCATATCATTTTTTCTTCTTAAACTTTTTTTTTCCATTTTAAAATGAGATTGTATTTAAGAAGAAAACATCAAAGCAACTTAATACATACCTTTTTAAACATCTGGAATAAGATCTTTGTCTTAAATAAAGTTCTTGTGGATTTCGGTAATTTCTTTTTTTTTAGTTTTTTGCATTATCTCTAATAAGTTTAGAACCTCTAATAGGTTTATGGATTTTCTTGAAATTTGACAAGCATATTTATGGACAAGAGACGATCTCTCTTTTTTGGTTATTTTTTTTTTCCTCGAGATTTCTGCGCATGAAGACAAAACAATTGATGTAGTTTAAAACTTTTAATAGTTGAGCAGTTCAGTCTCTGATGGTGAAATATAATAATGAATGAAGCCATATGTATTTATTTTAATTTTATTTGATTAAGATTAAAAAGGCGAATCATTCAGCTGGATTCACTAAACAAAAAACCAGTACCGGTAACAAAAAACTGAATTATTTCTTTAGAAAGGATATGAAGAAGAAGAAATTTCGTACAATTAGTTCGCTAAAGATGTCAAGAACGCTACAAACGCTTATCATTTGATTCTAAATTTATTTGTGAAGAAACTGTACAAATCAACTGAAAAAAAAAATTGTTTTAAAAGCTTTCACTAACGGAATTTTGCTAATATAATTTCAACTTAATATGTTCTAAAGTTTTCGACATTTAAATTATTAATAGTATAAGAATGGTAGAAAACTATTTGAAATATGCTATTTAAATGAACGGAATGACAAATAATTAAAAATTATTAAAAAAGAACAAATTATCTATGAAAGTAATTCTGGTGTTTAAAAGTTTAAATACTAGCCGTTCA
>JAFIDM010014012.1:62603263-62646030 GCA_023159025.1 Thereuonema tuberculata
TAAAAAAACAAGAATCAAATGTGGAATTCAAATCCTTGGATAGTGCTTAGGCTACCACAAAAGAAACTTGACCACAAAGAAAATAAAAGAAATAAAAAACAAACACTCTAACGGGTAAAAGAAAAGCAATTAAGTCATATAAGAATGCCTTTTTGAGTCGAGCTGATACTCTGGGACGGCCGTTTCGAGCTTGTTGGGCTCTCCTCAGCCAGAGCTTTTACCCGTTAGAGGGTTTGTTTTTTATTTCTTTATTTTTTTTTCTTTTCTTTTCTTTGTTTTCAAATGCCTTTTGTGGTAGCCTGAGTGCTATCCAAGGATTTGAATTCCACATTTGATTCCTTATTTTTATTTTCTTACTTTTAGTTATTGAGGGGGTCACTGTTTCCATCTTGTACATGTCAATAGAGTTAAAGGATGGCAGATTATTTGATTGATTAAGGATCCCAATTGTTCCTTTTTGCTGCACAGGGGCTCGTTCCACTTGCGGCCCCCGCGATCTGTAATTCGACAAACTTTAGATTCCAAAGAACAAATTTTCCAGCAAATATTCCATAGTAAATATTCAGAATGCAAAAACATTTCACTTCCCATCCTTACTTTTATTTTTCACTTATTTTCTCTCCATTTTCTTATTTAAAATTTAGCATCAGTAATTAAATTTCAATAAAAAAATAAAGGTTTTTTTTTGTTTTGTTTTTCCGAAGACAATTTAATCTGTGTCGAATTCCAAACATCTTACACTGTCTGGTTTCTGGATCAAATCTTGTAATCAATTTTTAAGTCACTTCCCATCGGTCAATCATCTAGAAATTTTGCACAGTTGCTTATATCTAATGACAATACAATAATACACAATAACATACTGATATATTAATATATTTTATATTACAGTAGAATCTCGATTAACCGCAGTTGTCGGGACCGGACCTCCGTCGATAACTCGAAAATTTCGCATAAGAGAGAGTACAAGGGGGATGGAGGGGAAGAAATTGTTTCTTTACCAAAAAAAAATTAAGGAAACCGACGTCGGTTAAACGAGGGTCCGGTGAAAACAGTGTCGGATAATCGAGGTGCCACTGTAATGTATTCCGCCAAGGCAACACATATACAACTACTTCTGAATTGTAAATACATAATTCTTATATATTTTAATCATTAGTCTATATGATATAGAAAGCGTGGTTTTTAAAAGTTTTTTAATTAATTATTTATTTTTATTTCAGATCACAAAAATTACTTCCTTGCGTTTATTTTGTGGAAAGAACAACAGACAGTATATTAAACTGTTCAAAAAAATGCTGTGAAATTAGAAAACTACTGTCTTCAAATGTCTTTTGTGGTGAGTGTTTTGCTTTCCAAGGATTTGATTTCTACAATTTATTGTTGTTTTTTATTTTGTTGTCTTTAGTTTCTAAGGGATCACTTGTCATCTTAAGAATTTGCTGTTCCTTATAACAAGGTTTAATTACGACAAACAGTAATCATAATACGAATTAGAAAAATAAAAACAAATAAACTATCAAAGAAATCACTAAGTAAATAAACTATGGATTCTCACGAAAAAAAAAGAAAAATCAACACATGAGGATCAGACGTCACTTCTGTTTATGAAGGGGAAGAAATTACGCGTTGCTGACATTCCAGAAAAAGAAATAAGCTTCTGGAAAAAAAACTGAAGAACAGATTTAGTTATCAACATCTGTGCTAAAGAGTATTACGTTATTTGTTACCAATACTTTAACCTATAACTCACTAGCTTATAGTTTATCCAAAGATAGGAGAATTCCAGATTGATTACTAATCAAATGCTTTTTATTAGCAGAATCATGCAAACTTAGTATTATTAAAAACAACTTAATTTCTCTGTGTTTAGTAATTATTTATAACCCAATCCGATGATGGTACATTACGATGAGATTCTAAAATTAAAAAGTGCTTTTTTACTTCAACTAAATCCTGTCAAGTGATTTTTTTTTTTTCCTACAATTTAAAGATTTTTTGAATACAACTAGGCCTATATAGTTACAAATTGAGATTAATTAGCTTACTCTACCATTCATTAGACTTCATTGCAAACAACACCTTATATCCAGTTAGCACCCAGGAAAGAATCCGACTAATCTGACTGAATATTGTAACATCTACTTGACCTAAGGTCATCTTGGAAACGAAATCAATTAATTTCTCATCTTTGAAGCCAACTAAACATGAGATAATAAATATGTTACATTTCCACACCTACAAAAGACAAATAACTGAACAAGTCTCATTCTTTTCTTCTTTTTTTTTTTCAATAAAGTTGAAGTAAAGAGAAAATTAAAACCTTCTCCAATACAGCCAATCAAAAACCTATTTGTGTAAATGCTACAAGTACATAAACAATAACTCAAATTATATTAACCCTGACCTTTGAATTAAATGTCCTTTTAACTTATTTGGTAGAAATGCCATTGTATTTACTGCTTAGAAAATTTGGGTTTTGTTTCAAAACTAAATGCCATATTAATATTACTGTAAAATAGTACAAGGTTACTGTAGAAGACGTATCAAATGAAAACAGCCTCAAAACTTCTCAGTCCATAAAAAAATAAAGATTCTACCAACGAGTTACTTTGCTGAAATGAGAGTGACTGATACTTGGAGTTAGTTACACCCGAGATTTAATAGCAACACATTTGTTTTCGTTCAAATCCCTTAATCGCCTTTCATCTTCAATTCATCATATTCTTAAATACTTTTTTTCTTTCAAAATGACAGGTTTCTCTCAGCTTGTTCTCCAATTAAGTGACTCCCACGATAGGAAGCAAAGCAGAAACAATGCGTTTCACCGGAAACTCTTTGAGAAAAGAGCGGATAGTGTTTCGCAATGTCACAACGAGATCACAGTGAACTCAAGAGACAGATAAGACCAAGAGATACAGGCCTCTCTGTCTCCACTCTGCTGTTCATTTATTTTGTTTTCTAAGTAGTTCTACAACAGTTTCACTTTTCAGACAGAAGACGCCAACTTTCTTCTCATTTTTTATCAACTAAAAACTATAAGGGAAAGTTTAAAGAAATAACATCTCTACTCATTGTATATATTCCCAGTACTCATAAATTGTAAATTCCAAAGCTTGTAAATCTTATTAGTAAATTCAGAAAAACTGAAATAATGACTTTTAGACTCTTCCTTATAAAAAAAAAAAATATTGTCACAAATCCTAAAATAAATTTTGTAACAATTTCAAGAAATAAAATTAATAATCTTTCTATCATTAATACTATAGAAAGTAAATCGTGTTTTATTTATTTATTTTTATTTAGTGCTTTTAGATAGTTTAATATTAATGAAGTTATTGTACAATACTTTTACAAGAAAAAAAAGTGTTAAGATTTATTGAAGAATTATTCCTACAAGAATCTTAAATCCATCATAAATATTTTTAATGAAATTAATGACTTCAAAAGTTTCTGTTGTTTAATACTAATTGTGCTGAAACACTACGAACACGAATTTATTAAGTAATTGATCCCTTTTTACGCCGGGCAATGTCCGCCATTAACGCCACTACATTTTCCTAATAACAATGGTTTGAAGTCGTTAATTCCGAAATGGAATGTATTAATGTCTGGCAACCGTAATTGAAGATGCCTTTCACTCGATCTAAATCTATTCTTGCTTCAGTAACAAAGACTGCTCTTTTGTTTGGCAGCAACATTGAAATGATTATTATATCGGACAATTCAAAAGAAGTCAATGAAGAAGATTTAGCGAACACAAAAATGCGTTGCGAGACAGTATCTCATCAAGAACGAATTTAAAAGATTAAAAAATAAGATAGTTTACTATTTAAAAACTGTAATTAAGGCTTTAAAGAGGAAAAGATGTTAATGAAAAGCAAAATTTTGATATGTAATATTGGAATTTGAATAGAAATGACTTAATATTATCTTTATCATCATTAAATGTTACGAAGTAACAATTGACTTTCCTTTGTTGTCATCCACACTAATTACAAATAATAATCTTTTGTGGTTATAATTCCATTCTATATAATTAGAATAATTATAGATTATTATGAATTTTCATCGAAATTTATGTACATAAATTCGTGATTGGAATGTAATTTATTAAAACAGATATTCATGAAACATTAAGTAAATTAAATTTAAAATCAAATAAAAAAAATAATTACTAATAGAACCAAGGTTTTCAATTATAAAATTATGAACTTCAACATCACACATACATTGGTCTTGATAATTATTGCTACTTTTTTCTGTATTAAAGATGTCACAATTGAATTGGGCGAAACCACATGATAATTATTGATTTTGAAGAACGTTTCAAATTTTACGGACGGTGCAAGACAAAAGGCTTTTTATCAGTGTATGTGACAAGTAACTTCACTGGAGGTTGTGTTGGCAGGAGTTAAGGAGTTGGAATTGCTGCAGGTAGTTACAGAGATTAATGAAATGAGTCCATTAAGTGGATAGGAACAAGAGATTGTCTCGTTCCCCCACATGTCATCTTAGCTTCTCCATGAACTCTTTTAACTTATGGGATAAGAAAGAAGGAGAAGAAATGTCAACTACATCTTAAGTGAGGTCAATGTTTTTTTTTTTCCTCTACCGTGAGAAGATTATTATTCAAAGAAACAAGAGATATTAATTCGAAAAACGTTGGTCAATTGAATAATCATAACTATAGCTAGTAACGTAATTTATCATAAAATGAATTTAATTCGTAGAATCTTCTAAAAGACTTTACAAAAAATAGAACTCATGGTGAAAGTGAGATATTTAATTCATGTACGAATATTCATCACAAAGGAATTAAGATGTTCACAGAAAGGAAGATGTTCATATGTTAGCAGTAGTTTTATCATGATTTTAAAAAAAAACGAACATCTGAATCAAGGGTGCACAACCTTAGAAAATCTGAGAGCCAATACTTTTATAAACGTTCTGATGGAGGGCTGCAGTGTCCCACCCTCCATCCTCCCCTACCCTTACTACATCTTATTAATTAATAATTTGCTAATGTCATTTATAATAATAATTATTAATAATACATGAATTTACATAATGTGTTACTAATTAATTATTTGACAGTATAATAATTAATATTAATATAATTTACATAAATTCAAATTATCAAATAATGCACTAGTTGTGTTTATACCAACATTCCAATAGTAAAGTCTCAGACAGTTGCTTTTGCAAGTTATGACATTTTTCAAAGTATCTATTGATGGCAATGTTAAATTTATTTTAAGTTTGAACTTCCGGGCCGCAGCAAATATACGGGCGGGCCGCGGGTTGTGCACCTCTGATTTAAATCATGTTATTTTTACTATATTACTGCAAGTTTCAGCAAAGTCAATACTGTAAAAATCCTCGCTACAATTCTGCTATAATTATAATAAATCTAATGCTGGGAGGAGATTAAAATAAAAGTATTAGCAAGAATTAGAGATAATCAATTCAGAAGAGATATAATTGAAGAATTACATCAAGATATAAAGATTAAGGATCTTGAAATAGAAATAAATGGGTAATATTATATTACTAAGAATTATAAGAATAATTTTGTAAAAAAAAAAATTAATCAAAAATTAGAAGTGGATGTAAGTGGAAAAACAAGTAGATATTGGGAGAGAGAAAAATTAAAGAAGTTGTAAAAGAAATATAGGTTGTTCCAAATTGGAAAACTAGGAACGTATGATTTTTGATTGTAAAGGAACGGAAATGAAAAGAAAAATTCTTAAAGTAGAAAATGTGAAATTAGAAAGAACTGGTGGATTAATAATGAAAATCCAAACAAAATAAATAGGAAGGTTTGTGATTTTGTAGTTAAATTTATAGAAAAAGGAAAGACAAATGACAATTTAAGGAATTGTGAATAATAAAAATAAATAAAAAAATAGTCAAATTGGACTAGAAATTAAACTATTAAAAAATGATTGATCTTATGAAATATGTTAATATTGTTATGTTATCTCAATACGTTAAACATAAATTAAAAACACGGTTGGAAAAAAAATGTTTTTTGATATATTTGGGTCTGCAAAAGAACAGAATATCCATAATCAGAATAATAAAATTATTATTATATATATAACAATAAATCCAAAATTACATTCATACAAGTCTCAATACGTTACCATTTGGAAATTATCCACCAAGAAGGAATTTTTCTAGAAGTTTAGTAAGGGAAGCATAATAAAATCCATTCAACATTACATTCATTTCTGGCCAGCATTGGGAAACCAAATACAGACATTCCTCGATTTACATCCGCTCGAGTTACGTCCGTTCGAAGATACGTCTATGATCCCATATGGGAATAAATAACATTTTCGGCTACACTTTCGAACAAAACGCAAGCGAAAGTAAAGTAAAAAGATTTCTATTTAGCAACAATGTATCCTGCGCAGCGGCATTCAGCAGTCGGTAATCAACATGTGACTTCAACAATTCTTCTGTTAATTTTGTGTTTCGTAACAATTAGGTTATTTGTGTATTTATCGTTAAATATTTCGCGATTTCCCCTACACACCCAATCGTAAAAATCTAGTGATGAATCACAGAAAAAGAGAAGAGCAATTGCCCTTGAAGCGAAGTTGCAAGTTATAAAGCAACATGAAGCTGGTAAGCCCATGAATGTGATCGTACATGACTTCGGATGGTCTTCAGTGACGACCATTTTGAAAAATAAGAAGAAAATCGTAGAGGATGTGAAAGGATCTGCTTCCATTAAATCGACGATAGTGACGAAGCAACGACAAGGTCCTTTATAATCTAAAACTACAAAGTTCAGCAACAGTCTTACGGTGAATATTATGGTTTCTTCTTCTCTCTTTCATCATTACTAATCTTCTTGTTTTTTATCAATAAAAATAATTGTTAATAATCCAATATCTGTGAAATATACAGTGTTTGGGACAGTATACTAATTACAGTTAAGTCTCTAACTCCTGTAACTCTGTTGATTTAATGTATCCGTCCGTTCGACTTACGTCTTGCCGGATGGAACGGAAGCATCCGGCAAAATTACTGTATCAAGGGATGACTGTACGTCAATCCTTGTAAATTTGTATTGAGCTTTAAAGTCCCCCCCAAAAAAAATTAACACTTAAGATCTAATTACTATAAACTATTTATTCGAAGAAATGCTGCCATGAGTTCACTATGAGGAGGCAGTGTAAAATCACATCCGAGAACGGGACAATCACAGAATGAGGAAGAGCAAACTCTTTTTCAGGATTAAGCATCAAGAGGCGGTCAGCAGCCTAGATCACTCGATCACAGATCAATATTTCTGAAAGCACTGCTCTATTCTAAGTATGAACACATCAAAGGACATAGAAGTACTTAAATACTGACCAGATAGACAAAAGAGTTAAAAGTTATTAAACTGATCTGATGTTAATTTTGTTTATGTATAATTTACGGCAAAATTACTGTAATTTATAGGAAAATTAATTTAAAAATAAACCAAAACAAAAATACAGTTCTAATGCAAATCCACTTACACAATGCTTTTAATTAAATTTCTTAAAATTAAAATTGAAACTATATAATGAGATTAAATGTGATACCTCCTTAAACTAAAACACATTTAATAAAATGCAAAAATAATGACATGACAAAATCCATATGCTAGCTTTTCATTCCACTTAAAAATGAATATTTAAGGGCTTTAGAAATATTTATTACATTATTATTGGAGTTTTGTTTTTCTAGGTTTTTTTTTCCTACCTTTTTTCCTTCATCTTAACCTTTATTCATTGAATAAACATCATCATAAATTATTAATACAGAGACATAATAGAAAGAAAACACACGTCAATGTCATTGCTAGCCAGTTGATCTACAGAAATTTGAAACGGTTTATATATAAACTTTGTCTTTTTTATTAAAGATTTATTATTTTATTATTACTCTATACAAAATTATTTTATTATTTTCTTAACTACGATATCTTTAAATTTTCAATCTGCCCAAATATCAGCAGCCTACAAATTCGCAGCCAAATCGGGATTCGAATCAAGGTTCAAGTCATTTCAAAGCATGGGAAGCCTTTACATGATCATTTGCTTAGGCCCGAACGACGATCTTAACTTAATAATGAAATTTTTGTTGTAGCTTGATGTTATCAAAGTATAACTACTTATATTCCATCTTCTTTAAAAAGCCTATATCAATGAAGTTGACAAGTGAATACAGGTTAAGGCGGACCCAGATTCAATTTTCGCAATAGTAGTAGTTCACAAGAGAGTACTACGTCTGATGAAGAGTTTCGCAAGGGAGTTGAAACGAGTTACTGTGTTGAGTTTTAAGTTTTTAATTTTTAACTTTTATGTTGTCATCTGTGTGTTTCATTTATTCAATTCTTTTGACTTCAATCTGGAATAAATACAATAGGACAAATACTTATCTCTTGTAACAGATGTAACAGAGCAGCTCTTGTCGCATATCTTGCGTTGCTTAAGTATAATCTTAATATTGTTTTCTTTTATTGTATCAGTTTGAATTCTCATTTTCCAAAAAAAAAAAAAAAAACGTTTCGACAGAGGAGGAGGATCATTAGATGAAGTCCAGTAAATCAGTTTTACATAATTTGTCGATCGGATAACCAGCATTTAGTTTAGAAATCTCTTTGACGCCACAGACCATTGCTGTTTGTCCTAGAGTTTAACGGAAAAACAAAATCGCAGTCTCTGGGAAATTTGCTTATTGTGTCAACATCAGATATGATTCCATAGTAAATTTAAAAGTCTTTTTCTTTTTCATCATTGCAATGAATGCAAGCAATAAAATGGAGTCTTATAACAATTAATTCTTCAGTTTTTCTTCTTTTTCCTGTGGTCTTCATTTGCTTGCTCTGTTTTCGATTTTCTTACGGAGCTCTTAATCATCATTTCATTTGCTAATTATCATTTCATTGACATTTTGATCTATTCTGATTCATAAATAAACTCAGTCCAACACAGTAATAGCTTACGTCAACCAAATATAAAGTTACCAACCAAAAAAAGAACTATTAATAAGTGAAAGTTGTAGAACATTTTTAATACATGCATTAGGAAACAGAAAGATAATTTTGAACAGTTTACTTTAAAGCTTATGGTTAAGAAAGCCTAGTTAAGAAAATGAATACAGTTGATTGTCTTAGTGTTTATATCATATAATGTGTCTTGTGTGAGCTACTAAACCATATTCTCTAACAACCGGTTTTGCTGTACTTTTACAGTACAAATGTTGCCTTTACAAGCACATTGTATCTTATGTCTGGTATTGAGATGTTAGATAAAAGCTACGATCACTCTACTACGCCGGAGGATGTAAACCATAAAAATTAATTTTCACTTTTTGATAAAGTTCTGATGTTCTGATCTCGTGTCGTATTCGTGATAAAATTGACTCTGATTTCTTCTTCTACCTAGGAGGCGTTCCTAAATAGTTTAAGAGAAGATAGTATATCATTTGGACTAGTCTTAAATGT
Source organism: Thereuonema tuberculata (assembly GCA_023159025.1). Lineage (NCBI taxonomy): Eukaryota > Metazoa > Arthropoda > Chilopoda > Scutigeromorpha > Scutigeridae > Thereuonema > Thereuonema tuberculata. Next base: position 62,612,757 of record JAFIDM010014012.1, read on the forward strand.
TCCAAATACCAAAAATCCTATAAAACTTGGATTGTGTGTGTGTCTTTTTTTTGTTTTCAGAGATATAATTTATGGTCTCTGATGTGTCTTGAGAATTACCGTCATAGGGGAATCCACTATCACGAGTAACTCACGGCAATGTGGTGCAACAACACGGTTCCTTCAGGCACAATATCCCGACAAGATTTCATAAGCAAAAAAAAAGGAGGGATCGTACTGTTATCTCCTCCTCCCCGCCTTCCTTCCTGTTTGGGGGGTGCGGTCGGTGCACTTAGTACGGTCCTTGGAAACACGTTGCAAGAATTTTGGAGCACGGAACGCAGGTGGTGGGAAAGGAGAGGGACTGGGACTCCCACCACGAGGAAAAGGAGTCCAACGGGGAAGATAGGAAGTGGGTGGGGGAGAAAATGGCCGATTTCCCATTAAGATCAATGAATCTCAAGCTCCAAATCAAGGTGTGGATGACACCTTATTCATCATAACACAAAAATAACCCAAAACCTAGTTTTACGTAAGAAGAAAAGAATATAATTTGTAATTTTCACTTTATTTTATAGAAATAAATACTTGTTTTTTTATTTCCACATATATTTACAGAAAGTATATTCGCGTACAGCTTAGACGGTAGATTGCACCGCATATTTTATCGATCAAAACAAACCAAAAAGAGGATTACCAACATTCTAGTTTTTGTCAATTTTTTTTAAGTGCAAGAAATTGTTTACCTGCGGAATTTATTTCTTGGGGTTGTTAAGACTCTTTTGTGTCTGAGATAGGAATCGGACTGGTAATTAACTACGACAGTATTAAGACCCTGATCAATTATTTCCCAAACAAACATGACAGTAGCAGGCTTCGAAGAAGATTCCACAGCCTAATGTGGGTTGAATGCATTTCTTACTTCGTGATTTGTGGTCTCCTGTCAAGGTAGGGGCAATGCGAACCCTAAAACCTTCGAAATCAATTAAAAAGCGTTTACTTTTCTCCAATTTTCAGTTAATTCTAACTCATATAAAAAAAATGGAATTAAATTAATAATGCATTGGAATTATAAACAATGCAGTAAAAATGTTAGTTGAAAATTCGTAGATGAAAATATGGTTGTATTTTTATCGAGTTTCCAAATAATAATTAACAAATATTTAAAATTGAAGCAAAAAACAATTTCTTTTATAATGTTTTAATTACTTTTTAATTGTAACATTCCAATTTTCTGAGGGAAATCAGTTTTTATGTCCCTCCTTACGTGAGTTTTCAACCGAATGAATCAAAAAACAACTTTAAACTTTGTTTGCCTATTTTTGGAGAAGTGATCAGTATTTAATAAACTTTCTTGAAGCCACAGACGAATTATCATATGTGAAGAATTAATCTCTGAAAAATTCTATCCATAAATACAACCAAAAATTCCATAAAAATTAATTGTAAATAGAACAATTAATGAAAATACGAAGCAACGTTGTTTTATTTGATTCCAAATTTATAAATATAGATATTTTTCTCTTGGATTGTCTTAAAAACGCTACATTTTCAGGAACGTAGACATTCAGTTTTTTCAAGAACTTCTTTATTCTTCTAATTTGAGTTAAAAAAAAAAAAAAGCAAAATTGCAACAATTACTTAAACTACCAAACTACTAATTATTTCTAAAATGTGATAATTATAATTTCATCCTTCTTTGAACTTCCTAGACTCGTAAAAGGAATAATACACGATTGTTGCTTCAAGGAATTAATAACCATCTCTTGTAGCACTGCCTGAATACTTCATCTGCAACTGAGCGGCAAAGGATGCTCCATCTCTGGTCTCCATTTGTTCCGCAAAACCTGGAAGTTCATCAGACTTCTCTCCAAGTGGAACTCGTCAATATACACTAATAACTTGAGACGCATCTTTCCTTTTTTTTTTTTTTTTTTTTTTTTTTTGGCATTGCATTTTCTTTTCCGTTTGAGTTTTCTATATCAGACCACAAATCAGAATCTGTCTGATGAAAGAAATTAGAATTAAATGGTGCAACTCCGAAACAAAAAAAAAACAAAAAAAATCGAGTCATAACAAATCAACTGCGGTTGACTTGTCACTGTATTAGTAACGAAGACCTTCCCTTCTCTTTCCCCAGTGAAAAGGCAGTCAACTGAAAAAGTTTATTTATCTTTTCTTTTTTTGATAAAGCCATCAGGACAATTTGATTTTTTTTTTTTTTTCCATCTTTCGAAAAAAGTAGCCATATTTCTTTGGTTATTGTCTTTTCGAATACTGAGGCTACATATCTTCATAATTTGTTCGATCCGTAATGCAAAGAAAAACTAAGATTTCAAAGAGAACTACAGTGGAAAGACTAAGAATCAGTTCGCAGGTTGATTCAAGGTCAACAAGATAAGGAAAAGTCTAGAAAGAGCTCAGATGTAGAGGGAAAACCTCTTGAGAAAATTTCCAAAACACAAGGTAATCATCAAGATTATTAACACCCATTAGCGTTTAAAAAGAAAAACAATGCACTATTGGGACCTGTTTATTTCGAGTATATACTTTAGATTAATATTTTGAAAATGAATTTAATTTTGCTTTTGTTATTATTAGAAGTGGCATTACTTTACCAAATGGGTTTGTTTTATTCATAGAGCTTGGTGCAGTGTTATTCTGCTTTTTGTACACGAATGAAATACAGACAGGAAACACCTTTAACAGCATTCATCAACTAACAGGATCTTTCCAGGTGTTTCTTACGAAAATACCTTGGCTTCCGTCCTTGTGGCCCCGGCCCCAAGTCGACCACCGCCCCACGAGTGGACACGCTTCCTGCCGCTTAGTTTCTCACAGGATCGTCTTTCCAACGAAGACATTTGACTACGAGGAGGTTGGTTGGCTTTTCCCACCTCATGGATAGAAGGAATGTTAATGGCAACCATTGTTCGTTGTGTGTCAATGGCTTGGCTTACAACATGGCAATACTTTCACGCTCAGTCGGGCCTAGCGACGACATCTGCCGTGATGCAATCAATTATTACCGACAAACATTCAACGGTGTTGGGAAATGCATATTAGGGGGATTCTTTTAAACTCACAGATGAAAGAACTCAGTATTATTTAGGCATTTTGGAAGAAAAAAATAAAAGAATCTTTAACAAAGGCAACTGTAATTATTAATTCCAGAGATGAGAAATTTTCTGTTTTAAAAACAAGTTTTAGAAATATTTCAAGTTCTCAACATAACAACAAAATAATAATAAACTTACCCATAAACGCTGAACTCATATAAGTTTTATTCTTGATAAGCAAATTGATAATGCAGAAGCTGATATAATAGTTTCCAATAAGAAATAGGCCTAACTTTACGGAGATTTTAATCCTTTCTGTTGACTTCCTGACCAACAACTGCGAATTCACTAGAATATTTTAAACTTCCAAAAGAAAACCCATTCATAAAAATGTAAATGAATTTAAAGTTTCTTATTAATATTTGTCTGCAGAGCGTTTTGGTTTATTTATATATATTCTTCCATCCAGTCATTTGCAAAAAAGCAAAAAAATAGCGTTAATGATTTAATAATGTACTTCGCCAAATACGGTTAAAATAACAAAGAATTATAAGACTGTAAAATCATAATGCGTTGTTTTTCCCCGAGAAATGTTCTTTAGCTGCAAATACTAATCATTAACTGTTTTTTTTCGTTCAGTTTGTCTCTTAAATTGCGCCGAAGTTAAGACATTTAAATAATAAATATTCCGTTGAATCAACTGACGGAGCAGATGGTGGCTGGAAACATAACGAACCACTTCAATGGGAATTTGCATGAAGGGGTGCAGAGGTTCAACAACTATCTCGCAGGGCCAGTTTCAATTGCTAATAACGAAAATTATAAACTACCAACCAAGAATTCATCAATTCTGCAATAACTACTTCGACAGAATGTTTGGCGTTTTGAACGAGGTAATTTGTGACGTCACATTTACTTCCGTTTCCTAATTGTTCTGAAATTTCTTGTCCTTTGATTGACAGAAACTAAATTCAAAGTTTTAATATAGTTACAAAAAAGAAAAGTAATTTTGACATTCAGAAATATGAAGCCAAATGTTTATCATACAAAACTAGAGTCCTTCATCTTTTATGAAGTACATTGTAATAAGATAGACAAGGAAGGAATTATAAATTTCGCAGCTCTATATAAACAAGGAAGTGACTCTCAAAATTTAATAAAATTTAATTCTTGTTTAATATCAAATTCCTAGATTTATTTCAGTGAAAAAAACTGCTTAGTATAGTTTCAATATTTTTTAGTATCAGAATTAATAAAAATATGTTGCCGGAAGTGGACTTGAGCATTAAAATCAAAACCCTTTCAATTTTGGCCATGAAGTTTCATTCAGTGAAAATATTTTAAGTCCAATTAGCCTTTTAAATTATTTGATAACGATTTTGAATATCCTTTTTTTAGGTTACGTATTTGAATTTTAAATATTATTTTTTTTTGTTAGTTTAATTTCTAAATAGTGTAAATACGCATTATTTTCGTGCAGAATTCTTTTTCAATTTTATTTCAATAATTCTAGGTAAAATTTATCAAAATTGCAATTTGATTAAGGTCGATAATTAACACATCCGTTAATTCAAGGACACTATTTTAATTGCATATTTACACTAATTGGAAATAGTTTGTGTTATAACTTCTTAGTTCAATTTCATTCTGAAGTACGTATTTAAGAATATTATTATTATTATTATTATAAAAAATCTATTCTACTTAATAATGACAACAACTTCGGATTCTATTTGAAAAAATAGTAATTCAATTAATTTTATTAAATGACAATTCAAATATTATAACAATATTAACTTATTTACAACAGACATTCTGTTTATATAAATACATTATTTACAGATGACGTCACTGACTATACTGTGGGATCTTTTGGGAAGGGAGGAGGGGGTAGACGCTGCAGCTGGCATCTGGAGGGCACAAGGTCCCTCTTGGTTCTCACGTGCAGTGGACGAGTCCATAAGAAATCGGCGGGGAACGAAGGCTGAGAACTGTGCGTGCAATGAATCATTTGCTGTACATGTAATAATAATCCAGGACTTGAACACGGCCTCTGCTGTTTTTTTTTTCTTCAAGAAATGCAAGTAGACCAGATTTTCTTTAAAGCACTTAACACTCAAATTGAACTTGTGGAATGGTTCACGTTTGGCGTTTTACAAAAAAATCAAAATAAAAAAGGAGGAAAAAAAGTAAAATAAAAATATATATAAAAAAGCCGTTAATAGTCGTGCGTCCATAGGGAAAGTTCATCTTCGATAAATATCACTAAAATTCCTTTGGGTTCGATTGACTCTGTTGATTTTATTTTATTTATTTATTTATTTTTTTTTTATATTTTTTTAAAGTTTTTATATTATAAATCCTTTTGTTCACACACTCGCACGTTCTCGTCGATATATTCCTCTTCATTCAAAACCATTTACAAAAAGAGACAAGCAAGGCACTTAAATTAAAATTATCTTACACAATGGCAGCATGTGTACAGCTTGTTTTCATTGTAACATTAAATAAATTACGGTCTTTTCAATATATATATATTTTTTTAAAAAAGTCTTTTGAGGTCCATCTTTGGGCAGTTAGGAGCTGACTGAGTGGAGGTTTTAAAAGTCTTTTAAATGTCTTTTGTGTGCTTATACCTCCGTCGCAAGCATGTGTTGGGAATACCTCTGTGGGTATGGTTCTGGTATCACATACACGGAACTGCTTGGTTCTATATCAGAGCATCTTTTTAATGTTGATGTATCACTGGAAAGAAAAAGAAAAAAGGCTTATTAGATACAGAGAATCAAGGTCATAATACTAAAGATTTTCTTAATATTTTAATATCAATGACATTTTATGTTAATTTTACTATTTTTAAAATTAATATTTTACTTTATTGGAAAACAGCGAACAACTTTTTAAAGTAATATTTGAATGTAAAAAAAAAAGTTTTGAAAACTGTAAATCTTGTTCTAAAGCCTTCAGTAAGACAAACACTGCAAAACAGGAAAAGATCTTTCCCACAATTGGCAAAAATTGGTACTCAACAGAGAGCACTGTTTAAGAATCTATTCTGTTGGACGCATGCGCCATATGTTGTCATTCTTTGCTCGTTTCCGGGAAGTGGAAATTTGAAGACAGGAGAAAAAAAAAAAGGCTACTCAGACAGTTTGTGCACATCCTCGACCAATACCTCGGTTTCACAGCGAATTCCGAGTTCCCAGATAGGGAGAGAACCAGGAAGAATCACTTCCGTCGAATTCGACAGCCTAATGATGAAGCAGCCGACATTCGTTCGACGACGACGCTGTTGCGTTCTGTCGTGATGGGATGGTCTTTATAAAGTAACCAACGACGTTACCAACAACTGTCAATTAGGAAAAGTAACATTATCTCCCTCTTCTGATCATTAGAGACTACATCCCACCCCCACTTCATTAATAATGAATTCGTTTTCGATAAATCAATACAATTCAACGCTGTCCAATAATCAACAAATTAGAATTTATTATTGTTCAAACACTTGACTAATATTAACTGGTTAAAAATTTCAACTTAATTTATTTAAGGACTTTCCAAGTAAAATTATCCTGATATTAATACTGAATAAAACATTTAAACTGAGAATGATAAAAAAAAGTGTTATCAAATTGATTTCTTCAGCTAAACTATTAACTACAGAATAAACTAAAACAATAACTGAATATATTTTATGTACAATTCTTTTAGCACAAATTTTACTTTTATCATTTCGATTAATATCTCTACACTCAGAAACTTTGAAAGATACTTTGTTTGGGAGGAATGAGGCGATGCAATATTAATAAAAACATGTATTAACATCTGGAGAATTGAGCACTAATTGTTTGTCACAGTGTTTGCTCTTCACTGAACACTTCAAAACACAATTTCACTGAATTAAAATATCCTTAGTGGAAGTGATATTTACCTTTTGCTGCTTGTTGCAGCTTCTATTGATAAAGAGTTTCTTTTTTCCAACGAAGCCTTTTGGTTCGTTGTATCATAGTCTATTTCTATAGAGTCTTGCTTGAGTTTCTGTGCTGAGACAGAGTCTATATTTAATTGTTTATTTGACTTAGTCCTTTGGAGTGTGAGAGTACTGTAGTGGTCTTTGCCAAATTCCATATCCTCATTTGTCATTTTTAAGTTCTGTTTGGTGTAACTGGATTTATCCAGAGTGTTCACGATCATTTGATTTTCGTGATGGAACTGTGGAATTGTCTTATTGTTCATGGCGTTCTGCTCGTTCTGTTTGCGCACCTCCTCGTCTTGTCTCTGTCGTGCCTTATGCCGCCTGTGACGGAGACACAGGAACACGACGATGGAGATAAGGGCGAGCAGAGGCACAGCCGCCGATAAGGTGGCGATCAGCACCACTTGCTCGGTAGACAGACCTGCGGCCGGTGCCGGGGCCTGTTGGTCGGACACGTGCTTGGACACGCCGATCACCACTACTGTGTCACCGTTGTTTCTGGGTGGAACGGCGGCGACCTCAGTTTCCTCCGTCTCGCACCGCCGTCCCTTGAATCCGGGCGGGCAGGTGCAGAAGAAGTCGTTCACTAGATCCTGGCACGTTGCACCGTTGAGGCACACGTCGTCACTGAGGGAGCACTCATCCACGTTGTCGGAGCAATCCTTTCCCGAGAAACCAGGACGACACGTGCACTTGAAATCGTTGACCAGGTCGTGGCAGGTCCCGCCGTTGGCGCACGGTTTCGTCAGGCAGTCATCCACATTCTGCTCGCACATCTGCCCCATGAAGCCGGGCACACATTGACAGCGGAAGTTGTTCACCAGGTCGACGCAAGTACCTCCATTTAGGCACGGATTGACACCACAGTCATTGATGTTCTTCTCACAATCTCGTCCGCTGAAACCAATTGGGCAGACACAAGTGTATCCATCTAATTTATCCACACAACTGCCACCTAAGAAAAACAAAACAAATCGTCAAATTAATATTCCAATAACATCACTAAACTCTCAAGTTATTATTATGGAATAGAACTGAATATAAGTATACGACCATGTAATATAAGATAATAATTACCATTTTGGCAAGGATTGGAACTGCATTCATCCTTTTGGTGTTCGCAATTAGCTCCATCAAATCCTGAAGAACAGACACAGAAATATCCATTCTGTGCTTCTACACAAGTGCCACCATTTTTGCAAGGCTTCTCATAGCAAGTACTTGCTGAGGATTCGCATCGGCGGCCATGAAATCCAGGTGGACAAACACAGGTGGCGTTACTACTCGTAATCTATAAGAAACAACAAAATACACCTCATTAGTTTTAATTGTTTAAAAACGGATTCCAATCATTGTAATTTAAATAGAAATCTGCTGTTAAAGAATTAAAAAAAAAAAAGAAAGTTTAAGAAATGCCAAAGAAATAAAAAGTAGGTAAACGTTCTATCAAAGAAGATTCCCAGTTTTTCTACTTTTTTTATTATCAAGAAAAAAGATCTTGGCTCACCTTGCATGTGCCGCCATTTTCGCAGGGCAGATGCGTGCAATCATCTTTCACCTTTTCGCAGTCGTTGCCCGTGAATCCTTCTGCGCAGGCGCAAGTGTAGCTTCCTTGGCCTGTGTTGGTGCAAGTACCACCGTTCTTGCAAGGTTTATGGTTGGTACAGTAATTGAGATCTAAAAACAAAAGAAAACGAATATTAAGTCAAAGCAATTTATAACAATAAAAGCAGTTTTATGATAAGAAGACTTTAAAAAAGATGGAAATATAAAAAAAAATTAGTGCAAAATTTTATTTAACGTTAGAAGTATGAAAGAACAATAAGGTTATTTTTATTTTATGTAAAAATTATCTGAGGAAGGAAACCACTTGTAGTTCAGTTAAGGAACCAGAGCAGGAAATGAGTATTTAATGAACTATTATATTTAAAAGTGGGGTTGTAATTTTATGAGAAAAGGTCAAGTTTAAATGTTATAGCTTACCTTGATTACAGAAAAGTCCTCCCCAGCCTTCATCGCAATTGCACTGCCAAGGCTGGGAGCAGGTTCCTCGGATGCAACCGGGATAGCGAATGCATTGATCACACAGACGTCCCTGCCAACCCAAACGACATCTAAAATAGAAATAAATAAATATATTAGTAAAACAATTTAATACAGCTTATTTATTAATTAAATTAACTTAGAAGTTGATTATAAATGTTCATAATAAAGTCTGGGTGATAGAATTGTAGTTGTTTGTGTTTACTTTATTTTTATACGGAAATAGAAGATTAAATATTGATCTGAATGTTTAAATTGTGCTTATCTCGAGATCTCGGATAGTTCTTGTTTATTTACTTCTCACACAGCATTCCCTCCCCTCTATTTCTACGAATAGACTGATCCTTCTTCCCCAGGAGTCATTACCTGAGGGCTCTCTTCTTGTTCCATCCCTACGACGTCACGGAAGACCAACTTTCCCACCAGGATAAGGAAACGGTCTTCCCCCTCTTTTCTCCGATACCCCCTCTCCTATCCTGGGTGCTTTTTATCCCGTTCCTGTCCCAGATCGAATCGAACCTTCAAGACGTGTCCCACTTCTTACCCCTGACCTCTGAGGTCCCACGTTCCCCTACACTCAAAAGGGACCTTTAAAAACACCTCCCCCTCTGTTGATACCATTCAGGAAATGTCTCCAAACTGGCTGCAGAGCCCTGGTATATTTTCAAAAAAAGATTACCAACATACTTAAAAAAAAAACCTACAGTATTACGAGGAAAAGTTGTAGGCGTTGATTTGGATCATCATTTTTTTTGATCTGTCAAGCTGCCTTCGCGTATGTGTGGTTTCCCCGGCAACAGGTTCAATGAGTAGGTGGGGGAGGGCTGGAGAAACCCTATCCCTGAGACCTGCACGATCAAGATGGTCCGTTCCCACCGTACGACTTCCTGCCATAGAGCAGGTCGTTCAAGTCTTGGATCTTGTTACCAACTCTTGTGGTTGCAATACATAATAAAGAGTGGTGGTGGGATTTCCCCTTAACTCTATCCCACCAAAATCACAACCCAGCAATGTTTACTTTTCAGGAGGTCGTATCATCTTTCAAATTATTCCCTCCTCAACCCATCTACCTGACAGAACAATGGGAGAGTATAAATAAATAATAAACAAAAATCCCTTCCAATTGTAAACAAATCAACTCTTTATCTAAATTCGCAAAAGATTTTCCTTTATTTTAAAATATTGTTGGCTTAATAAATATATAAAAGCATATTTATTTTCTTTTTATTTATCTTAAATTAAGGTGAAGGTCACTGGGTGAAGAGAAACAGCCTCAAACCAGGTTTTTCTTAAACGCTCCACCCTATTATTTACGTATTTTTTTTTAAACTATCTGAGATTTCGAAATTATTTAATGAAAAAGATATAAAAAGTAACAGATTCAAAAGAAACTTACTTGCACTCATTTGGGACATCGCAATCTCCGTGTTGTTCGCTGCAACCAGGTGCGCAGATGGCTGTAAGGACAAGGAAACCAGAATTATTAAGCATTCGGGCCGTGGCAGTCGTATATCGCCGATGCTTCACTTGATAATTGCAGCGGCAGACGAACGGTGAGGTTCCCACGCTAAGTCAGGGCCATGGTAAACACAGCTCGGACTTTGCTTTCGTTATCGAGTTCTGACAGTTTACAAGACATCATCTCGATAAACGTATCAAGACGTTATTACCACAAAGGGATTGGGATTTTTTTCCCCTCTGATTTCCCATTATTGGAAAACATGGAAAAATTAATTTTCCGATTTGTTCATTCAAACAAAAATAAAATATAGCTTTATTAAAGGAAATGTAACTTTATGTCTTGCTGTTTTTCTTTGTTAGTCTTTCTCTTTTAAACCCATTTGTTGCTCAAGGAATTTAAAAAACAGCTTTCTTTCTGCAGGTAACGTCTGACTGATTTTTCTCTTAAGGTTTGTGGGAACGGCAGCCACTTTCAAGGCCAAAGCAAAATTACACAAGGAAAGGCATCGGCGCAAACAAAATATGGTAAAAATAATTCTAGCTAATTGAACTACAGTGGAACTTAATGATTATTTTCAATCAACATGTTCTTAAAAAGGTATTACGTATTGGGATGTATTTAGTGTTAACTAATGATGTATGCGAATTGTTATGTTTGACAATGCTGTTTGCGAAGTAAGGAAATCCGTAGAGGAGTATTTGCATTTGGGGGTCGTCGAAATGGTTGTTTTTTAACACTATTGTTTTGGAAGGTGATTAAGTAGTTAGTTGTAGCACCAAACACTCATTCAGCTGGTGCCGTAACAACAGCTGCACACACACCACCCTTTGTTGGCGGCAGCTGTCAAAGTCAGGACAAAAGGCGCCTGCGCGTCCCTTCAACACCCCCGCTTTGACAGCTGCCACGTGTAAGGACCCCTTGCTGACCAATGGTCAAAGACCTAATGCAAAGCTTCTTTCTTGAGATGATAGCATCTTTCAATTTAACAACTAAATTGATGGGCACTATTTTGACAGTCATCTCCATTAATAAATATTTCATATTTAATTAATAAGTATTTTCAAATTAAAATGTTAGCTTAAGCGGCAAAAACAGCAGTAATGAACTATAATTTTTAAAGATGTTTTGGTGCTAGTTTCGAAGAACGCCTCTAGATGGCGCGACTTGTCTGAACTTATTTTGACTCGAGATTGTACTTCATTTCATTCGCGCTTCTCATTTTACTTGAAGAAAACTTAAAATAGCTTTCAAAACAGTAAATTAAACGGCTTTTACAATAGTAGTGAAGTTTCTATCGAACAGCATTGTCATACATTTTATTTCTGCATTGATTTTATTGATTCTATTTACCTTTTGTGCAATAGTCTCCTGACCAGCCAGGGAGGCACATCTTGTCGCCCTGTTCGGAGCAGTTGTAGTGACCGAACTTGTCATTGCGCGGGCGGCAGATCTTCGCACACCCTTCGCCGTAGTAATTGTCATCGCAGCGGACTCGGTACTCCAGTTCGAGGACCGCGTTGTCCGCTTTATGCACGTAAGGAGTCCAGTCAGAGCCTACACTCAGCCAGCTCTGGTTGGCAAAGCGTGTAAGCAACACTTTGTGAGCTACAACAAAAAACAAGATCATAAACAAAAAGTCTTTTCTTCGTTTTACATTGAAAAAAAAAAAAAAGAAGAATTTTAAAGATTTAATAAATAAAGAAATAAAGAAAGAAAGAAATAACAGAAAAATAAAAATTATTAATGGAAGTTAAACGTTATTGTATAAAATTTCACTATAATTTTTCAAGTAATAAACAAGTATAAAGCTTTAATTTATTCTATATTATTTAAATATACCTAATAAACTTAAATGTTATTATAAAAGTTAATGTTATCAAATCGTTTGTTGATTGCCAGTTTTACTATAATTTTGTGCCAAAAAGTACGATTATAAACAAAATATCAGTCTGTAGGTGTGTCAGAGACGGAAGACGACTCAAGTTCACCCGCCCCCTCCCAATTTCCCAAAAATAGACTCGTCCTGAGGATTACTTTTTTTTTCCTTCTTTTATTCAACGGCTTCCTAACCTTGAGAAGGGCAGCCAAGAAGAAATGATGACGAATAAGGGATGGGGGAGGAGAAGATGATGACGGCCATAATGACGATGATGGGCTCCTTGCGGTAGCCACAAACCCTCTCCCCCGCCCGGCTTTTGGCTTCGCCCGGGGGTCGCCCCGCGGAACAGCCCCCACGTTCCGGCCGAGCGCCCCTGACTGTGGGAACGTCTACCCTCCCTTCAGCAACCAGTCCAGCAACCTGACCAGCTGCTCACCACTACGAGTTGAGCCACTTCGTATTTTCCCAGGCCAGGCGAACACAAAGCAATTTTTCCTTCACTTTAATAAACGACTTTGGATAAAAGTTCGCGTAGACAAAGCGAATCTTAGCGTGATTACGAGGAAGAAGAAACGTCGAACAATGTATAGCAATCCTCTGGGAAAATTCACTTAATTCCTTCAAAACTTATATCAATAAAAATCCAAGTTCCTCGAAAGACTCGAAAAATTATTAACTGTTTGTTTAGAATGAAAATCTCAGTTAACTCATTCGATATCAGTTCAACTCTTATTTTAGGCTAAATTCTTCAGATGTTTCTTTGTAATTATTAAAAACTCCACTGAATTCTAAAGTTTTCTGTATATAATTCTCCATGTTCTATTTAACCATTTTCGTATTTTACTTGTTGAACACGGAAAGAAAAGGGCGAAGAATCTGGCGGCTCCAAAAGCCCTCCGACGGCGTAACCTCGAAGAGGGTCGCCCCCACTGCTCGGCATCCAAGTTTCCCACGTTCTCATTTCTCGCTGCCAAAGTTACAGCAACGAAGGTCCTGGGCTGTGGCTGCCGCCTTGCAGCGCTCCGAGTGTTATTATTCAACGAGACCAGTGTCTCGTATGGCCTGTGTGTTTACATTGGACAACGGTCCCAAATAAAAACGACGGACATTTGAGACCGTCGCATGAGGAGACGGTCTAATTATCGAAGAAAGGGAAAGACTAAAGACGAAATAATAATGATAAAAAAAAAAAGAATAAAAAAAGAGAGGTGAGTGGGGGCAATGCTTGGCTTGGCCAGATGGTGCGTCTCTTTTCAAACAAAAACTCCGATTGTGTTGGTGACATTTGTTCCAATTGGGCTACAGGGGACTGATTCCATTGTATGCCTTTCTCATAGCAACCTTAAAGTGGCGCTGTCACCTTCGAATAGAACAGTAATGAACATATGTCCAACATACACCCAAAAAAACTAAAGATCACTTCTTTGAAATTATAAAGCAAAAATGTCAAATACATATTATGGCTAATGTTTTAAGGTAAGAATGGGTATCTACGTTACGAATGTTCTATTACACTATTAAAACGATTTTATTACAAATCAGAGTATTTTGAATTCGATTCTTCAAAAAAAAAAATATTCATCTAAATTTATAAGGGCCTGTGTAAAGGAATTCAATGACCTAAGCAAGATATTTTCTGTAGTAATATCATTATTTACTAATGTACACAATCGTGGGAATGAGAGCCTAACTGAGGAACTGGTTTTGACCTTGGAATCCCTTTAAAAAAAAATATCCTCAACCAAAAGCAGCTTCAAGGTGCCGATAGTTTCCTCGGACTGGCCACGCCGAGGCGCTGCTGTCCAGCAACCACGGCAATTAATACAAGAGCAAGTTCTTACTCCCATGGCCTGCGCCTACCGACCGACCCCGCGAACCAATACTTGGGCCACAGGGCCATCATTCATTATAGACCAGACATAAAATTATTGAGAGAACATAATTAGAACCTCAAAAGACAAGAGAAATTATAATAAAAAGTGATATAAAAATAAATATATATTTCATTTGACCTACTATATTTTTTTTTTCATAAATCACCCAATAAAATATAATATTGCTTACTCAGGAAAATGCTATATTTAAATTCATCAATTTCAGTTATCACTATATTCTGCAAAAGTCTAAAGACAGTGGTTTAAATCTTCAAATGCACTTATGTGACTATAAAAACCAGAACAACGGTATATCACCAGATCATCAAGGTCTAGGCCAATTATATCACATACGAATTCAATAAAATTGGTTCACCTACAAGATCAATATCTTTTCAGTATTGGTCTTTTCATTTTCAATATTTCACTATTTATTTTTTAATTAATGCCCTACTAAAAAATTTGGTTTTATTTTTCTTTGATAACCTCTTGGTTACAGTTTGTGCACACCTACGCAAATTATCGCACGGCAATCGACAGACGATTCTCAACTTTATTTGGAGGAAATATTCAACCTACCTGGAGAGGAGGCAGCTTTGGACGTGGAATCTACTTCGTGCCACGCTTCCACGATCAGAGAAAACGTCCCCTGTGGCAAGAATAAAGTGCTCTTAGCTCAAGCGTGGGACCGACTGTGCTCGTGCATTCACAGGCCGGCGAGGCAAGGCATTCGGCCCCCGTGGCTCCCCCGGACGGGCTTGATACCTCGCCAACGCCACAGCCTGTGCGTGCGTCGAGTAATATCCCTTCCCGCACATTATTACCACCCCACAAAACAAACCAAAAACTCAACTTTAAAAATTATTGCAATTTTAACTCTATACCCTTTAATTCTAGAATAAAATTTTTAACAAATATCTTTATAATAATGCTATTAAAATAATTTTAACTTTTAAACTAAAAACAATTTAACAACTTTACAGAGATAAAAAGTAAAAACAGATCGCGAGAGGTAACAAGAGCAGCAACCAGTAGATCACAATGTCAGGCTTTGTATCTTCGTAATCTTTCAATTCCAAATAAAACTTTCATTTTCATCATGAAGCGGAATTAACACGAAACTAATGTCTCGGTTTCTGTGAAGATTCGCAAATCTACTGTTTACTTTTTGTTAACCTCGGGATCTTGTTATCATCTCGCGAAGAGATAATGAAAAAAAAAAAAAATGGGAAATAGTACTCACCGGCCAGGAAAACTGGAACGGGAACAGGATCAGATTGGTTAATCCAGAGGTATTTGATTCAGTATCCGTAAATTTGACAGAGTTATTCGCGAGCACTGGGGTCACAATATCTCCAAAGGTGCACGGCGAACTGAAGTCAATTGATGCCTGATAGTGCTTGAGACACACACGAAAGAAGGTTTTACACACTCCTGTGCAAGATCCTTGGGGGTTAGGTAATCCTGAGCAGCATTTCCCTTCGGCGTCTTTGCCTGCATTATTCACAAACGACGATAACCGTAATTCGAATACTCCTGAGCTTGAGACCTGCAGCGAGGAATACACCGGTGAGACGGGACGGTTACACACTCACTCCGCTCCCCGAGCAGGCGAGCGGAATGAAACAAAATTCATAGAAATCGGAATAAAAAAATAGGGTATCTAAAATTAAAGGGATGTGATTCTTTGTCACATATCATAACATCCTCCGTAAGATTCTTTATTCTCAAAAATTAACCTTAAAATCATCGTAAGCAATTGATAAGTAAATAAAAATCAAACACTAACTATCTCAAGGACAAGGGAGATACATGAAAGTCCAAGAAATAATGTTAAAAACATTAACTCACGTGAGAACTGCAAATAGTTTACAAGTTAAACTTTACGAATTAATAGTTCAATACTGTAACGTTTTAACACATTTGTGTCTAAGAATTCAGGTAATGAGAATGCTATGATATAAGCGAGTTTTTTTTTTAGGGGAAGAGGATATTGAAACGAGGTGTGTGGATGCAACGCTTACCTGTTCAAGTAGTAGGACGATGAGGACGGCCGACGCCGGGGCAAACCGTGGCGTGCTGTGCCACCGCATGCTTCGTATACCGTGTGCTCCGCTTCTCTACTGTGTTTCTGCTCAACTGGTAGCCCAACGCCACCAGCCTCGCTTTCGATCTGCTAGGCTCCGCCCACGGACGTGTGACTGACAGCTCCCTGAAACACGCAAGCAGGCGGTTAGTTCAAGCTATCTCCGCTGGGTGCGAGAGTTTACTACGAGCTACGCTACTCACTACGAAATGCAATTCATACTATAACAGTGACGCAGAACTACGCTCTCTCTCTCTCTCTCTCACGTAACAAAGCGAGAGCGAGATTCACACACAGGAAAAGGACAGACAAGGAACATAAACATTACATTATAAAATCGTCGGTGAGAAAAATGGAAGAAAATAATAAATAACATAATCATAAATTTTTATAAAGTAGTGGTAGTACTAATAATATTAATGTAACTCCAAAAACACTACATATGAAAATAATATCCATCGGTAGAGCAAATACGATGTATTCGGAGAAGTACATGCACTAGAATAAGAAATCCATGCGTAGGGAAAAGATGAAACATTGAGTAAAACACTTTTAAGTTCCACGGGGCACAAAAATCCATGGGTTTTTTGCTGATAAGAAGGACGTGAGAATGAAGAGAAGAGGAATATGTAAATCCAGTCGTCGTACCTTATCCACACAGCTCATAAACTCAGTTTAGTTGTGGGTAGTAATGTAGTATTCATGTAGAAGTAGTAATAGAGGTATCCAAAACGCTGGGAGAGACTATAGGTATCCGTGGTCTCTCTGAGGACGTGCGCTCGGACTGAAGCCTGTACTGACAATGACTGAGGGCGCGTGGCGCTGCCTTATATACCTCCTCCTGGCGCATACATTAGGCCGGCTGCATAATGGCGCCTTTCAGCTGGTCTCAATGAGCAGCGCGCGTGTGCAGGGCCCATGTGCACCGCACATGCAGGGGAGGGTGCGGTAAGAAAGAAAAGGGGGGGGGGGGGGCTTTCTAAGAGGTTTTCATTACGAAAAGAAAAAGACATCGGTTTTGAAGAATAAAATCGCTTTCACAATAGATTGTTAAAAGCATTCAATATATTTCTTTTATTTTCTTCCCAAAAATTAAAAAAAAAAATTGTAGAAATTAGAAATGAAAATATATTCTCAAGATATAGTAAATGTTTTATTTGTTTAAATAATTAGTGGGAAACTAAAACATTTAGTGTAATGTTTTCTTCCTAAATGTAATAACATACAACGATTGTTATATAATAATAATAATTACATATAATTATCATTTTACGTAATTATAACAATAAAATTTTGAAGTAAAAGTAAATGTTTAAAAATAATAACATCAATTTTAAGGTAATAATAATATTAGTAATAATTATAATAACAACACTCTTTTGCGGAATTGAATGGTCATTACTTTTACTATTCATTTCACTCACGTTTTAAAAATTGAAAGTAACTAATTTCTAATCTAATAGATATTTTTATATGTGAAATTTTATAATAATATTTAACCTATATTTTTATAGGTTATCTTTAAAAGTTCAACGAAAGCTATTTTTATGTCATTTTTTTTATAATGAACCCAGAATTTTGTGAAACATTTCAGCCCTGTGATTTTATTGAAATTGACAAGAGTCTGTTTAGATCTTTATTTTCCTTGATTTTATTCATAATTCCTAAATCTCTTGATTTCTCTTTGATTGTAGTTTGTTTATTTTTTTGAAATCCTTTATGATCAGTGATCATTGATTGAATCGAAGGGGCACGTGGCAAAATGTACAAACACATCTTGATCTACTCTTTCAAGGCGGTGGAGGTGTAGGATCGTCTCCTGTGCGACAGCTGCTCACCGTCCCACCTGCCCCTTTTGTGAGACGCGTGCTTCCCTATTAGCTTCCGAAGGCTGCGTCCTCAACCAATCAGCACACCCCATGGCCCTACCCCCAATCTTTCTATAACCCCCACTCCCCGTCTCTAGCGCCGTATGCAGACGTCCACCACCACCACTCCTATTCCGAGCCCATTTTAACCCCCCCCCCCCAATCTTAAAAACACCTACATCACTTACACCTTCATCTTTTCAAAAAACACGTTCCGGCTTCTGGAGGCCAAACCATTTTAATTTTAACTCTTTTAAAACATTTTTTTAATAACAACGAAAAGCTATAACCTCCTCTAGTGTCTCAAAGAATCTGTGATATTTCAAATTTCATCCATTTTACTTTATTTATATGACCAAAACATAATAAATAAATAGAAGTCATACTGTGTAGTACGCTACTGTAAATCCTCTAAAAAACAAATTACTTTTTACTGAAAGTAACTCCTTTATTTAATGTCATTCCATCCCCCCACCTCTTCTTTGATCATTTGCTGCATCATTTGATTCAAATTATAATTTTACCTTTTCTGAATTTATACAAAACCGAAAGTACTTCAAGACAAACGTCTAAAGTTGAAATAGCGAAGAATCTTTTCAAACTCATTAGACCAGTGATTCTTAACTATTTGATCTTTTGTTGAGTGTAAGAATTTGAACTGGCATTTTTAAAACAAAGTTTTACCTGTCATTGATTTCAAATAATAACAATAACAATAATAAAGTTTGTGGGCCACTTACGAAATACAGGAAACCACGAAATGCAGAATAAAGATGACGTAATTTTGTATAATCTTGATATTTGTTTGTTTTAAAGTTTCTTATCATTGTAAAAAAAGCTGAAAAATCATTTTATTAACTTAAGTTTTGTTAAGAAAAGAGGAGAAGTGTTCAAAGATGGAAATAGGGTTTAAGGAGAGATAAAGAGGAAAGGATTAATTTTGTTATTTGGAGGAAATGACGGGATTAACTGTGGATAAAGGAAAACCACTGCGGACATGGATATTAAGGACTTAATGGTGTTGATAAAGGATGGTAAACAGTGTCTTTATCTTAGGAAACATGTTGCAGATGAGCATTTAAATATCCACCCCAACAGGGCGGATGTGCAAGGTCTCCTCGTTAGGCGCGTGCCTGCATCGTCATCCGGTCCCCAAAGCAGCTGCTCTTCTCAACAAAGAAGGGCAGGCAATCCTATGCGTTTCTTGGGCTTTCACGAGCCCTCCTCTGGAATCGAATGCACGTGCCCCAATCGAGCACGTGCAAAAGGGTCTACGGCAGCAGCTGCGCTAAGTTTTGCTCTTTTTTACTAACTCTACAGGAAACCACTATCTGCTCCGCAAAAGCAAGGTAGTGGGTGTCTACGCCCTTAAACCCACTGATCCGACGAAGAGGTACATCCAAAAAAATAATAATAATAATCGTGGACTAGAACAGAGTTGGAGATGAGTGGAACGCCAGACTTGTGCTACAATGTAACCACAGGGAATTAGATTATTGTCTAAGTGATTTATCATTTTACAGAAACACCAGCAATCTCTCATTTTCATTCCAAATGGTTTCAAACAAAAAAAAAAAACTATGAAAAACTATAGAAAACCAACCATAAACAATGAATACACTGAATTTCTAGTTTGAAATAATTAAACTAAATATTGAGTATATTTTCTATGAGTGGTTTTCTAACTCGCAAAGCAATGGGCTTCAAGAAATAATTCTTTTTCACTTTGAAATATCATTAAAATCAAATATTCAGATGAATATTAATCTTGAAAATATTTTAGTAATTATGAAAGGGAGTTTAAAATTACGAGTATAAAATGAACATAAATGTATTAGATAATTTTTATTACTATAAGTATATTATTAGTGATATTATTATTATTATTATTAAGTCTTTTTTTTTCTTTTCAATATATGGAAATTGTCAGAAATTTGATAAACGTTTCAATTCCTCATATTCTATCATCCTTTTATTTATTTATTCATTTTATTTGTTAAATAAGTGTATTTATAATGAGGGTTTTTCAATGACCACTGTTTTATTCCTTTTATTTACAAGTAATTCATTCGTATATTAAGTGAAGTTTTTAATAGATAAGTGATCATTTCCGGAACAATTACGGATTTTAATTCTTCCGAAATCCGATATTTCAGAAGACACAGTGTGTTGAACTAACGCTTCAACAGGTTGTCGTCCGGAAGGTGCCATTTGGAGCAGTTCCAATCCTTTGCTCTCGGTTTCGCTTTGTGGCCGGAACCTTTGCTTCCGGACATAGCGACACATTCCGACATGTGATGAATGTGTCGGCATTCATCTAACCGGGGATTTCCGATGGGCCACGCGCCAGGTCGCGTGCCGGCCACGTGCCCTGGTATGTCCCGGAGGCAAATGGGCGGTGGGTGGGTTTGTCCCGCGGCAGCCCTGTACGCCGGCCAATGAACAAGCAAGGCAGGGATCGGTCTGGCCAACAGATGGTCGGCCGCCACTTGCTCGAGGAAGAGGAGGTGGAGAGTACGCTTCAATGGAATGGAGAAATGGTGAATGAAAACAGTAGACAAAAAAAATCATTGGCTTTAATTTATTATTATCGGAAATCTTTGGTTACGATAATGATATTTTGATAATGATGTTTTGATATTTTACATAAATTATCATCTAGGCTAAGTATAGTAAATTTAAAGTACTTACTTTAATAGAAAGAAATACTTAAAGAGACTATTTACTGTGAATTTAGCAATAATCCTAAGTGCGTTATTATTATTATTATTATTATTATCTTACATGTTTATCTCAGACATTATTATTATTATTTAAAATTTAAATTAATGCTTAGAAATATATTTAATGCTTTTAATTTAATTATTTAACTTTTATGACAGTTAAATTGTTTATAAAATGTTAATAGTTTTCTTTATTTCTGTAGTAAAATAATATTAAAAAAAGATTTTATATTCAAATAATTTAATTTTTATCACGAAAAGTATTTCACAAATTTCCATTAATATTGTATTCTATTAATATAAACGTTGAATTATTATTAGTCTATTATTATTAGTCTATTATTATTATTATTATTAGTCTATTATTATTAGTCTATTATTATTATTTATATCTTCAATATAAATAAAAAAAACTCATCAAAATTTTCAGGAATCTTATTAATTTTATCATTTTATTTTGAATAGAGTTTTTTTTTTAATCCGTTGGCTTTTAGCTATTTGCTTAATTAATTATTAATTAATGTGTTTTTTTAACCAATGATTGACAGATGAACATTTTGCTCAGGTGTAAAATGGCGCCACTTGTAGCTGGGTATCGAGCAGCTGCACCACATGCACATGTTATTCATTTGCATTTTGGTCGAAATCTGGGTCAAATCTGTCGTCCCAATGATATTGTTGTGTGTCCGTCCTTCTTCTCCATCCGTACAATGGAGAAACCATCAGGTGATGCCATCAGAGAATAGACTCAGCAACAAAGTAGAGGATTTTGAAGAATTTCTCCAAACACCTGAATGGTCTTATTTCTAATTAACTGGAAATTCATTGTTTAGAAAACAATTATTAACCTTTCGAAGGTATGAAAAAAGGACCAAATCCTTAGTTTGATCTCTCCTCATTGGGTAATTAATTCTTTTCATTAATGTCAGCGTCTTCTCGACTCCAAAGAAAAGTGAATTTAGAATTACGCAATAATTTATAACACAATCACAAATATTACTTCTTAACAATATTATAATAAGAACAATGTGATCACTTAAGTGCAAAGTGATCTTTCGGTCTCCCCCTTAATAATATCCTAGCTACGATACTGAGTGAATTACAGTCATTAAAGTATTACATAGCTCTAGCTAAGATCAGTTTTAGGATTAGGTACCGGTAGGGGTTTAAGAACTGTATCCAAAAATGTGGAAAGAAAAGAGAAAATAAAAGAAAATGTTTTTACTTATTATTTTTTGTTAAATTTGTTTCTTATTTTGTAAGTTTCTTGTAAGAATTGCACGTGCTATTCATTGATTGTTTTCTAAACGGACCTTTGTATCGGATAATGATGTTGGTAAGTGTTGGTTAATTGAAGTCCACGATGGAAAACGAGATCAATTTTGTATTGGTCCGATGCCAGTTCATTTCTTTTCTCACCTTCGTCTTGAAGTGGATCTCAGGAAAAAATTACTCCACACGCCTCTTAACACTATTTCGAATTTTGCCGGAGTCATTCAACCAAAACACCTTCATTTGTCAAGCTATTCACTTTCATTTAAAACGTGGACTACAGAAAAATAATTATGAAAAATTTAGAACTGATCTCAGATTATATATCTCGTGCGTTCTCTGTAAATTACAAATATGTTTTTTAATACTGATGGTTAATAATCGATTATTTTTATAAGCCTTTGAAAAACAAGAGAGCTCGAAATTGACCAATTAAAAATTACAGAAAAAAGCTAAATTGATGAAAAAAAAAAGGATTAATAATAAATCCTTTCTAAGAACTAAATGAGTATTATTAGATAATTTTGAAACAAAACACTACTATTTTGGAATTCTAATTCGACTTATAAAAAATTGAAGATTTCTTAAATAAATTCGTTCGTAAGTAATTTTAGCGACATCAAAGTTTATTTAACCAATATAACAATAAATAGAAAAAAAAATTGCAGCTCTTATAATTAGACACTTATAAACAATCACATTTTTTTGTCCTGTTCTAATGTAGGAGGAAAGTTTCTTTTACAATTCCAAGTAAGAAAAATGGAAAATTGGATTTCAACACAACTTGAGAAATTGTAGAAGGACATTAGAATTCGTTACGGTTCTTTGATTTTCTGATAAAAACCGATAAAAAAAACCAAACTGTTTTATTTACTTTAAAAAGAGATAACATCCTGATCTATTGTAAATCCACGGAAATCAACATATGGCGCAACTCGCTTCTTTCCGAGTCACTGATAGAGTTTGAATTTTTCGAACGGTCTTAGATAATCAGCTAGAGTCAACTGTAAGCCTTCATTCTGTTTGAAGTGCGGGGGAGGTCTGATCTCCCGTATCTTTGGTAAAGACGCGTCGGAGATAATAAGAGCAAATGCAACTCCATCTGTTCTAGCACAAGAAAATTCATTATCTCATTACGGCGCGCGACTGACTCGTGCCAGGTGTGCAGCGGACTTTGCCTGTTTCTTGTTTGTTATATTCCGCAACCGTCGTAGTTGTCAGTTAGTTCGTCCGCCTCTCGAATCGGACTCTCTTTGAATCGATTCTAAGATTGTTCGTTCGTAGCAGCACCCGCTTCTGACACTTTTCCACCTCTTGACACTTGTCAACACAAGCAAAGATTAACACACGTCTGAAATTTCAATGCCCTTTTTTTATGATTTTTCTGATAATTCTTGTTTTCCTGGTGTCTAGGTTAAGCTAAAGTGTACAGTGTGTTAAAAAAACATCTCTGACAACTAATAAATAAATCTCTCTGCGACTTTAATTGGAGATTTTTATAAAACATTAACACAGTTAATCCAAGGCTAATTAAAAATCTAAACAAAAACAATATTAAGCCTTTCTATCAATAAAAAAAAAAAAGATACAAACATCATAATAAATAAAATGACAAGAACAATTCTAATAAATATCGTTTCATCATTTTTGTAATCTTAAGAAAATTTTCTTCAAACTTTAAATATCTTAAACATGATACTAAAAATTTTATATTAATTAAATAAAGATTATTATAATTAAGTTCAATAAATCCTGGGAGGATTTTCCAGATAATTAAGATAAGATCCAAGTAAGTACACATTTTCAGTTCTATACAATTCTTAAGGTAATTTAATGGAAGGAACGAGAATTATTTAATCGTTATCAAAAATGTTCTCTATATGCAAATATTTTTGGTAATTTGTAGTTGAAAGATAGATTTGAAATTTGAGGCTCTTTTAGATGTCGTGCACAGAAGCTACGGAATATCATTACCAGTAAAACAGATGCAATTCAAAAGAAGTTGATGAAGTGACATCACAGTTCTTTTCTAACTGATTCTTAGTATTTAAAGCTTAGTCAAATTATAACAGTGTCTTCTGTTTTATATCTTCATTTAGTAGCTTAAAAAAGTTAACTAACAACCAAGTTTCCCTGCGTATACCATTAATTTCAAGCCTAATAAATACAAATATTTTCAATAATAACAATGGGTGAGACCAAGTTGTTTACTAAATGACATCCTAGCTGTACGCTAGGATGTTTCACGCTAATAAGGCGCTCATCAGCTAGGAGCAGTCATCAGTACACAACCAGGTCTCGGTGTACGGGCCTATATGAGAAAACGTCCGAACAAACCACTGAAGAATCTACGATAGAAATAACAAAATAAACCCACTGAGAATTCCATCTCATTAAGATAGCAGATTGAATTTTTTATGCCTTAAAAAAAATTCATTGAGGCCGGCGGACTGCTGGCACATGAATTTTCTCACTAATATTTCATTAGTGAGTTTCTTATTGTATTTTTGCTTCTGAAACACCATTGCGATTCCGACGACATCATGTTATAACTGTTTTATTTTAACTGTTTGATTGAATGGGAAATACATTTCATTAGGAACAGTGATTTTCACCATCGTTGGTTTGTTTTTCAATCAATAGAGCAATGACTTTCCAGAGAAAATATGGAATTAATATTTCATAAATGTGATTGATTTCGAACTAGAATTCTTAGCAAACAAAACAGAACAATCCACTAAAAAACATCAATAAAATACTTATTGCTATTGATTCCACATGGAAAAATAAATAATACCGTAAAGGATATATTCTCATTGAAATATTAATTGACAAAACCTCATTTAATTTCTATAATATTATTATTAACAGAAAAAAAATAAGAACACTAAGCTAAACATATGAAACAAAATTTTGTAATTTTCTAAATAAAACCCAATAATTTTTATTAGCAAAATTAATTTGCAAAACTTTTACTGATTTTTTTTAGGTTTTATTTCAATGTTTTGAATGAATTTTTTAAGTCTTCATTTCTGTCAGATGTTTTTTTTTTAATTTCTAATGTTTTGATTAGAATGGGTGAAAGGGCACGATTTTTCAGAATTTATATTATTAACGGTTTTTGAGACAGACTGGAGGCTGATAGATCCAATTGAACACCAGTAGGCCTAAAGCACTGGGTCCGATGCTTATCAATGTTTACCACAACGATGATCGTCTATTGGGGTGCAGATGGTGCCCACTTCCTCAGTGCAACAGCATCTGCCGCCGATAGCACAAACTACAGCAAATAACCTAAGACCCACTCCATCACCTGTTGAGCGATCGCTTACTATTAGCTTTTTACCTTCCTCTTAATAAGTTTCATAAAGGAAAGTTAGATAAAGGAACAGAAGGAAGCAACAGACATAGCCTGAGACAACAGGAGACGTGGATGTTAATTAAGTCTGTTAATTTACTAGCATCAAGTTCAGCAAACATTTTCTTATGACAGCAATTAAGAATCAAATCCCCATGAAACTTTCTAAAAATACTTTCTAACTATTAATAGTTGAACACTTTGAAGTTTATGCAGTTGAAAGTTTTAATTTCAGAACAAATTGAAATTTGGATATCTTTTTGATGAAAAAGAATGGATGTGTGTTTAATGGAAAAACCCAAAAAAAATCTAAATTTCAATTCGATCTTCTCTTTCTAGATATGTAATAACAAATGTGATTTTTCACTTATATAGTTACATCATTGATCTTTAATCGCGCTACTTAGAATACCTACTGGTATAAAAATCATTTTGCTTAAGTCTAAAACATTTTTTTATATAGATTTTAAGTAGGTTAACAACATATAATAAATGCAAATTGTTGTTAGTAAATTTAAGAGCTTTCACAGAAACTTGCAACCATGTAAGGAATACGACTCCTAGTAATAGCGATGACTCCTTCTATAGCAGTGCTACCCTGAGATAGCTGTTTCGGATTCCTTACACCTCGTCACTCACGGTTTCTAGATAGAGTTATTGTAGTGAACCATATTTTTATTTCGAGACACTTGTAGGCAAATGAAGAAGCTTTTAGGGTCACCAAAGAAATAGAAGTGAAATTACTCTTTCTTTTCCTTTCTTTTTAATCTTAAAGATCTTAAAATTTCTTCTGCTTACGGAACAGATTCTTAAAATAACAACTGATTACAATAATGAGGAATTTATTTATTTATTTATTTATTTATTTATTTATTTATTTATTTATTTATTTATTTTAACCATAGCTAT
Organism: Thereuonema tuberculata; assembly: GCA_023159025.1. Taxonomy (NCBI): domain Eukaryota; kingdom Metazoa; phylum Arthropoda; class Chilopoda; order Scutigeromorpha; family Scutigeridae; genus Thereuonema; species Thereuonema tuberculata. The sequence goes on from JAFIDM010014012.1 coordinate 62,639,245, forward strand.
TTTTTATTTCCTGACTAAAAAAGAAGGTAAATTAGTTCAAACAAAAATAGAAATTGATTGAATATAAATTTTCTTTAAAGAATTTAATGTTCACAGGTGCATAATTACAAATACTTTCTGTATTTATTGTTGCTCAATAGTCTACTTATTGCCAGCCACAGAAGTATCATTAAAAAAATATTTTTCAAAAAATATTTCAATTTTTTTTAATACATCAGTTAATCCTTCGAATAGTTCAGACTGTTCTATGAAATTATTATTATTATTGTTTATAAAAATGAAAAGCGAGCTTAATTTTTTTTTATTTAAATTTAAAATATATTTTTTAAATTTATTTCTTTTTTATGATCACTTTTATGTTGTGAATCTCTTTTTTTTTTGGATTAAGCTTAGGCCTACGCTTCGTTAGTCCTTATCGCAAATGGGCCCATTTTTATAGTAAGCATTAAAAAAAAAATGAATGAAAAGAAAAAAAAAGTGAGGGAGCTGTAGGTGAAGCGCTTTCTTTGAAAGAATGATTATAGAAAAAAAAAGCGCGGGAAAAGGTGCATGTGCCAGCACACGATTCACTTCTGATCAAGGTGTGCACTGTTTTTTTTCCTCTCTCCTTGTTCATTCTCCTTTTTCTTTCTTGTGTGTGCGTTTTTTATCCTTCTCCGTTTCTTTCATCTCCCTTCTCTTCTTCTCCTACCAGTTCTTCCTTTCCTTTGCACATGGCACGTGCTCTTCACCCAAGTAATCCACTGGAGAAAAGACACCTCGAAAAAGCGTTCATAAATCATGTGACAAAGGACGGTCCATGCATCTGTCTGTGCTCACCTGCTCACGACTCCATCTGCGGAATAACCAACTGACCAGTGGCACTTCAACCACTTCCTTCAGAGCTAATACCTACACAGATCTACAGCGTTTCTAAGTCACAAAAGTATACCTTTAATACGGACTATTCCGAATTGCAAATTGCTGAAATATTTCGTACAAGAAGTTTCTCAAAGAACTTGGAATCTACTTTCTATTTGGTTTTTGATTGACATTAAGTAGACATTAAGTTTAAAAGACCTGATTATCTTATTAAAAAAACAAAAGCTTTTTTTAATTACACAAACGATTTCACGATTCATGCTCTCATCACTCTAATTAATTGGTTTTTAATTATTGCTCATTAATAGATCTCTTTTTCTTGTGTGTTTTAATTCAAAATTTTCGCACAGATACAAATGATTATTAAAATACAAAGAAAATGTTATGTCTTGTCCATAAGTGTTTACATTAAGTTTCAAGAGGATTATTCACTAAGACAAAAGGTTTTAGGGTGCAAACGTGTCATTAGCAACATGATAGTTGTTGGATCCTACGTTTCCCGTCGAAATTTAGATTGCGACCTAAGATGGAACTAAAGTCCAAAGTAAGAAAAACTAAATAGACATTAAGTTCCAAAGACCTGATTATCTCTTATTAAAATAACCTAGTTTTAAAATAGAATTATTTTTCAATGTCACTGTTTGCTAAAAAGAACATCACAATATTCACAAATAATTTAAACAACAATGCAATATTAAATGTCGTATAATTTGTAAAAAAAGAAGAAAGGGAATTAAAGATGGCAATTCCAAGATGCCCGTGGGAGCTTCTTAGACCAGATGCTGTCTTTGGTTTCAGTGTCCATTCGCTGAGACACTGAAATACAATCCTACGACGAAACCTGAGAGAAGCCCTCCCCCTCCCCCTCCCCTTCTGACAGGAAGAGGGTCTTTGTGGTAAACAACCCAAGTAGCTCGTGGCTGGCGCGTGCCACCATTGTGCTGCTTTCCGTGACACCGAATTCCGTCAGAGACACCAACATCCAGGTGATGAGTTCTTCTCAAAAGGGTTGAAGCCCCCCCCCCCCCCATCTTTAACATCTTCAGACATAAAAAAAAACCGCTTCAGGAGCCATTGATTCCTTAATGGCAGATGCAACGAAAGCCTAATCTTTCATGACTATCTTACTTGAGGGCTATCAATTCTTCCGCTTTTTTCCCTGTCCCTCTGCTAATTATTTTCTAAAAATCCATTAAAGTATTCACCTTAGAAACAATGAATAATTACATGTTTCATGTCCAATTTATATCTTTATTGGAGTATCAAATTAAAAATTGATCTTTGAAATGGTGAATTGCAAAGAAACTCTGTCGAAATCAAACATCTTTATTCGTTCAGTTTCTTTCTTACAATTCTTTCTCAAAATAACTATATAGATATGTTTACGTGACAGACAAAGGAATATTTCTTAAACCAGAGGAAAGAAAAAGGTTTTTACCTTCAGAAGCCAAAATTTCATTCAATAAATTAAAATAGCCTTTATTCCATTTTTCAGTTTAATCTATTTGCATATTTATACCTATATACTAAGCCTAATAAAAAAATAAAAAATCCATGGCTTAAAACACCTACAAAGGAATTAATAACGAATCATACCCATTTATAGTACCCAGTAATTTAGTGCTAAAAATAAGTTTTGCTAACATTTGGTGCCTTAAAGACAGTTTGTCTTGCCTACTGTTCACTATTATCCGAAATTTAAAAAATGTTCCTTTTATTTTTCCTAATTATAGGATAATCTATTATCTATCGATAATTCCCGGTCACCTTCTCTGTATTCTTTAAATATAAAATTGCAGATATTCATGAAAATAATTCTTGACTTAATGGATATTCTTCAAATAAGAAATATTCACTATCAGTTAGCAAAGTAAGGCACATGCTAAAAGGAGAAATTCGCACCCTGAGCTGTCACCGGGAAGAGACTGGGACGGACCGTTTCGTCCTTTTTAGGACTCGTCAGCCAGCCAAACTCCACCGATGACAGACTCAGAAGGTGCGAGAGGTTAAGATCCCGGGTCTCGCTCCCGAGAACGGGACTATTATTTAAATTATTTCTGATTTTCATTTTCTTATAGTAAACGTTCATAAAAAATCAAAACATACAAATTTATGGAAGTGGGAATGTTTTAGGATTTCTTTCCAAAATGAATTCAACATCACTAATAATTAGGTGGAGTTCAAATAGAGAATAGATACATTGATAAACTGATTTTACTTGGAGGAAGTTAATACTATCTTGTATTTGTTTTTAGCATAAAGTTATGTTTGTTCAAAAAACAAAAAATATCATCTTTGATTAAAGTAAATAGAAAAATCTTCTCCGAGTATTTCCTGACGCTATTTCATTGACTAATTTACACTGAACAGATAACATTAAAATCCTCTCTTACATTTTTTAAATTTAAATTTTTTACATTTTTTCGGAAGTTTATCTTCTAAAAAAAAAAAAAAAAGAAAGTCGTGACGTCACTCACCACGAAGTCAGTGGATCGCACGTCATCCCTCTCCACCTTCACCTCATCGGATTAGAAAAATAGATCAACTCAAAGGAATAATTAGCAAATCCTACCCGGAAGCGGGATGGTCGAGCAATTTCCGGTGGTCGGATGCTCCCAGTCACATGTCATTCCTTCCAACTGACAATTTCCGAACAGAAGAAGATCAAAGAATCTCAAGATAAAAAGGAAATTGGAATTAATGCGGAAATGAAGTAAATATTCGACCGAAACAAAAGCTTTGAAAAAAAAAAATCAAACAAAGATCATTCAGTGAACAAAAGACTTCAAAAACAAACAAACCATCAAGGAAAAAGAGAAAACTGTCAAATAGGGAAAAGAAAACTAATTACGTAGGTCAGTGATGGATTTAACTTCGACTTCTACAAATCTATGTTCATGTTCTGTCGAATGTCACAGTGAATTTCTAATAATAACAATGTATTATTAGAAATAGCAAGATTAAGTTAAATTAGTACATTCTTGTTGACAGGTGTCGATTTTTTTTTCCTTAGTTTTGGAAAGGTAGGAATTAAGAAGTGATTTTAAACGTTGAATATCTGTTTTAAAAATGGAATAGTCGAAATTCAAAAATAGGGGAGGGTATTATTATGAAATGGAAGATATGAATATTAAACAGCAATATTTAACTGAAAAATCGTCAGATGTTAAATTATTATTAATAACAAAATCTAAATCTAATTTTGTCAAAATAGATAAAAGAAAAGATATTATGATTTCGTTTTTTAAAAATTCCTTTATTTTTCAAACGGAAGAGTGAATTAATAGATGAGTTCCACGTATTCTATCAAGAAACGTTTTTTCCAATAAATTCTCATTTAAAAATCAGACGAAACTGACAGAAAACTAAATCTGTGCGAAAACTTTAGGAAAAAATATTTATCTCAACAACAAATAAACAAAAGTTAATGTTTAGTAACGAGCGAAGAAATTAAGATTTACGTCAAAAGTGAAAATTTAAAAAAATTATCAAATTTAAGTAGGAAACACGTTTAAATATGAAAGATTTTTTTTTTAAAAAAAGTAATTAAAACTGTGGAGAATTCTTTTCTTACTTTGAAAAAAGAAGCATTTACTTTTTAATTTTAACTTATTATTTTTAAGAAACAAAAAATAAAGACTTTATATTTTAAATAATAATAATAAAAAAAGGCGGCGTTCCGAGACCAACGGGATTAAGTTGGGTTCGAGTGATCAGCCCGCTCATCTTTTTTTATCCTCCAGGAGAGAAACCCGGTACTCATTTAACAAAGGGATGGGTAGACCCTAGGACTCGTTTGGAGGAGAACGGAGCCTGAAAAAAAAATCCCCGTCCTCCGAAAATCGAACCCCCACTTCCAACCTGCAGCCAAACAGCCTTACTCACTCGACTACCACTTGTATTTAAATACAATTTCCTGATTATAATCTAAAAACCTAAACTGAAATGACCAACGTATCAATTATTGTGAGTTAATTCCTGTTACAGTTTTGTTGATTTATTTCTAAATTGATATTTGCAAACTGAAATATTAGATAAAACAGACCACATAAATTCCCATAAAACTGGAAATTTCTACTGCACTTGGGTTGAAATTAATAAGATTGAAATTTCCTTTTCAACTCTTTGATTCCCAGAGGAAGTGAGAATCGGATATGACGTCCTTCACTAACAAATGGGATCGACCCAATTTCCTCAAAGGAATCTGACAAAACTATTAGCTTTCCTCAAAGAATAACGATGGCTCTTTGATTTTAAAAGTGCCTCGAAAACTATTTAAAAAATGCGACTTTTTACATTTCTTTTTACAATTTTTTTGAAAAGAATAAAAGAAACAAAAATTTTATGCTATGAAACAAAAGACTTTAGAAAGTTTAATGAGTGAACTTCTGTTGCAAATATGGAAGAACAAGATTAATTAAGATAGAGTTTAAACACGATAAGAAGACAGGAATTAACTGGATAATTTTAAATTAGAATTGAATTTCAACAGTAATTTATGAACTTACAATCAATATTTCATTGAATTTGAAAAATAACATTTGAGAGATTTATTGATTTCAGAGCAATTATATTAAAAAAGAAGTTGTAGTCAATCTTGAATTTTTTTCTTTCTTATATTATTCTTGTATATTTTAAAAACTCATAGTCTGTATTTTTATAAGCATATCGATGATTTTTATTCCAGAATATTCCTTACAAGACGAATATATTTGAATAGTTTCTTAACTATTTTTTCTTGAACGTTTCTTGAGCAAGCTGGACAAGGTCGTATTATTATTATCATTTCAGTAATATTCTGTAGAATCTATTTCTTTGTATGAATTTTGCTTGATCTCTTTGAAGGGTGTACAGACACGTACACAGCACTTCTGCATTTTGCGAAAAGGATCATCTATCGAATAGATGTTCATCATTGCAAGCGTTAACCCACGATATGTATTCCGTGCACAGATTTCATTCAAACAGCAGAGGTACGGAGCGGGTTTTTTGGGCTTTCCTTTTCCGATTGACCTGGTCCAACTGGCTCGCCAACTGGGCCCTGAATGAAGGTACAGGGATGATGAATGATGGGACACGTACGTGTTATCCACGTACACATGCATGAATACAACTCTTTCGAACTCTTGAAAGTGGTCCACACATTGACAAAAGCTAATACCGATGGTCCTTGTATGTGGGGGTTCCAAAAATGATATATAACAAGGAGTGAATCTGCACCCTTAGAACACACTTTCTCTCTGTTTAGCCTCCACTGACACTGGATAATATTGTTTCATAATGGAGATACGAAGACATCTGGTACGTCTGTGATAAGAAAAATTAATGAGATTCTACCTCTGCTGTCCTACGTGACTCCACTACGTCTGAAAGTTTTCGAAGGTTCTGGAAAAGGGCTTGGCTTACCTACAGACTGTCATTCAGAGACATTAGAAGCCCATGAATGCGAAATCAGTTATTTACAAACTACAGTATATCTATTCATCCATTAAATAAATCTCAAAAAATAAATGTTTTAACATGGTACAAGAACTGAAATTGCTTGAGAAACGTCCCTCTCGGGACGGAAACCGGTTGTTTTATTGTATATAATTTTATTTTTATCGTGTATAAATAATTTTTAAGCAGATGTATGGGCTTCATCATTTTATTCATGGTACTCTCTGTAAATTCTGTAATTCTTGAAATATAATTAGAGCTAAAATCTTGAAAGGGTTTGAATTAAGCCTAAGAAGTTTGATTATTTGAAATTATTGTAATAAACTGAATTTAATAAGCCTAACATCAGAGCTACCTTTTTAATTTTACCAATTTAATAGAAACAAGTCACAATTCGTTTGAAAATAAGAATGTTTTATTTTAGTTAATGTGACCTTACATCTATCTATCTATCTATCTATCTATCTATCTATCTATCTATCTATC
>JAFIDM010014012.1:62646040-62672556 GCA_023159025.1 Thereuonema tuberculata
ATCTATCTATCTATCTATCTATCTATCTATCTATCTATCTATCTATCTATCCATCCATCCATCTATCTATCTATCTATCTATCTATCTATCTATCTATCTATCTATCTATCTATCTATCTATCTATCTACGATATTGTAAGTAAAATCCTTTAATTCATAAGTTATAAAAAACTTTGTTTAAAAGCGTGAATTCTCTTTTGAGATATTCATTTTTTTTTTTTAATTAAAGCTAAATACTTGATATAAATCACGAAGCTATTTTGCAACAGAATATATTTCAGATTTATTTGTATGAAATATTAGACGACTCTAAAGCCAACCAAACTATCAGACACTTGCTTCAATATAATCGCTTACAAAGATTTTAAGCAGTGTCTCGTGCCAGGCACGTGCCTTCCTTAGTATCATCCAGCCGAATCGAAACTTCGAGAAGTCAACAGAATTGTTTTTTCAGTTCAATGGAGTAAAATCATCCACCCACGCAAGAAACCCAAAACAGCAACTCACCTTCAGTTAAAAAAAAAGAAACTGATTGACGGTGAAAAGAATTTGAAACTTTAAACATTTAAAATACGTAAATGGTGAGTACATTCAAGAATAGAAAGTTTTTCAACAACTTACAGTCAGGTTAAAAAGGGTAGAAGACTTATTTATCTATAAAAAAAGAAACAAAGAAAAATAGGGCTTGCAACAATGAAAATTTCCTTGTGGCTATCGAAAAAAAATAAGAATGTTTGTAATTATAAACCCTTTATAAAAATGTGTTCTAAATTCTTTTCTATTTAAGCTAATTCTATACTTACAAACTATAATTACGTGAAACAGAATTGACAAAAGAAAAAAATGTCTTAAGTTTAACAAGAAACTTAACATGAAATGAATTCTTTCATAATTTAGCAATGGAATATCTCAGCAATTGTGTGAGAAATTGTCCTACAGCTATTAAATAATTCTTGTTTATAACAATGTAAGAAAAATACAATAACTATGTAATAATTCTTTATTTTAAACCAATATGTATAATTAGCAATTTTTCCTAAATTTTGAAATGTCTAAGAATATCTTAATATCTAAGTTACGATATATCAGAAGATATTGACTGCTCTTGAGGCAGAGAATTAGATGACACTTGGCTTTATTAGTAACAATGCATGGATGTATCAAAACGGTGCCGAACGAAGAACTGTTTAGGACACAGTCAAAGTTTATTAAGCAACATTAAGTGAGGGAGTTTTTTTTCTATTAATGAAGAATACACGACAGCTGGTAAGTTGTGTTCAGCTTATTTGTAGAACGCCTGGAAAATCTAATCCTAATCCTGAATTGATTAATTTAAGCAGTGGAGATTTATTCTAATACTTGTGGGTAATCATTGGGGCGTATTCATATGTTCAGGTCCATAAAGTTATGAAGCTTCTGGTAAAAGCTGGTAATATATCAATGTCGAGGTGCCTGAATATTGGTTTATGGCTTTTATTATTGAAAGAAACGAAATAATAGAATAATTCAAATCCCGCCTCCCTTAATCTTTCCTTTGATTATTGATCATTTTACAATTCGCAGAAAATGACTTCATTTCCACCACAACGACCAGCTTCTGAGATTAATTTCGAGTGCGAGTATGTATGAATGCAAAGCAATATCTCTTGCCTGAGGATAGAATGAAGATATTGAAGTGCTTATGATTGTGATGAATATGGTGCAAAAAGGGGCCTGGAAGAAGAAGAGCCAGACGGAAGAGCCCATCTGGCATCCGTATACCATCTGCAGCCACAACCTGTGCTGGCGAACAGCTGGTGTAGCAGAATCTCTACTCACTTTGTATGCCAGGAAGAAGCCTTACCATATATACTTGTCTGCGCCCAATTCTCTTGCGAAGGAGGGTAAAAACTAAGGGACGAACCCACAGTATAGGGAGGGGCAGCGAGTAAAACCAACCTGATATACATTCCTAAACATCCCCCACCTGCTTTACCCATCGGAACGTAAAACAATGCCGTAATATGGTCATCGCAGTTACCAGATATCTGCCCATACTGTTAATTTATAATCAATTTATTTCGTTGTAGTTCTTAATATTTATAGTAATATTTCTTATTATAGTAGTTCAATATAATTTCAATTTGCTTACACTGTATTGTTAAAAACAAAAACTAGTCGGAAAAAAGGACATTTTAACAATAATACGATTTGTCAGGACAATAGTATTTAGATTATTAATATTAAAATTCAGCATAATATTCAATATATTCAATAATTATTCTTACTTCCTTCATTGCTTCGGTGTAATAAATTAAAATGTTCCTTTCTTCTTTAAATAACTGATATTTAGAATTACTAAGATTAGGGTCAGACATTCATTATAAACATATAATGAACTATTGTAATCTTATATACTGCCATACTATAACAATAATTCATTACATTTTCACAATTATAAATATTAAGCATTATTTTGAATAATTGCTTTAACCACTATAATTAATAAATAATTCCATAATTAGTTAATTATCTAATAAATAATCTGATTTATAATTAACATTTGACTTACTAATTTAATTTGATTTAATTAGTAGTTCATGAAAATTATGAAAAAAAAATTGGATTACTTAGGAAAAAAGGAAAATACTTTGTTTAAACAAAAGATGGCTTTCATGGTAATGATATTAATGTTTTAATTGATTTCAAATGAAATGGAACCAATTACTTTATTCTTCTGAACCACATTCTGACACCGTCAGCCTTCCATTCAATTATTAGAAACAATTTTTCAATTTGACTGTCCATTCATCAGAGTCATTTGACCGAGTCAAATATTTAGGTTAAAAATAAAATGAAGAGTCACAAAATAATCCATAGGCCTAGCAAGAATTTACTAAATAATTTTATCAATTTTTCCTGTTTTTTTACATTTTGTTTAAAAAGATTAAGGAACAACGTTAAAATCTTGTTAATTCAAAAATTAGAATCACCAACAGATAAATATTTTTATTGAAGTCTTATATAATATTTTTAACTGCAATTTTTCATTACATTTCTCATAAAATAATTGAATAAGCAGTTTAACTGCATTTAGTGTTCATCTATTCTATAAATCCAGTATCTAATTGGTTTAGAATTTGACAATGAATGTTTATTTTCTATAATATTTGATAAAAATTTTCACATCTGTTTAACTGTGAAGTAAAATTAAATGAAGCAACATATATAAATAGTTAAAAAGCTTATAATAAAATATGTAAGTCTCGGATAATTTGTATATAAGTGATCATTCAACTCTTGAAAACATAACAAATTAGTGGAAACGTATGCATCTTACTGAATACAGAATCAAATATTACACTGTTTAGTAAATTTATTTTCATTCTAGTATTAGTATTTACTTCTACTTTAGATTTAAACTACACCTAAACTACATTTTTAGCTTTTAAATAAAATCTTTATAATAATAATAATAAAAGAAAGAAATCCTGAATCAAGTGAAAAGAAAATTTATAGATTTATGCTTATTAATAATAAAAAGATATTTTTAATTCAAGACCAGTAAATCAATATTGGTGTAAAGAATAGATTCTAAATTTCAATAAATACTTGAATAAATATTTCATTAAAATCTTTACGAAACCTAATTCCTATTAATTTATGAAATTATTTTATTCAGAACATTTACTTTTAAATTGCAGATGAATTTTAGCGAAGAAAAGCTTAGAAGGAATTGAAGTTAATTGTAATCACTAGAACACTTTTAAAATCAAAGGACTGCAGGAAGGACTGTGTACGATCAGATCATTGTGATTTTGAGCTGATGAGTCGAGAAATGCTGAAACAGCAGTCTTGAAAGCCCGAATCAAGAGGAGAAAAGACCCAAAAAGTAACTCTGAGATCCAAGATTACAGCATGAAATTTTTATATTTAATTAAAGTCAGACATTGGCTTGTGTTTCAATGGATAGAATCAATAATGAATAAGAATCTATTTAGTTTGCATAATGGAATCACTCTTCTCAAATACACCACATTTCTCGCAGTTTATTAATTCGTTTTTAACTGAAGATATGACAAAATTCGCATTTCTTTAACAAATCATCTGATTTCACGAAGATTCTACAGAATAGTTGCACTACGTTAATTCATCTCAATAACGAAGTTTAGATTGGAAACTGCACTATTTTAACTCTAAGAAAAATATAATTAATTGCAATATTTTTGCAAGTTCACTGTAGCAAAATAATCTCGAAGATTAATTAAGAAACAGAGAAAAACAAAAATGCTTTCCCAAACGAACACCTGGTTTTTCAAAACAAAGTCCGCCCAACACCTAGGTCCACTTCCCTGCATTGTACGTCAACATCTCCGAGAAGAAATCAAAGGATTACTTTTATGTTTCATTGACATTAAACAACATTAATAGATTAATGGTATTATTAGAGATTAATTCAATAAGAAAAAAGATAACATCATATTTGGGTAAATCTATCCACAGGAGAAGTCTTTATTGATGCTTCTAATATCAATTTGTAATTTTTTATGTCTCCTTTTTCTGTAGTTTCAAGTAAAAACATTTGGTCGTTTTACAGATTCTTAAAATACCATATTTTGTTTTTACAAATTATTTTTTAAAATAACCTATTTCGTAATAGATTATAAAAAAAAATAAGCAAATTTTTATATTTGCTATCCCATAAACCTTTTGAATCAATGAAGCATTGAAATTTGACTTGCATATTTATGAGAGACGATTTACTTTTTTTTTATTGGTTTAAAATATTTGGATTAAAACTAATTGAATTTATGAAAACAAATATTGTTGATTTACTCATTATCTAGTAAACAGAAAATATTGAGATAAATCAACAGAATACAGTATAATTATTTTCATGACTTTAAAAATTGTAAAAAAAAAACAAACCATAATTTCATAATTAAGGAACTCATTTAAGAAAATTAGGCTCAAAGAAGTTGCTTTCTTTGACGAACTTCTTGTTTTATTTCAAGGTGGTTGTAACTATAGCTATTTGGTATTTATGTATGTCTGTACACAGTTACTGTTTATGATATAGCTTCCTGTTTTTGAATACAATTGCCTACCAACTTCAGTAACTAAAGAGTTAAATAAAAGAAGCCGAGAAATAGAGTGTGTCCTTCCAATTTATGGGATTCCTCAGGTGGTACGGAATAGGTTGGTTCCATTAAAGGCATTTCCAACACTCATGACAAGGTGCAGTGGATGTTGCTACTATTACCATCTGGGTTCAGAACAACTTGTGTCACATCTAGTTCAAAGGCAGGAGGTAAAAATAAAAAAGGAAATGGGGCAAAAAGGGAAAGTTTCTCCTACATATATATAAATATAAAAGGAAGGGACGATAGAATCCAAAAAAAAACCCAGCTCACTGAGTTCTTTTTTTTCAAATTAAGTACAGTTATAGAAGCATTACAGGAAATAAATGTTATGAAAAGCATAAATAAACAATATTTTTGTATTATAGTTTTTATAACTCGAAATTATCGTCGTAATAAAAAGCAAAAAAGAAAAAGGAAAAATACACTGAAAGTTAACTTAAAAATACAAAATGCATTTCCATCAATTCGAGCAAATTGTTTAAAGTAAATAAATATTATCTTATTTTTATTGGACTACAATCCTAATTAAAAAAAAATTTGCCAGTTATTAAATAATTTCTCTCTTAAAAACATTTAAATTTAGTCCTTATTGTAGAGAGGATGTAAATGAAAGAAATGACAGTTAAAAGAAAAGACAAAGGATGAAAAATTACTTGAAAATTTGAATATTATTTAAATTTTAATGATATCCAAATTCTTCCGCTGTCAAACCAGATGCCAGCTGAAATAAGAAATTTAAATAATTCTCGATCTATTATTATTTCACCTCTATTATCATTTCAAAAAAGACAAGAGGTGGATTTTGTGTTTTTAATTTTCATTGGTATATCTTAAGCCTAAAAATTCTTTGAACAAGCTCGCTGTAATAAAAAATAAATACCAAATTAGTCCAATTAATTGCTTTAAGTAGGACTACAGGATTCTAGTGTCCAAATTCCGAGATTAATTATCTACTTGAGAAAAACACAGACTGTGCTTTGGAACTGCACTATTTACCACTGAACAATTGAAATAAAAAACAGATTGAAACCACACATATCTGACCCGAAAGAAAAGAATTCTTGAAGTATAATCCTTGCATTCAAGTCTTACAAGTAATGAATAGTAATTAGAATTAACCAAAATAATAACTCATATGAAATTAATTTTGTATGAACTTTTTGAACAACTCTGTTTCATTAAAATTAGCAAAGTTTTTAAGTGTTTCCAAGATATTGATGACAAAATATCTTAAAAGAACTGGTTTCCAAATAGTGAATGATGGATTTAGAAGCAAATATAGTTAATCCACAAATTCCGAACTTAATTCTTTACATTGAAAATCCTGATTTTCACTTTATAAAAATAGTAAAATCTTCGAACAAAGATCTTTCGCACAGCATGTGTGTTTAAATAAGAAATGTTTTGTTAAATTTTATAAGAATTTTTCCTTAATACTTAATTGATATATTAAACTGTAAATTACTTTAATTTACAACTGGCTTTACACGGTAAACAACAAGGACAAAAATAAATATATTAGAAATAACATTTTTGCAATTTTAAAAGAGTGGGGTTGAAGCGTTTGCAAAATTTGGAGCAACTGAAGTTTGAGAGCACTGTGTTGTGGAGATGTTGTTATGAGTAGATTTGCTATTGTTTTGTAGGTAGGTGTCATTGTAGGAGATTTAGATGAAGTCCGTTTGACTCAGGGTCAAGATACGAATGAGCGGTTCATTGTTGAACGCTGAATTGCCTAAGATAATGGAAATAATAAGGAAGCCGGACTTGATTTTCGTTGACCTTACAAGCGGCAAATAACAGATGCTAAAGAAACAACTTCATTTTAATAATCAACAGCTTAGCAATGTTAAAACAGCAATGAAAGCAATGGAATGTATTTCATTTTTCTTTTTTGTTTTAAAAAGAAAATTTTGGAATTCTTAATCTATTATGAAAAAAAAATACTGTTTTTAAAACGCTTTTCAGAAATTTATAAATCTTAATAAGTGTAGATTCAAAATTTCATTTAAAGTTTAAAATTCAATAGTAAATTATTATTATTTTTAACGAAGAATGTACTTTCTCTATGCACATGAATCTATTCTTTGAAGTATCCTTTTTATTTTATATCTGATATTTTTTTCCCAGTACATTTGTTTAATCTTTTTGAAATGAACACTTTTTTTATTCTCTTTTTTTTTGCTTTGAAATACAACTCTGTAATATCTTAGATGATAATAAAGTTCTATTATTTAGAAAATTAGTCATAGAACATTTTGCATAAAATAAAATAAGGTGGATGCTTACACAGCCGAAGATGGTCTCTCTAATGTGGACTTGATTCATTAATGAGGCAGTGTCTTAAAAACTAATTGTTCAAATGACGTCATTAATTATCCAGTGGGGTGCACACGGAAGATTCACTGTCGAGTAGTGATGGACTTTGAGCGTTCGATAGAGATCTATTGGTGGCAGGGAGATCTACCTGTACCGTATCCATGATAAGTGGCTGATAATCCAACTGCCGTCGACTACCTGCCGTCTGTTTCTGATGTAACTTCCACTTCACCCAAAGGACGTAACGGGTTCCCTGTGAGGTTCCGCGTGGACAACGCCCGGCTGCGATTGGTGGTCGTCTGTGGCTGTGGGCGCCTCCCCTCCGCAACTGACCCGAGGCTGACTTGTCACACCTGAAGGGATGCACACGCCACCGGCTGCATTACCCCTAGCAAATTAGAGATTTCCGTTGCAACCTCCCAAATTATTCCACAAAGTATTACCCCTACAATGTCCATTTGCCGGATAATTGTTATTACTGTAAAAATATCCTCTCTTTCCATAGATGATAACTTTCAAATTCGAATCTTTAAAATCATCAAATGTATTCTTTCAAAAGGGACAAAAAAAATGAACTTGGCCTCATGAATTGTCCTTATGCTAATAGAGTATCTTTGCACTAATAGAGAAAAAAACAAAGAAAACTTTATTTTATCGATCAAAAACTAACAAGACCTTAGCCGGTAGCAAATGTTGATGATGACTTATCAATAGTCTGGATTCTATGGTAATTTATTTTTATCTTAAAACATCAACGAGATCTACAATTAAGAGATTTAGATACCGTACTCTCCTCGTTTATTATATGTATTATATTATATTTATTATATTGTGTTTTTAGATAATAATTAAACACTGTTAATAAGTAAACATATATTAAGATTAGTATTTCATTTAGATACAATTCGGTAAATGAATAGAAATTTCTGATAAATAAGTAAAAAAAAAAGCGATTTCAACGATACTTAAATAATTACCCAAATTATTTTTTTTTTTAATGGAAACTTAATCGTCAAAAAATACAAGAATGATAAAGATTTCATTCATTTTATAAACTTGGTTAAAAGTGGTTAAAATT
Source organism: Thereuonema tuberculata (assembly GCA_023159025.1). Classification (NCBI taxonomy): domain Eukaryota; kingdom Metazoa; phylum Arthropoda; class Chilopoda; order Scutigeromorpha; family Scutigeridae; genus Thereuonema; species Thereuonema tuberculata. Next base: position 62,654,562 of record JAFIDM010014012.1, read on the forward strand.
AAATTTATAAGGTCAAACTCTTAACCTAATTCGATATAAATACAAGATCCGCCAAAAAATCAATTTAGATCATATTTTGAAGAAAAAAAAAAATAGAAGAAAATTATAAGAAAAAAATATTAGATTATGGATATATTCACAACATTAAGATCTTTACATATATATATATATATATATATATATATATAAAAACAAACAGGCAAAACTCAAAGTATACCCTTCGAGTTTCGCAAAGCAAAGATTTCAATCAATCATTTGCAATTTTGAAAATTTTAGAAAAGTATAGAATAAAAGAATAAAATTAAAGCCTAAACATATAAATGACGTGATTGATAAATTGATTTTATCACCATAGAAACAGTGATTTGATCTTTGTATTGGCATTTTCAAATTTCATGTAACAGTCCGGCTATATATATGTTTGTGTATATAAGCAACACTTCTCATTTGATCATAATCCCGATACAACTCATTAAAATTTCTTGAATAATTTTCTTAATTAAATATTTTTAATTGCATCTTAAATATGATTCAACAATATTAAGATTTGCAACATTCACATTCAACTGAATATTTTGTTTTAATTTAAAAGATTAAATTAAAGACCATTAATTTTCACGTCAAATTTGGAAGCTCAGCTGGGAATGAGCCGCGAAAAGTCCAGGGAAGAGATCATAAAATAAACATATATACGGTATATATAAATATACTTAAAATAATGAATTGAGACAGGAATAGTTTTTGAAGTTAAAATATCGATATGAAATAGAACAAAATAATTTATGTTCAACTAAAATTAAAACAAAGTCATTAAACTGCCAAAACTTTGAAACATCTACAACTATTATAATGAATCGTGTCAATTATAAACACAAACACAGTCACGAAAATGGTAAGAAATAGAAAAGAATAATTAAAAGGAGAAAACGAAATGAATTTGCTGCTTAATCCTACCACATTTCCTTCATTTTCTTCCGGCCGTGAACATAGAGAGATTAGTTCAGCAAAGCCCTACATATTTAGATCTGAATACTTATTTGAATTACGTAGAACTCGTGCATTCTTTAACACAAAGACATATTTATCCTAGTTTCTGATATTTCCACACCTGCTGCTATTTCCACAGAAGTATCCATTTCGAATAGGCTACGGCACCGGAATTTATTATACCCTAACTTGACTCCACCTGGTTATATACAACCCCAAGGTTGATATTGTTATTAGGGGAAGGGTAATTATTGGAATCCCCTTCAGAAAATGAGTGGTAGAGCGAAACGACCTTATTTATTGTATATTTGTAATTATAAGCGATATAGGGTGGAATTCTAATTTTTATTAAGTTTTTGTTTTCCTAAAAATAGGTGCAGAAGACAATCAAAGGGGACATTAAGTGCTTTTCAAATGACAACTTTACGTTTTGGGGACACAATAATTTTTAAAAAATATTAACTCTAAATTGCGTTAAATTGCAGAATTCTTTTGTCATCGTGGATTGTTTCTACTTTGAAGGAGATATCTATGTTTATTGTTATTGACTGAAATAGTCCTATTCACAGTAATAGAAACATGTAATAATTTAAGAAGAAACAGATGTCTAAAAATGTTATTATTATTCCAGTTTGTAATAGAATTTATGAATATTTTCACGGATTATCAAATGATAACCAGCTTTCTAACATTTTCTCCCTAATGCTGCTCCCAGGTACGTAAATACCGTACCTCAGGCTTTGGCTTGGCTTTCTTTTTGGGGGGATACTTTTATTACTAACATTTCAGATGGCAGGAGAATCTATAATTGTACGCCAAGTAATGAACAGCTTGAATCATAATTATTTACTGTATAACTGAAAGGTTCTCAAAATACGAAAAGAGATATACATCAAATGATTTTAAGTGAAGTCTGTGTTGTTGACTTGGGATTTGGCATTGAGTATTAGATGTCACTCGGTGCATTCGGAGCAGTCAAGCTTTTCAATTTCCTGTCGATCTTTTCATGTCGATAGAAAGGTGGCGATGAAATATTCATAGCAGAGAAGAAGGTGTTGGCCTGTATCTGGATGCTTTCTTTGACTGTTGCAGCTTTTAGTATTCAGTTCATGTAGGGTCGGGGAACCACTTTCAAAATGCTTTTGTAAGGATTAATGCAAATGGGAAAAGATGTTCAAACTTAAATAGAAAAATATTCAATCATCAGTTTCCCAACTGGGTTGCTTACTTGTAAGTTGATTTTCCTTGATGAATAATGAAGACAACTGAGATTATTAATGGACGCCAATCAAAATTCAAGATCAAGGAATAACCTGCTGTGATTCTTCAATTAAAGCTGGGATTGTGAATTGAATCGTCGCATCTCAGGAAAAAAAATCCGAATGGGCTGATGATCAATGTTATTATAGTAGGAGCTGGGCTTATTACAGATACTGATAATAAGTAAATCAAAATTTCTAAATATAGTCCTTGGGAGCCAATTTACCTAAGCTTTATACTTAAAAGAAGTTGTTCTTTTCTTTAAGGAAATTAATGTAAATATATATATATATATATATATATATATATATATATATATATATATATATATATATTTATTACTTAAAAGAGGTAGATATATATTTCTTATGTAGACATTATTATGTAAGATTATAAATTATGTATCAATTGTTTTAAAAGTTATCTCATGCCCATACATTTATGTAAACGTTAAATATAGATTTTTACCAATCTACAACTTTTTCAAAACTCAAATATTCAAAACTCAACTCAATCATTTTATTTTCAATCCTAAAATTTATTAATTAATGTTTACCTGGCAATTTTTTGTCTTTTTGTTATATCTGTTTAATCAGATTTCAACTCTCAAATACAATTAATAATCGAATTGTATCAATATGTAATTACTCAACTGTAGCACCTGTTAATAGCTAATGTTTCTTTAACAGGACTATATTAAAATCTAATTGAAATAAAATAAATGAATGAATGAATTTGATCAGTGAAACCACTTCTCTTTAGGACTGTATTTCTTATATTATTCACGTCTTTCATTAATAATACATATTTCATTTTACATTATTTTATTGTTAATTCCTATTTAGGCTGTGTTTCTGAAATATACAATCTTCAAATACCTTGATGTAATTTATAAAAGAATTTTATACTAAATTTAGAGAAGAAAGTAAAATACGAATTATGAAAGAAAATTTATCATGTTGGTTTTTACTCAAATGTTTAACGGAACTGATCTATAAAGAAGCCTGACTTTATTTTTCTTTCTTAAGATTCCATTCATTTAGAGGAAAAAGAACAACGAAACTTTTCAAATATTATAATATTAATTTAAAAATATCTTAAAATCTGTAAAAGAATATTTTGGTACCGTTTTACTTTCTAGAAAACATTATTTACGAATAAAAATACCCCCAAAAATTACTGTTAAGGACTTCCCAGCAAATATCTTGGAAGTATTTGGTATCTTTTTAGAGATACCAAAATAATCATTAAGGATTTTGGATAATTTAGAAAACAAAAAGTTTAATTTGCTGATTGTTCGTTCTTTCTATAAAAAATGTTATAATCATAGATGGAAATGATTTCCATCATTAAAGTTAGAATCATAGAAACTATATTTTCTCTTTTCAACAAATATAACATTAAAGACTGTGAAATACCAGATTTCTGTTTTCTTTCAAGTGATTTGAAATAGTTTTGAGATTAAACGTTCAGGTTAAGTGATGAAAAGTAATCTTATTTTCTTTATATAAGCTTCTTTAATATATAAGTTACTGTAAATAATTTACTTCTAGAAATCCTTAATAGCAATACTAAAATTACTCACATAGGTCTATATCATTAATATCTAAAAAACTTATTTTTTTTCATAAATTCTTTAACATATCCAAATGATGCACTACCCATTTTAAGAAACTTATCCTTATTAATACAATTTTTGCAATTATTCAAACATGATTCGATCATGAATCTCTCCTTTTCTTCAGGAATTTCGCATTCAATTTTGACAATTGGATCTGGGCAGATCACTGTAAAGAAGAAGGACACAACCCAGATCCAATTGTCAAAATTGAATGCAAAATTTCTGAAGGAAAAGAGAATCTCATGATTGAATCATTTGGATATGTGAAAGAATTTATGAAAAAAATAAGTCTTTAGAAAGTAATGATGTAATGAGAGTAATGTTAGTATTGTTATTAATGTTATTTATGAAGCATCATTATTATTAATGTGCTAATTGTTATCATTATTAATAACTACGCTATTGAATAATGAAATGTAGAGGAAGAAGAATAGTTTCTTGTCCTCTGGTACCATGAAGAAGTCCTTCACAAAGAAGACGAAATATTGCGGGAATTAAAGGAGTTGTTGTTATATAAAGGATTTCTAGGAGTAAACTTAGTTTCATTGATCTTTTCTGAATTTATGGTTCTCGTCTGTGCTCAGAGAAGGGGGTGTTTTAATAAGTGAGTGTCTGTGCGTGGGTGTCGTAAATCAGGTCCTTGCGTCGTCCAGCTGTAGCGCCCACCTTAGTGCAACCGTGCATGGTGACGGATGAGCAGCACATGCACGCGCCAACCAGCAGTGGCACGAAGAGCAGCCGTTTCCGTCACCAACATCCGGCGTGAAACATGAGACGGACATTCAAATCGGAAGTACCAAATGGGAAGAAACAGTGACGTCACAACAAGAGCAAAAGAAAATTATCAGAAAAATCACGAACTGATCAATCCTGTGAAAAGGACGTACCACACTTTTCTATGTTTCCGGATTCTGATTGATGAAGAAGTTTCCTAGAAAACATCCAATTCCCACCGTTTGATAAATGGAACAGAAAAGAACAAATAAAATATTAAGGAACTAAATAATTCAGGTCATTATTGTTTGACAGTTGTGGCAAAAACATTGTGGTCGAATCCAAAAACCTTCAAATTATCCAACTCCAAGATAGAAAGTTATTCAGTCATTGACTGTGATATAAACAAGAAAATTTTCCTACAAAATAGTAGGAAAAGTAATGTGCATTTCAAAAATATTAAATGAACAAAAATTAAAAATTTCATGAATATTTAAAAAAAAGAAGAAAGCTAATAAGAAATACCTATAGAACTAAAATATTACAACATATATTTGAAGATAATAAAGAAAAGTGAGGATTGTTCGTTTCTTGAACGGAGGAACACTTCCAAACGTTCAAATTTTTCGTAAATTATTCGAGCTAAAAGATAACTCGAAATTATTAAATAGCTTTATTTTAGGAATTACTTCTTTCATCATCATACATTGCTGATTGTGACATTTTTAAATATTAAAAGAAGGCATTTTTTTTAACGCAAAAATTAACTGAGAAAAATGTTAAAATTTTAGTAACTTATCAGTGAGAGAGATGGCATTTTTCTCTGTCCGTCCAAAGACTATGTTATTTGACATCATTTAACTGTATATTATTGTTTATTTTATGAAATTTGGATTAAACAACAATTACACGCCATGGTACTTATATTGCAATATTGAGAGACTTACTATTGAGTTCGTTCTTTAAGATATTTAGTAAACTACTCAAAATTAAGCAAATACCACAACATGAATGTCATTGTTCAGTTAAAAGGAACTGACGGACAAAATGAAGTCATTTAAAATTTCAGAACTTAACAGTAAAGCAAGGACTAAAGAATTAAAAACTAATATAATAACTGTTTTACAAATGACCTAATTTTATCACCAATATAGGTATAAAATTATAAACACCTGGAAATAACTAATAGAGTTGAACAGTGTAGGTTAGTGACGAATGAAGTTGAACAACGGAGTTATTTTCAGGAGGATTTTTTAATTCACATAAGCATTAGTTTTTGAAGTATATTTTGAGTACAGAATGTTGCAAAAGTTTTCATGTCTCTTGAAAATATAATAGTTTACTTTATTATTGGTTAACAAGTACAATTCAATGGTGTAGTTTTTTTCCGACGTTTTTGGCATCCAACCCTTTAGCCTCAACAACAGACAAATATCTGAACTACTTGAGTGAAGAATCGTTGCCCAGGATACACTGTAAGAGGCAGTTGACATTAGATCCGAAGAAACATACGAAACACCGAAGGAGAATTCCTTGGCGATGCGATTCGAACCCATGTTCCAAATGTATCAGACTCATGGAAGGCTCTTGTACATCAATAGCTGTAGTTAGAGCATCAAAGAGAAGGGTGCGGATTTTTTTTTCTTTTTTTTTTTTTATAGTTAATGTATTTTATTATTTTTTTAATTTTTATTTACATTAACTTCTTTATAATAAATGTTATTCTCATAAAGGTGGAGAGAAAGTTATTTCGAAAACAATTAATAAAAAATATAGGAATTTCAGCAGCTTGTAAGTATTGTTAGAAAGAAAAATATCACAGGGAGAATGATAATAATAATAAAAGTAGAAATGAGAGCTGTTCCTCAGAGATGAATATAAAAGGATGAAATGAAATTCTAATGAGTTTTTAATATACTCGACATAAGGAAGTGTAGAATAAAACAAACCTGACAAAGTACAAATATTAAAGCATATTCTATTCTTCGACATTGGTACGATTAAAAATGAAGTTCTTGAATTAAAAAATAAATTCTTGAAAACTTGCAAATGCAATATTTACGATATTGGTTCACTTCTCATGATGAAATTGATCAAATAGATCTTTGTAAAAGTCCTCCTTTAACGCTCTCGACTGGAACAAAATTATAGAAATTTCAGAATTATTCTGCCATTCTGAAAAAAATCAAACGAAACAGATTTAATGCAATGTAAGATATCTTAGGTTTATAAAATGACTGTGTAGAATTTCCTTTCAGTAGTTTTATTTCAAATACATAATGCTTTTGTGCATCTGAAATTTAATATGGTTTCAAGTTCATGAAGAAAAATATGATTGTTTTTTGTTTTTTTTACTAAAAATTTCTATGACTGTCAAGTGATAAGTTTTTTCCTACTTAATTGTTTAACAGGGAAATTCAAAATATAGTTGAAATTTGTTCTCTTCCTCTAGTTTAATAAAATTTGGAAGCAGGAAACGCTTTTGTTTGAAGCATTCTGTAAACTGCAGTCTTGTTGTAAATGAATTATTTGGACAAAAATTTTGAAAACTAACAATTGTTATTGAGTTAAATTGTAAACGTTTCTGTTTTAACAAAGATTTATTTGATATAAATATCCATTACATTAAACCATGAGGGATAAAACACGAAATCAAAGTGCGAGGCAGTTTACAACCTCATCCAATTTTACAAAGGTTCATTGTTATTCACTGTTTTCTATAAAAAAGATTCAAAATAACAGAAAAGGAATTACGCCTTCATTTTGTTACATTAAAAATAAAATAAATAAATAAATAAATAAATTCTTCAAACATTTAAAAAAAAGAAAAATGCAGTGCCTGTTTTTTTCTTAATCTTCTTTTGTTCTTGTGAATATCAACTCCTACGGTTATTCTTTTGTAGTTAGAGGAGTTTTTCTGCTATTATTATAAAACTTATACCGTCAATAATTGTTTAAAGGCTAAATCTAAAAAGGCAAAATTTCCCTTTTTAAATTTTGCAACTCAAAAAATTCGAAGTCTTATGAATTCTTGTTTTGCATAAACAATTGGCCAAGATCATTGTCTGAATCTGACTTCCGCATAGTTACAGGTATTGTCAGAGCCATCGCAGTGTTTGGAATGTTAATACCACCTACAACCTCTTTAACCACGAAACAAATGCTTAGCTTGAAGGACTACAGGATATGGTTTACGTAGTTTCATATTGGCAATAAACAACAGAGGAAGATCTCGAAGGTTCTTTGACAGTGGAAAGAAGTACCTAAGCAGAATCTTACAAATATTTCTTTTACTAAAAATACATTATCTCAATTTTATATTTTAATATATAAGGTTATTTCAGAATGTAGTCTTTTTCTTCATTATAATTTAAATAATGTTTATATGCAAAAAATTAAATACATAGAAATTAAATTAAATTACATAAAAATTAAATTTTCTACGTAACAAGTACACGTAGAAAATATCATACAGGAAACATCAAATTATAATAAAATCCATTAATATCTGTAAAGTTCAGAAAGAAACGATAGGCTAATCCTCAAATAACGTTTATTTATCAAAAATAATATTTTTGGTTTTTTCTCTTTAAAGACTGTAAAGTAGATTCATTTTCTTATGTGTTAGGTGGAAGTAATGTTTCTTGAAATTGAGAAATTACTAAAGCATTAGTCAAAAAAAAAAAGTTTCTAAATTTGCCTAATATGAATTTATGATATAATTTTTAAGAAGTATCATTGGCGAAGCTGTAATAAAAACATTAGATCTCACTAATGTTTGTAATTTTCTGCTTTTAATCTTATAATTTAAAATAATGATTTACCGGCTTTATTTCACAGATTTTCATTAAGTTAATTGGACAGTAATTAGATATATTAAGAAGATGAGGCGTTGCACGTGGAACTGTCCATTATAAGCAGGAGGGGTTGACTCCGTGATGAGCATCAGAAATTGTTAAAATTTTTAAACACATCATACAGAATTAATCATGCTCGTTGATTAATCCCTGTCTAATTAAGAAGGATATTTATAAAAGGGCTTTTCATAAATATTATTAAAATCTATGTCTTTTATACGGAATTTACAAAAACAAAACCAAGCAATAACTAAAGCAAATTCAAATACGGGAATTGCCAGAAATGACAAAAGGTGAGATACGTATGGTTGCGGAGTCTCAGTCGAAGTCGTAGAGTGGATGGTTTTTGTAGTGATACTGCTAAGCTTATTTCATTGCTGTAGAAATCTATAAAAAAAATTTCATAAGCTACAATAATTTATAAGAAGTAATACAGCTTTTTCAATAAGTTGTTAGTTAACAGATACGTTTATCAACTCATGAATAATAATCTACTTCAAGAAAATGCTAACAAATGTTGGATTGTGATCTTGAAACACTTTTTATATGTTGCCGGTTTTTTTGTAAAGATTTTGTGACGAAAAATCTTGAATGAATGCCTCCAAACACACGAGTATTTCTGGAATTTGAGGAATGAGCCGAGAAGCGTCTAGAAAGTAAATGGCTGATGAAATTGAAACCTTTGACCTAAGAATTGGGAAAAAAAACACAACAACTTGCAAACGTTCATCCTACAATGAGATTAAAACTGGTTGAAAGATGAAGATGATGATGATATCGGATTTTTTTAAGCTGAATTCCTTTTACTTATATATATAATAGAAAAGAAATGTAATAAATATTAACTATTAATGATAACAGAAAAAAAAAATCTAGACTAAAATATCTTCAAAAAAAGTGACCTATTTTTTTTGACTTTTTTCTTTTACTTCTGTTTATATGTTATTAAAATTTTGTAACAATTTTGTGTCAATTTCGGCTTTGCTTTAGTTGATGTATTTTATGGTCAGTGATAGGAATGCGGTGACCGTTGAGGGATTAACAGAGCGATTAAACCCGGGGGATTATCGTGCATTGTCACCGGATCAGCCTCACTGGGTTCACCTACACCCACATAGGTATTCTGCTGCTGTCGTATGGGCGGCGTTCTTTTTTTTCAATCCTCTTAAGAAACTTGGATATAAAAAGTATTTTTTTCCTTTTATACATCGAACGAAAGTGAAAGCGGTTTCTTTTTCCCTTCTGGAATGCACTGGACATCAAAGGAATTCCTGCCATAGCATCACGACGGAAATACAACAAAACTGGGTGCGACGGAATCAAAAAAATAACTACTTAAATTTCACGAATAGAAGATTCAGAATTGAATCCTTCAATTTTAGTGATTTTGCTTCTTTATTGATTGCCGTCACTTTTATTTTAATATTATTAATATTAACTCAACAGAGTAAATTACGAAACTAAAATTCTAAAACTGAGTTCCCCAATAGAGTAACAATATATCTAAAAGAGAAATATGGATGATTCTACAAAGATGTATTTACGTAAGGAATTACTCTTCAATGATTAATATGCAAAGAATTAAGGAAATCGCTTCTAAGCAAGAAATGTTCATAAAACACTAAATCATTTGGAAATCTAACAAACATTCACTAATCCAGGCAGAAACTTCCTCCAGTTCAGTATACGCTACAAGCAAATTACGAATTAGTAAAATTTAACTATCAACATTTCTTTTGTTTTTGTTTTAACACCTTTTTCAGCTATCGAAATTGAAAATCAACCAAATACTCGAAAATATCCGATATCTACCATATTTTCTTTCGCTGAAATTACCCAGATATTGGCAGTGGACAGTGGGCTCCGGGCACTTGATGAGAAATGAGTTTTTTTATATACAAATTGCTGAGAAATAAGATATTACAAATAACAACAAAAAAGAAAAGAGCCTGAAGTAAATAATTGTATGATTATCTTAAGTATAAAAGTGGTTTCTTTTTGTTTATTAGATTAATCTATCAAACTATACAGAGAGTTCTAGGACTGCACTGAATCCACTGCTTCTAACTTAACCATTGTTTCCAATGACAAGCTTTCATAGGAAAGCAAACATCTACATAAGGTTTATTGAAGCTCTGATCATTCTGGAAGCTTAAATTCACAAAGATCACATGATACAACTAAAATTGTTTAAAATTTTCCTAATCATTATCGTCTAATCATATAAATTATTGTTGTCATTACGTTTAGTTATCTTTGGAAGTCATACCATAGGACAGAGTAAATGTTCTCAGTCTTTGTGAAATAAAACTCATGGACAAACTTTATCTAAATTTGGGAAACATTATTTCAAAAACATTGTATTTTAATTTCCTCAGTACATTCTTTCACTGTCGTGTCGAGAAAAGGATTAATGAAGTATTGTAAAACCCAGTAAAAACCCAGTATCCATTTGCCATCATTTTCTTTTTATTTTCTTTCTTGATTGGATGATAAACCTAACCCACCCATTCAAAATTCCTGAGTACACTAGAGTTTTTATTAGTGTAAGAACATTTGATCCCAAAGAATCTCTTATTATAAATACAAAACAGAGCAAAAATGATATCTTGAAATTTTATTTAAAAGCCTATTTCTTAATTTTTACTTGAACCCAGATCCTCTTCATTATTTAATTTTTCCATTCTTTATTTTACTTAGAAATTAATGTTGAAAAATTAAGAAGAAAAAAAAAACAGAAGGAAGAATATTTATGATCACCTTTTCCTTTGATTTTGTCTTCATTCTTTCATAATGGAGACAAAAAGCATTTTCTGCTTTTTGAAATGTTAGCACCAAAGGGATAATGTTGTGATATTTTGAATACGAATAATGGATAAGAATCGTTGGAATCACCAAAAGAAATTCTGAGTTAAGAAATTCATTCCTTTGTCCCAGTGGAAATTCCCTGATGAAATAGTTTCTAGTTTAATTTTTATATAACTGTGATTAACTCCGTTGCTATATTATAATGTATGTGAATAAATAAAGGTCCTTCTGCTTCAAAAACATATCACCTCAAAAAATGTCGTTCTTCAACAGAATCACTGCTTTTTTTTTTTTAAAGTCAGTCCCACTTTGTCTCATTATTTACGAATTTTGGCCAAAAACACTAAAAAACATGCAAAAAATTCCCCCACCTCATTTCAAAAGGCAATCTTGGGAAATTATTTCTTATCTGTATTGCAATGAACGATTGAATACAAAATCTATAGGAAAGCTACATAGAGTAAAACAGAATAAACTGAATTTAGAAGATTCTTTTTATTTCCTGGTATATATTTTTAAGTCTATTCATTCCGTGGTACCAAATTAGCTTTTCTAATTCACTGTCTCGAAACTTGGATGGTGAAGCTTGAATTTCAAAGTAACTTAAATTATTCTCGTAAAACTTCATTAGCCCTGAGAGAAACTTATCTTTTTGGATTTTGATTAGGGATTTTTTTGAATAGCACCAGTATGAAACAGAATTATCATTTGCCACTTTACGCAGAAACCGACACAAAGACACAGAGATAGTAATGCGATTGGAAAAAGACAATTTCAGAAAAGTCAAAAATGAGATTTAAATTGAAATAAAACTCTAATCATACAATCAACAAAATTCTATTTTCTGTTTATATTGGTTTCGGAAGATTTCTCAACTATAAGAATAGATAAAAATAAGTTTTAAATCAGTGTTAGAAACATAGAAATCCAATTGTTCAAAGTTGTAATTTTATTTTACGTTAAAAAAAAAAAAAACAAAAAAAAAAAACACCGCAGCAAATAGCCAGTATTTTTTATATTATTGAAATAAAAACTTTTTTAAAAAAAAACCACCTTAATTTTGAAAAACAAAAAAACAAAAACAAAAACAAAACTATATTTCTTTAAGTACTTCGTAATTTCTTGTTCAATAGAAATAGACATTTGAATCTTCATTTAAAAATTCTTCCTAAATTTGACTGGATATTTGGAATTCGCATAACATTGGATATCAAACTGATTCCGTTGTAATGGATTTGAAATATAATTAAAAATTCATTGCTTCTTTTTTCCATTTTAAAATAACAGTCATTGGCTGTAAATAAAAAGAGAATAACTGAACGTCTATTAAAGTAACCAGTTACGGTTACTTCCGGTTAGTCGTAAAGAGTTGAACGATACAAAAATAAAATAAAAATGAATGGGAATATAAAAGAAAGAGAAAAAAAAGTGATAACTGACTTAACGTTTTCTAACATATAAGAAAAATCCATGACAATCACCGGAAGACAGATGTTAATCCTGAAATTTATTTAAAAATTGAAATTGAAGTGCTTTCATAAAATTCCCGAATTCTAATGTAATAAAAGCCAAGAAAAACATCATTTCCTGAATTTAATTTTTTCATTTCGGAATACTACAATGTTTTTCGAATGTAAATTATTGATTTTTTGTTTTGAACTTGGCGGAATCTTATTTAACTAATTACCCATTTGTAGTCGTTGGTTGTGCATCTCCAGGAGGGTGTTATTACGCTCCAGATACTTACTAGAACAAAACCGTTTGTCAGAACGGAAGTTGATTTGTTCAATGTTAAGATACTCTTAATGACTGCTCTTTTATTGCTAGACTTGTTTAAGTAGGACTGCATTTCAATGCTTGTGGGTTAAAGAAGCTCTTCATATTCCGTTGACAAAAGACTGTTAGAGAACAGAAGTGAAGAGCAATTGGTCATTCGTGGATGTTGACCAACTTATCTGACACCCAATTACAAGGAGTATCAGTAATTAAGATAAGAACATACAGACAACTTCGTAATAAGTAAATAAATATATTTCCACAAGCTTTTACATGTCAAATACTGAAAGTTAAATAGTAAATTAATTTTCATCGTTTAACGTTTCTTCAAAAATTTCTTCTTTCATGATCTTCTGTGGTACGGTTTGTGAAAAGCAAAAGTCGAAAATTTTCTTTATTTTGATTTTAATCTTTTTAAGGTTAAAAAGAATATTAAAACTTTGCTTGATGAGAATTACTTTTGTCTTTTTTAAAGTCATTATGGATTTTTAAGATTTCCAGTTATATTAATTGATGAATTGATAAAGGGAAATCCGTACATTAATCTGTATTATATCTCTAGTAAACATATACTTTAACATAAAAGTATTTGAGAACTTTTGAAATATTTCGATTTAATACCTAGAGACTTCTCATATTTCTATTTGAAAATTAAATTGAAAAATCCTTCACTTTATTGAGTCACTATCAATGTTTTGGAGAGGAAGATGCTTCGTATCAGAGACGTTAAAACGTATTACTTATGTTCTTCCTTGTCCTTTTCTCTCTCATTAGACCGCCGTTCTTTAATGGCACGGATTTTTTGATGTAGTTTTGTCCCGAAGAAGTTATTTCTGACTAACAAAGACTTTTTTCCGATGACAATTATCAACGTCATTCTTCAAAACAGAATTGAATGTTTAAGTGACATTCAGTTTTGTGAAGACCACAAGGAGAACTCAAGGGACTATTCATTATTTCAAGGCAATTCATTCATTTCAACGCAGAGAAAAACAAGAAGGTAGTATTCTTTAAATATTAAGATTCCTTTACCAAGAAATGCTTCTTATGTAATTACTACGCCTTTCAACAGGATAATTTTAGAATTTCTTTCTCTCTAGTGATTAAAAATTTGAAATTAGATGACTGACTCAAGTCAACAACACTGGCAATGAATTTTACAAAATTCTTGGTAAAAAACCCTCAAATAATTATATCTCTTTATAATTGATACTGACCGGCTTTATTACTTAGCTATTATATCAGTAATTTTGTTGTTGAGTTTTAGATTTTAGGCTATTTAGTTATTATATCCGTAATATTGTTGTTAGTTTTTGAATGAAAAAGAGCAAAGTGTTGGAATATTGCGTTTTTATTTTCTAAATTGTTTCTAAATTTTGCCGCTGATGACGTGAGAATAAACTGATCGTACTATCTTAACAGAAACAGTGATATGGTTTTTGTATTGGCGTTTTTTTTTTAAAAAAAAAAGGTTTCTAGATCTGTATTATAATGCCTTCAATTACCTTTTTTTGGGAGTCCATCGTTTATCTTATTTTAAAATTAACTATTAGAATTGGAATTACGTCTCAATAATTTTCCATAATATCTCTTTAAAAGGTGTAACCGAAATGTTGACAGATGGTCTCATCAACTTATATGAAGCAAAAAAGTTTAGACATAAAAATATCATTTGACAGATTGCATGGAAAGGGTGGGTCTGGTTGACTGACAAAAAACATTCTGAGATTTTTAAAGTGTAGCAGATGGGGTGATGTAGTTTCAGTGGTCTATAAAAATAATGATCAAATTCTCTTAGAACATTTAAAACCCTGAGAGATAAAAAGACTTTCAAAAAACTCTTAGTTCCGTCACGGAACTTAGTTCCACCAATGAGGAGCTTGGTAATTGCGTTCCAGACGGACTGCAGCCCTGGTTTAACATCAAAATGTTAAATCTGAAATAAAATTGAGGTCTTTAAAACTCACTCTAAATAATTTGGTTCAAAGACCGGCAGTCGAAGGTTTTGGTTATATTTATTCTCTATTTTTATATGAGAAAAGACAAATCCAAAACTCGTAAAGTTATTTACGATGATTATAATGCTAACAAATCTAGTCTTAAAAATCTTTAAGAAAAATTTTAAAATGAGAGATTTTTTTAACTTTTAAACATAAAAGTCAACATCAAACTTAAACAAGTATTTCTATTTCATGAAATAGTAAAAAAACATGTAATTGAAATATTTCGTTAAGCATTTAAAAAGTTTTTTTAACCATAACCTACAAAGGAACATTTTAAGATTTGTTTATTAAATAAATCTTAAATTCTTATATCTGTTAATTTATTTATTTTAATGAAAATATCTAAAATACTATAAAAGAGCAGGTCACTGTGATATGATTTTTTCTTCTCAAAGATTATGAAAAAAATAAACCACAATTTATTAACGTTAACAAATGCTATTAACAGACACCAGTTTAGAATTCCAACGCAATTTTTATTTACCTTTCTGTTATTTGTCAGGAAGCATTTAAATACAACCATTTTGTTGTGCCTATGGTTATTATTTTCATAAGAACGTGCTTGATGTAGAAAAAGCAATAATTCTTATTGGTTTCTAATCATCTAATTGGTTTTTTAAGATTTAGAATTTTTCTATAAGAACTTCTACAGAGATAGAGAGTTTTTGTCATCTTTGCTCTTTAAAATAAAGGGCGTTAAAAATATATTTGTTAATAAGCATTTGCAAATTCTATCTTGGATATATTGAGAATGACTTGTTTATCAATAAATCACACCCTTCTTTCTTTTGCCCTTCCCTTCTTCTGTATTCAACCTTCAATGGTGTCTCTTTCTCGACCGGAAGTGTAACTAGCCGGTCGGCGGATCGGGGTCAGGTGGTCTCCCACTCCCCCTCTTTTTAAAACTCTGCAAATTTAAAGGTCCTTTGGCGACGGGTGCAGTTGTGAAGGTCCAATGCCCCTGCCAACCACTCCTGTGAACGACAACAAAATGGCCGCCTTTGTTTCTGCAAGAATAGTGACTGGGGGATCGTCTACTTTGCAAAATCCCACTATAAATCAAGAAAGATCTCTGCCAGACTACGACTCGGTTAAAAGACAAGATCATCGTAATAAATTCACCAGCAATTTATATATACATAAAGAAAACCTTCATTTTTTAATTTTTTATTGAGAGAAAAGAAATAACATTTGAGATGGACAGCGAAAAAAAAGTTCACTTGTCAACAAATAGTCATACGCCTTTTTCAGAAAATTGTTGAAAAGAAAAAACAAAATTAAGAATAATATCAATAAGTAAATAATAGGTCTATTTGTCGTTGCTACCAATACGTAAATTGCAAATATCCCAATGCAGTTAATTTTCAGTAATTAACAAATGTCGAACTAAGAGATTTGGAATTTGTTATACTTAATGTAATAATAGATTTATTGTATACTTAATCTAATAATAGATTTATTGTATGTAATGAATTTATTAAAGCTACTTTCTCTGAAGCAACTTTCCAAAACTTAAAAACTTGCAGAATTAAATGAAAACCTTGTTTAAATTGAAATGTTCAGTTTTAGTTACAACAAATATATTTTAAATCTTTAGCACTATAACTTTGAATGAGATAGCAATTGAAGCGTTGTTTCTTATTAACAGAATCTTTGTCTAATCTCCATGTCAATTGGCTTGGAGGTGCTTTGCAGTGTGAATTATAGTAAGTACTTGTAAAACACTTCACTGTAATTCCTTTCTCATATATTCGGTAAGTAGTATGTCTATAAACACTTCCATACGAATTGGGGGTGGGCTTATTGAAACAATCCCTTTTTCTTGCAACTTCCTCCCTCTTCTTTTGACTTTAGAAAGAAGATGGGGGATTTAGCGCACACCACCTGTCCACCTACCCCTCTTTTCTCATAATGCACACAGCTGTTGGGGATTGAGCATGCGCACAAGGAAACGGAGGTGCGGCTATGATTCTTCCCCTACCCTATGCAAAAGACTGAATCTATTCAAATAAATCTGGGTTTGCTTTTTTTTAAATGCGATCTGATTGAATTAATAAACTGGGTCACAGGTGGGAGAGGCTCCAGTGAATCTACCTCTTCCTACTACCATTGTTTCCTTGGTATTATATCAGGTTGATTCGAAAAAGCTGAGCCATAAACATAGTATGAAAATAGATTCTAATGTCCAAAAAAAAAAAGGCTAAAATACCTCCACATTTTATTGTTCTTCCTTTTTCATTAAATCGAAGCTTTCTATTTGTTATCATTTTAAATTAAATCCATTTCCATGATCTGTTTTCATGGATATTAATTTCACTACATCTAGAAATATATTGTACGTGAATTGGAGATCTGTAAAAAAGTACCTATCATTTAAAGAAATGCACTTCTTCCTATGTTCTTTATTCATTTCTCTTTCTTTATAAAAAAACGTGGAAAAAAAAATAAGTTTTAATCTTTATTTTCAGATATATCTCCAGATTAAAAGAAAAATAAATAAATAAATAAATAAATAAATAAATAAATAAATAAATAAATAAGGGAAAAAATGTAAATAAACTTGGTTTCATTTTATTTAGCACTTGTTTTTATGCCCCAGTAAATTCATAAATAAAATCTTTTTTCTAGATGTAGAACCTGTTAATCAGGTTTGGTTGTGGTTATTTAGTAAAGATAAAATGAAAAACTAAAAATAAGGCAAACAGAAATTGTTTTCCCTATAAATTGTTTTATTTTCAGTTCTATTATATCAATCATAAATTGTTCCTATTACCACAGTCCTTCCTATGTCAATCTGTTTTACTATTATTTATTAATTAAAGGTTTAAATTAGTCTTCAATTACAAAAGAAAATCTGAAATAGTAGTTTAAGGTTTATTTTTTGAAATGACGGATGAAGAATTAAAATTTATTTATTAAAACAAAAAATGTATTTCTTAAAATAAAAAAAAGACAGATAGACTCTTAAA
>JAFIDM010014012.1:62672566-62767062 GCA_023159025.1 Thereuonema tuberculata
AAAAAATGTATTTCTTAAAATAAAAAAAAGACAGATAGACTCTTAAAAAAAAAGAATAATCTTTTGCTTATTCATTGTATACAACCCTTGTTTTGGTTTTTGAATAATTTGAATAATCTCTTTATTTTGGTTTTATTAGAGATTCTGTTGAAGAAAAAAATGTTTTCAAAGACCAAAAAAAAGTACTGTCTTTCTAAATATTGGTATTTCCTTGATATTTAGTCACTTTAATTTGTTTCTTTTGCAAATTGAAAGTAATAACATAGATGTAATATTATGATATTAACTTTTCTTTTTAAAGTGATTTCAGTGAAGGTTGTTAAAAAATTGGATTTTCTTTTTTCCTTTGTAGCAGGTGTCTTTCTTTCTTATTAGGCTACCATTTAAATAAACTAATAAAGAAGGAAAAAGAGATAATGATAATAAATAAGAAGACGATCTCTTAAGATAGTAGGAAATTTGTTGAAAAAAAAAAAGGTCACCGGTCGTCAGAAGATAGTTGTTTTTTTTTTCCTCTCTCTTTTTTGGAGCGGCCTATTTTAGACGAAGGCTATCGTCTCAAGGTGTCCAGGTCTATTTAGATCTACAACTTTCATTCACGTAAACGCGGTGGCAACATCCCTGCCAAGGAGGGGAGAGAATTACAAGAGGTGGTAGTATTTCCTTGGGGCCCTCGAGCTAAGACGGTGGCGCGTGCCGTGGCTTAGCCATATGCTGCAGTGGCACGCGCCCACCTGTCAAACCCTCCCCCGTAGCAGCTGGCCCCTGCCGTGGGTCCACCTGGTCACCTGAGCAGTGCTCCTCTCCCGCATCTGCAACACTCCAAAGAAGGTTGTGTTTTCTTAAAAACAAATAAGGCGATCAGTGGAAGCGGAAGCATCTGCGATTGTACCACCTGCAAAGAGAGATACAGTTTGCAGCACTGCTATCACCGTTTGGAATCGCTGTTTATACATTCAAAATAGAAATAATGGGTTTTGTAATGGCTCCCAACGAACAGATCCTAAGAAGTTCCAACAGGAAGTTCAGTAAAGAAAGTCATAAGAAAGTAGAAATTGTTAACATTGTTCGTACTGAAGAAATATTGCAAAAGAGTTCTTAAAATAACATAGTTAATGCATGTTCAATAAAGTAAAAATATAATGATTAGGCCTACTTTAAAACTGAAGGTCACTGCTAAAAGCACTTGACTTGACATGCAGTCGACTTATCAGTATTTGTTCAACATAAATTAAGTTGAATT
Organism: Thereuonema tuberculata; assembly: GCA_023159025.1. Lineage (NCBI taxonomy): Eukaryota > Metazoa > Arthropoda > Chilopoda > Scutigeromorpha > Scutigeridae > Thereuonema > Thereuonema tuberculata. Next base: position 62,673,810 of record JAFIDM010014012.1, read on the forward strand.
CCGGGATAAAATTTTAATTTTTAGAAGGAAATGGAAGAACAAAAGGAACTTACTAAATTCGTAAATAAATAAAACTAACTAATTTACTAAAAAATATTGAACCTAAAACCTTTGTTATAAAATTTTGAGCCAACAATCATTGTAATGTCAAATACAAAAAACAAACACTCCAACATCAAAAATAATACAGAAACTCTTACAGGCAAATATATGCACTTACAACAACAGCAACAACAGCAACAACAACAAAAACAATAATAATAATAATTATAAAAAAATATTTTGACCTTCGCATTCTACATAAACAAAAACAAAAAAACAATAACAAAAAATCACAAAAATGGATGCACAAAGAATAACTTATATCTGTGAAGTTATGAGAGTAAACTATGTAATTTTCAAAAAAAGATAAAAATAAAAAGATAAACACTACCATAAAAAAATGTACAAATATGACATCACACATTCAGCAGTATCACAAAGACAGAAACATACGCAGAATGTTTAAGATAAAATGTTTAAGAAATGTTCTAAAAAAATCAGAAGCAATCTCACGAACTCCTTTTAATCAACATTTTATATCCCTTTAATGAAAATTTATTATATTTGCTTTGATGTCACTGGATTTTTTTTAAAGTTTAAATGAATAATTTTAACTATTTTTAAACCTCGTAAAGTTATTCTGAACAGGCTTTTCTAATTGCTAATAAGATTTTTTCCTTAAGACACTTTTTTTTTTACTTGACTATAGTTGAGTTCTTTCAAAGGATTTTCTTGTAATTATTTTTTACTTATTCTGTCCGTGTATTCATCTACGTTCGTGCAATTCTATTCATATACATTCGTATTTTTCTAGATTGGGATTCTGATCACATTTAAATTTCTGCTTTCTACTTTAATCATCAAACAAAGCAGCATTGTTTAGAATCTTTCAAAATGTTAATAATTTAATTTGTACTCGTCCGCTCTTTACAAGCAATGTTCGATAACTGCATAGGTTCCTTAAAAGATTCTTTAATGATTTAGCAGCAAAATGCAGATAACTTATGATAGTAATTTTTTCCCTCTATATTTTATTTATCATGGGAACACTTTGGGATGAATTGAATTCCTCTTTTGTGTGGATACCAACGCAGATGATACGTTTCTTATTTCCATACTTGTTTTCCATATTTTCTATTCGTGCCAAAGTTTAATTTAGATTGGAGATTACATTTCTTAGCAGCGATGAAGTGGAAAAATAATAAGAACATAAGCTTTTTCGGTAGCACCAAGAAAATTCAAAAACTATTCAAAATCTGAGAAAGTTGACACTTGAAATAGAAAGTTAGATTCCTAATAGAATTTCACTAATTTAGCACAGTCTACAAATGCATTCAAGTTTACTAAATATCTTTCTTACTAGATGCTTAAGCAGATAGATACGCCAAATACTTGACATTCAAGGGGAATAATTATTATCTGTAAAAACGTATCTATTCAATCTGAAACTTTAAAGCTAACTGAATGCTCTTGTACATTAATTGTCTTTTTAAATTGGCACAAATTGAGATCGTAGGTAAAGGGTTCTTGATAAATAAAGTCTAGAACCGGTGATGAAGTTTTTTTTTTTTTTTAATAATTTGTATCAATGTAATCGAGACCTTAATACAGTAACATAATGTAAAATTTTATTACTGTATTAGAACATTTATGAATTAGATACCCTCACCTAACAAATTGTTTAGCTAACTGGATGTTTACCAAGAACATACAATATGGTTTGCCCAACTACTTAGTTAAGAAGCATTAGTTAAGCTTACTTAATTATTTCGCCGTCAGATCATCTTAAAAAATAATTTGAATGCTTATAAATAGGATTAATAGGATTTTAAAATTCACGATTTAAAATTTCATCAAGAGAAAAACTGAACTCTTAACACTGATTATAAATTGAGGATATTTCTTTTGTTTTATGATTGGGCGAACATCTTGAGATTTATTTCAAATTCGTCTGAAAACAGTAGGAATTGCTGATACAGTTATGAGGTTCTTTTTCCACTTTGAATTATCTGAAGAATCAAAAATGGGGGACTTTGGACATAGAGGGGAAAAACTCTTTAATCCTTATCCAGGATTTCCAACAAGACGTTTAACTTATTTCCACAGTTAAGAAGTTTTGTTTTCTATTTTGTTTGATTATTCTGTTATAATTATTCTGAGTTATTATGACTTTATTATTCTGTGATAATTTATTATTCTTTATTTATTATAAATGGGCCACTGCTGTTCTTGATTTTCTTTTTAGAAAAGCAGTTAGTAAAGTATCCTCTTCTATATCTAGTACAATAAGTACTGGATGGAAATGTATTAAAATTATTAGTCGTGCTAAATATTAAACAATTTATAGAATCAATTCTTGTAAATTCATAAATGTTTGAAAGTAATTTTGAAATCCATTGGTTAGTGAAATCTGATTCGTGCCATATAAGTTATACGTAAAGGACTTGAAAACAAATTTCTAATATTAGTAGAAATATCAAGCATAGGCCTATTAAAAAATCTGTTGTTGTTAAAAACTAGAAGAACCAATTAATTATTTATTTATAAATTGGTTTCCCTTCTCTTCTTGAGATTGAATCAATAATATCTCGATGACAATTTGTTATGTAAATATTATGAACTTATTACTTCGTTACTTTGTCAAATCGAAGAAGGCAAATAACCAGTCCCCAATAAGATCCTCCCTTTCTTCTGTCCATAGTTAACTTAAGTTAGTCATTCTCTTTCTTTTTTGAAACAGATTGAACACGAATAATTGTACATTTATTCAATATTTCGTTGGCGAACAAATAAACATGGAAATGGAAATGTGAAAAGTCATTTTGAATTTAGTAAGAAAGCAAATGTTTGCCCAATGTCACTGAAGTCCACTTCACTAAAATCAAATAAATTGTAATGGTGAGACTTTTATTCCTTTTGTCTAAAAAAAAGGACTTTAAGTCGAGTATCTGTCTAAACTGATCCAGTTGTTTTCTGAATTTCAATGAATAAAAAAGGCTAAATTACAAACTTGAATTTGAAATGGGTTTCTAAATCTACTGTATTTTTTAAAAGATTATTAAATCAATAAACTTTCAAAAAAATACAGAAGACGAATCAACGTAAAGAAACAAAAACAATCAAATCAGGAAGTTAAATAGGAAGAAAAGGAAAACAGTAAATAAGATGGAACGCGAATGATCGCACCTGTGAGTGAAAGAACACTTGTTTCATAGCTAATATAAACAGATCATCAAATAGAAAACATGTTATATTCAGCTGTAAGACATTAACGAAAACAATCAATTTAAGAACTTTAGTTTTGCTTGAATAAATTCTCCAGCCCTCCCCTTTTTTTTTGATAATTATAATCAAAGTCCAATTTTCTGTTTTATCTTTTATCTTTTAAAAGCAACTTTTTAGTGATTAATAAATAAGAAATGGCTCTTTTTTATATTTTAAAGAAAAAAATGAGAATTAAAAAAGAAAAAAGAGAAAACTACTTTTTTTTTCATAAAATATAAAACTTCAGTTTCTGTTAAAGCAATTCTTTCTTTAATTAAAAAATTAAAAAAATAACGAATTAATTTCGTAGATTAATTTCGTAGATTTTGTAGATATACTAAAATAATTTTTTTTTACTTCATTTTCAAAGAATTCTCCAATAATTCTTTATTTTCACCATAGCAATCACCTTTACTTCCTTTTTTTTTTATGATTAACATGAAATCTTATGTTAATTTCCTATATATAAAAGATCTCTGCCTTAACGCAGAGGCCCTAACCAGATGGTTGTGCTCTAGGCCTTAATCAGCATCTGGACCAAAGGACAGACCTCGTGCAGGGCACCTGGAACTCAGGTGCAAAACACAAGGCGAACTACAGTGTCCAGTACAAGAAGCGGAAATAGAGGTTGCAGATGGCCTGAGCGATGAAAAACAGATCCAAGGTGTAAAGACAAGGATCCTTTAAAGGCTCGGTTTCGATTAAGAAAGAGTCTTAAGATAGAGTAGAACAATTCCTTCTTAAATATTAAACATATCAGTTACAGTGAAATTAAACGATTTTCTGCAAATAACTTATCACTTTCAAAAAAATTATCAGCGAAACTGTGATTTTGTTTAGGTTTTTATTTTCTGCATTTTTTAATTTTAATTTCAAGACAAGAGTTCTGCTAAAAACCAAGGTCAAAAGTGGCAGGATCTGCTTTTTCCAGCAGAAGATGTACAGAAGTACAATAAGAGAGAATATTGTGTAAATAACTAATAATAGCCTATACTATTTACAATGGTTTAGTTAAAAGACATTTTAAATATACGTTAAAAGACGTTTTAAATATACGTTTAAAGTTAGTAGTTTAAGTGGTAAGTGACTGACAGATTGATAACTTATAATGATGAAGGAGACTTTGATTTCCAAACATTGTAAATAGAATCGGTTTTGTAATTAATAGTAATTATTATTTATGACTGACTTTTAGATAATTTAATACAATAAAGATATATATACAAAGTTAATACAAACTTAATGATACTCCGCAAAGAATTGTCTATCGAACCAATAGACGAGATTATAAAAGAATATAAAGTATTGAAATTAAAAGCATTTTATAATTGTATCTATATTTTATGTTATATCTAAAATATACGTAATATGTACATAAGAAGCTTAAAAATTAACAACTTTTAGTTGACTGATGAAACCATTGTTAGATATTAAATCTCGAACATAAAATACTGTAATGATTTGATGTACAACATGTACAATAACATGCGTAACACATGCAAACCTGTAGAAATATATTTTATGATCAATTCTTGTGTATCATGATAATTTAGATGTTTACAACAGACATGACTTTATGTTTATTTGTAGTAGCTACTGAAACTGTGGCATAAAATTCAATGCAGTGATATATAAAGATGTTACAAAGAAATGAAAGAATGTAATCCTTATTAATTTTATACTAATCAAAAATTATTTGTACTACTACACAATTACTATACAATACTTGTCACTATTACATAAAAATATTAAACCTATTAACAAGTGTGTTTATTTTATAAAATCAACCATAGAGTAAAATGAAATCAGTTGGATAGAGTTGTTGTAATCAATTGTAGTGTAATTCTTCGATATAAAATACACTGAATATTTTTCCCATTTATTGCATGTAATACCTAAGTACAGGCCTATTTATTTACAGCAGAACGATGACAAACTTATATATTAAATATATGTATTCTCAACATAGATATACTCAATGTACATAGAAGTTTAGTTTTCAATAAGAAACAGGAAATTTAATACGAGTATTATGTATTTCTCAATATATAATTAATCAGGAATAATTTATTAACTATAAGGAAAAATAAAAGAAAATCCGAAAAGCACAAAAAGAAAAAAAAAAAGTACATTGATATATGATTAGATAGCTACATTTTAAATGAACGAATAAATAAATAAAATATCTGTATTTAAATAAATAACTATTTTTTCGCATATCTAATTCGAATAATATTCAAAGAAAACACTATGAGGATTCTGAAAGCTAGAAAACTTCGTGAAATAGGAATATTTCTTCATTTGCAACATTTTGATAAATTAAATTATATGATTATAGGATTAGGAATCCTTCACCGCATCCACCCACATACACTAGCTCTCCCCAACGTGAAAACTTGAACCATCTAATTCTTTCTTGAAGTTTACAATATATATTTTATAATTAAGTGAAGTACCGTATTGGTACCACATCTAGGGTGCTACTCAGAGAAGTTCATATTTACAATAATAAACACATTTTATTTCTTGGTCAAATAAATTTATAATTTTATCTCAGAATCTTATGTTTTGTTAAAAGTCAATAGAGAGACAGAATAAGTTCCATTTCTTCCGTTCAGAGGAGTCTTGTCTGCTGATGTTCGTACCTTGCAATGAGGATACGAGAATAATGCTTCAATTTTTAAGTAATTATTGTTTTCTGTATTTCTAACGTATATAAAATAAAATAAATTCAATCCAAATACAGTTATCTTAAAGAACAATTTTCTCAAAAAAAAAAATCAAGATATTACGTTTACTTTTTTATTTTATTATATTTCATTTTTTAAGAAAACTACGCTGAAGAAGAATTTATTATATAGTAAAAACGTTAAAAAACTTAATAAAAACATTTTTTTTTAAAATATCCATCGCTTTAAACTCTGCCAAGTTGATTTTTTTATTTAGATAAATTCTTTTTAACAACAGATAACTAAAAACCAGCCACTAAATACAACTTATATAATTTTTGCACTAAAGAGGTATTTTTTTTTAATGGAACAATATCAGGAGGAAAAAGTTCATCAAGGACGTTAGGAAGGTATTTCCTGCGAACAATTAAATATTTATAAAACTAGTCATTCATATAATTGGTGTCTGTTTACGGAAGAGGAATCTGAAATTTATGAAATTGTAAATATTTCAATAGTTGATTGTTAATAAAAGATTTATGGATTCGACAGAAAAAAAAAATGATGAAATAGAAAAATGTGATCGGAAAACATTATGAGGTCACCTTAGCTTTAAATTATTTCTTTTTTCCCAAATGCAGCGTCGTATGGAGAACAATTTTGAAATTTTTCAGATAATATTTAACAAAAAAATTATAGTGTTTTTGTTGTAATAACTTTTTAGGGAGTCATTCTTTCTAATGACTTCATTATTAATTACTGATTTGGAAATGTTTTTCTTAACACTTTATTATTTCACTATCTATTGATAATTTTTCCACATTATTTCAGATCCTTCTCTGAGAAGAGAATATTTATTGGATGTAACAATTGCTTAGTTTTGTTTACAATTATTTTCTTAATTATTTCGTCTCCCATTGACGATTGCCTAATAGAAGAATGTAATTGTTAGGATCTCATCCTCGGAGTCGTTAATACTTTCACTAAACATGCATCTATTGATAAGATAATCACTTACTTATCAACAAGTAATGCTATTGCTCAGTTAGGCTGGAAAGAAAAAGGCAATTATCCACAACCAGACTTTATTTATCAAAAGAATTAAATGTGATTAAAATTGTAAAGTATATATTTTTGTTTGAAAACAAATGCTACAATGAAACAAATATAGCTTTTTTTGCTTTTATGATAATCAGCATGTAATGTCAGAAAATAGGTATTATATAGATGTAATATAACAGAAGCAATGACTGCAGCTAATGTTTTGTAAGAGTGAAAGCATCTTAAATAGGTATTCCTTAATTAGATCTAAATTATTTATTTTGTTTATTTACTTATTTTTTATATTCGGTTAATACCTTGTAAAGAATTTCAGCGATGGAAGAATATTTATGAAATAATGTTTTCAATTTTTGTTAAATAACCTTAAGGAACTGTAATATATTTGGCAACTTTATTTATTAAAACCATTTTGAATTCATTAATATTTTAATCTGAAATTCTGACTAAAAATCTGCAAACTTATGAAAATCAATGTTGAATCAAAGTAAGCTGCTTTTCTTATTTCAATTTATTTAGATCCCTTAAAATAGGTGAGTTCTTCTTTTTTAAAAATCTAAATAAAATAGTTAATAAAAAAAAAATTCAAGATTTTTTTTCTTCTTACTTTTAGATGTACTTATAATATTATTTTGTTTAAAATAAATAACATATATTTTTTAATAAACATAATTTTAATAAACAACAAATTGAAACATAATGTTGATTAACTCAAACTTTTAATTAGATTAAAATTAAATATTATTTTTTTCTATTCTAATGAGGATAATTTTTAATTAATATCATTAATAGAAAGCAGCAATTTTATCATTGTAATAGTAATTATTAGTATTTTATATAATTTTATTAATTTACGTTTGCTGATTATGGTAAAATAGTATATTAAAACATATTTCACTTATTAGTTGCTTAAATTATAAGAAAATGCGATTATTAAAAGTTATCCGTAATTATTGTGCGGATGTTCGGCGCTTCCGGATTTTTAGTTTGACACAAAATTCAGTAAAAGTGATATTCGACAATATGTAAAAAAATATAACTTATATTTTTCAAAAGCCTAAAAAAATTTTTTTCTTTCTTTTTCTTTGTTGAGATTTCATACGATTTTTAATCTTCAAAAAAACTAAGTTACATAACAATGAATATTATAAATAATAAATTTTTATTACAGCTTGTATTGAATAACTTAGAAAACGAATGATGGTTGTTTGGTAAGTGCTAATAAAATAGACTCATTAAAAGACAAGCTGATTACAAAAGCACTTCTGGAGGGAATTATTATTCGTGGCTATTACGTGAATTTCGTCATTGGAGCTCTTCTTCTTACGTAAGGGTGAAGCCTCCGGCAAAGAGAGACGTTTCTCAACGTTCGAGATGAAGACTCTGAAGAAGAAGAAGAAAACGTAGGATTTGGAAGAAAGCTACTTATTACGAAAAACTACACAGACTAAAAACAATTACTCCGTATAATTTTAAGATACATACGTCTAAAAAAAAAGACAAATAATAAACTCAGATGTTTGATCAAGTACATAATAGTTTATATAATCTACACTAATAGTTAAGTGAATAGGATTTCCTGCAAAGTAAACAGGTTATACTTCTAATTTCACTTGTGTTTTCCTTAAGAGTTTTTATTTACATTTATTAGAGGTCTTACATTTTTCATTTGCTCTTAAAATAATTTCAGAATCGAAAATTACTTAATCTTTCGATGAGAATTAAATTTTTGAGGAAAAACCTGAAATTACTGCCTGATCAAACAGCAAAATCTCAAAACTTCGAAGTAAAATGTTTCCAGTCAAAATTCAGGCAGATTTCTTTACAAAAAAATCCGCCTTTGTAAAGAATTTCAAATATTTATAGCATCTGTACATAGCATTTTTATAAAATATCATTCTTTCCTTTCTCAAATGCTTTAATAAGATACTGATGTTGCATGTTTTTAGACAGTTTTTACTAGATTCAATTAAAACCAAAAGTTTTGTTAATTTGTCTATAATCTGAAAATATTAAAGAGCAGTTTTGTAATACCAATATACAACAAATATACAATATATAAAGCCAATATATTGTGAGAAACAGGACATTTAATTATTCAGTTTGTGCGAAATTCAAGTAACTTCTGGACCTAAATAAGGAAAAAACTTTGAAGAAACCGCTTCTGTTTCCGAAACATCATTTTTTTTTCTCTTTATTTGTCTCTGGAAATAAATTTCGTGTCGTCTAATATGTTGTTTCTACTTCGTATATCTCGATGTCTTAGGCCTGCTTTCTTTTTAGATTATCTTATTTTCTAAAGTTCAAAACCCGATTTCATTGAAATAAAGCAGTATTGCTTAATAAAGAGGAATTAGAAAGAGAAGCTTCTGGAATGTAGATTACTTTCACCTGTTGCTCTACTAGAGAACAAAAAAAAAAGATAGAATGGTTGAAAATCTTAGCGGGTCGCCACAGATCTCAAGGAGGTCAGGTGCAATGATGAGGGCAAGGGTTTCTACACCGCAAATAGCAGGTGGCGGCGCGTGCCTCACCAGCCCTTGTTATTCACCTGCTGCTACGCGTGCGACGACATAGATAGTGCCAATGGATTGCAATACACTTGACAAACAGTCGTTGTGTTTTTTTATTGTTTATCGAGATAGTTATTAAGAAAAAGCACTCCCCTCATCTGCAGAAGGGTTACGTCACTTGTGAACGGAGACCATCGAAGCTGACCCCGCCAGGGAAACAAAACATATCAAACAGGTGGAAAAAAGGATTGAGAAAATAAGAAGAATGATTTATAAGAGCATTATTGAATAGAGTTATTATAATAATATATAAATAAATCAATCTCTTTTGCAGTTGAACTGACCTATTTTTTGTAAAAGGGGATTACATTAATGTTGGCTTTCATTACATTGTTTGGAGTTAAAAGATATTTTTCCATTCCTTTTTTTTTAAAAAAACTTTTATTTCTTCTTTCTGTAAAATGGCAATTCTGGTCAATTTGAAACGGATTAATTTTTACATAAATTCTTTCAGTCTAATTTGAATAGTCGAGAGCTTGATATTTTTACAATATTTTTTTAAATTATTATTATTGTCTTTTAATTTTTTTTTATTATAGTTGTGATTATAACAAAAAAAAAGAAGAAATAACTAACTCGATACAATTATACCAAAATGGGAAGTTCTTAGATTAATTTTGAATTATATATAGGAAATAAGAAAGATAAAAAGGTGAGGGTGTTGAACTGCAAGAAAGTAGAATAAAATGAAATAGAAAATAATAAAAAAAAAGTGAAAATTATAAAAAAACAAAAAAAAAAAATCACTTACTGATTTGATGATCGTCTAAATGAGAATTTTTTTGTGTTTCTTTTATATATAACACAAATTTATAATATACAAATCTAAAATAATAAAATTAAGTCGGAGGCAAAATTTTTTAAGGCCAAAAAATAGTGCTAATATCTTAAAACGAATGTCTGATTATTTATTATATTGAAATAAGCAGTCATTTCTGTTGTTGTCTATGCAAGTTTAAAAGTTTGAAGAAATAAATTGCAGCCACAGCAATTGAAAAAGTATGTAATTGACGCTGACTGAGACAATAATATTAAATAAAATCTTCTAAGTTACAACAGCAGGAGTACTTTTTTTGTATTGTAGTTTATTGACAATTGTACTTCAATACTGCTATTTTCGTTTTTCCAGTATTACGTGTTTTTATGAATAGGTTTATTTTTTATAGAATTCAGATTGTTAAATTGTTGAGGATTTTAGTGAAAGACTAAAGAAAAGAATTAATTTTACAAACTTTTCAGACAAACTGAACAGTAGAATGAAATTGCAAATAGCAATCCATTTATTTCCTGAAAAGTGTCAATTCCTTACTGAGTCTTTCTAGGCTATAACGATTTAACGATCAAATATGGAGAATTTTTTTTTTTTTTATTGTTATCAATGATTTTACTACAACTGAATTCCTTTCTAGCAACGGTAGTCATTCTTTATGGGTTCCTGTGTCTTGTATGGATTTGATTCTCATTAGATTCTCATTGATACGTTGATTAAAATTAGAATAATAAAGTTAGAATCACAGTGATTAGACAACGATACAATTTTTAACATGGACACTTTAACTAACATCATCTTACAGATAAACAATGACAAACTGACTAACTTAGTACAAACGTTAACTAGAATCCTGATTAACATCATAACCAGTCACATATTGAGTAATATTATTAGCATTGTGTGTTACTTGACAACGCTCAAAAGAAACCAAATATTGGATCGGCATTCAGCTTAATGTTACTCAAGACTTGAAACATTTGACTAACATTCATTTTGATTAGCATTTATTTCCTAAAATAAGTTGATTAATATGAACTTCTGGATTAATATTTTAACTTAAAATGATATTTCGCTTTAGGGCCGATGGGTTTTTAGAAATCAATCTAAAAATGAATTAAATTATTGCGACTTTAAATAAAGTTTTGGAAACTTAACTTACAGATCTTAATAGGAACTAGTGTTAATTCAGAGGAAGAAATTTGTACGTAGGCCTATGAATATTCAATGAGATTCAAGGAATATGCATAAAATAATTCATACAGCATTTTTCTCAATAATCTATGCTGTCCAAATTGAATCTTCCACTGGTGCCTCACAAATGAAAAAAGCACCAGAATAATTCACTGTTTCTCACAGAGCATTCAAATCTCAGTTCAAATATTTCTTAATTACAAAGGAGTTTTATTGTTTATCAGTATTACTAAAATCAACGTGGTAATTGAAATGCTTTAAAATAATGTATCTCGATGTGCATTAGATCACCTCAAATATTAAACGGAAATGTCTTATTGTTGAATTTGATCTCCTTTTTTCCTTTACGTTTTTTTCCCTATGATATATTATAATTTGAGAAGGATTGTAATGCTATTTTCTACAGAAAACTTTTTTCTACAAAAAATTGGTTATTGTGAAATGTGCTTGTCACAAGTGGAAGAAGGTCGACTGTATTACATAGGCATTACATATAAAAATATATGATGCCAATAATATAATATATAATAATAAATTGTATCAACTAAGGCTCCAGTCAGTGATTTTTTTGAATGTGTTTCAAAATGTTAGGATAATAACTGTTCAGTGGTTTTTGAGTTATAAATAGTGATTTTTCTGTATTCTACCTAATAGAAATAGAGCTTCTTTCTTTCTTGACTCTCTTTTTTGTATTCCAACATCTCCAGTGTACACGCGCTTGTTTTTCAATATCACATAGAATTTGATTAAGTAAGAATATTATATTTAAAATATTGCAACGTTTTGGCAATTATAGTTCGAATTGTCATTTTCGAATTAGAAATAACAGACGGATCAGAAAGGAATAAACAATCTTGAGATTCAAAAAAAAAAAAAAAAAGGTTAAAATACATTCATTATTTAATGGGGTGAATGGGAAAGACACATAAGTCAAAAAACAATATAAAGTGAGATATAGTTCCGGTGGCTTAATGGATAGCACGCTTGATTTCGGATCAGAAAGTTGTAGGTTCGATTCCTGTCGCGGACGTTTCATTGTAAAAATTATTTCTATTTTCGATTCTCACAGAAAATTGCTCCGGACAGACAGACAATCAGAAAGACAGACAGAGAAATAAAAGATTTTAGTAATATAGATTGATATGAATTCCATTTCATTGGATCAAAAGAATTACTTTCTGATTCAAGGTTAACATCTGAAAGAATACAAAGTAAATTAAAAAAAATATTCACAAAGAAATACATTTTATTATTATGTTAATTTAATTAATATATTCTTGAAATCGAGTGTTTTCTAACAATTCTCGGTTCCACTTGAAGACATTTTCATGATTCAAATGAAGAATGGAAAGTTTCAATGAATTTTTTCTTTCTATTTTTATTTCCTAACAATAGAAAATGAAATTGAAAAACACTCGTATTCTACTCAACATAAAATTAGGTGTTTTGTTTTTTGCTTTTCCTAATCAACACAAATAAAAATTCCCCCCAAAAGCTTGTTGAGTCTTGAAGCTAATGGAATTGTGAGTAAATTTTGCATTAACAAATTATTTTTAAATTTTAATATTTAAAAAAAAAAGGAACTATTAATTTTTTGATTGTGAAAAGGAGGTATAATTATTACTTTTATTAGTAATTAATTATAAATTTAAATTAAAGATAGTTTTCTAAGTTTTATGTAATTTTTAACACTGGACTGTGTCATTAATTTATGGCTTTCAGACGCTGCTAACCTTTGATCAGAATTCGAGATTAGGTTTCGGAAAGGTCATGAAGGTCAATATCAGAAGCCTCATTGAAACTCCAGCAATTAAACAATAACGAAGAGCTTCCTGTGACGCCTGCAGCGTTGTATCACCTGCTTAAGACCCACTGACCATGGTCTTAACAACTATTGGTTAGCATAACAGGTGCACCAACACAGATATTTATCATTTATATATATATTAAATAAAAAGCTCCACAAGCAGCTGAACATCACTGGTTCTTGAAAAAAAGATTCTAACGAAATTTATTGAGAATTTATTCACCGTAGGAGTCAATACACCTGGTGAGAGTTCGACGCCACAGTCTAAATCCAACACAGACAGCGGAAATCAACTTTCTTTCTTTGGGCAGTTTATTAATTAATATAACTACAGTAATTCATTGTAATAAAGATAAAAATAACATTAAAAAAAATTCTTCCCAATAAAGTGTTAAATAGTACATCTCTTATTGACATGCAGAGAATAAAAGTTGAAAGCATTACTAAATGAAAATCAAAATAAATGATAAAGGCTTCTGCGATCATCACCCTAAAACAGTGGTTCCCAACCTTTTTCAGTTGGCGACCCACCTTTCCTTATCGGAATACATCCACGGTCCATCGGTCCATAAAAAATAAAATAAAAGAAACCAATCAAAATACAATTCGAGTTGTTTCGTTTTTTCTGATCTTTTCTGATGGTTTATTCGATGGTTTCTGATAGTTTTAGGATCAAGTCGCGACCCACCTGTAACCCTTCCGCGACCCACTAGTGGGTCGCGATCCACCGGTTGGGAAACGCTGCCCTAAAACAATCGAAATGGAAGTCGAAGGTCTTAACTTGCTACATATTTTTATAACGTAATGAAAATGTATTGTGAGAAATGTTATTAGAAAATAAAAATATAAGAGTGGAATAAAGAATGGTTCTTCACTCATGTTTTATCGACTTTTATTGAGCCTTTTAAGTTTAATTTACTTTCCGCTTCACTATTGAATTCTTCCTGTTCCTGTATAATTTTAGTTATTTATTCAATTCTCCATTACTTCATTTAATAAATGATATTTTTAATTTCCTCTAGTTATTTGTATCTAGTGATTTACAACCAAAAGATTTGAATATTATTTTCGATTGTTGCTTTTGTACCAAAGGGTTCCTTCTTTTATCTTTTCCACGTGACAAGGAACGGTTTTAAAGCGCTTCCGTCATGTATTCTAATTATTGAAACAATTTTAAACAGCGAGAATAACAAAACATTTCAAGAAAAAAGCACGAAACTCTGGTGTTTGATTCATTTTCAAATCATTTCAATACTTGGAGGGTAGATTCGACAAAATTTTGTTAATTTGCCTTTATGTAAGTTACGCAAGATACGAGTAAAGATATATGTAAATATATATATTTTTTGGTTGAAAGAATCAATGGTTCAGTTTCAATAAATACGAACAGGATTTGAATCTACTTTGTCAATAATATTTGAGATTGAATTTAGTAAAAAATTAGTACTCAATTACTATTTACATTTACTCTTTAAAAAAAGAAAATAGTAATAATAGAGAAGCTATTAAAAATGATTATTTTTAAAAGATCATTTATTATAATTTTTTAAACTATTAGCAATTTAGTAAATAGTATACTAAAGCACAATTTAGTAAAATTTAGTAAATATATTAAAAGTTCATATAGATGTTTTCACTTACTACGAATAGTTGCCCATCTTGGGTAAGATATCGAGAAAATATCACATCAAAATATATATTAAAAACTCTCAGTATTATTTAAATTTTAATGGTAAGCGTATTATTAATTATTTCTGTTACAATCTTTTATTACAATAAAATGCTGTATCATAAGTTATAAAATTTTAAGTTATAAAATGTCTTAGATAGTCTAAAGTTAGTCTTAGATACAACAACGTATCTACATCACATGATATTTGCTTAAACTAATTTTTTTTTCCTAGAAATTTCTGAGGTAGATCAGTTTTAAAATAAAATTTCACTAAAAGTGCTTTCTTTTCCAAAATTCTTCTCCTGCAATTATAAGAAAAAACTCTAGCGGGTAATTGACCATTTTTTCCCCCCAAATCCAACGACCAGAACGAAGTTCTTAAATTGGCACAAAGTCTATCCCCTACTTGGAGCAGCAGCAGCTGACTTTGAGTAAAACCCATTGTTTGAAGGGAAAAATAAGAAATAAAAAAAATTCTTACTAAGACAATTTGCTTATTATTTGAATCAGCTAACTCTTATCGTATCTCTTATTCTACTCTTAAAAATAAATTAGTCTGCAAGTATTGTTCATTTTTTTAAATTATAACATAATTTAAAGAAATTCAAATTAATAATTTTAAATTTCTTCAGCTTTAATTTTCACTGAATCTCTAACAAAAGATCATTGGTTTTCTGATACTTGCTTATTTAATAATCTATCAACAACAGCATGCGATGCCCAAAGGTTGTTTATTGGAAGTTTCTTAGACTCTTCCTTCCTAGACAGGACAGATAGAATGACAAGTTTATAAATATATCAATAGATATCCTTGCGCACTGTTCTATTCAAAGTTTTGCAATAAAGTTGTTTTGAGGTATTGGTATTGATCGTAATTCATGGTTGATTTCCAAATATAGAGATTCGCTTTATTAAGTTATTCATTAAGCGTTCGTTTTACTATAATTAGGAAAGAGCTGAAATTTGTCTGCAAATTTAGTCGTTCCGCCGCTCAGATCCAGTTATAGGTTGAATTCACTAACAGGTTATTTATGATAATATAAACAGGCTATAAACTATTTACGATAATTAACCAGTGAAATGTCGTCACTTCCTACTTTGCTACCAGCTAATGCAAGTATTGCTCTTACAAATAGCAAAAACTCTTACAAATATTAAGAACTCTTAAGAATATACAAGAATGGTCATATCATTTGTAAAGGCAATCAATAGAATGGATAGGATGATCTACTAAAAAAAATAACTTGCAATCGAATTTGTAGAAACTTTTAGTTATGACTTTTGGATAAAGCTATTTATAGTTTTATTAATTAAACTTAATTTATAGTAATGTAACTTTTTTTGTCTCAGGAAACGTAATTCAAGTTCTGATATGTTTAGGATTACTGGAATTTTTTTCAAGAAAATCTTTCTTCTCCGAATTCCCTGATTCCGTCGCAATTGTTGCGAATAACAATGATCTGCTGTAGAAATTCGCTCAATTAAGAGACAGGTTTTCCGTTGAATCTCAGATTTTTGGAATGTTAAATATCTCAATCATTTTTACGAAACGATTCTTAGCAGCTGAAGAAAATGAAGCACCCGTATGCATTGTGTAATACGATGTGGTCCTCGTTAAGGATGCGAATTGTGACGGGCCTGAGGGTTGGTTCAGCCCAATCAGTTGCTTCATCGAAGTGAATTAACCAAGACGGGAAAGCGGTGGAAGATGTTTCTTGTAAGAAGAGCGGCAGTTTTCTCCGACTGAGTGCTTCCACTCCTTCGGCTATATTGAGCGGAAGCAGAGCAATGTCAGGGCCAGGTGGTTGCGCATCGTCAGTGGTCGCGTGCCCTTGCAGGAGCGTGCGGGGCGATGAAGGGCACGTGCCCTGATCATCCGCGCACTCATCGAAGAGAGCAGGTGTCGAACCCGCGACCGTGCAATGGCCAGGTGAGGGAAAAGACTTCAATGGTTGAGAGAACAGCGAAATTGAAATTGGGTAGGTATAACGCCTTACAACGGAAGGGCGGGATGGAGTGGCGAGGGGTTATTAAAAGAAAAACAGACGAAAAAAATCGGAAAAGTTATAAGAAAAGCACGAGCCATTAAGAAATCACCCTGTTCAGCATTCGCAGGTGGTAACTCGCCATGCATACAGTTCTATTAGCCTTGAAAGAAAGTCATCTTGTGTACAGTTTCATAGTGAATGATCTTCGGTGAATAACATCCTCAAATGGATAAACCAAAGAACAAGAAACATCAGTAACAAACAACAAAAACATCAACAATCATTTTCACGTCCATGAAGTACAACAGGAACAACACGTTACTTAACACTTGAAGGTTTTTAAATTCATTTCAAACTAGTGAGATATCGTTAAGCTTATTAAAAACTCACACACCTTAATGAAATCCTTTAGATTTTGATCTTAAACAATTGTAAATTATACGAATATTCCTCCGAATTATTAACTTATTTAACACCTGTCGATCTGTCTTGGTCCACTTCAAATTACTTAAATTCTATTACAATTTGAAAATAAAGATTGTTTTTTCAAAATTAATTCAGTCAGAAACTTCTTTTTTAAAAGTTATTCTATCTAAGAATATCTAATGGAAACCAAAACAACATTGTTTACTGAATTTACCAACATCCATTAAGAAATGGCGATTTGTAATAAGTGTGATCATTTTGAAAATCACTTTTACAGAATCAATAGCGAAGGACAGTAATATAGTAACTGATTGAGTTTTGTAAAAGTATTTTTCAATTTGACAATTTCTTCCTGATTAATAACATCAAAAAACTTAACCTTTGCTGGAACAAAAATAAAGTAAAATACTGTAAATTAAATAAACAAGAAATGAATTCACACAAATTTAACCAAATTGCCTTTCTGGTTCGATTATCGGGAAAGAATCGGGAACGGCCGTTTCTTCCTACAGGGGACTCATCAGCCCAATCTCCGCCTTCCCCGATGGGACGAAACGACCGTTCCTGATTCCTTCCCGATAATCGAACCAGAAAGGCAATTTGGTTAAATTAGTGCTGAATATATTTCTTGTTTTATTTAATTTAAATTATTTTGCAGCACGTTAAACTCATTTAACTTAATACATTAAATTGTTTTAAAAAATTAATTAATTTAAAATAATAAACGATAATAAGTACCATAAATTAATTTTCATTACAAATGCAATATTTTGCAAAGTGGAATATCTTACTTCTTCAGGCCTCGTTTACTTTTAAAAATCTTTACTACGGTTATAATAATGATAAATCAATAATGATTTTGTTATAAACTTATCATTACAATTAAGCTGTTACAACCTAATCATTAACAATTAGGTTGTTACAAACCAACAAAAGTAAATCCATGAAATGAAGTAATATTGAAATATTACTGAAAAACCTTAATAATTACTATTGTAATTTACTTTTGTTTGTAACAACTTAATTGAAATAATAAGTTTATAACAATATCATTAGGCGTTTATCGTTGTTATAACCGTTCTGGTGGTTTTCAAAACCTAAAAGAGGCCTGAAGAAGCAAAGCAATCCATTCTGCGAAACATTGCATTTGTAAATGAAGATGGAAGAAATAAACGTTCTTGTATGGAATGTAATTATATTGATATTTGGTTTTTGTTTAAGATAATAAGATGATATTTGGTTTTTGTTATATTAATAAGCAACCATCTCTCTGGTTCTTATTAATATAAACCTTTATTAGCTGTTAAAATCTTATACAGTAGTTAGTTTTTGAAACTTTCCCTAAATCTTAGTATCAGTCAAATCCAAGCAAGAAACCAATGGATTCTCTTAGTTTCAATGATAGCCTTGACAATGTCTAAGTTAACATTGACCTACGAAAACTATTCCCATGTTTCGGATTCAAAATTTAAAAGTAAGTAATATTTTTTAAAAATACAAAAGTTATTTATTAGCCTACTTTATATGATAGTTATTTATTTATTTATTTATGATAGTTATTTATTTATTACTTTATATGATCTTTAGAAATCATTCTTTCTTAGTCTTCTAATACCGAAGAAAATAACTATTTTTGAAATTATAAGAAATACTTCTTTCTTCATTATACCCGTGATCGTACATTTTCAAGTATATAATTGTTAAATCTCTTTAAAAACAAACCAACTGCAGTTTAGATCTTAGATATATTACTCTTGTACCTTATAGATCGTTATTGCATAGGAGATACTAGACCCATCTATAAACTACAGGGCGTAGTATTTCCCATACAATAGGCTCACTTACTAATATTTTGTTTACTGTATATCACGATAAAGAGACCAAACCACCTATTGTTTATTGGAGGTGATTTTCTCTTCTATTTTAATAAATATAGACTAATCACATATTTTGCCTTCAATTATGTCAGTGTAAAGTTGCCATAGAAGTGATGATATGCCAGTAGCCTACGCCTCACTTAACCACGAAACTAGAGGGAGTTTAAGGGTCTGTGAGTGAAGTTTTTCCACTGGTTCTTTCGCACCTGGTTACGCTACTGCTACTACACTAAGAGACAGCTTAAAAGATTACATCACAGGCTTTGTTACTCAACTAAAAGATAAAAATAGAAAGACA
Organism: Thereuonema tuberculata; assembly: GCA_023159025.1. Taxonomy (NCBI): domain Eukaryota; kingdom Metazoa; phylum Arthropoda; class Chilopoda; order Scutigeromorpha; family Scutigeridae; genus Thereuonema; species Thereuonema tuberculata. The sequence goes on from JAFIDM010014012.1 coordinate 62,693,448, forward strand.
GAAAAAAAAACCAAAACAAAAAGTTTTGGGATCGCCTGAAAAACTCCAAATTCTAAAGGCAAGCCACTGAAAAGCGCCTCTAACAATCTTAGAGTTAAGTTCCTAACAACGTAATAAAGACGTTTGCCGCATCTTTGTATCTGATTCGTGCGACTGCGCATTTAGTCAAAATACCAACGAAACACCGAAGCAAAGAAATAGAAACCAAATTACAGAGGAATGTTGATATAATTTTTTTTTCATGAAGATTTAAGAAGATGCATAGTTTAACGCTTGACGAACTGCATGATTGCCAGACGGACTGCTGTCGTCCATCGCAGGTGTTTCCACGATAGACACTCACAGAACGCAACTGGCCTCAATAGTTTTTCCCTCCAAATACCTGCAAATACAGTTGTAATATTTACTCTGACATTGTCACTGTTATAAGAATTCAAAATATCAGTGGAATTTCCGGAATAGCTATTCAGAAAAAGAATAATGATTAAATGTGAATTCGTAGAAGAATCTACAAAACCATGAAAAGAAATAGAAAAAGAAAATATTTTATTTAGAAGTAAAGTTCGCCGTTAGAAACAACATCTTGAGAAATCTCAGAAACTAAGAAAAGAGAAAGAAACTCATTATTAGGAATGATGTCATTTTAATAAAATGTTAATAATCTTTTAAGTTTAATTTTTTAAATTATAATGACGAATAGTTGTTGATCGGATCAAGAAAAGATGGAATAATCTTTGATAGATAAATCTTTTATTTTCATTTGTGATTTTGTTGATTAATGTTTAACAACGCTACTCCAGTAAACATTTTTGATAAAAAATATAAATATTTATACTACTGATGTAGTATTTATTTTATGTGCATTAATATTTCGATCATTGCTTTACAAAATAATGAATATGAATATATCATTATTCCACTTTCATTGATATAATAAAGCATTGCTTTTATATATCATCAAAACATTGAACTAAAAAGCTTTAATTCATTATAATAAGTAAATAACTCTTTACAATCCCATTGCAATTTAGAAAATACAAAATAATCATTGCAACTGTTAGTGTAATGAATACATAAAGTTTATTTACTTCAAATTTGTTGTTTAATTAAAAAAAATTATATCTTCTTACATCTTTTCTAATGATAAGGAAGTAAATAGATTAATCCAATCTGAGTTTCTGATTTTATTTCAGAGTTTTAATCAATCTTTAGGTGTTTCCCAAGACTGGACGACAAGAATTCATTGTTTCTCATCAAAGATCTTTCTTTTTTCCTTGTAAATAAGACAATTGTTATTGGTTTACGTCCCTTTTAACAAATGAAAGCGATAAACAAGACTATTTACTTCTACAGTATCTTGTAGACTCTGAAAAACTATTAAAAGACAAAATCCAACGAGATCAATTGCTGATAGTCATATATTTTAAATAGTTCCATCAGAAGTTTTTGGACTCTATGGTCATTCCAGACGATTGTTGCTGATTAATTTGTTGTTGGTTGCCCGCATTCTCTTATTACGGACGTCAAACAGCAACGGAATAAATACTTTTTTAGGGGAGTAAAAGAACACTGGAGATTTGCCGATACGATCTGATTTGCACTTCAGAAACACAGGAAAGTTTCAATATTAAATGGGTAATTGAGGCAACACAAAGAACCCTAATGCTAAATCAATAAAGCAAATAAATAATATATATTCTGCTTCTAAGGCAAATATTTTACTATCTTTTCCAAATTACTCGTAAACGTGTCGTAAAATTGACACCAAAAGATATAAAGGAAATAAAAACACAGCAATAATAATATAACAACATCAATAAAATTTTACATCTAATACATCAATGTGTTATTACAATTATTATAGTAATGTAATAAATTATGTGTGTTACATTGTATGTATTAAATCTTTCAACTTATGATACGATTGTTTATTTAAATATTGATAAAAATTCTAAATATTAAATTGTAAAATTTTTGAAACTAACTCCATCTAATGTAATAAGCGATAAAAATGTAAGCAGGTCTAGAAACTTTGATAGAAATAGAAAATGTTCTGTAAAACTAGTAGAAGAGAAATAATAGTAACATCCTCAATAGAAATAAAAAAAATACTGATAGGATTATATTTAAGTCTTCCAAAATTATATAAGGTGTAAATACTTAATTTTCTAAATTTGAAACGTTTTAGGACGCCTGATTGGTGGTCTCCTTTGCCTTTTCCTTTTTGTTGAAGGCAACGATAAGAAAAGATTAGAAAGAACAAAAGAGCTGCAATATATGAGTTTGTTCTAAAGAACAGCATCTAACATTTGATGATATTGTACAAGAATAGCAAAGGATGACGAAAACTGATGGACAGTTTATGTAGGTAAGTACATATTTCTTTTCCTTTTTTCCTGCCCACTGTGCTTTCCACGTTTCTTATTCCTTTAAGAATACCACATCTGATGTTACTGTTATTCTTATTAACTGTTTTTATTCTTCTCAGAAAGGATCTGAACTGAGAAAAACAAATTTAAGAAAACTAAGAGCCTAAAAAAAGCGAGCAATGGCTGATCTCCGGTTCAATTAAAAATTCCTTTAGATAAACTAATTAAAAAAGAGTTATTTCTAATACTCGTTTGCCGAAATAGACTGATAATAACCATTAGTGAAATTCTAGATATTTAATAGTTTTGTTTCTGTACTGGTTACAATTCATAAGAATAACTTGAATCAATAGTTCGTACTATATTGATAAGAGTGGAAATAAATAATCTATTGGAAAAGGAGAGTTATTAATAAATGATGAAATCACACATAAACTTCAATAATCAAAAGCCATTTGGGAGGAAATATCCAAACTGGGTCGATCGTTGTTTACCTTTCTTTTACCAAAGAATGAAACAATGATAGAGAAATTTAAAACAGGGTCTATTGTTTTCAGGTGGCGTCTGGGACACAAGTGTTTGGTTACAATTGACTGCATCCTTCGATGAAACCTCTGATTACAAAAAATGGGCCCCTTTCTTTTAGGGGGATATAAAAAAAAAAAGAAAGAATAAAGGAGGGGGTCTCCCGAGTGTAGGAAAAAAAATACAAATAATAATTATAAGACATGATAAGAAATAATTCTCTATTTCCTGTACTGCTTCTATTAAATTTCATAGGGAAGAAATTACTTTTTAAAAATAATAATTCAGTTGCAGATTTTTATTGAATAATGTAATAAGTCCATTAGCAGTAATTAAGTCAATGTCTACTAAGCTATTTTTAATAAAATTTTAATTCTTGAAATACGTTATTGGTTAATAATAATAAACTTTTAGGATTTTTTTTAAATGGTTATTTTATTTATTTTTAATAATATACAGCTGCTATATGTAAGTTGTAGCTTCCAAGAATATATTGTTTTAAGTTATATTAAATGTAATTTAAATAATGGGTTCGAATGCTGGAATCGGATGGATGTAACTTTCTTGTGTGTTTGGTGCAAATTGAACTTCCGGTTCTTCCAACGTTGGATTAGACCAGTGATTCTTCAGTTAAATAGTTTAATGTTTCGCCCTTTTTTGTAACTAAAAAAGCGTAAATGCTGAGAGTCATGATATTGGAAAAAATAAATATGTATATTGATAAGTAACGGTGCAATATAATAATTTAATTTACAATACTGGGTTTTAACACTTTCTATTCCACTAATCTGTTTTTGTCTAAGTTACAGATTAAGAAGGATTATAATCTGAAATATCTTTCAGCTTTCCATGTTAAACATATCTTTTTCTAATCAGTTTTCTAGGGAAATTATTAATTATTTAAAAATTGTCAAAACATAAAATAACATATAATTTTTATATTTATTTTGTTTCTAAAAAAAAAGACCAAAAAAATTAATAAATATCCATTGTAAATTTTATTCTTTACACATTATGTATGCCAATAACATTATGAGTTATTTCTGTGAATAGAAAAGAAATTTTAAATTTCTCTTAATTGCTTTTCGTTGTGTTGTGTAATAATAATCAGGGTGACTTTGGGATGGTTGGAAATGAGTCTCCGATGGAAAGGAATTAAATCACAATTTCACTAAAACATCTTCCGTTGCGAAATTTGTGTTTCTCTCTTTTATTTAAAACGAATTCTCGTCCCGTTTCGTAACTGTGGTGGGCAGGTGTCTCTTCGGCTTTTTCCGCCGCCAACGAACTCTGCGACGGACGCAGCTGCATCGTATCGGAAACATTCGGGCGTTTTCGGAAGTTTGATTCTATTTCTTATAGAATTGAAAGGTTTTTTTAGTTTTTTGGTAACGCTTACAAAAACAATAACAAAAAAGAAAAGAAATGAACTAAATAAATTGTTAACAACTATTAATTTAATTAATAAATCAATTTAGTTAACTTAATTATTGATAATAATTGTAAACAAATATATATAAGTCATAAGAATAAATAAATGTTTTATTTATTTATTTAAGTCAATAATTATTTAATAAATAGGATGAAACCTAAATAATTCATTTTTATTGTTTAATAAATGTTTAAACTAAGGAATGGTTAATTGTAATTGAAAAGCATAGAGTTACAATTTTGCTACGCTATCATAGCTAAAAAAATAATTTAACCTGATATTCATATATTTAATAATAAGAGTTTATTATTTCTTATTATGATTCTTCTTACACTGGAAATCATAATTTGTCATCTTTTTTGATCCTATTCGAAATCAACTGAATTTTTTTAATAATTCTTTCGTTTTTGTTTTTTTAATGATATCCGATTATCCAAATTTAAAGAAAAAATTAATAGAACCCTAATTTAAGAACTGGATGCTAATTAAATTTTTATTAACTAGTTGCTAATTAAGCGGCAGAAATGTGGAACCTCCAATAATTAAACTAAAAATAAAAAATAGTTTAACTGGGTCTTAACCTTTTAAGATGCTAATTAATTGTTTATTTAATTTCTAATTTTTAACGTGATTTTTCATTATTGATTATTAATTTCATGATGAAATCAACCAACAACGGCGTATCCTCTAAAGCAAAAAAAGAGAATCACTGAAGAGACAATCATTCTGACTTTATTTCACTGATTAACTTATTTATAAATCAATTGAGCAAAAAATTATTATTTTTAAGGCAAAATGGATTTTAATTGTTTTAAAGTTAATGAAGTTTAATCCCAATTTAATTGGATATAGGCTAATCTAAAAAATTATAACATCATTAGCATATCACGAAATACTCTAGGATTATAATTATAATATTAATATTATTATCATTATAATAAACTAGAAATCAGTTAAATTACATTTAAAATGAAATAATCAAACAAACAAAGAAATAAATATGATATCACCATGCAAAGTTAATCATTATGTAAATGTCACAAGAAACAAAAACCAATCGCTTTTTTTAATTTGTGCCCACAAATCTTTAAAATATATCTTCCAATAATACGGAACCAAAGAGAAAGAAAAAGCAACTGAAACCTTACTGGTATTGTTTTACTTTATACATTTCAACTTTTATAATTACATTTTTAGTAGTCGATATTTTATTTAGTTACTTACTTATCGTACTGTGTTATGAACTTATTTTGTAGCTTCCATTTTCCTGCTTAAAGATCTCACTTATGTCTTACTGCAGTTTCATTTCAATCAACCAATTCCTGGAAGATTTTGCATTATAATAAATTAAAATCTGATTTAGGGCTTTAGTAAAATTATAATAAGCAACTGTCTTTAACTTTATGTACGCCGCCATCTTGGCATATTGCGCCATAGCATAAAATTCAAGCCTAAGTAAAGACGAGCATAACTTAGTATAATTAGTACTAGAAGAGTATTACATAATAGGCAATTCGATTGTAAACAACATTATTATAATTTATCACGGAGTTAAACTTTTCTTAAAAATAAAGACAAATCATTCTCTTGAGTAGAAAACATCTATTGGAAACTTGAAATAGCAAGACTTGAAATAAATTACCACTAAATAATTTGATTAGGATAATTTATTATTACGTAGCCTTTTGACCACTGAATATCGAGATTGTCTGCTTTTTACTCAGACATTATAATCAGGAACCTGTTCTTTAGAGATGAAATCATAAACCGTAACGGCATTTTGGTTAGGTGTGATTATGTTGTTGTTTTTTTCTTGTCTGTTATGCAACCCGTCCGTCTCTTCTCAGTCCACTTATTAACAATGGGGGTGAAGTGAAGCAACTGCTAATGGTTGAGCATTTTATTTAAATTCTAATTATATATCTTTACACTTGAATAAAACTTTCACTGATTAAATAACAATATCATGTTTATACTAACCAGATTAAACTATTTACGCTTAAGAAATTAAAAAAAGAAAAAGTAAACATAATATTCTTTCTTATAAAAACCTATTACTTTTCCTGCTTCTTTAAATAATTATGTTTGATTTTAAATACATATATATATATACACGTTTAAAGATATAAACATTTATTTTTCCAGAAAGAAAAATGTATGTAGAGATAATGGTGATGCCATAGCCATAATCTGTTTCTTTGAGCTTTTCTTCATAGAGGAATTTATAAAAAAAAAAACAACCTTCCTTCATTCTTTTAGAAAAAGGAAATAGTGCGCATGTTAAGTTCGCTTTGCCCAATTTAAGTTTATTTAAAATAATTTAAAACTATTGAAATTCTAACAATATTTAGAGATACGCTTCATTCCTGTGTCTCTAAATAACGTAAAAAACATATATCTATATCTGACGTAACATTATATCATAACTATATCTGACATAACTATATCTGATATAACTATATCTGACATAACTATATCTGATGTAACGCCTATATCTGACGTAACACTGCAAGTAATTCATAAAAATTCATTTGTAAACGTCTACTCAGGTATTTGTTTTGGGCAATAGAAAAACACTGCATTAAATTTTAATCATTATTCTTTTTTAAACTGAACATTTAATTGGTTTTTATTATCTTTAAATATTAACTTAATTTAGAAATATTCCTTGCGTCATAAATTGCATATTTGTTTGTGTGTATGTGAATTTAATTCAGGAATACTTATAAATTACGTATTTAATAAAATTGAAGCGTTTCGTACTAAAATTTCGGAGAGTGACCGACTTGCACCAGCAGGTTGTGGAAGAGATGGAAACAAATAAGGTTTTTTTTCTTGCTAAATATTTAAATTTATTTAATTTTGCATTCTTTTACTTTTCCCAAAGTTCTAATTCGTGATATTTACAACTGATTTTAGAAAACAATTAAGTGATTGTAATGAAAATGTCAAAAAGTGCAAATACGTATGAGGTAGATTTCCTTTAGTAAATTAAAGAAAGGCAATTGATTCGTATCCTTGTAACTTTTCTCATCCATTTTGATTCATGTAATAACAATAACTGCATTGGGTCACAGGGTTAATGGTTAGAATCACGCTTCAGCAAACGGCCTGTTTTGGAGGGTCAGCCATCTTTATATAAGACAAGGGATTCGGTGAAAAGGTCACAGTCAAATGCTTCAACCAATTTATCAACGGCAGTGGAAAAAATGAATGACTTCTTCCGGAGTTGCAGGAAAATTTCACTATCAAGTCATTCCATCAAATTGCAATGGGATTAAAGTTAGCTTAATTCTATAATCCCACTGGATTACTTCTAAACCCCAGTTAACTCTTGAGAACCGATTTCGGAAGGGAATCACTTAACTTCTGAACTTTAATATTGCGTAAAATTTAAGGTCGAACCATTTAGGAAAAAAAAAAAAGAAGAAGAGAAAAAAAGATGATGATGATGATGATGAAGAATGTTCTAGTGACAGTAGAATACGATGTCTATGAACTAAAGGACATTCACTTTTTATTTAAACATCTTTTTCATCATTAATATTGAAATTCTAACTAATTTCAAAATTTATGTTTTGAAGTAAACACTTCTAAATTTGCAGTTATTTGGGAATTACGATAATTCATTCGAAATTAATTTTGATATATTTTAGCTTAAAATAAAAAACCCAAGTGTTTAAGATTTGGAACAGTTTTCATATAAAGTCTTCTACTTCCAATAATGATCAAAGACTATTGATCTTTAAATATAAAAAACATTATAAATAATTTATCCTTCAAATGTTTCAATAATAATAATATCTTTCTTATATCTATTATAAAAAAAAAATGTTTAGACTTTAATGGAGCCACTTAATGGAAGATTCATTCGTTTTATGTCGACTCTTAGAGTAAGAAAATGTAAAAAATTTCGAAACACTCAAACAATACTACTTATTTCATTATTAAAAAAATAACAAAAAAATTCCAATTGTCTTCAATTCATTAAAAACAAATTTCATTTTTGTATTTGTTCTTTGAAGTTCTTATTTGCTGTATTTAAAAGCAAAACAATATCAAAATGGAAACTCTTAAATTTTTCTAATAAAAAATTTTCTAATAATTTTTTCTTTAAAAAAAAAACAAAGAATAATTTTCAATAATTAAATTGATAATTTTCTCCTTGAAATGTTGTCTTTGGTTGCTTTCACTTTTCAATGTATGTTCTTAAATATTCGTTTGTTGTGCCTTACTTATTTAATTTTAATTTATTTACTTTATTTTAATTTAATTTATTTACTTTATTTTAATAAAGTACTTTATTTTATGTTAATTTATTTATTTTATTTAATTTTAATTTTTTTTTTTTTTAGCTATTAATATAACTCCTATCTCATGTTCATTACAGTTACATGTATTTTACGTAGTCTAAGAATTTTAAATGTTTTCATTCTTTGCTTAATTACATCTGCTTATTAAATTTATTATGAAATTACATCTGGTTATTTGGGTTATTTTGATGTTTAAAGGTTTTTTTTTTTCCTTAAACTTAAAATTAAACAAGAATTGTTTAACGAGGTTTTTTGTTAACAGAAATTAATGGAATTGAACTAACTTGTGTCCTTTCAGTCAAACCAGTGTTAATGAAATTTGATCTGGTCTCCCGTACTGAAAAAAGGTCTCTCAGTCAGCATTTCTCAACATTATATTGATTTTGAAAAAAAAAAAAAAAATGTAGAAAAAAAAGTAACATTTATACATTTCAATTCGAACTTATTTTATTATGACATTTGTTTTTCTTTTATGAATATGAAAAACATAATTATATAAAACACAAAATTTCGTTTTAATAACACACGTCAAGATCACAGAAGAATAGATGGTCATCATCAGACATAATAAATTCACAAGCCAGTCCGACTATCGCCTTCTAATTCTAGGAGAACTAATAGCCATTCCTGGGTTGAATCCTGAACACATTGGGAGGAATTTAAAAATAAAATAAAATTTTATAATTTTATTCACAAACCAGAGAACTTTTTTTTTTTTTTGACTTTAGTTTCAAAGTTTTATGTAATTTATCATATTTCATTACATTTAACACAAAACTTTTATCTGTCATTCCAAAATCATTGGACTATATTTTTTATAATTAAAATTTCTAAAAAGATAATTTAGATCAAATAATAATTATTATCATCTTCGTGATAAATTTCAATTCAGAAATTAAAATTTATAAAATAAGAATTATTTAAATAATTGTCAGAATTAATGTAATAATCTGTAATTGTTACTACAAAAAATAAAGATAATAAACCGTGGTTGTTATAAATTTTTGATTAAGTGATAACAATAATTAGTTTTTAGGTATTAACCGTAATAATATGTTATTCGACTATTGCTGACTCTAATGTTAATATTTGCTATATAATGTTGTTACATATTACTGTTGTGTTTGGAATAATTTTTCCTGTAGCTCTACAAAATGCAGGTGATGAGTCCATTTTCAATTAAAAACTTATAACTAGGTTTAATTGTTTATGATTACTTCTTATATTAACCTCTTTTCAATTTTTCTGTTGAGTTTACTGTTATTTACTTTTTGTTTTCTTTATATATAAGTACCATTTTTAGTTATGATTATTATCTTTCTTGTTTTTTATAACGCTTTTACAACACATCATTATTTTAGATTTATTTCATGACATCCCCTAGTGACAAAATCTCCAACTTCTCCAGGTGGTTCCTCTGGCAGTTGTAGTTGTTGCCACAGCAACGGACGCTCCCTTTGAGTTAACCAGGTGTTCCGTTGCCATAGCAACCACACTGACATTGTTTCAAATTGATCGGGCGAAAAAAAAAAAGCAATAGAGGAAAAAAAAATCTATCCATTCAAATTCTTCAATGTAAGAGGGTGATGTAACATTTTTTTTATAATCAAACTCAAGTATTATTTAATTAAAATTAATTTGATTTTAATGAGAATTTGAATCTAACTCTTTCAGTTATTCTCCTCAAATATATTTGTAAGTTTCACAACATGCAGGAATAAAATTCGACAGAAATTTAAAAGGAACTTTAAAGACTGCATTTAATCAGATTACTTTTTTTAATTGAGAGACAAAAAAAAAAATTGAGCAATTGTAATGTTTACAAACATTTCGTTGTTTGATTGAGAGTCCATTTTTGTTCAAAGGTAAATTTCATTGACTTTGATTTTTTTTTAAATTCTTGATGAATTATTAAGAGGTTTCGAAAACTTAGAAATTTGACGATTACATTCCATTAAATAATCTTGTTAATAAAACAGACAAATGTCTTCCATTACAGTACAACAAATAGCGAGATATAAAATTCATTTATTTGCTCTGTTATAAACTTAGAATTCAGAATTGATATTTACAGGAGCATCTGTTTCCTTCTGCTTTCTGCTCTTCACTGTGCTACACATATTATTATCTACGATTGATGAAAAACAAATTTTTTGAAAAAAATTGAAACAAAAAAAAAAAAAACAACAACCCAGAAAGATCGGTTTTGTTTCCCTACTGAAAAAAGTGATTTCTTTTTATTTTTAGAAATTAGAAATGCTATTATAAAACTTGGATATAAAAAAGCTATTCTTTGTTAAGATTCAGCAATAATTCAAATAAAGTAGTGTTTTATCCACAAACAAATGCTAAAAACGGCGTCAAAATCTATTTCTTGGTGAAAAAAGCTGTTCAAACGAAGATTGAATTTGTAGTAAATGCTACTTGCAGACGAAAAATATACCGGTATATACATTTTTTAAATTATAGCTAAATTACACCTATGTTAAGTATATTTATATAACAGTTATTTTAAAATATTAATGTAAAATATTATTTGAATATGCTAAATAAATCGATTTAATATATTTAAATTGTTGTACTAATTGTAATTGCAATTATTATAACTATTGTTATTTTAATAACCAAATATCCTAGAGTATATATCTATTAACAATTAACATCAATTGATTGAACGCGAAATTTGGATAATTTGAAATACTGGAGTTCATTTTACGTTGACACTGAATAGAAAATTTGCACAATATTTGATTTAAGTTTAAAATCAATTTCTCTCTTTTTATTCATTATAAAGCTAATTAATCATTATGATTCTCCGCTGTCCATTTATTAATAGTTGCAGAAGGACAGGTTTTTTTTTCCCCGTCTGATGTCTGTCTTAGCTGGGATCTGACTTTTAAAAACCTGTGGATGTAATTGAAGACTTGCTTCGAAAGAGATGAAGAAAGAGATGAAGAAGGAAATGGAAGCGTCTGGAGAGCATGTGGGTGTTTTGGCTCGTGCTATTCGGGAGGTGAATCTTCAGAGCAGGAAGTGGGTGACAAGTGTTCAACGGAAGTCACAAAAGTTTAACCCTTTGCAGACATTGTGGGAAAAGACAACCTGAAGGAATGAATCAAAGTCAGATTTGAAATAGATAATCTATGATTAAATTCATCATCTACTCAAATATAAGGAGATAAGTAGTTCATAACCACTATTTAAAACAAAAATAGTAATTTTGAAGTAAAAGAAAAAATGCATTGATAATAAAATGTTTACTAATTTCTTTTTTGTTTGAATAAAAAAAGGATATTCAACAAAAGGAAAACTTTTTTATTTATTTATTTGTTGTAAATTAAAGAAAGTTAAAGACATAAAACTGTCTGAAAGCTTCAACAAACTTTTTGTTAATTAATAAAACAAACGATTCGAAAACATTTAGAAATATTTCAAACAGAAGTTTTGCGATATATTATTGATCAAGCTAACAGATAACTTATTCTGGAAATAAAACATTGGCGCCAATAATACTAACGAAATGTGTGTGAGGGAAAGAGCAGTACTTGTTAATTCATGTGATCAAATGTCTGTAGTAGGTTCTGTAATAAGGTTGTTCTGTTGAAGTCATAAGAGATCTCAGAGTCCCATTGAAGATCCAGGGAATGTTCCTTTGAGAAACCTTTAATTATTTCTTCTTTTTTTTTCCTTTTCAGTGTCTCGTGAAACTGATCCTTCCACAGGGCATTTGAGCAGAGACACGCCACTGGGTTCAGTGCTTCCGGTCTTACCCTCCCCCACATGGGGGTTCTTAATGAAGAGGAAGCGAGTAGCTTTAACGGATTACTTGGCATCCTCCAAGAGAAGTATTCGCACAGGAACAAACACAGACCCCTTCTCAGCTTGGAATTAATAATTTCTTGTTGCGGATTGGCCAAATAGTTTCTAGAAACTTCCTGGTGATCTCTGTAGCACTGCTTCCACGACTTAAGAAACACATGGGAAGGTTCGGATCAAGTTCAGAAGAGGATTCGTAAATTTTAATAAATTATCTTATATATAAACTCCAGCTAAACTCTTACTAAAATGCTTTGGAACTGTTAGATTTCTAGTTTATTCATAAATCTTCAAACTGCTAATTGATCTCTAACAATACTATAGATACATGCTTTTACTCTATTGTATCACCATAACAATGTCTAAAAATCTTTGTTATGATAATGGAATTGTCTAATGCATTGATTAAACACTAACAAAAGTTTGAAATTTTAAAAAATATATATACTTTAGAAATAATTGCTTAAATATGTGTGAGTTGTTAGTCTAAGAAATGGCGACTTTTTGATCCATTGCAATGTCGATGTGAAAGAATAGGATAAATATTCAGCCTTTAACTATTCATCATATTTTTCATCCCTATGGATTTTATCATTACACAACGAATTAGAAGGAAATGATCCACACGTTTATTTAATTCTGAGCAGCTGAAGGTAAGCGATTCAGATGATTACACTAAGTTAAAATCTATTGTAAAATGAGGATAAATATTTACGAAATTTATTAATATAATGACAAGATATCGTAAAAATTTAAAAAAAAAAAAAGAGTTTAATTTAACAAAAAAAAAAACTGGCTTTTGTTTTTTTTTTTTTTTTTTTTTTTTGTTAAATTAAACTCTTTTTTTTGAAGTTAAATTTCAATTTAATAATAATAATAATAGTCTTTATTGTATTTAAAATATTTAATGGAATTATTATAAGAGTACGTACAGAAATCCATACAATAACTTTTGTTTCAATTTTTTATTTGACATGTAACGACCAATCAACGACTGTCAGACAATTTGAAACCTAAATAATTAGGTCTGAACGAATTAGTTTCTTTCAGAAAAATAACTGAACATTATAGCAGTGACTGCTCTACACTGCATCATTTATAATTAAAAATGCTTTTCCACCCCCGAACAATGGTCTTTGGGCGGGATATTGGACACAGGTGGCAGAAAGAGGATGATGTGCAGTTAACGTAGTGGCCTCTGCCAGTGGTGCTTCTTCGTGATGCTTATTTTCAGGACACGCATATTTGAACATTGTAAATATAAATATTTAACCGAAAATTTTATGCTCCGCGAAGATACGGATTGAACAACAAAGCGAGGTTTGATGAACGTTGTGTTTAGGATGAATCATCAACCCTTTATAGAATAAATAGAATGAGTAATCATTTAATAGGGGGAAAAAAATAAATATTAGCATATTACCAAGTAATTCACCTACTAAACAACATTGCTTATCTATTATTTTCGTAAGCTTTTATAAAATAAATTTTAATCGTTAAATTTATTTTATAAAAGCTTACGAAAATAATAGATAAGCAATGTTCAAATTCAATAATTAAGTTAATCGTTACTTACTTATTGAATTTTCTGTCACTTACCAGTAAGAAATTACAACTATTTATTTATCTAATACACGATTATTTATAATCAATTTTTAATTTTTAAATTTCTCAGTAAACAGCAAAAAAAATAACCATGGAATTATCATCAAACTTTCATAACATTTATACTGTACCATAACGAGCTTTCTCATAAAATTAAACGCCTACACCAGTGATTCCCAACTTTTGTTGACTCGCGAACTCCTCCCGACACTAATTTTTCTTGCAAACTATCAACAAAAAAAATACAGTCCCACTATTTACTCAAACACACACACACACACACACACACACATATATACACATGCATACAACACATACAAAAATACACACGCATGCACACACATACAGACGTATTCCAAAAAAAAAAACTGAATCACGTTTATTAGCTATTATTTTAAATTATTAGTGATATGCATATTTTTATATTTAATATGTATACCACTACTAATTTATAAATAATAGCTAATAATTTTTTCCTTTAATTTTGAAAACTTTGTTTTGCTATTTTTTGAGAATTGGCCTTTCTGTTAAATAGGAGTAGTTTATTAACTAAAGAAGGTAAGGAACGGTGAATAAAATAGTATCGTCTCCGCATAGCAGAAAGTGTTATCTGTCTGTGTGAAGAAGAGGAACCCCAAGACAGTTTAAAGAATCACATGATTGACATTTATATACACTCCAAGTGTTTTCCTTGTGTAATTGGACAAGTCTCCCTCTCTGTGTCTTTGGTGGGGGTTCAGGGAGGGCAGGTGACGGGCCGGATGGACGCGCGTGCCTCGGCAGATGTTCCTTGTGCAGCTGCAGTCCGGAGCGATTGTAGTGCTTCGTTTTTATGAGGCCGATTCTCTATCTATTTCTCCTCCCTCACCTGTAGGTACGTGGTCAAGACACGGGCGAAACGGCAACCATACGGTCTCCTGAGCCAAACAATGCCGCAGATGGATAAGGACGTGCCCGCTAACACACCTACTCGGATCTAATGCGCTACAATATTACGATTTCAATGCAATATCTAGCAAAGTGTATTGTTTGAAAGCCGTTCTCCAAGGAACCACAGCCCTTGAAAGAGCACAACTACAACTCCTATCACTAAAAACTATAAACAAATAGACCTACCTATGGTTTATGGTACCTATAAAACCTCTTTTAATTCCACAATTTAGTTTGCAGTCACAGAATAGGTATTAGCCATTTTAAGTAGAAGAGTACTAATTTACTCTAATGAATTTTAACAAAAACTAAAGAAAAAGTTTTAATTAGATATATATTAAAAAAAAGAAATATATTCTTTCCTTATTAATTATAAACAAATGCAATATTATATTGTTCATTATCAAACGTAAGTGATTAATTTAAATTTTACAATATTGCTAACTAATCCTAAATTCAGTTTATTACTTAAAAGCAATGGTTCTCTTGCTTTCTTATGTATAGCTATGCCTGGTCATACATGGAGTTTTAAGCAAGTTGTAAAATATACCGTAAAAACAAAAGAAAAAGATCAACAACGAATTATATTCATTTAGTTAGTCTTACTTATAATTTGACAATAATTCTCATCTAAAAGAAAACACAACATGGGTCCTTCTTTTCTTTACTGAATATCCCAACAACCACTGTACATGTTCGTATATTCTTTTACGATTTCCAAAACACACTTAACATAGGAACAACAGCTGTTCAACTGCTTGTCGTTTCCCCCTTCTTCCTGGAGCGTTAGTCTCTGTTCAGAGATCCAATCCATTTCTTGGTATTCAATGTTTTTATGGAGAAAAGAACCCAACAAAATTTTGTCTGATGTGATCAGAATAAGTAACCAACTGTTTTTCTAAAAGGAATTCATTTAGGAAATAGTCAATAATAGTTAAATAAATAAATCAACAAACAAACAAACAAAGAATTGGCCAACTCTTAGCACAATAATTAGCCTTTTAAAAGACTGAAGTTTCTGGAAGCTTTTTTTTTACTTAGCTTTTATAAATTCTGTAATTATGATAAATACAAATCAATGTAAACAATATCTCTTTTGATTTAATTTCAAAGATTTATTTCATTGATTAATTGATCAGTTTTATCATTTTTATTGAAATAAAAGATTTTTAATAATGCTTCATTTTATCAATGGATTCAAAAGTCCAGAACAATTCAGTAATTAGACAAGTTATATTAAATCAAACATTCAATAAAATAATTTCAGAAGTTAATAAGACAATTATATCGTTTTAATTTAATCAAGGATTGTTTATAAAGTTAATGCTATTTTTTAAAATATGAAATCAATTAAATAATTGATATAACTGAAATTAAAACATAGTATAATGAATGCATTACTTAAATTTACTTAATACTAAATTAAAGACTGTTATTTAATAATAATATTCTTGCCTGTATTGTAATAAATACAATAGAAACAGTGAAATTAATTAATCACTACAGCAAATACAATATTAAAAGGGAAGAAAAATCTATATTGTTAGATTGATTCATATCCCCTCTAAAACAGAAACATTTAGCTGAAACTGCTAATTAGAACCAACTGCTAACTTACATTATAATTGCTTGTTTGTTTATTGTTTTTGTTAATTTAGTTTTAAAGCTTAAGAAAAATATCTCAGTATCTCAATTCCTCAATTGACCACTGAATTTGTCGTCTCTCAGACAAACCATCGTAAATACTGATAAATGCTTCTGAAAGATTACGACGCCCTTGTGTTGATGATAGAATTAAGTACAACAGTATTGTCTCTTCAGATTGTTTGTTATTCGTCAAAACTACAGCATAAAACCCGTCGAATCCTGATTTGTTACCAAATGGGAGTTCCATTCTCATGCTAATTGTTAGAAAGAAGTTTTCGAGTTCATAGCAGATTCTTTAGAGAACCTGACTGATATTCGAAAAAAACAATAATTGATGAAACTGAGACTGATGAATTCATTCTAATCATTTTCTGCTTGGGTTGACATTTTGGCTAAAGCGCCGACCTAGTGGCCATATTAGGCGATGCAAGGTCTTTGTATAGGAATGCTCTCCCAGTGGCGTGCGCTACTAATTCCCCCTTCATTTATGAAAGGACGCAGATGCGCGAGCAGATGCCGAGAGAATCTCCCGCCAAAACTTGCACCTTTTCTATAACGTGACGTCACAGAAATTGGCGGGAAACACGTGCTCATCACCTGCGGACACATTGCGCTTCGATTTCACCCTCATGTGAATGGCGTAGGGAATAAACTGTTCCTTTCAAAAATCAATGTGTATGAATACAGAGAAGGTGGAATCCAAACGGAGGCTTCAAGTGTACACTTCTGTACAATTGAATCTATTACTGTGGAATAGTTTTCTAGGTTAAATTCCAGTAAAGTTTATAATTAGGAGCACTAACAGTAAAAATTCTTATACTGAGATATTACAAAGTTCGAATTGTCAGTGTTTAAATGAACCAGTTTCAATGTAAATATGTTTTGAAAAATGCCTGCATTGAACTATTCTTTGACAGATGTTGATAATCTCTTTAAACAGCCAGATTTTGACATCAGGTGAATAACTGATCCTTTCTGCAGACGTTCTAATAAAGGGTCAGGCACAAGTTATTTGAATATGATTAATATAATATAATAAATGACTCAATTTGTTTTTATCTCTAAGTTCTGATTATCGTTAAACAAAGTGTTTTGTATCAGAAATTTTCAGAAGTTTGAAGTTTTGAAAAGATCAACTTTTTTAATACCACTGAAAAGAAAATGTAACTTATTAAAGAATAATGTGAGTTTTTAAAAGGAGGTTAGGATTATCTTACGTTTTCAACGCGACTTTAGTAAGGCCCTTAAAATTATTAAACATGATTAGTGTTCCGAAGATTTTCCAAGCGAGGTAATTTAGGAAATGTTTTATTGTTAATAAGACTTCAGTTGATACCAACTGGTGGCAAAGTAAGATATTTCCACAATAAGATCATTCTTAATATGATGCGTATGATTAGAAGCTTTAAAGATTACATTCTCCAATAGTTACAGAAAAACAAGCCGCGCGGTTGGCGTTGTCGCTATGACATCGGCCCTCTCACCTCTGAGTACCGGGTTCGGTTCTCATGTGGGTTTCGTGATGGTGGACGATCAGTGCTGGGCAGGTTTTCTCGGGGTTCTCCCATTTCCCCTGCACTTCTCCCACCATACTTTCTCAGTCTTTCTCTCCATCTGTCCATATTTCCGTGGGATAGTACAATAGACCTCCGGTCGCAGTGCTTGACTTCTCT
The DNA here is from genome assembly GCA_023159025.1 of Thereuonema tuberculata. Classification (NCBI taxonomy): domain Eukaryota; kingdom Metazoa; phylum Arthropoda; class Chilopoda; order Scutigeromorpha; family Scutigeridae; genus Thereuonema; species Thereuonema tuberculata. The sequence goes on from JAFIDM010014012.1 coordinate 62,711,758, forward strand.
GTCACCCACATTCATTACATAACATAACATACAGAAAAACAACATGAGTTCTTATTCTTTATTAAAATGAAAAAGAATATTAACATATTGTAAATCCAAGGCTTCACTATAAGTTTTGAGCTGATACAACAGATGCTGCTCGTTTTACGATGGTTCGCTTTACGATGGTTCGACTGTATGATGATATGATAGCGATGTACATTCAAAGTTATCGACCTTAGTTTTGATCTGTGCCGGGCTAGCGATATGCCGTAAGATACTTTATTAATAATGATGAATACAATATAACACTGATGTACTATACCTGTATCATCTTTGCATAATGAAGTAACTGTCTAAGTTGAACAGTACTGCACATGTATTGATAGGATAAACTTGTATTCCTCTATTTACTTTATTTACAGTAATTATTTGTTTATTTACATACATTCAACTTACGATGGATTCGTCGGAACGTAGCCCATCCTAAAATAGAACAGCTCCGTACTTTCTTTGTGATACTCCAAGATTACAAATTTCTGGAATTTCTTGATAAAACAAATTTAATAGTGAGGATAATATTAATTTCATTAATTTGTAATAAAACTGTGGTAACACAAAACAAAACAATGAAATATTAGAAACTAATTGCGTTGTAAAACCTTAAACAACGAATAAACAACACATTCTAAATCTTCATTCCACAATCTTTTTACCAAATTGATATACAAAGTGAGTGGTTGCTGTTATAAAATATTAACCCTCAAATATTAACAATGATTAAGTTATGTTATTAATAGATTCGGTTGATTGAATTCTTTATGTCTGCATTTAGAATCTAATGAAACTTTAGAATGGAATATCTTATTTTATAAATAGAAGAAGGAAGCGCAGGCTGACACATACTTCCGTGATATTGCGTGAACCATTGTTGCTTTGCTAAGGTCTTCATGAACGTCATTCAACACACAAAATCAAGTGCTTTGGAAATCCTCTTAAAAAAACCCAAAATGATCATTTCTTAGAATTTAAGTCTTTTAAAAATTAAGATGTTATTATAATATCTCATAAGTTAAAAAAGTCAGTTCCGATAACTTCGCTTTATCAGAGACATAGATCTTATGAAGTTTTTTTTCTTTTCTTTTCTTTGTCAGATAATGACATTAAGAAAAACTTAAATCCCACATTCCCTAAAATGTTGGATTTTTTAAATTTTTTTATATACTTTTTTTTTTTAAAATTCATTAAAAATAATATAATGTAAAATTCTCGGTATATTTGTATAACATAAAACTGATGACTGCAAACAAATCTTCCGCTTCTTGAAATTACATAAATTCTTCAGGCTCCCAACTCCAATTAATTTGAATGGTGCAAACACTGGATTACGAAAAGGGATAAATGTATCTTATTCCTTTTTAGCGACTCATGTGGGTGTAATTGCGTTTGTCCTGTCCCTTTGTCTATCCGTGTCTAACCCTCCCTAACAACTTCCGAACGGAAGGTCGGATCGGCAAACGGACTTCACCATCGAGTACACAGGCCCAATACACCGTAGGAATGAGATATTTATTTCTGCCTGTCCGAAAAAATGCGACAGAGTCGACTGTTGTTTCCGCAATAAACAGTCGACTGTGCCTCAAACTGTTATAGATACGTCGAATAAAACTATAGATTGTATAGTAGATACTCTACAAATTCCTTGAATTTCTTGATGAAACAAATTTGAATAGTGAGGAAAATTTTAATTTAGGTAATTTGTAATAAAACTCTGGTAACAGAACACAAAACAAATAAATATTAAAAACTAATTGCGTTGTAAAACCTTAAACAACGAATAATAACACATTCTAAATCTTCATTTCACAATCTTTTTATCAAAGTCGATCGAGTCAGTAGTTGTCCAGGAAAAAAATTCCCAAACTTTACCTTTTTCCGGTGGACAGTTCCGTATCACCCTACAACACTCCTCAGGTGAAGTGTAGATTTTAAAGGCTTTAGCACAAATTTAACGTTTTGACTTGTTTTCTCTACTAAGAGAAGAAAAAATATTAAAATTTCTGCCAAATTTGATGCCAAACGGGGAAATTTTCATATATAAAAGATCGTCCCTTGACCGTAAATATGCTCAAAAAATTTTATAAAGATCCGTTTCACTAGCTCACAATTTGTTACGGGAAAATACCTCTACCAGTTGATGTCTGATCCCTCTTTCCTTTGGGAAGAAGACTAAAAAGAGACTAAGAAATTTTGATTTCAATCTTATTGGGATTCGGTTTATGATCCGATTTATAATTAAAACAGCTCTTAACAAATAATTTCTCAATTTATCTTTACTTAGTTTCATCTAGATATATTTACTTATTAATAACACTGAAGCTATATTCAAGTAAACGAATTTTTTCTTATATCACAGATAATTTTTAATAAATTAAAGTCATTATTCTGTGATAGCTTTTCTTCACCCTCTTCAGAAACTTATTACATAATATCTTTCTCAATTTAGACAATACTTTAAAACTGTTTTGGTGTATTTTAAAAAGTAAATTTCTATTGACATGTATTCTTTATTGTCCTTTAATTTGTAACCTTCAAATTAGCCCATCGTTGCTTTCTTTTTTCCTGGATGCTATTATTAGTTTGTGACAAAACATCTTTTGTTACTCAGTTTTCTACAACCAGGCCATCAAGGAAACAGTGCACTTTCTTAAGGAATAGCGCTTTTTCTAATGAACGTCGTAGCCTCGACCCAAAATCAACTCAAGGTGAAATTGATATTTTTCCCGTTATTGCTCTAGAACAATTTACCCCTTTCTACAGAGGAATAAGAATGAGATATCAATAGTGTTCAAAGAACGTAAAGAATGAAATATCCTTTAATATCAAATATCAAATTATATGAACTTCTTTCATGTTGAGAAAGTTCTTTATTAATAAGATATCATTAGAAATTTTTTGCTGATTTTTCTGAATTAACCAACTGTTGCGTGCTATGAAATGAACTTTGTAAATGTAATATTCAAAAAAGTATTGAACGAATTCAATAAACCCTTTTTCAGTTCATCAGTGGTTTATGTGCTTTTATACAGAAAGTATTCGTTTCAGGTGATTTTATTTTACTTATGATTAATTAGCAAGATTTTTAATATAATCATTCTTTAGATTTGCTGCATTTAATGTAGAGTAATACAATAATTTGAGAAAGTATTGAATTAACTTGAATTCAAAATTAAGAGGTTTGAGAAATGGAACAAAATAGGTTTATTGTGTTTTAGTTACGATTTATTATAGCCATAAAATACAAGACTATTGCAGATTCGTGACTGATTGAAAATGCAGTCAAAGTGATTCATTGCCACTCCGAGGAAAGGGACAACATACATTTCAAACATTTTTTATAATTACAAAAGATATTCAATGACTTTTATTAATTCCACTATCGACAATTTCCAAGTCCAGTAATATCGACTTTAAATGAAATAAGCTGTGTCTTTTTTGTCATTAAAAACACTTTCATATCTATCTATCTATCTATCTATCTATCTATCTATCTATCACATATTTAATTTATGTAACCTTATGTTTTATGAAATTTGCTGCATCTACTATAAAGATCTTTTAGCTGAAAGTCATCTTTCGTTGACAGGTGCGCGAATAACGGCAATTGTTAATTATCATAATTTATCATGTTCTTATATATATTTATTTTCCTTTGCTTGATCCTCTACTAAATTTAAATATTGAAATGGGTATTAGTTAATCTTTCATTTCTTTAAAAAGAAAATCCTTTCCATAAGTGGAATGTGTTTAATTGATAAATAATTAATTAGAACAGCTTCTAATTTAAGCGTATGTCGATTTAAACTTGCAAAAATAATAAATAGTCTAACAGTACAGAAGTAATTTGAAAACGATCTGTAAACGAGGCTTTATTCATTGTAAATTTAAAAATTCGTTAGTGAACAAGAAACAAAAAATACCGTTACTATCTGAATTGTTAGATGTTAATGTATTACAGCTAAGTAATTTTATCAGGTTCTGAATTGTTAAGGATTTGTAGCTAAATAATGTATCTCATTTGTAAGTTTTCATGTCTTGATATTCTTATATTTTAAAAAGGCTTTTTTATTTTATTTTACAGTATTTAATGAGTTTTTTTTCTTTAACTTGTGGCATTTCTTCTAAACCATAGATAATTGCTTTCATCAAAAACTAACCATAAATTTATGTTCCTTATTTCTGTTTGTAATCTTTGTTTGTAATAATATTTTTTAAAGTATCCAAGGAGCGATAGATCATTATTTCTTACATAAGCTTAAAAGTACTTCCATAGACAGGTGGTTAATTGAGATAGTTAACATTAACTCAGATAGGCAATAATATCTGCTGAGTGTCCAAAAATGAACAATTGTAATTATCGAATTCAGTGAAAGTTTTTATTTTTGTGTCTAAGTTTTATTTAGAGCTTCAGTAAAAATTATTATTTACAATTTTAATAGCCACGGTTGTAGGTACAGGAATATGGTTAGGTTTGTCATTTGACGTAGTCTATTTATGAGGGAATATTTCATCCGGAGCTGCTTCTGTGCTGGTTTGAAGGCTTTGTAAGATACTTTCATATAGATAGAGTATATTTAGGGTTAAAATGTTGAAACTGGCTTCCATTGCAATTTGGGCCTCAAGTTATTTCATTACAATAATTTTCTCTGTGTGGTTCAATTGGAAAGAAAGATGTCATCCTTAATTAATTCGCAATTACAGAATTTGTAATTACTATTCAATAATATCTCTCTTTCGGAAATTCTTAGTCTTGGGTTGACGAACGAAGCGAGCAGGCTTATACAAAATAATCATAATTATCTCTCTCTTTTTTTTTCTTGCTTTGTCCGTGAAGTTTTGTGTAAAACATTTGTTATTTTCTGGCAATGGCATTTTGATTGATGGTTACGATTAGATTCATGAATTTTCAAGAACTGGTTATGGATGACAAAAGAGCATTTAATCATTTCCATCAGAATTAGGCTTAACCTTACACTGGTTGATTATTGGAGAAAAAAAACAAACAAATGAACAACTGAATTCCAGAGCATTCGGTGCTGGCCTCTTTTTGTGGGCGTTGTTTTGATTAATTGTCTTATTTCATTTTGGAAGCTATGGTTCTGTGAGAAGAATCGCAGAAGACTGCGTGGGAGGACGAAGCAAATAGAACGGAATCACCAACAGACCAGATGCAACTGGTTACATTGTTGGAACAAGGAATTTCGTCTTTTTTTTTAGCTTTTCATTAAAAAATTATAAGTCAGGAAAAAAAAAGTATTACTTATTCTTGGACTGAAAAATTCCTTATTATAAAATAATGTCTGTCTATTTGAATACCCTTAGGAAAAACTTATTTTAGATGTATTAAGAATTTTATTAACATGCCTTTTATACTGTGTGTAAGTCGTAGAATTCTGATCCTTAAGGGTTTCGGTTCAAATCGGGGTAAGGCATGGAGGATATCGTACGGCATGGACATCCCTGTCCGTCCAAGGGAATCACCTCGAGTGTTTGAATTCTCGTTCCCAGTTTCCACTATGTACGGTTCTGTGGAAAGCAACTGGAAACCACTACAGTATAGTTCCAAGTTAGACGACTTGAACTATACGGTCACAGATGAAGAAGATTCTAAATTACAAGATTGATCAAGAAATCTCAGTTTGAAAATTAATGAGTAAAAACCAATAGAAAAACAAATATTTCTTTATTGTTTATTATTTAAATTGATCGTTTTGCTACAATGATTTGAACTCCTGTCCATAATTTTTATAAAATGATATCGAAATTCAATATTAAAAGTCTAATTTCAAGAATATTAAGAACCAGTGTTACTTAAACATATTTTAGAAAAAATGTTAGGAAAGTTCTAATATTTATCAATCCTACAATACGGAAAATCTGAAGACATAATCTCTGTATATTTTTCTTAGTAATAGTAAATCATTCGTAAAATTGAAACATCTGATTTTCAGAACATTAACGGTTACATGTTAAGGAAAATTATTTGCTTTTATATCTTGAAGCTAATTTGTTTTTGAATTTAACGTTTAATTAAATTTTATTTTTAAAGTAATAAAAGATCACTTATTATGTCTAGAAAAAAAGCTATTATTTTTCGATATTTTTAATATTTCTCTGTTATTTTCAAAAACAATTTCTTTGAATATAAAAGTAATCTGTTATAATTTTTAAATTACATTTCATTATAGTTATTCTACTTCTTCCCCTAGCGGCAAAAGCAGCAACTACAACCATTATTGCGCTCAATTTTGCTTTCACACCTGGAAGTTGCCTGCCGATGGCAAATATACTGTATTTCTGATGTAATTTCAATCACTTCCTTATTTTCGTTATTGCAATCAATATTTTGAAAAACGTTTCAAGAAAACAATGTAATTTCTGTTTTTATTTATTTATTTATTTACCAGTAATATTTAAAATCATATTTTAATAATATTAGGGTAGAATAAAATTACGCTTAAAACTTCAAAAAATTGTACTCCAATTATGCTACAATTTTCTGTACATAATAATTTACTATTTAAATATTTTCTGAACATAACAAAAATAAGTTTTGCAATAATAAAACAGAAAAGAAGATGTGGAAATGCGATTTTTTTCTTTTTACCAAGAAAATAATCGTGTTTTTGACATTGCTTTTTTTTACTGAATGAGACATAAAGGAAATTGAAAACTATAAAAAAAAAATCCCTGGTTCCTGTTGTTGCGAAAATTAGCTGGAAATAAGATCACAGATTGGAAGGTGTCTGGAAGAGAGCAAGGTGAAATTGACACAGGTAGAAATGTATGGAGTTTACAGACGAATTTTAAACAGAAGTACTTTATACTATGACAATGATATAAATGCATACTTTAGTTATTATATAATGTGGCACAGTGAGACCGATCGTTTATTTTTAGAAATTAATCGTATCTATGGCATCTAGAGACACATATGTACTACTACTACTAAATTTTAGGAAAATATATTATTAGTTATTTCAATATTTAATCTAAAATTTTAACCAGAATGAAAAAAAAAAAAACCTGCGAAGAAAAATATTAATTATTTTACGTTAAAAATTTTTACTTTGCTCTTTGGACATTTCTTCTAAGCACAAACTACTTTGACGTTCACTCGGCAGTAGCCTACCCTGAAAAGTATTCCTTGAAACCTACTTTGACACATTAGAAATCCTAAGGCTAATTTTATTCTCAAATAAAATTACTCCTGTATTACGATTGAAATCAGTATTATATTCTACAAGCAATTTGCTATTGGACGTATTTGTAGAAGATAGCAAATCCCGAATTCCACCTTGCTCAAACTTGATTGCCCCTGCTATTTTGAACTTCTTTACCCATTCGCTTTCCTTTAAATTATTTAAAATATATATATATATATATATGATATACTTGTTTCTCCATGAAAATGTTTGGCATTTCCAATTTTGTATTTTAAAATCTCTATTAATGATTTAGTTAATAATAGATGTTAGTAGATGTTAATAGATGTTTATTTAAATTATATTGATGCTAAAATTCATTTTTCTTTCGTAAATATGATCTGGAATGATGCACGGTCGAACAGAACTGCCTATAAAGTCAAAATTATAGAAAACAGAAAAATAGAAAAATTGGAGAAAAATAAATTAAAATCTCGGCATTTTAATTAAAATAAAATTATTCAAAGCAAAGCATTTAAGAATGTTAACTATCACAAAGTACGTTGTCTCGGTTTTAAGACAAACAAACCCTAGAAATGGCTGTGCTTTTGAAAAATTCCTTCTATACAAATTTTTCTTCTTAATTTAGTAATGATGACATAACATTCTCTTAATGAACCACAATTTAAAGCCATTTTAGGTTTAATTTCCCAATCCGATTTGAAAATATCCTTTTCGTAATAAATAGATAGGAATTGATGAGTATCAATAAATTCTGTGACAGTTGTCCGTTGGTTTCACTTTCAGTGATTTATTTTACGTAAATTAAGGCCAAATCTATTCAAGCAGATTAAAAATAAACGAAAAATAGACATATTTGTCAGCATGACTGGAGGAAAACAAACAACTAATGACAATGTAAACAGGAGTTGGATTGTCAACAAGGTAATGGAAACTAACAATCAGGTGTAATGTTTTCTTTCCAAGATTTTCTTTGTAAATTTTTATTATATGTTTATTGTAAGGGTTAATTTTAACTTATTGCTGTAATTAGAATTATTAGCTTAAAATGAAACATTGATATTGAATTTTGTTGATGAATTATCATCGTTATTCTTTACATTAATTAAAAAAAAAAAGATTAAAATTAATTCAGTAGAATTAGAAATTACTGGAATTTGTTAAGTAAATTAGTATTTATAAAAGATAGCAGTATTTGAATTTATTTTTCTTTAAGGAATTAAAATATTATTTAATATTATTTAAAATTAGTTCATTGCTTTTATATTTACATTTTTACTTATTATAAGACATTTAATAATATTTTCTCAATAATTATACCAACTATCAATGATCATTAAATTTAAATTAAAAAAAAAAAATACAACGAAAAAAAAAAAAAATTTTTGTTTTTTCAAAATTAATTTAGTATGTTTCTTTATAAAGCCCAGTGAATCTACTTTTCGGGAATTATATCTTTCTTATTATAAATTTTTACTTTAAACTTCGTTGATCAGTCATACATGTTTTTTCTTTTTGTGATTTATTTTATGTAATTGGTATATTTTTATCAATACCTTACTTGTTAATATATTTAACGAAGTCTGTAAAGTATTTGTGATAACTAAAAATATTATATCAAACTCTACGAAACAGAAATGCACATGAAAATATTCTACAATATTTGCATTAGAAACAAAAGAAAAAGAAACAACTAAATCGCAGTCCGAATTATTACATATTTTCAATAAGAAATCAAGGGAAGTGACAGAATCTAATCATATTTGATGAATCTTCTGTTTTGGTTTTCATAACATGAACATCAACGCATCTGTTACATTCTTGTAAAAAACAGATGGGATTTGTGGTTCAAAAAAAAATATTCTTCCAATATTTCTTTACAGAAAATCGCAATGTCCATCAAAAGTTCACTCAAAGAAAGAAAAAAAAATAACATCTGTTATCTGACTGCTCATGGATCCTTCTTCTGGGGTGTATTAGAATGATAATATCTGTACGAAAAACATACATTCATTTTTTTTTTTTTATCTTTCTCTGAATCATATTTCTAGACCCATTGTTATTGTCGTTCTGTCCGCGATATTTTTCTTTTATTTTTTCTTTTGGAGATTCTTCATATTCTTTTTTTTTTCCCTTTCTTTCAGTGTGTCAGTGGTTCATAGTCTTGTCTCTGCCAAATGGGGCGAATGTGAAGAATGTCAGCAGAAAAGAAGGGATGGGAATGATTGAAAGCCAGAAACGGATGGGTCACTATCACATTACCAACGTCTTCCACAAAGGCAATTGTCGCCTGGGCACGAGCCATCCTATTCACCCCCCCTTCCACAAAACACCTATCGGGAACCTGGAAAACGAAACTAGACCGGGACTTTACAAGAGGACCATCTGTAGAGAAATGGGTTCCAATTGGCCAAATAAAGGTCCTTGTCATAGAGATTGACAATAAAAAAACAAGGACAACTCCAAAAAAGCAGTGTCAGAACTGCTCATCTGCTGCTACTTCTATCTTTTGAATGTCCATCTGAAATGATTTTGGAATTGGGAAGGATTTTCTTTTTGGCAAACGACGACCATTATTATACTTCTTAGAAACTTACAAGAGAAAGCCCCAATAAATTATAGTTAAAAAACAAACAAACGAACATTTCAAGAAAAGTAATAATTATATCGTAATTCACTTAAATTACAGGTTGTATTTACTAAAAATAAATACATAATTACAAAACAATTAAAATATAAGCAGATTACGAAATAAGAAGAAACCAAAATAAAACTTTAAAATATGAATAAAATAAATTAATATTTGTAATCTAAATAATGCTGGGTTCTTAAGAGCTATAATAAGTTATAAATTTCCGTAATTAAGTATTTTAAAAAAAATATGATCAATTCATAAGTATTTAAAAAAAAATTACTTATGAATTATTCGGTAAGATTCAAAACTTTTTATCTTCCTTTAAATATCGAATGATTTAGAAAAGATTGGAAAACCACAAAACTCATTTTCTATAGGATTACATAATGTTGAATTATTATTTTTAATAACAATAATAATAATTTGCTCTTTCTTAACTTTTTTTTTTTTAATTAAGACATTTTATTTTAAATTAAACTTATTTCTAGATTCTAATTTTGATTAAACATTTTCATTAAATTTTATTTGAAAATTTTATTTATATTGTAGATTTTTTTTCTTACTAATTTTTTTTTATTTTTTTTTATTACTGAATTGGAATTACTCATTCGTAGTTCAGTGAAATACAAGTAGTAAGATACATTTAACATTTCAGATTGATATAATTAATCAATATTAATTAGCATTACATTAAATTAAATTATATATTCCACTATTCTAATATTAAGTTTACAAACACACAGATCAACAAGTACACATACAAAACTAATATTGCTGTATTTGCCTTGTACGCTGAATTGACATTTCAGTTAAAATAACATGTATTTTCTCTGTATTATCAAAAATATATTTACAAATACATTTGCGTGGTTTTTATTTCCATGTGTAAAGGAGTTGTAATACAGTAATGTTATAGATGTATAGATTCGTCTAATATTATAAAGTTTAATATTACATTATTAGACCTATTGTGTAGAAGAAAAAAAAAATTATAATTTTAAAATGTAATTTTAATTTCAATACGAAATCATGTTATTTCTAAGTGTACTAACCTAAATTTCATCTATCATAATTTATTATTATAAATAATTTATATCTATTAATATTAAAAATTGGATGTACAATGATCGCAACTCTAAGATCTGATATATTTAAAAATAATTATGCATTGTTGTAAAGTAACTCTTTATTTTAAAGTTTATTCTGCTCTAGATGATTAAATTAGAAGAACATTGAATTTAAATAATTGTATATAACTTGTACTTTATTGAAATGATTTAATCTTATTTAATTTCTTTCATTTACTTTATTGATTTTAAGTTTAATTTTAAATGATAATGATATACACACAAGTAAAACAATATTTAGAAACATAATTAAAAGTAAATTAATAAATAAATAAATTTATAAGTTTCGCTTAAGTCTCCCAGAAAATGATCTGTTATCATCCCAACTGAGCAAAAATGTATTTCAATAAGCCAAATTTTAAATATAGATCTATCTAACCAATGTTAAAAACCTATTAATTTGTGAAAATTTGGTGAAAAATAGAATAAGTTATTTGGTGTTAAAATAACAATAATAATAATAATGAAACAATACCACTTTCAAGAAAGATAGCTTGGAATTGTATGAGCGGGTTTCCTGTGCTTCCTCGTTTCAAAAACAAACCATATGATTATTTTATTACCGTACATCAATGACTTATTTTCTCGTTTTTTATTTTCAGTTTTTCTTTGCTAGAAACAACATTGACACATCAATTGGGAAACTGTTTGATTTCTTTTTTGTTTTGTCGTACTCAATGAACATGTGTGGTACGGCGCTATCTTGGCTTGTGTCGCCGGCCTGGGCTTCGCAGATGTCGGTTGGATGAGGAGCCCACGGTGGCTGACTGACAAACAGGAAGCGCAAAGTGGCTCCCGACCACATGGTGGCGCTGTGCACATGTTTCGTTCGAGCCATATGGCATCAGGATGCTACTACGTTGCTCGGGCAGCGACTAGAGGATGACTCTAATGATCAAGCAGAGAAAGTGGGGGGTTCGAGTGGAAGGGATTTATCAGGGGGGTAATTAAAGGAAAAGCCTTCTGTTGTGAAAAGTGAGGAATATTATTCAGTTGCTCGCGATTCAAATTAGTCGAACCTCACACGTGATTTATCATTTATTATTTTATATATTTCTTTTATTGGAAATATAGATAATACGTATAAAAGAGAACCGATTTTTATGGAAACTTAAAAAAATATATACAAAAAAGTATTTATTTAGTCTAGACCATAAATAAATAAACAGTAAAAAATAATTTAAATTTAAGAATTTATGATTAGAATACAAAAATTAAAATAACAGCAGAACTTTTTTTAATAGTAATTAATGATAATTAATAACTATTCGAAAATTCGACAATTCTTTCCAAAAATGTATATTACAGGTGATTTCAAAATTATAAAATTCATTGAATATACTTCAGTTATTTATTTACTTGATGTAATGGTAAAAGAATTGTAAGGTTATGTTGTTATATACAGAATTTGGACAGAAAAACAATGATAAAAAAAAAAAAAAAGAAGCGAGATCGTTGACTTATCAAGACTACTTATAGCTTTCTTACACGTAGGATAATCGTCTTTCTCCTGGCCTAACTTCTTCTGAAGTTGATTGCATTTAATTTATCTAGGTAGCTTAACTTCGGCTTTTCAAAATCTAGATGAGTCTGATGATCGTCCTGTTTCTAGTCTTTTTGTCCTTGCTTTTTTATTATAAAATCTCTGTAGCTATAATATTCGAGGAAGATTTAATATCAAGTAGAACTACCGGAAATTCAACCATACATGAATTGATTAAATATTCTCCATCTAAAAAAAAGGGAGATTTAGTTCAAGTATTTTCAGTTCCATCTCTGCAATAAAAGAGAGTTTAAAAGACTGTGTTTCTCTTTCCATCCTGTGTTTCTCATTGGAACATGAATAAATTTCGAGTTGTGTGACTTAACCTACTTAATACATTTGGATCAGAACAAATGAAGGAACCATTGGCAGGTCGATGGTTTTATTGGGCTGCGTTCGATTTGTATCCGTTGAGGAAATTCTTTGGCTGAAAACGTAAAGGCGTCGATGAACTTTGAAGAAGGAAAGTTTCGCAGGGAGAAGGTCTCCTCCCGTCGGAAGCATCAGTCATTCTTCGATAACATTCAGTATTTCGATGGGGACGACTAGTCAGCACGGTCACTGCCCCAGCACCTCCTACACGCCTGATCGCCCGCCCGCTTTCACTTCTGTCTTATGTGCTACTGGAATAGCTACTGCTATTCTCTTAACAATTGTCTTAAAGGAAAAAAAGAGAGACACGTTAGATCTGGTCAATAAAAAGAAAAAGTCTCACGATACCGGACTGAAGACCTATTCTTCTGATTGACACAAGGAACATTGGACACTGACAAGACGATTTGCTTCAGAAGTGCTTGGATTTCGTAGATAGTTAAGTTTTGGTTGATCCTCAGCAGTTGTTCATTCAGAAGTTGATGATATTCACCGTAAAAGTGAATCCGCAGCTTTTACTTGTCAAAAAAAAATAGTCCCTTGTTTGTTTAGGGCTCGCTTGAGATGATGATTTTCCACGATTTTCCTCAGAACGCAAAAATTAAATAAATAAGTAAATAAAAAAGGTTAAAAGACAAAGACTATGTGTGTGTGTGTGTGTGTGTGTGTGTGTGTGTGTGTGTGTGTGTTGTGGAAAGAATCCATTTTTCCTTTGATTCTCTTTTTGTGAGATATTGACAGACAAGAAACTAATATTAGATCCACAATCTCTGTTTAGTTTAATTCTGTGGCTAACAATCACCGGACGACGAAACGTTTGTTTAATGTGTTGCAAGTTATAACAACCAAGTAACTAAAGGTAAAATACCTCAGATCACCTACTTAAAAATTGTCGAATTTACTTCCAAAAAAACCTGAAATTAAAAGGTAGTTTATTTTTAATGTAATCAACAATTATATAAATTTGATTATTTTTGCTTCATGTTCCCCAAATCATTTAATACAGATCATCTTTAGAATATTGTTATTTATGTTGAAGAGATGGAAATAAGCTATTTTATATTGGTTCATAGCCTTAATTTTATAAAAAGAAACGAAAAAAGTAATCCTATTTTTTTGTAAATATGACAGTTATTCTTTAAGTAATTTTAGAATTTAGAAATTAAGTGTAATTTCCGTAAGAGAATGTCATCAATAACAATAACATTTGAATAATCGTAATCCATCCATCCATCCATCCGTAGTATTCTGTCCGGAGACAGGTCCAATTCTATGGAATTCACATGGAATTCCCAGAAACGCCTGGGGAAAGATACTGGGGTGGTTTCCTTTTGCCTGCCCCAGGACGCCATTAAGGAATGACGTCAGACCGAAGAGAATGCGAAGAAGAGGCGAACAACACAGGAAAGGAAACTGAAACAGCCAAGCCACTGCAGGGATTCGAACCCAGGTACTGGCGCACTGGCCAACACGGCAGACCGCCGCCGCTGGCCACGCCAGCAATAATCGTAATAACAAACACTAACTAAATAAATGAAGAAATAAAGTTCAAATTTTCTCTCAACTTTAACAAAATAAAATTTATCCATTGTTTTAAACGTTTTTTAAACTCTTCAGTACTTGAGAGTCCTATAAATTTTAAATAAGACGAACCGACTTTTATAGAAATTATAATTTCATTTTTTTTAAAGCTAAAACTATGAAAATTATAAAAGTTCACAATTTAATATAACAAAAACTTTGATTATTCTTAAATCTGAGATCGGAACATAAGAAAATATTAAACAGAATATACAAAAGTAATATTATTCTATTAGATTAGCTATCATTATTCTGTGGGATGTATTGGTATAATGAGGTTTTTTTGAGTGTAGTTAACTTGCTGGTATAAGTAGGTGTATATTTAAACTCATTTTATTGCTGTGATGAGACAAGGAATTCCTATCAACAATTGTCTGTGGAATTTTCACCTGCCGGATTGGCAAAGCGTGGGATCCAGGAAATGCGAAGAGAGGGATGTCATGAAGCAGGTGAATCTCTGTCTCATCACCCACCCCCTTTCCTTCTAGAAAGACACAACAATCTCAGTGGAAATCCATAGTCACTAGAATTTAGTCAATAGCAGTTGTTGATATAAACATAGAAGTATCAAAATAAAAGACGCTTAAGATCTTCACTAGATGCCAATAGCTGTTAAAAGTTAATGCAACGAAATTCTGAAGAAATAAAATTGGTTTTCATTTACTATGGAAGCAGATAAATTCTTATAGATTTTTGACTGCATTCAACAAGTTTGTTATGACTTAAATGTCATAGGAAAACGTCCTAGTTTATAATAAGCAAATACATACGTAAGCTAATTCATAAACATCGTAAGTATCTTTTCAAACTAACAAAAAACTTTTTTTTTATAGTATAGTACATTACACTTTATTATACTACACTATACTAGATATTTCTTGAGAAGTTATTTTAATTCTGAGTGAATGCACTAATGTACATATAATAATCCTTAATATCTACTGTTTTTTTTAACAAAACTGACATCTTTAGGTATACCTTTAAAGCTATACTTTAACCTAAAGATAAGTTATTACATGTTTTAATATATTTACATATTACTGGATGGTGCCGAAATTTTTGAATTTTGGTTTTTATGTAAGCGTCTTTAAAAAGGTCGAAAACTCTGACCTTACATACGTCAATGTTGAGATACAGTACATCAAGATTTAAATTATTATTGAGTTCTTACGTATACGTATAATTTTTGTGCAATATTATATTATATAATATTATATGTGTAATATAAAATCTTAATATGTATACATAAGTTAAAATAACTCTATGCCCTTGGGGTAGCGGCAGGTAAGGCTCCCGGCGTTCCGTGACCAATGGGACAAAAAGTCGAGTGGTCAGCCCTATGCCCGCCCGCCTTTAAAATAAGTAAATCCCGGGAAAGAAGCCAGTGCCCATTCTGCAGAGGGTTGGATGGACACTAGGATCCGTCTGGAGAAGAATTCAACGGGGAAAAAATCCCCGACCTCCGAGTGTTTTATAGAAAAAAATATATATATATATTTCTGAAAATTCGTCTTCCGGGTTAAGTATTGTTTAACTACCCCCTCAGAAGATTCATGAGGACCATTTGTAGATTAAGAATGATCAAAGTAAAATAAGTTCACCGTTTGGAAGGTTGATTTTCTTTGAGAACATTTTTATCGAAAATAGACTTTAGTATCACATGATAAAAATTCAAAGTTCAATTGTGGATGTGATACTAATGTGAAAAATTCTAAATGTAAGTAAATACCTCACTATTGAAGTGTATGTCGTAGCTAGTTTGGAATTACCTTAACTAATTTTATTAAAGAAGTAAAAAAAAAATCTTAAATATCTTACAATAAAAATAACAATTATTATAAATAATAATAAATTATAACAATTTGTGGGAGCCCACTTCCGGGAGCGAGATTGGGATTCTTATATGCTCGCACATTCCGAGCCTGTCATCGATGGAGTTTGTCTGGCTGATGAGTACTAAAGAGGACGAAACGGCCGTCCTAGATTCTCCCCAGTGACAGCTCTAGGTGCGAAATCTTTTTGGTTCCTTGCCTTCCGTATGTTACCATTTTGTTCAATTATTAGGCACGTAAAATTTGTTATAACTTAGAGTCCTATATTTAAAAAAATATTAATAATTCGAAATTCCTGTGACGTAGCAGGTTCTAGCTTTAGAGGTGATTCTTATTACAAATAAGCTATCATTTATGACTTGAACCTCAAAGAATAAATACTTGGTTATCATGATAAAAAATAATGATCACACTGAAATTTTGTTTGGGAATTTCTGATCTATATAAATTCACTTTTTGTTTTTTAAGTAAACTAAAAAATATTGGCGTAATTTTGTTCATCGCTGACCATGAAATATCCTCAACAATGGAAGAAAATTTAGTTAAGAACAAACTAAGAATATCAATGATTTTCCATCCAGTTTCCTTCCAGTAATTTTTCGCTTCTAGACACACGTTTTTCTCTTTGAGATTATGAGGTGTTATGAGAATTCCAGTTGCAAGAATATAATTTGACACGTCCTGGGTTTTCATCTTTTGATAAAATGATAATAAGAAGGAAAACTGGTTTAGTTCCGACTACAATCACAGGTAACTGTTCAAGAATTTTCATTCGTAATGTTGGTGCTGTTTTTTTTTCTTATTAGTTCTCGAATTATCCTCATTATTCGATTGGTCTACATTGCGGATAATGATCAAGTAATAAACCTCTCCTGCTCGGTTGCTTCTCATGGGAATTCCCATTGGACCTCCTGCACAGATCAGAAACAATATCTGCATTGGTACCTTCCGCCATTGAGCCGGAGAGCAAAGGGTTGGTGCCTTGAGGTTGGGCGCCGCACCTCTTGCATAATTGCCGTCTTTTCTACGGGGTTTCCCCCCCTCCTCTTCGGGGTCTTTGTTCGTCGACCCCAACTCACGGGAAAGACTCGAAAACCCGACAACCCAACTCCTTCACCAGACATCAAAAAAACAGTTCACACAAGAATCAAAAATAAAAATGACAAAGTATTATTGAAATTCTATTTTATTATAATACAGTAAATAATAGACAAAAATATTATAAGATTTTTCATTAAATGAAACGTCATGAATAATAAAAGTTTTCAATATAATATTCCTTCATTATAAATTCGTAATTTCTTTATGTTAATAAAAACAGAAGAATTAATTATTAAATAACAACGCCGATCAAAGAAGCTAGACTTCTTTGTTTTTTTGTTTTTGTTTTATTTATGTACATTTTTAAGGATTATTAAATAATTATCTTTTACAGAATTTTAACCTATATTTATTAACCTATTTTTGAATTGATTATTAACTTAATTTAATTGAAAACAAAAAAAGAATCCCGCTACTGAATAAGTAAAAACTGCTTTGAGGAAATACGCTCAAATTCCGCGATTACTTTTTTTTATTACGTAATATAATAATTTAGCAAATATAAAATCTTTAATAGAGACCTTTATAACCTTTTATTTTCAATCTATTTTACATTCAAGCTCTTCGTTAGTTCAAATGATTTTATTGAAGGTTTCTTTGAAACACATTTCTTAAGGAATTCTTTTTCGTAAAATTTCGAATTTTCCATAAAATATTTTAAGCATCCCAGTACATCAGTTGTTTCGTAGTTCCGCAATTAACTCAAAATATAAGAATAAGTTTCCTCACAAAACATTCTAGTATTCTCTATGTAATGCTTCTATGTTAATTAGCACCAAATATCGTCGCCTGTGGAAAAGCTACAGAATTGAAAAGAGATTTGAAGTTAAAATATCTACAAAGCTAAATATAATTGCGATATAAAAAAAAGTTAGCTTAATCGTTATAATTCTATCATTTAGTTATTTATTCCTTCGTTTTGTTTTTAATCTTTTTTGGTGAAAAAATTCTAAAGGGAAAATAAACTTTTTACAAAGTTGATTTTTTTTTCCTTCTAAATTCTTATTTACTATTTATTAAATATATTTGTTATTTCTTGTTATTGTTATTAATTTTGAGTTGACATCCTTTAAATGTTATGTTTGTTTCTGGAAAGATAATTTATTAATATATACTTTTCGAATATTAATAGGAAATTTACGATATAAATAAATTCAAAGAAATTACTTGTAATTGTATTGTAATAGAATTACATTAACAACGACGCTAAACCACCTAGCGAGATTTGATGGAACTAACAATCCGGTTTCATTCATTTTGTGGACTCTTTGAAAATATACCTTTAGAATCTAACAACAACAAAAAAAGCCTCAAAAATAACAAAACAAACAAACAAACAAACAAGAAAAAAAAAAAAAGAAAATAGAGGGGAGAGAGAAAACGAAAGAAAAATATACTTCAGGAAAGCAAAAAAAAAACAAAAACATTGTATTATCAAATTATATAAATATTTTTAATTAATTCAAATAAAAAAAAAAGCACTAAAAAACAAAACATCAAAAGCCTATCAATAAACATTCCCATTTAGCTGTTAATAAAGTCATAAAATAAATGACATGAGCTAATTAATGTCAATAGACCCAATGATTTACTTCCTAATTAGTTAATCAATCACAATTGAGCTGTAATTATTACGGAACTAATTGAGTCAATTGGTGACCTTGAGGACCTTCACCTTCCAAATTCTCCAATGAAAAAGTCAGGGCGGATTAGAGGGAAGGGATCATCCAGATTAATGAAGAACCTATTAATCAAAAGGAACCTTTGCTAATATGATTGGATCAAAGTCAGTGTCTTTTGTTTTGGAGGTCAGTGGTTCAAGAATCAATCAATGGCAGATTTTTATGTTTGCTCTGATAAAAAAAAAAAACGAAAAAAAAAAAAAAATAGGTAAGAAGAAAAAAATATCATCTCCAACGTTAAAAATCGTTTTAAGGTTTTCTGAGTAATATAGAAACTGATTACTTTTTTTTTAATATCAGCTAATGTGGATTATTATAAAATCTTACTCGCATTACTCTTTTTCTTATTGGTTTCGTAGAAATGTAACTGCTGCTTTAATATCTTGAATCTTTTTTGATTTGGTCTTTCTCTGTGTCTTTTTCCATCATTATTTTTGTTAATCAAGATTTCCTTTTAGTTCAGTTATTAACTGTTAATTCTGAAATTAACATTTTCCTTTTTACTTAGTTTTATTAGTTATTCTAAACAAATGTAATAGATACTAGTATAATTTACCTTTTGGATTATTTTTTATTTGTTTTTATTTTCAGTTGTATATTGTTGTTATCATTTCCATGCACAGCCTTATTACGAATCATTATTATATGCATTATAATTACAAGTTTATTACATACATTATTTACATTGCACTGTATATTTTAATTACATGTAAGCTTCTTTTCTCTTCTTGTTCTTTTTTTTATTCTTCTATTTATTCCATCGAAAGTTTTAGAGTGGTTTTTACTCCAAACTTTGACTGAGAATAAAAAGTCTTTTGAATCTTCATTCTATTGTATTTTTTGAAAAACTTTTTAATTATTGCAGACATTTTGCTGGATTTTGTGAAGTAAAATTGAAAGATGAAAATTCTATAGAAAGTTCTTACAATTAAAATTTCTTTTCTAAATAATTCTAAATTTCAGTGATTCTCCTGAGTTCGTTCTCTTTATTTTGACGAAATATTTATTTTTTAATAATAATAAAAAAAAGATCCACATTAAAAGATAATTTTTAATGAAATTTTAATGAAAAAATGCGGAAGAGGAGAATAAAATGAGCAATTAAAATAAAAGTTAAAATTAGGAACTTATAAAAATGGTTAGTTATCAGATAACCATAGGATTAGTTTTATAAAAAAAATTAATAAACTTATGTGATTAAACTGAGTTGAAGTGTTTTAATCTGTTCGTTGTGAATCTGGAAAACAGGGTTGTAAAGTTGTGGTCATGTGATCTACGCCATCTGCCCGGTCAGCGCCTCCAAAGGCAAAGCCCAAAAGTACCGTCGCTAAGGAGGGGGAAAGCCAAAGTCCCCCCATCTCCCCTCGTTGTTGTTATCCTAGCGAGAGGAACAAAGCGCCCACTCTTGCCTTCACAATGACCGACCCTCCTTAGTAGCACCACCACCCTTTCACTCACTATGAGACTATTTTTAGCGACCTGTTGTTCGTTTTGCATACGATATGGCCACACGGGTAAGACTAGCAGGCAGGGTGAGGCCCGAACCTGCTTCTACTCCAGGTAGCTTCTGTTTATAGGTTGTTGTACCTTTTTGTTTGTCCTTCTATTCTACAGTCCGCCTTCAGCCAATCGCCATTTTCTAAGTTTCAGATCATTTAAAAATTGTAACATTCTAACAAAGAAACTTAGATATAAATTCAAAGAAGTTTTAGAATTAACAATGATTAAGTCTCTTAAGCAGAATCTCCGTTTGTAAGGCTTAATTTACAAATGGAACAGTGCATTATATGTAGTTAAGACTCATAAGTTAAGTTCGAAGACTTTTCCTTTAGTTTACGATTTATTTATTTTTTTATTTAATTATATCCTTACTTATTTTTTTAGAAATTTCCTTAAGACAAACAAAAAGTTTAATTAAAAACAATAACTTATTTTATAAGGAAATTGCTTCCGTTCTAGAATCTTCTTTCAGTCTTCTTAATTTCCATGACATCGTTTACAACAAGTTCAATGAAAGTTCGCTTTTAAGTTATTTTGATATTTCATTTAATGAGGTTTTTCTTTAAATTTAGAAATGATCAAAAGACTATTATTATTCAAATATGTGGAACTCTTAGTTTATTGTTAGATAATTTATAGAACTTAAGGGACCTTCAAACATTTGAAATGATATGTTTAGTAATTCGACATTAACGAGTATTAATTTAAAGTTAATTAAGTTAAAAATTACTTACAATATTTTATATCATTAATATTTCAGGATAGTTCCAATCAGCATCACATAATATTATTTTCATTTTTATTATTTTACGATGTTTAAATTAAAATTTGAATATATAAGCTTATATAGTCCCAAAGAAAAATAAATTAGCAGTATATAATAAAAAAAAAGTAAATGTAACATAAGCAGTCAAGTCTTTTTGCTTATATATGTTTATCAATGAAGGGTTTAAAGTATGTATGCGTACATTATTCAAATTCAGATAAGCACAAGCGAGGCTCGAAAATGGCGGTGTGACCCAACCCTCTCCTAACGGGGCTGTTTTGCATAATGAGCGTTGCTTGTGGGTGAAGCACTTGATCTGGTGAATAGATTTACCCCAGCACAATTTCAGTTGCCCAATCAGTCCAATCACTTTCACTGTGTTTAACCTTCAATAAACTAAGTTCATCGAATAACAAGAAAGTTCATTAAGGGGTAAAACTCCTCTACAGAAGTATACTTGTACATAAAGAGTATAAGAACCAAAAATCACTACACCTCATTTACCTTCGACTCTCTTTTGGAAATAAGTCTTTGTCCACGCTTTTTTTTTTATATCAAACAAAAAGATTTGATATTTATAAAACTTTACAAGTTTATAAATAAAATAAATGTATTTTATTACAAAATGCATTTGTAAAAAGTAACATGATGAATAGCCTACAGGGCTTCACCAGCATTGTTTGGCTTGAAAACGAGAAATATTTTATTAATTTTATACATATTAAACAAAAAATTAGGTTTATACATTACTATTATTTCTTTTCTTATATTTTAAGTAAATAGTTAAAAGTTTGGAAGTAAATTGAAGTCTGTGGAGTACAACTGGGCTGCAGATGTGAACGCAAATCAATGGCATATACGTAGTACACATAAAATTTAAGCTTTTATTAAATTCTGTTTAAATTCTGTTGAAAAAAAAAAAAGGAATATTTGGTATCATTTCTAAGCGATTTTCGGGTTGTTGAGATACATGAACAATAAAACAAATCATAAATAACTGAGCTTTGAACCATAAATAAAAAGTTCAGTAGACTTATACGGACTTTTTGCTTTACTGTAGTAACATCAGCTGTTTCATAATATTTCATTGCTGTTGATATTTATGAAATGCTTTTATCAAATAATTATTATTATAATAGCTTAATAGAAGAGAAACGAATCTATCATACAAATTTATTTTGCTTTTGTTATTCTTTTAGTGTTTTAAGTGTTTTACTCATTGTACTGTGAATCGAACTGAAATAGGTCTACTTAGAACAGAACAATCAGATCTCATTTTTCAGTTATTGTACTTCGAAATAACTTCGAAAGAAAAAAAAACACAAAAAAAAAAAATCACTAAATTTTCACTGAATGATTTTTTTTCCCCTTATTACCATTAATTGAAACTAAATCCTTCGCCTCATTGTCTATGAATTCTACATAAATGGGATAATTAGGTCTATTGGATATTAACAAAAAAATTCAGATAGCATAGTTTACTCTATAGTCACAGATTTCTTTGGCTTAACTTCACTTAATTAATAATTAAATGAGCTTATTTAATTATTTGTAATATTAGCCAATTAATGCAAAACATTCTTGTAAACATTGGTTCCAAATATGTTATATAAGTGTTTTTAATTATGTATGTTATATAAATTGAATATCAGACATGTTACATATTTTGGAAATAATGTGAACCTTGTAATTTATCGATGACAATTTTTGCTAAGTCGCGTGGAGAGACCAATTCTGTCTGTCTTGGGTGTGAAACCCACATATGTAATAAGAAATCATAATAACCAAGGCAGGTGATTTATTGTTCAATCTATAGATTGCAGTCAATATAGGAAAGGCGTAAATCACGCCCGAGTCCGCATCATTGAATCCTGTCGATACAAAAGCCACATCAGTGAACAGGTCGGTCGCATTGGGATTACTGCCGCCCCATGGCGCCTAGTCAAGGGACCTCGCTGCCCAACGCCAACAATAAGCCATGTTTAAATCGGCGACGTCACAAATCATGGCTACCGACGCCCCACCGTCAAGAGGCAATTAATGAGCGACGCCACGTGCCCCGCACGCGTCCCCTGTGACGTCACAGCACGCAAAGAGAAAGACTTCGAATCGATCATGTGGCTAGGGGGAAGGGTAGAGTTAAATGGAGGGGTAATCGGAGCTTCAAATGGGGCCGAATCTCAAGATAAGTTTTCGGGATTACAGCATTAGGACAAGTTTCAGTTCCTGTTATTACAGTTGTATCCGTCACAAAACAACGAAACATGAATGAAACCCAACACCACATCAAAGACTCAAATTCCAAATGGACGGTGCACGAATTTGAATATTAATGGAATCGTCCTATTACCATTTTATCTTAGGCTACATCCAACATTCCTTCTATTAGGAATCGATTTTCACAGTTATTTAAAACTTCAAAATTTATTTTTGAAATTTATTTTGAAGTGCCCAACAAATATATCACTGAACAAATATATTGTTAGATTGTAAGTATGAACTAATCTAAGTATTAGTTTATACAAAGATCGTCAATATGTGGGCTATTTTGCCAAATTATCAAAAAAATTTGAAATAAAGAAGTAGAAGCTATTTTTTTGTGTTTGTTTGTTTGTGGGATCTACGATATCCCTCCTCCCTTTCATAGAAACTTGAAAGAACGCTTTGGTTTTTGATTGAAGTCCTAATATTTTGTTTTGGTCGATTTGAGTTCCTTCGAAGTAAAATCCTATAAGGATTTAGAGCCATTTTGTTTCCTTCAATTTTTCTTTCTTGAAAAATTTAAATCCTGATTTCAAAGCTGAGGAAAGGAATAAAGGAATTATCCCGAAATTAAAAGGATATTAGAAGTATTAGGAGCAGAAGATCTATTCCCTTTGATAAGACTAATTGGGTGTAATTCAATAAATGGTTCTATTTTTCCGAATGGGACAATGGACCTATTTTAATAAAAAGACAGTGGTTCATTATCTATTTAATCCGTTCTTATTCAAACAAAAAGAAATCGGTTACATTTTTTTTGAAAAAAAGCTTAGCCTACATCCATAACTATTCGATTCAAGAAAAGAAGTTCATTGGACCACACTAAGAGAATTGTTTTAGTCATTACCAACCTCACAGATTAAACTTATTGCTTGTTTTATTCATAGAATATTAGTAAAATTAGAAAAATCGGTAATTTGATATACAGAATATAACATTAAATAAATCCCTATGATACAGTACAAGCAAAAATACAAATTAATATTAGTTAAAGGATTCAACAAAACTAATGATTAACAATCAATTTCTTTTAATGTTAAATTAAAGCCTCCCACTACAGGTCTTTAAGGCACTTGGGGTCGCGGGAGGTGACAACAGGAGTCAGTTGAGATCAGGTGGTCAATCCGACGTCCTCCTTCCACGGGAAAGAAATGCGGTATCCATTTTACAGAGGTCTGGGTCGACCCTAGGGCCCATCTAGAGGAGAATTCAGCTTAGAAAATTCGCCATCTCCCAGAAAATTGTACCCGGCTCCTCCAGCCCGCAATCGAGCGCTTTACCACTTGGCTACCCGATCCACTTTTTCTTTTAATGTATCTTTTGTAATCCTAATCTGAATTAGCTATATCAAAAATCTGGGTTATATTTTTTTAGTAAGTTTTTTTTTTTTTTACATACCGGTACTAGGAAGTATTAGATCAACTGATGATAGCCATTTGCGATTGTGTTCTTGCCATTTTGATTTCTGTGTCACTAATACAACAATTTCAAGATAAATTTTGAAGTAAATAATTGTGGAAACAGATTCCTAGTAGAAGTAATGTTGGATGTAGATAAAATAGTAATGGATATTTGGACGATATTCAAATTCATGCACAATCCATTTGGAATTTGAGTCCTCCCGAATGCTAAAAGTAATATAAAACGTCAGTAATATAAAAAAATATATATATATAAGAAAAGAGAGATCAAAGAATTCAAAGTTATGGACTGTTTATGTGTTCATTGAATTCTTTCCAAAAGGGATTTGTAATCGACAGATGATCTTTATCCAATGTGAATGAGCTGTTTAATCGGCCAGTGTTGACGGATATTTGGTTGGACGTGTGTTAGGCACGTGGCGTCGACCAATGGAGGGTTGGGGGCGTACAGAGAAGGCGACGTCACGGTGATTTGTCTCGTTGTTAAATACATCGCGTGATCTTCCAGTGCGACGTGGTTGCAGTGCTTCCGATGGGTGGACATTTAAATGGCACACGTGTTGCACCCACTCATTTGCACCCACAACGCTCCAATCTCCTCTATTTCTAAAAGGCAAAACGATTAAGAAAATAAAAGGATTTTATAATACATTTCATAAACAACTTCTGTTAGCACAGTCAGTAGCCATTTTAGAAAAAAAATTAAATAACATGTATTTAATGATTAAGCAAAATTAATCCCGATGAACACTATAAGACATTTTCACAGAGAATTAAAAAGAAAAAAAATAACGATTTGCCTTTGATAAATTTCAAAAATTAGATATTACAATAACACAATCCTAAGTTTTAATATACGGTATTTATCAAAGTGCTTTCATGAAATGTTTTAATTGGTTTTTTTTATTCATATAAACAGAGACAATATATATAATATTAAATAGTAATACAAAAATACGTAATATAATTTTGTAATATTTTGTAAGTATACAATAAATATAAACACCATTTATCTTTTTCTAATGACATTCAGATATTTTTTTCTTCTACATCAAACAATTACTTTTAAAAAGCAATTATAATTTTATTATTTTATTATTTTTAATTTTTTTAATACCTTTTTTTCTTTAATATTTTTTGTTTTGTTCTTTTTCCATCACTACAATGACTTCGAACCCTGAAAGATTCAGGCTAAGGTCATTTTAAATCTTGTATTGTTTTCATCTGTATTATTTATTTTATTTTCTGCCCGTGGGGTTCCTTTGTAATCAAAAGGAATGAAATTTCAATTGAATAGAAGAAAAATATACGATTAAAAAAAATGCGAATGAAAAAAAAAAATATTTTTTTGCTGTTCAAAGTAAATGCTGAAAAACAAGCTTTTTTTAATGGTTTGATACGGTTATTAATTTTTATTGAAAATATTCTAATTTATTGGTAAGAGCAAAGTAAATAAAGGAAAAAGTAAAGATCCATAAGACAATGTAATTCATATCCTTTTGTAAATGGTGAATATATTTTAAGAATAGTTTATTGTTTTCGTATTTTCATGAAATTGGAACCTCAAATTGATTATAAATTTTAAGAAATATGTTCCAGGTTTCGTCTGTTCTGCCTGAGCTATTCCACATAAAACCTACTGTTGCAGCATAAGAATCTTAATTTCCTGCTGTATCTCAGTTTTATGTTGTTATTTTTTACATTTGTAATTTATTATTTAATTTATAATTCTGTAGGTTATGATAGAACGTTTTTGCCAGTTGATTCAACAAGTCCTGGTTGACGACATCTGGCGACGAATGTGACATAAGTGAAGAGCTGCTGCCATATGTGGACAGCCGTCTCTGCTGTGGTAACAACTCCCCAGTCACCGACAAGACGGCCGATAGGGTCTCCGGCTTCCGGCCCAAGATACACAAATACGAGTGCAGGTTAAACTTCGCCATCTGACGTGACTTCCCACAATGCTTTGCGATACTACATATGGCGGATTGATCCCTTTGAGACCAGGAGTTCTTATCAGTGACAGTGAAATCGACACACTGACAGATTGACAGGCTAACAGCTTCTGTTTGTATGTTGAATTTTAGATAGGCTGCCAAAGCCCACGAAGAAATGGTCACAATCCGAATGATTCATAACTTCAATGACATCGGCTACAAGAAAAACAAGAGCTTTTTATACTAGAGAAAGGTTTCCAAAACCTCTCTGAATCTGATCAAACGGAAAAAATAAAATCAACCTCGAACAACTCAATAAACTTTACAGTTGAGATGAAATCTTTACAATTTTCATTTCTTCCATTCTTTTTAAATGAGAATGAAATGTTTATTTCAATGTTCATTCACCGGAAATCTTGTCAAGCATTCATACTGATATATTTGTAATAACAAAGAAATATTCTAGTTTCAAAATATAAGCTATTCTAATCCAATCATAAGATAATATAGTTCAAAATATATAACTTTCTTAAATTTTGTTGTTCAATTGCTATTTGTATAATCGTTAATTAACTATTTTTTTCTTGACTTATAATTAGTCTATTGCTTAATGTTATGACTTTATATTTTGAATATTCCTTTAAAATGGATTTTTTTTTTTTTTGGTAGCAATTTGATTTTTGAGAAACAATCTTAATACAGGGATTTACTTGTAACAATCTTAATACTTATACAATGGACACTACTTATCATGGCATTGTTGTGTTTGCTGATTACTTGTGATTGAGCGAAGTATCTTTTGTTACTATCATTATAATTATTATTATTATTATTATAAATAGAAAAAATTAAATTTAGCGAACCAATTTTCGTAAATAATTTGTTACGTTCGTGAAAGCATTCACTTGTAATGGTGTCTTTTTATTATATGTTCAGTTTATATATTCTGTTCCAGGTAAGGTTCTGTAAAGCAAAAACAAAATTTTACGATGTCCATTTAAAACATAATTAGGGCCACCAGATTTTTCCGATGTCAATCCTGGATAAGACTAAAAAAGAAAAAAAGAAAACTTTAACTATTATACTGTCTTGTGGTCAATGTTTAGGTTGTGAGCATGCTTCACAAAATGTGTGGTGTACGTGCGCGAGTTCCCTAAAAAAATATGTCTAGAACGCACGATTAATTGATTATTGATTATTTCTATTCTGATCCTCCCAAAAATATCTTTATCCTTATTTGAACCGACACTAGCAAAATTCACGTCGATTATTTAAAAAATCCTGTTATGTTTTCGAGGACA
This sequence comes from Thereuonema tuberculata, assembly GCA_023159025.1. NCBI lineage: Eukaryota > Metazoa > Arthropoda > Chilopoda > Scutigeromorpha > Scutigeridae > Thereuonema > Thereuonema tuberculata. The sequence continues at coordinate 62,740,026 of JAFIDM010014012.1, forward strand.
TATACTGAAGCGGGGCCATTGCACTGAAACCCGGGACTGTCCCGCCCAATCCGGGACGTCTGATCACCCTAACCATAATACAAAGATAGAACACAAAACTGTAATCTTATGGAAATTTTGCTTTATCTATATAAAAGCTAAAAATTACGTAAAATGTAAAGATTCATTATAAGTATGTAATAGAAATGTAATACTATAAAAGAAGTCGGTAGTATCATTAATGAAATTTGAGCTCACATAGCAATCAAGGGAACAAACAAATAATCAATTTCAATAGCAGCAATTATGCGATTGTTAGACTAGACCATTTTTCTGTTCTAACCAACGAAATTAGAATGATTTCATATAAACGCAAATAGTTTCGCACGTAAACCAAATCAACCAAAACCATCCGTGCATCAAGACCTCTTTAATATTTAGAAACAACTACTTTAATACTGAAAAACTCCATACATAACTCGGATATTTCGAAGGATTAATCATCCTTCTTCTTCAGCCTTCTTCTTCATCCGAGTTAGGTATGGAGTTTTTCAATATTAAAGTAGTTGTTTCGAAATATTAGTAAGAAGAATTTATTTGGTTTTTAGTAATGAAGACGTCAAGGTTTAAGGTGAAGAGTTTTTTTGTACAACCAAGAAGATTAGAAGAAATTCTAAATTAAGGTGAAGATTTTTTAAATTTGATTTTTTCCTCAAAGATAACTATTTTTATAATTTATTCAGCGATTGAAAACATTTTTGGACAAAAAGAAGATCAAATTTTCTGCAAGTTGTAGATAACAATTCGGACATTATTTACAGTAATTGGACAAAAAATCAGAGATTCGGACATTATTAAAAGAATGCTTCACGTGTTTGTTTGTTAATTTGGAATTTTTAAATATTTTTGTTTGTGCATTTTAGTTTGGGAAGGAGAGAGAAGTTCTCTCGTCCCATAATGTAAAAGGCTTAAGGAGGCTGAAGAAGAAGGATGATTAATCCTTCGAAATATCCGAGTTATGTAGGGAGTTTTTAATATTAAAGTTGTTGTTTCTAAATATTAGTAAGAAGAATTTATTTGGTTTTCATCTCTTTAATAAATTGCATCTGTATCATTTCAACGTTTTCAACAATTTCCTCAAATAATCATGACTCAGTCATATTATAACATTGTCCAATTGAAAATTTCCGAATGTTGTTTCAATTTATGTAATTTTCTTTTTCCACACAAATTTCGCATATGTAGAGGATTACCTACAGGTATTTTCTTCCACAGAGACAGGTATTTTCTTGATTTATTATTTTGTTTGTAATTATTAATTCAATCTGAAATTATTTCATAAGAACCTTGGCTCAATAAAGAGCAAATTAAATTATATTTTTTAAATACTAGTTTCCAAGGCATGGATTCATCCTCCACGACGGATTATAGAAAGTTTAATTTCATTTTTAATATCGTAGAAAATCCTGATTTCATGTCATCTTCAATTTCCTGCTCTAAATGAAATATTTTGCACATTACTCTCCATATCCTTCTCAAAAGCAGGATTATTTCCCAAAAGGATTATTTGCAGGTGCCCATCATTAGCATGACAATGTTTCCTTCAGACCATGGTAAAGAACATCATTTTTCAAGTGAAATCCTTTTTCTTTTGATATAATTACGAGAATGGCGCCAACACAAGATAACGAAACATAGAATTCAAAGAAATTCATTACATTTGCAACATTCATTCCCAATCTTTGGATGAAAGAAGAGGAAAAAACTTTCTGCATTTTATACAATTTTTTTTTATTAAAAAAAATGTAATTTTTTATCAAGTGCCGAATTTTATCGTTTTTTGATATTTTATGTTTTTCCATTTTATTTTAAAATGGCCGAAAGGAAAATGGTTTTCTAAATAAAAAAAGTAATTAATGCTTTTAGACAGAGTCAAAAGCAAAGCGGCTCCATAATATGCACAATTGTATAAACAAAATAATTAAAAGCAAGAGCATATAATTGCAAGACCGTTCCTTTATGTTTTAAGTGAATATTTAAAGTGATTTTATTTATGATTTATCATATAGATTATTTAAGTTACCAAAATAGGATATTCACTAAACTAACTTTTTTCATTATAGTTTTCTGAAATTTTGGAAGATTATCTGATGAATGTTGCTTTATTGTAAATAATAAATAAATTTTTTTATAAAATTTTTGTTCGATTTTATCTGTAGCTACTATTTTTTTTTATAAGCAGCGATATATTTCTAATAATAGGGATTACTTTAAGTATTAAATGTTCATTATTTGATAATGATATTTAGTATTGCAAAGACCTCTTCTACATTTTAAAACATTCGTCTCGGGTAATTTTGAAAATTAATTGAGACATCAAGTACAACTTTGTGAATATTGGAGGGTTAAAAAAATGTATAAATAGATATTCAAATAACAACCAGAATTATAAAGAATTCCATTTTCAAAAGAGATGAGTAGATATGATTGGTTGATGGACAAATCTCTGAATTGGATAATTATTAAATTTATATATTTTCTTGTTATAACATTTTATTATTAAGCGCTTTTATTGAATTGTTGATAATGCGATACTAAATAAAAAAAAAATGCATAGCCTATTAAAAAAAAATCACTAAGTACTAAAAAAATTTAATAAATACTGTATCTAAAATATTAGTAAATTTTTCAAAAAAAATAAAAAATAAATAAATAATAAATAAAAAAAGTTTTATGTTGGAACCTTAGCGCCCCTAGCGGGATTTCCGTGAAGTTGAGGAAATCGGCTGGGCAATGAACAACAGCTGTAACAACCATTCATTTCCGCTTAGTGAAGCTTAATAATTTGTAGATTGACGACCTTGTTGAGGCTGATTGCATTTGGAACAATACTTTATTAGTTATAGTCTGAAGCATTAAAAGAAGAATTTCATTAACTTCATATTGAGCCTCTCACACTCCAGGCAGCAAACAATATAAAATACTGAAGGCTTTCATATAAAAGTCATTTCATTACAAGAGTGTCTCTAATTTTTAATGAATGTAGTCAAGAGATTTCTGATAGCAACGAAATAATCCAAAAGATAAAGGAAACTAACAACTAAAATTGGAACAAAATTATCGAATATTAACAGAAACTGAAGATTATTATTTATTAAGAATTAGAACAACAGAGTATACTTATTATTATTATTATTACTTATTATTAACTAATCTAGTTATGTTGAAGAAGCTTTATTATTAAATTTATTGATTAATAATAACTAAACAATATTAGTCTCATTGGTTTATTTATTCTGAAAACGGTTTTACTACTCGCAGTTATTTTACAATTACGAAAAGATTGAAGAAACACTGCATTAAAGCAATAATTCTTTTTTTCCCAGAATTTTTGTTGAACACTAGCATTCATATATTGTACAGATGTGAACTTCAAGAAAATGTAATAATTAATCGTGTTGATAATAAGCCAAACTCTTAACAGGATTTACGTTGAAAAAAAAAATATTTAATATGTTCCACTACAGGCCGATGGATCGCGAGAGGTAAGGCTAGCGACGTTCCACGACAACGGGATCAAGTTGAGGTCGGGTGGTCAGGCCGACGCTCGCCCGCCGGGAAAGAAGTTAGACTCTAGGACCCGTTTGGAGGAGAATAACAGGACTTACGTAGTTTATAAATTCTGCAGAGCAGCAACAGCACGATGTTCAAGGTTCCAAAAACGCTGCGTGATTACACTCAAAAATTTAATAAATACATGGAAATATCAGCAGAGCTTAAGGAAATGTGGAAGCTAAAGACTGTTTTCTCCCATCATCTTAAATGTCTTAAATGATTGCAATAAGCCTTCATGAGAAATAAAGAATCTGAAATTAAAACGTTTAACAAAATATCATCAAGAAATCTTAAAGACTCATAGATTTTCAAATGATCACCGAAATGCAACAAGAATTGAAGTTATATTTAAATTATTCATTTGTATTCCTTTGCAAATAATATCTTAAAGCTTAACAAAGAAAAAAAAATGAAAATAAATAAAAACGAATTAGAGAAAATCCACTAACATATTATTTTATAACAGTTATTTTTTTTTATTTTTTTTTTTTAAGTATTCAACAATTTTTTAACAAACAGTTTCCCTGAACTTTACAAATACTATACCAAAAAAACCTTTAGCAACAGAATTTTGCTTTGAAAGAGGATATTTTAAAAAGTGTAGAAGATTTAAATACTAATGTCATGTGTGGAAGAGTGTATATTTATCTAACGTTTTCGAAATGGAAAGGAAGAAGATTGTTGAAGAGTGTAGAAGATTCATTAATTTTTATCGGATCTTAATCTATCTTGAGAAAAAAAATCAATTATTTACGATAATTTCATTACATTTCAGGTTTCATGAAAATTGTAGTAAGATTGGGTTGGGATTGCATTAGGATATGTAATATAGAAATAATAAAATAATAAGATAAAGAAAATTTACCTTACGGTTTTATTACTCCACGGAATATCATGCTCAGAGGTAGATTGTTAAAGCAGCCTCTGAGGATGATACTCAGTGGAGTATGGAAACCGTAAGGTAATTTCTATTAATCTTATTGTTTTATTGTTTCTATATTATATATCCTAGTGCAATTCCAATCCAATCTTGCACGTTCATCTGTCAACATTATGAAAATCGGTCTATCCGTCTACTACCACACAGACAAAACAAATTGATTATTCTTTATATGTTATGGAAAAGTACCTTAAAAAAAAGAGAGAGACAAGTGTGTTTGAGATGAAGTAATACCAATGCTTCTTCGTTATATTGGGTGTGGAAAATGGTCACCCCTGCGATTAACGAAACAAAAGCAGCTGCTACGAAGCCCCGCCACTGCTATTAAGTCGACTGACGGAGCAAAAAACGCAGCGGCCTCCGAGGCTGTCATTCGCTTCGGGAAACCCCGCTATCACGAATTCATTCTGTGATTCATCTGTGGTCCATCCACTATTCCAGCCAAGGAAACACCAACAAAGATGAAAACATGAACACCGATCTTACAACTTAAAAATTAAATCAAATTTTTAAAATGAAATTATTAAAAAAAAACATAAAATATAAAATGGTAAATGAAAAAACAAAATTAAAAAGCTTTCGCCCCTTCTATTAATATTAAAATTATTTTTATTATTATTATTATTATTATTTCTTCGAATTTGGGCATCTGAGGACCGCGTGAAATAACCAAGAAGCTCAACGTTTCTTATTTCTCTCGCTCCAGTATCTTATTATTATTATTATTATCTCGAAAAAGTTTCAAACCATGGGTTTCCCCAGCTAAGACAATATGGCGGGTCAAGGACCAAAGCACATATTGCCAAGTGTTAAAAAAAAAAAAAAAAAAATTTTGGAAGAATAGTTAGGGATGGGTGCTTGTGTCCATAAATTTCCTAACTATGCGTGTTGTGTTGAGTACCACAGCCTTCTGGAGTTGTGCGTAAGTGTTTTTATGAAGTCCTAATGTGCTGAGGCTGTATTATTATTGTTATTATTATTATTATAAATTATAAGTTAATTATTATATTATTATTAAAGTGATTAAAAATTTTATTATTCAAGTACCAGCAGAAGATCCCGTGTATGCTCAACCAACAGGGAAGGTTAGATGGGGAGGCCAGTCAAACGTTCGCACGCTTTTAACGAATTGCAAGAGAGAACCACAATGTCTGATTGGAAGAGAAATAGGCCTAACTACAAACCATCTCCGATCCTCGCCACGGAACGAATAGGTTCTTTTATGGACGAAGAGATGGAAGAAAAAAATTAAATTTGATCCCCATCAATTATTTCCGATATTTCTGATACAAACTCTATTTCTTTTAACTCTTAATAAACTGATATTTTTTTTGTTACTTAATTTGAAAAAAGTTTCTCAAATTTCATATGAGTTTCAATTGTTTTAATGATTTTTTTTTTTTATTCAGAAACTTCTAGAATAGCTTTCTAACTTAGAAAGTTCGCGAAGATGTTCCGGAAGTCAGTACAATTTCGTCTTCATTAAATTTCTTTTTTATTTTTTTTAATGCTATTCCTAACTTGGCTATCTTTATTTTGGTGAAGAATTAGGTTTGGAATTCTTGATAAAAAAATCTAATGTTAAAGGGAATAGAAAATCAAAAAAGCCGCTGATCAGAAAGAAAAATCGTAAAAAAAAGTATTGTTTAGGTGATTACAAAAGAATAACTGTTTTATTACAACTCTATTGATATGAATCTTGATATTGGCTTCATTGCCCCCCCCCCCTTTTTTTTTTACTTTAAATTTACTGTAACATTCCCATCTCGCTTTCCTAGGATTAATTTTTCTATCATTAAACAACAACCCATAGACCATTATTTTAAATCAAGGTGATCTTTTAATAAGGAAATAACAATGTATTTTCCCTTCTAAGGTCTTTAATTGTGGTGATTTTTTTTTACTTAATCATAATCTTTGATCTCTATTAAACTCAGTTGCATTTTGGTATTTAGGGAGGATTATGGGAAATTACCCTGCTTTCTTTCTTTCTTTCTGTACTTTCTTAGCTATTCGTGATGGAGGAGGTTCTCTGTGTATCAATGTCTTTTCAAGTGGAACCGTGTCTTCTTCTTCTTCTGTCAGTCCACAATTATGGGATGGATTTAGACGACGCTTAATGAATCCGGATTTGGACAGGATTTGCTCCGCATCAGAGTTAGTGGATGACATTAATGAGGATAATTCGAGGCACTGACATAACAGTCTTTCCGTGAATGTCACCCACGCTTTGCAGAGCTTTTTCTCATAAGTTACGTCTGATTTGCTTTCCGAATTAACGAAGCAGAAACGCTTCCGAAAAACTCATTACACACAATTATATTTAAAAAATAGAACTAAAAAATAGAAGCACAACATGTAATCTTATAATAATTTGATCCTACGTACCACTATGATGTGAATATAAAAGAAAACCATGTCCATTTTAAATTTAATAATTTAATTCCAAATAAACTGATTGTCTATCCGTGATTACTTACGTAAAAACTATTTAACGTCGAAGCCAAAAAGTTGAAAGTGTTGGATTATAAACCTAATTATTTTGTTTCTTAATGATTTTGCATTTTGAAATACAATGTGCTTATGTAAGACTGTTTGTAAACTCCAAAATGAACATACACTAGCACTGCAAGTGAAATTTCCTTCTGGGTTTATGATAGTTAGCACACCAACTATGATGTTTTATCTCGTGTAATATATAAAAATGACTCCACAACCCCTTTCGTAGTATTAAAAATAATTTATTTAAATACTAAAGCAGCGAATTTTCGCTGCTTTAAACTATTGGTTCAATTAGAAATTTAATTAAGACAGACAATCAAAAAGGAGTAACAATCAATGAATTGGATTATTAACTTTGTCAATTTATTGTGTATATGGATATTATTATCATGTATAAATTTAATAATATGAGTAAGTTAAATAACAAACCATTGTCGTAACAATTTATATTATTCAATTGTTGTGTGTGTATTTAATTTATGATGTTCTTTCTGTTTTAAGTTATTGTTTGATAGGTTAGTTCCTTATTTGCTTGTAGAAGGGAATGACGTAAAATATGTTCCCGAAAATTCGCTACTTTAGTATTTTTTTAAATAAATTATTTTAAATACTACGAAAGGGGTTTTGGAGTCATTTTTATATATTACATAAGATGAAAAGAAGAGAGATAAAAGAAGAATTTGGTATGATGTTTTATGTTCTTTTTTTTATCCTAAAATAGATAAATTAAATCAGAAATATTTCCATTATCCATTTTTATATAAGTTTCTGTAATGAACAAAAACATCACATTACAGAGTGAACATTAAAAATTCCGGGTAGAATATTATGTAAAAAAACGAGGATCGAAATAAATCAAAAAATAAACGAATAAATTTATCTGGAGTTTCCAATACTATTTGGCCTTTGAAGTATTTGCAAGAATTGTTTTTAACAAATTTATAATTAATTTGAACTTCTTTTTGAGTTGTTTTGGGTAAGAAAGACATTCGTTAGAAAGTCATTAAAACCGGAAATAGGTTCATCCGCGAAATTTTCATTAGTACTTTGTTAGTTTTTAATTTATAAATAGTGCAATAGCTCAATTCCATTACTACCACACATCGTAACAACGTATAAGTGACGTAAAACCTTGTACAATAAAGTTGAAGTAAAAGCTCAGAAGTTAAGCTCATTTTTGAAGATAGATGGAGATGAGACTACTGCGATCAATAGAGACTGGTAGAAGTGTTTGTCAGACGGTTGCTTGCCAAAATTCCATTTATAGGAGCTTCTAGGAACCAGTTCGAATTCGCAGATAATCCATGAGAAATCTCGACCTCTGCAAGGAATTGACCTTAGCATCTTCATCCCGAAAAGAAGTGGGTTTTAACACTCGAATTACCGGAAACCTCAACAACAAAAACGAAGTTATGGTAGGCTATATTCGGAATTTGCATCAAAACTTTTTAAATTTCGATTGATTTTTTTGAGTAGCACTTACAATGAAGGTCTGTTTCTCTTATCAGATGTAATTGGCAGTTGACTTGCGGTAGACATCCATAAACCAACGCTGGTCCAATTAATCCAACTTTTGCTCTGATCTAAATCTTGGATTCCTTAATGGCGCCAATGTGAATGTGAATGGTGACGAATCAACAACGCTTCCATTCGCCACCAGATGCACGAGGGTTGTGGAATGTGATGGATGGATTCAGTATCTTCCAACAGAAGGTGGAAGTAGTGTAGACACGTGTCGGCGGTTCATATTCCACAGGAAGTAGTGGCTTTGAAAGTAATGAAGTCCTTTTTGCATTCCTCCCGATTCTAATTGGTTGGTCTTTTACAAATCTCGATATCATTTTCAGATGAAGTTAAGATTTGAAGGATTTATTTCGTTCCTTCCACGTGTTCAGCCCAAAATAGAATCAACATATGAAAAACAACCCAGAGATTCTCACGCTGTCAAAACAGTTATGAAATTAGTAATAGTTATGTGAAATTAAAAATAGTTATAGTAAGTGTTCATTTACAGTCCTGACGAAATGAAAGTAACTTTGTATCCTGTATTTCAATTGTCTGCAATTAATAACACTGAGCCATAACTTCGTAACATGCAACATTTTCAAGTTATTCAGGATAGTTTCATTAAGAAATTGTTGTTTAGTTAGGTTTAAGTAGCAATTTTTGTCATAACTCATAAAAAGTTTTCTTGTAGATATTCTAAAACTAGATTTTCTTGGAAACAAAAGTCACTAATTAAATTGCGACTAAGTTCTTAAATTCGTCAAGAAAGTGGTTTAAGTAACTTTTATTTACGTTTTCTTAAATAGATGTAATTTGTAATAAGGTCAACTGGGAGATCAGTAAAGATCAGCGCAGATAACTTTTTTATTTTTTATTTTTAAGTAAGTAATTAAATTAGCATAACAAAGTTTTGTTTCAATTTCTGTAAAACTGAGGTTCTTGTTGTTAGTCTAAACTTAATGCAAAAGTCAGCTTCCTAGAATAAGTAGTTAAAATGATTACGATATTTTAAAAGTTTCGGCCTCTGTTTATTAAGAATTATAATAATAGGAAATTAAAATCTAAAATTGTAAAATCATTTCAGCTTCCTTGAATAAATAAGTTTGTTTTTTGTTTGTTTTTTAAATTTTTGATAATCACAGAAAGACAGGGTTAGAAAAGAAAACGGTGGTTATAAATTATTATTATGATTTTAGAAATTTTATTCACTGAATAAACATTAGACAAATATCAAATTTTAAGTATTGTTTGTTAACTTTGTTTTCCAAAGATTTCAATAGAACAATAGATATTAAAAAAAGCTATCCAAAATATTTATTATTTACAAAAAATGGAATAACATATACTATCTAAAAATCAACGCAATAACATCTATAATAGCCAAAATTTATTAACGAAAAGGCAATTCAACGCACTCTTGTGTTCATATACCACTGGATAGTAATTTCCGAACATTTGGCTTGCCAAAGAACTTCAGGATATTTAGAACATTAGATTAAACAAATTACTTTAACTGTAGTGTCTTCATTGATTTCTAAAAGCTTAGACAAAGCACAGATGTCTTGAGAATCACTCAGGAAGACGGATAAAGTGCTGCTGTCTGCAAATGGATAAGTGTTAATGGTTCTTTTGATGAAGATTCTAACAAGCAGAGGAGTAGGTATCAAATTATTAGAAACGTTACAAACTAATTTTTCATTAATATTATAAAATAATAAAACTATGTTTTCAATACTTTTCTTCATATCTTCATAATATTTAATATAAAGTACATAATAATGAAAAAGAACTTAATGTATCATTACTGATGCTTATTTGTTGTCATAAATGTAAACACTTAATGTATCATTGCAAAATTGAACAGGTTTCTTGCAAATTGTTTATCTTTATTCTGTAATAATGAAAAAGAACTTAATGTATCATTACTGATGCTTATTTGTTGTCATAAATGTAGACAGACTTATTGTTGATATAATTCATAAAAAGGAGGCTTGAGAAAGCAAAATGATTGCAATTTTGCGAAATATTGCCAAATAAATGAAGGAGTATTTTATGAAGTCTAATGTACTTTATGTTAAAAACTATGTTTTACTTGCTAGAAGTTACAGAAAAAACATAGAATATATTTTTCATTGAAACATTCGAGTTACAGTTTTCAAATACAGTTTACAATAATACAGTATTAATTTTTTTTTTCTTTATTTAAAAAATAAATATTTTTTGTTTCATTCTATTTTTCATTACTCCTTTGTATTGTGATTATTTTTAATCCTTTTTCATTAGTTGTCTTCTAATCCTATTATCAGTTCAATGCCACGACCAGTAGCCATTGATCAGAATGTGGGGGTGGACAGAAGGTCAAGCAAAAGAGGCTACGGATGGTTGGAAGGGACGACGACAACTGACACCAGACAAATGACCGTTGCACCACTCTGGTCAGCCATGAGGTTGTTTGCGTTGACATTTTTCGTTTTGTTCTATTCCAGATGTCTCATCAAATATTCAACCACAATAGCCAGTTTCAGAGTAAAAGCAACAATTGTAGAAATAATATTATTTTTAAGAAAAAGAAACCGAAAAATTTATATCAATCTGTCCTCACCCAAGAGGTTTTTTTATTCAATCAAGTTTTTCAAAACTTAAAATAACTGTCATCTGTCAGAACACTTTATAAACATTAAAACTTAACAATAAAAATTAAGTCCAGAAGTTAAGTTAATGAATATTTGAACAGAATCAAAATGCAGATCATGATATTAATATCTGAAATCTATAACTTCACTGTTATGATAGAATATGGGTACAACAAGAACTTTAATGTCATTTCTTACAAGTATTTATTATTGTAATGCTTTTGTTAATATGATGATGATATGACTATATCGAAAAATCTATATTTTTTCCAGTTAAATCTCATGTGCTTTACGTATGTATATTGCCTCAGCAAATCATCATACACAAATAGTTTTATACAATATACAAAACTAAAATTTAAGCAAATCTTGTAATGTGTATATTCATGATTTCTTGGATTGTTTAACAGCCATACATGATAAGCATTATTAGATAACTTCGATACAAAATTAATAAAAAAAATAATATAAATTTAATAACATACTATGCGAAAATTTTAAAAATATTCTTTCATTTCAAATGTTTCCTCAAAATACTGGAGATAAAAACCGATATATTTTATAATTAAATTATGAAATTTGTAATTTTTAAGATTTTTTCTTTCAGTTGATATTCTTTATTCAATATCTTAGAATGTTATTAATATTTAAGAGATCATAACATCAATTATCTTTCTTTTTTGAAAGATTTATTTAATAGTGCTTCTACAGTTATTAATAAATTCTTAATATTAAGAGCTTCTTTTTTCATTTTACAAGGGACAAGAGGAAAGATTTTATAAAGAAGCTCTTAATAAGCTCAAGAAAATAGAGTAAATTTGGTTTTACTAAATTTTTTCTTCTTAACATCGGAATCTTTGATGAATAATTGATTCTATGAGAATCACGTTAGATTTTCATTAAAAATAGCTTAGTTTACAAAGAAAAATAAGGTATTAGCATTGTTTTAGTTTATCTTTATTCAATATCTAAGGAGTTAGTTCAATAAATATAAGGAAATAGAGAAATTGCAAATAAGTTATAACTGATTGTTACTTTCCCTCTAGTACTGAAAAGCTTAGTGTAAAATGTGTTTTTGTTGTGAAATCATGACAAAATGATGTTTTTTTGCAGATGACAACTGTCAGAAAGGGCCATCTGTCAAGAAGTGATTGTAAAGAAACGTACACTTTGGTGGTATTCTGCTGCTGCTGTATTTTTCGTACTATATTGTCAAGAAAATTGACAACAAAGAGCATAGTTTCTGTCTATAGGAATGCCTCATCTGGCATCAATGCTTTTGTACTGAGCCAGCCGTCACGGTTAGTCGAAACTCCTGCTTGAAATCGAATCCCTACAAGATAGTGAAAACCCACCCTCACCTCCTTCTTCCATTCCTCTGCTGAAACTGAAATTGCCGACTTATTTTCGATGATGTGCAATTCGTATTTTTCATCTTACAGAACTTGACTTACTCATCACATAGATGGCCTTGTCTCGAACCGGAAGCAACGAGTTAACTAACCAGTGTATCCGGCTAACCTTGGAAACTAAAAAGTTTTATTAATTGCGAGTAACTTTATTTGTCTCTGGGTTACTTTCCCATTTGTGCATTAAAACATGTTGTTGAGTATTTCTTCTTCAGGTAGTGAACGTAGACTCAGTAAATCTCGTGGTTCTACAACCACGATATTTGCTTAGCAGAACTAACAATACTAAGCTGTGGCAAAGTAGAAAGTTCGAGGGTACCATTATCTACGAAGAATTCCTCCTTAAGAATTCTTCGAATGACGAATAAAGTAAGTAATTGCTCAAAATGCATAACTGAATTCTCTTCCTGAATGTTTTTTGTCTATGAATCCTTCGAATTGCAATGGTCCAAGCCGGCTTTTCTATTTTCCACTAGGGAAGATTTTTCGTTTTGTTTCAGACAACCATTGTCATTGAAAATAAAGAATGTCTGACATTAAAATTGTCTTTTATTGACTTACAACGCTTTGTATAACAGTAGACGACACAGGAAGCTACTAGAAACTGCCAGAAAACGGTTCAAAGCCAGAGATAAAGATTAACTGAAGTCTCTCACTGAGGTTTGAGGATCTCGTATTTTAGCAAAATTCTAACACTAAAATATTATTAATATTGTATTTTCATATGAACTGTTACATGATGAATTACTAAGTCTCAAGTATTCATGAAAGTTTTTAAGTTATGATAAAATATCTTTTAATGTCTTTATGCCAAATTTGAACAGATAAAAATACGGAATTAAAAAATAAATTTACCGGAAAACTCATCAACAGACATGAAAACTCATAAAATTAAAAATTTCCTAAGTGATTTTTTTTTAAAAGTTAAATTAGAATTTGAGGGCATAGTTAGACTAGTAACGGTTCTTCAGTTGAAATTCAAGAATTAGCTTTTAATTTGGCTTACTGAAAAACAGTTTTGGAGTAAAGAGGTTCTCCAATGTGGTTGCGTTTTGTTATTGAGGTGGTTTTTCGAATATTAGTAGCGCAAATGTGAATTGCTGTTTGCCACGTGTCGACCGTCAAGTGCCACGTGCGAACCACAAATGACACGAGGCACAGGAAACCGCGATGACACGAGCAACTCAATGCGATCCTCCCTACGCTTCTCCCTTGATCTTACCCAACGGAAGCAAGGGTCAAAGGTTATTTCATTTCAGTTCATCATCGACGGAGAAAAAAAAAAAGAAAATCTTCCGACCCGGAAGCGGAAACGCCATTAGAATCTTCATCTCGTGTGAACTCACAACTGAAGGCAAGGAAAGTGTTTTAGAAGAGGAAAAAAAAAAAAACAGAGCCAAGAAATAAAACATTACAAAAGGTAAATGGTTACGAGCACACGAAGGTTCCAGAAAGAACAAAAGGCGAAATAAGAAACCCCACCCTCAGTATAGGAACGGTCTGTTTCTCAACATGATTACAAGCAAATGAAGAACCCATCCCTTCTGTTGCCTCAATTTCAAACGTAATTAAATGTCATACATTTAATGTTTTATCACGAAATCAAAAGGAAGTGTGTGCGTTAAACTGTGAGACACCACACGAACAACATTTCCTTGAAATTATAACAGAACCCTCCCACGTATCTCTTACTAATCCCTTTAAGCTAGACATCGTATTCTATAATAAAAATATTAAAAAAAAGAGCATTAATAAACATTAAACATTCTCTTGTTTAATAAACATTACACAACTGACGATTCAACTTTCAGATTTTTAAACTCGAATTAATAAATGATTCAAAAACAATGTAAAACTGTTTTTCTGTGTTGCTGTTGGTTATTCATTATAACAATGCTTTCAAAACACTCGTATATTGATGAAGATTTGGTGCTAAGATTCTCAACCACGAATTCAATTTATATCAGAATCACTTTGATAGATTACTAATACTCGTATCTACAAAGCGTTAATTTCTTAACTTAAGGGTCTTAGAGTTATCGCGATTAAGACGTTTTTTGGTGTAATTTGGCTAGACCAAAAATCAGTCGTTCTTTTGACAAAAAAGCACCCGTAAAGTTTCAGTATCGTAAGATAAATAGGTGTCAAGTTAAAATAAAATCTCTGGTTTAATCTTCATCTTAGTTTAACATAAACCTTAATCTTTTTTTTTCTCCAACATCATCTTCAGAATGTTACACTTTGTTTTTCACTTTGTGAAACTTTTAATAGCTTTTAGAATACGGAGAACCTAGTTGATAAAGTAGGAATGGCTCTAAAATAACTAGGTAAGTGTGTATCTGCTTAATTATTCAAATCCTATGTTTTTAAAATCTACCTAATAATGATTGTGGACAATTCAAGGATAATAATGACTTGATTCAATTCTTTAATTCAAGCTAATTGGTTGTAATAATAATGGATATGGGAAGCATCAAAAACAAACACATTAAACATTGAATGGAATCCGAGAAGAATAAATTAAAGGTAATAACGAACTGTGAGAAAAATCTAAGACCATTAGAAAATATTTACCTAATTAGAAGTCCTGTTACAATGTTATTAAGGTATTAGTTTGCTAAAGATTACATTTTCAAAATAAATAGGATTAAGAACAGTGGCGCATCCAGTATTAAGGTTTGGGGGGGAACTAAGGATGTTATAAGGATGTTCATTCAGATGTAGGCCTATTTCAAAATAAATTGTTTTAAAGATCACCACCCAAAATAATAAGATACAGAAACAGTCAGTGCTTCAATAAAGATTTTCTTCTCGTTTTTAATTTCTTTCTTTTTCTTCTTTCTTGTCTTTTTCTTTCTTTATTTTTGAGTTGGGGGGGGGGGCTTCATCACCCTTATCCCCCACGGGAGCGCCACTGATTAAGAATAATAATTTTTATAAGTATTTAGAGAAGGAGTAAAAATCAGAGTTGATTTAACTGTATTATTGAAAATCCTTTATGCTTTTATTCGAATTTTCAAGATTAATTTATTTTTTTATGTTTGGAAATAAATTGTGCATCTTTGATTATAATCTAACAAAGGAATAATTTTGATTTCGGACAATCTTAAAAATTAGATGCTTGTGAGCGAAATTTTAAAATGAAAAAACTTTATTTATTGTTTTCCTTCAAAATAATAATAAAAAAAAAACCCTCTGTAAATAGCGTCTGCAAAAAACAGTTTGTAAACATACACCCCCGTATACATGTGTCTGGATCTTCAAGAAAATTCTAAGAATAGTGTTTGCCTTCAACCATCCGTCATTGAGATGCCATTAAAAGCAGTCGGGAAGTGTCTAGAACACAGGGAGATGTTTTGGTCGATGTTCTAGCATTCATGTCTTTCAATCACTTTCTTCTTATTGTTACATAAAATCCTAATTACTAGCAGCTGTTTTTGTTTAGTAGTTTCATTAAATTCTCCTTTTAAAGCATCTACATTTCGTAATAGTTTCCGATAAAAAAAGTTTACTTGGTATGATAGATTTTCAATTCTATCAAAAAATAATTATTCAAAAAAGCAATGAAGAATCTATTCAGTTTTTCGAAATGTTAAGTGTACTAGTAATCGTGATTAGACCTCTTTAGATATAAAAGAAATGTTTCCTTAAGATCTCCATTGACTAATCTCATCAGTAAATAGAGATGTTTTTCTCTTTCTTTTTTAAATTATCCTTTTTGTCGTAAACGTTACATCTTAAACATTTATTCTTGAAATAGCAAATGAGGTTAAGCATCATTTTTAGATAATGAAGTGAATTTGAGCAGGTTTTTTAATTTTATTTTGAGAAGGAAAACTCGTTAAAATAGCTACAGATATAACTACAGCAATTACCTAGGAATTATATACACATTCTTCAACTACAGCAAAACCATAATGATTTGGAGCAACGAATATGAAACTAATTATGAATATACCACATTCAAAAACAAAGGGAAATCTTTGACTATTCTCATCTTTCACCAAAATAAATGGTTTGATCAATCCTTTATTAGGAAAACTTTTACAGTATAGTTACTTCAATGTCTTTCTGATCATACGGTCAGTTTCATAAGAATTCTAGACAATCTTCAAGTAAACTAATATTAGGAAAAAAATATGGTTATTTTACTTTAACTTTGTCTTGTATATTATAAAACTTAGTATTTAGGCTTACTAGTGATTTTAGTGTAATCAACGGAGTCACGTTTTAAATCCAACATATTTTTAAAACACTATCAATAAGAAATGTTATAATTCCTTGAGACTATCTTTAAATAAGCTGATAAGTTAAATAAACAATGTTTCTTTATGTTTCCTTTTAATGATTTGTTCTTAATTATTTACCCAAATTTCCACTACGATTATCATTTCAATGACATAATATACTTACGAAATAATAGAGAAAACATTTATTTTTGTGGATATTTGAAAGTAAAAAAAAAAAAAAGAAAGAAAAGAAAAAATAATACCTAAAATATCCCTTGCAAATAATGATTTAGAATTAAAAGTGAATAAATTATTAGTATTAAACAAAATAAGAGCTTCTTCAAAGTAACTAAAAGAAACTAACTGTTGCAAAATTAAGTAGCTGAAAAAATATTTACTACGCAGACTTATTTAATTTTGTAATATTAGATTTCCTTTGAAGATGTATAAACTAACTGTTGACATTATTAAACAAGAATGATAGCATAAGATATATCATGCTATTATTGAAACAATAATATGAAAAGAAAGTTAGTGTATTTGTGTTGTTCCAAGGACATGTTATTTGTAATCGATTTCGGAACATTATGGACTTTACTGAAGTTAAGGTATATTTGTCTGGAAGTTACAAGAAACAGAGAAATAAGGATGATCAAACAAGTGAAGAAGTTAAATGCAGCCGAAGGAAAAACATATTTAAATATAAAGAAATTGTCACGAACAGGAATGAAAGGAAAAATTCATTCTAAGGTTCAGTTACCAATGGAACATAACAAGAAGGGTTCCCGAACTGCATTTGGACCTATTTCAAGTCATGAGAAGATCAAAAAGTTTTACTAAGGAAAAGTAGACTTCAGAGGGATGCATTATTATCTAAGGAATATCTAAGGAAAACTGAAATCTCTGCAGCTAAAAAGTAAAAGAAATAACCTATATTTCTTGCAGAGAAACTATCGACTCCAAAAGAAGATTCATAGAATAAAATATGATATTTTTCCTAGAACTGTTTAAATTATTAATACAAAATAAAGGAAGATAGGATTAAAGTTTAAAATCAATCGTTTTGGAAGCGATCTACAGATTCAAGAAGAAATACTTATTTTTTTCACTTTAACCTAAATGTATTAACCTTATAGTTAGTGTTTCACTGTAATTATGTAAATACAAGATTATATCAAAGTTATCGACTTAAGTTAATTCATTGCAACTTAAATGATTTCCCAATTTATTTAATATTTATTCTTTTCTACTGCTACCAGTAATACTTCTATTTGTTGGGAAGTTAACACATGCTAATTTTCTTTTTTTTTTTAATAAGTCACAATTAAACAATAAATTTATATATTTATATATTTATTTATTTACTTTTTCGAGATCATATTTCCGCCTTAAATATCCTTTTTTTCAGAATATTAATTTATGGATAGTTCTACGTTTATGTGGTAGAACAAAAACATTTTTTTAAAAAGATTTAAATGGTTATGTATGAAATTCGGATTTTTATTTTTGAATAAAATAGTATGTTAACTTCTTACCATATCTATAAGATATTAATCTATAATGGTTAAGGCGTTTCTCAGAATTGTTCATAGATAAGAAAAGAAGCTTATTTAGAACTGTGACTTGTAATTAAATACATAACAAGCAAACATTACACATGAGAACATATTCTTACATATCAAAACTTGGTGGAAAGATCAGCCATCAGATAAACCAAAAGACTCAAATTCTGATGTTGGTTTTAACTTTTAACCTCATTTCTGAAGTTCTTTTTTTTCCATCTTCTTCATCGAAGAGTCAAAGAAATCAGACATTACTTTCAATGATAAACTTGACGATTGGTTAGCGATGCTGTAACTATTCGTAACTAAGTAGATTGAGATGAATGTTATTAGATCACAGATTAAGAATCATAAATTACCACAATGACTCTGCTTAGATAGTTAAGATAACTTTTACATTTTCAATTACTGTATATCAACTTTCCAATTTCCTTTTTATTTTATTTCATTTTAATATTTTAATTAATCATGACAGCTAATAAAAATAGTCCTCTTTAGATGTTTTAAGACAAGCATTTTCTTATGATTTTTGAGATTGTTTTCAAAGACACTTTCCCCTTCAATTGGTACTTTTCCTTTCCTGTGTTTTTCTTCGTCATCTTTATTTTTTTCTTTTGCCATTTCTTTTCTTAATGGTCCGGTATCGCACATGGATGCGCTTCCGTAGAATCACGTGACCCACGGAAAACGGCATTCATGTCATCAGCGGTGCAAGGTCGCCTTTTTCCGTGACGTCACTTCCGCCATTTTTACTGATTCCTTGTTTTATTTTGATTATATACATTCTTTTTTTTTAAGTTACCGTAATATTTAAAGGCTGAACCCTCAGCAGGAAACGGTATATATTAATGAAAAAAAGCGCAATTAAAAAAAGAAAAAAGAAAGTGGAGGAATGGGCTAGTAGTGCCGTTGGTTCTATAGGGTATCTTTACATAACGTGCATTACAGAAGTGACTTTGGCGTCCAGATGGAAGATGCAAAGCGTAGCGCCGTTTCTCACTCTTGCATCTGGGCTAGAACACAGGTGTCGCCTCGTTCGTCTTCCTCCCGTGGGAAAATCACGGCGCTTGGAATGGAATCTGGATTCCGACCAGACAGATTTATCAGCATCATACGGGAGATCCGAATCGGCGTTTGATATTCACGGGAACGAAAAACACCCACGCGAGAAAAGCAAAGAAGAAAGAGAAAGAAACAAGAAGAAGAAGAAAAAAAAGGTTTTCCACACATACAAAAAAAAGGAACTCATTGAGGAAAACTTAACCTGTATTGACATTTAAGTGAAATATTAAACCCTGTCTGATCAGAAGAGATAGAAGTGGCCTTTTTTTCCAATCTACATCGTTCTTCATTTGACTGGACTTGGATTAGGAAGACTGACGTTTGAATATCACCGACTTTATTAGTGAAATTGACATTCAAAAAAGCAAATAGAACGAATATTGTATTAGTAGACTAATTTATTTTATTCAAAGAAAAAGAATGAATATGAATATTGAAGATGCCAAAATCTAATTTAACGTTTATGTTATTTATAATATATTTTTAATTTAGATTTCGATATTATAATAATATTATTATTTGTTATTGTAATATTATATTAGATCTTGTTATTTTTTAATAAGTTCAGTAAGGGCCTATAATAATAATAATAATATATTAAATAAAAAGTTTAATGTGCCACAAAATAATGAAAAAGCGTAAAGAAATAGCACAGAAGTGGAAAATATTTTATTACATATTATATACTATTTTGTCTTATTTTATTTATATATAAATGGCAAATAATTTCATCTCTTTAATATAAAACTTTAAAGAATTTGCAAATAACTTAAATACATATTTCGTTTAAGACAATTAAAATAATAAATTAAACAAATAAAATATTTTAGTTATATCAGAAATATATATACAGGGCGATCAGTAATATCTATTCATGTTAACGATATTCTCTAATGATTTCCTGTTAAATTATCATTATTCATTTTTTTTAGTTAATAATAATAAAATGAAATATCATTTATGTTTTCCATCTGTATGTTCTAGGGAATGGGTGGACAACACTAGTATTTTCGGTCTATTGTAGAGAACTTGCGGTAGACGGCGGAAAGAGAGAAGGAATCACACAAACAGAGGAAAGAAAAGAAACATCCATGCCGGATTTGGGATTCGAACTCGGGTTCAGATGCATTAGCCTCTTGATAGGCCGCCGCCTTGACGACAAGACTGTGCCTAAACTGCTTTATTTAAATAAGATCTGTTATTTAGGTTTGTGCAATATTACATTCCTTGATGTCCTACTTTTTGACGAAATGATTTTGAAATTTCAAAAAATGATTTTTAAATGAAAATCATTAAATTTAAAAATTATTACATAACGAAAACTCATGAATGAAGATTTCAAATGATGTTTAAAAATGTATTGAAATAAGGCTTTCTTTTTCAAAGCTGCAGCGCTGTGATTCCTAAATCAGTTCTCGGCTGAAGTTTAAGTAGGGAAAAATGGCAGATCTATTTGGATGACCATTTGTGTGTTAGTATTAATGGATGCTGCTACAATTTCCAATCTCACAATATAAGTCTTATTGCCACTAATCAACACTGCTTGAATCTATTTTATATCATTTATTTTTCTTGATTTTATGTGATGCATGAGGATTTGATATCAACTTGTTCAATTGTAATAATTTTAAGCAATTGCTCCAGTGACTATATGTTTCATCTGATCAATGCCAGAAGCCGTCTACGCCCTCGCATCAGTACCACTTGAATCTGCTCACAATTTGGGTTCTTTGACGAAGCGAAGCTATAAGGAAAGCGTCTGTCACGCGCTCTGCTCACGGTCATCGCGGGCACAAACAGCCGTGAAGCGTGCTTCCCACCTCAGTATAATAGCAAGGTCCACCCCTGCTCTACAGCCAAACAAACTACCTCCTACAAAGACAGAGGGGACTGGTAATTGTTTGGGGCACCATTAGCCAAAAGCAGAGACATAATATCCTGTCTTAATGAGAATAACTTAGAAGGCTGCTAACTTATTAGCAAATGAAGGAATTCATGAATAATTCCAATTCCTTTTCATTGAAAATACAGAACTTATTTACAATAAATAATAAATTAAGCAATTCACAGCCTGATTTATTAAGGAAGTAATTATCTAATGTTTTATTGAAATTATGGCAGATCTGAAATTTCTTTCACTTTATTCTATTTTAAAGTACAGGTGTTCGTAGACTTACCACAGGGTTAAGTTCCGACTAGACATTAGTCAGTTTGGACATAAAGTCAATCCTTATTTAGGAGGGATCAAATATATAGCAGATAATACAGGTATATGCTATCAGGCATATGCAATTACATCTTTATACTTACGTGACATGTAAAAATAATTCAAATAATTGTAAGACAGCAAAAGATTGTTTTTTTTAATGGACACCAACTGTGAAGTAAATTTCTAACTACATTTAAGTGAATAGCACACATTTTTATTTTTTGAAATTTTCTCGATCCGTAAGTACAAAACGATCGTAAATCGGACGGTCGTAAGTCGATGCACATCTGTAATTCCATTTCGGAATTTTCGAAAATTTAATTAGGAAATGAAGAACCTGTATTCGATACCGAAATTTAAATAATATCACATCTGCCATTACAGTAACAATAACTCCTTACTTTCCCTGTAATATTATCACTATAATAATCTGTAATAATCTTATTATTGTAAGAATCGTTATTTACAATGTTGCAATGAAATTTCTTAATTTTTATCTACATTATTTTTCGAAATACTGTCGGATTAATGAATACGTTTGTCAATTAATCGCCATTATTTTCCAAACAACATAAAATCCGCCTTTACGGTGCCTTTAAGTCATCTCAGGACAACTGTTTCGATATAATCCTCAAGTTTAAAGCCTCCATAAAATAACATGCTAGAACGACACAGTCAGAGAAATTCCTATTAATTCTTACGATTTAGTTTATTAAGGAACTGTTAGTTAATATCAGCACCATCAAAAAAAAAAAAAAAAAGCAAAACAAGAAGATATTGTTTAATTGCTTGTTCAAGCCATTCATCAGAACTCCAGCATTGAAGAATAGCGTAAATGTCTTATTTGTATTATGTTTGTAATTAATACATATGTTTCCAGCTTTTTTTTTTTTCCTGAATTGCAGAGAGAAACAGACTCTTGACAATTGAAACAATTTAAAAAAATTCAAATTTATTCTAATTGAACTTTGACTGTCTGCCGATGCAAGTCCAAATACGCCAAAACTGTATTTGTGTAGCCAAAAAAATACTTGTCTCGTTTTTCGTTTTTTAAAATTTAAGATGAGTTTATTGAACGGAGATAATAGGTTAGTAGATCTAAATTTAGATTACAAAGAAAACCTTTTTTTTTTTCATATTTGTTTCCATTGAATCGTAATACAATTAATTATTAAAACAATTGAAAGCATAAGATAAACATCCATTTTCATGTAAACAACTTAAAAAAGAAAAAAAAAAAACCCACAAGATTGTCAATGGATTCTAAACAGGTTCTTTGACTGCAGACCAAGTAACATTGATGTAATCTTAAAATATTCAGTTTTGGATCAAATCACCAAACTATCCAACACGTGTGTGTTTCTTTGGATGCTTCTGAATTAAGTCAGTCTGAACAAGATTATTGTGTGCATTATGCCTTCAACCGTCTTCAGACACCACAGATAAATCTCTTCAACATAGTGGAACTATCAGAAGAGGATTTGGAACAGATGAAATATTTTGAGATTATTAGGGCCAATAACCTGATGAAATACAGTCCAATTAATTTGTTGTCATTTGTTTGATGCGAATCCAATTAGACAAAGCAACAACGGCCTCCAGTGATAAAGAGGCTGCCATATTGGAAAATGAATTCGATCGACCATTTCCAAGTCAATTACACATCATCAAGATTGAACTAACAGACAAGGTTTTCATTGAAAATGAACACTGGAAAAAACGAATCAAGGAAAAGTACTTACATAGAAAATCTTTGAAGCAATTTGCTTTTAATCTAAAGAGATAGAAACTCGATTTTTTGTTTTCTTCTTTTTGAAAGACAAGTTTAGCATTTCTTCTGCCATATCACTATATCTAGCAGAAATGAACGAATGTTCTAAATACATTTCCGTTTTAGAGCAAATACTTGGAACAGTTAAATACAAAAATACGATACGATTTAACAAGGAAAAAAATACAATTACTAGTAGAGTAAATTTTTAAATTTATTTACATGGAATTTCATAATATAATTTATTTTAAATGTAAATATAACCATATTACCATATAACCATATGCTTATATTTTGGTTATGTACATGAAATTAAATATAGTAAGTTTCATGAATTATTCCAAAATTATTTTGAGGACTTATAATTTCTATAATTTATTATTAATTATTGCCCCTAACAGTTGGTCTATTTACATGAGAATTTTAATATTATCAGTTGTTCAGGAAGACATAGCAAAAAAGAACATAAGTGAGAAAAAAAAATGCCTTTCTAAATGTATTTTTGAATATTGGATTTTATATTTCTTTTACAGCAGAGTAATATTAAAGTCACGAAACAGACTACACTAATTTCCGTACATATATCTACATATACAGTATACGTACATGTAAAATAATATGTTGCCATATCTATTTTATCTATTTATGAGAAATGTAACTTCATGACACCTATTTATATATAAATAAGTTTATATTCACAGTTGATGTGGCTCCAGAGTAGGGAAGGTTCTTGTAAAGTTTTGTTAAATTTTTATTAATGAAGAAAGAAACAATTTCAATTTACTGTTCATAAACGCGCTAACATCAATTTCGTTTTAAAAAATTGTTCGCGGTTTTTAATTCATTTTTATTGTTAATATATGCTCTATGTACAAGTATTAAGTATTGTTTAAATCATATGGGTACCTTTTAATTACCGATTTGTAATTCCAATATTTCAATTCTAAATATAAAAATAAATCTTGTTGTAGCTTTCTTCTGAAGTATCTTGTGGAAGTACAGATTCTAAGCATAAATTGTTTAATAACTTCCATTTCCACTTAAAATGGAAAATGGATTGTCTAGATACGTTTGCTTCAAAGTTTTTTTTTTTTTTTGTAGATTAATAATCTTTTTCTGTAGCGCCTTTCTCTGAATTTCCTCCTCAGTTGATTCCAGTTCGTCTCAGTGAATGAACCAACGTACGTTTGCAGCAACAGTCTGTTTTTTTATTATTATACCTTTGGAGTCTGTCTTGTAGAACCCTCCTTCTTTCCTGTTAGCGGGAGCTATTCCTCCATTAATTCTACGTTCATCTAAATGATCAAATGTTGCAAAACTGGCTCGAAATATGTCCTTCAACTGCGATGAGTTTTAGAACGCGCTCACCAGGCGGAACAGGCGGCTGCTACACCTCAGTGCCCCAAATTGTTTTTTAACTTTTCATGCAATACACAGCGCTCTAGGAATAAAAAAAGAAAACGCAACCATCGACGCCGAAAACATGATCATTTCGATATTAAAAACATCCTATGATGTAAGCTTTTCTATTTAATTTCAGTCCTCGTCAAAAAAAAAAAAAGGATTAAAAGCTAAAAAGTACAAAAAACTAAAAAATAAATAGATAAAAGTAAAATACATTAAAAATTAAAAAAATAAAAAGTATTTGGTCTTACATTAATTATGTAATAGTAATTAAGTAGTTTCAATTTATAACTATTTTCAAATAAATTTGCAAACAACCAAGATTAGAGGAACTAATAAAATTTCTGAAGAAGTATTTTTAATTTATGTCAAGTAAAGATATTTCCTTGTTGATAATTATGAATTATCAATAAAACTATTAAATATA
Organism: Thereuonema tuberculata; assembly: GCA_023159025.1. Taxonomy (NCBI): domain Eukaryota; kingdom Metazoa; phylum Arthropoda; class Chilopoda; order Scutigeromorpha; family Scutigeridae; genus Thereuonema; species Thereuonema tuberculata. The sequence continues at coordinate 62,765,274 of JAFIDM010014012.1, forward strand.
AATATTAAAATTCAAATTAGGAAAAACGCATTAATTCTTTAAGGATTTATTGAAATCGTAGCAGTAGTACAGGAAATTATAATGTATATAAATATTAAAATATATTTGAAATTTGACAACAATCGGAAAAACAGGAAAAAATAAACAGTGATACTAGATAAAATTTCAATTTCAACATGGAATTTATTTAAATTTATGATAATGCAAGGTTTTATGGTAATGCAACGGTTTTCAGCACCTTACATATTAAATCCTTTTTGTTTTCTGAAATTTTAGGAAATATAGCCTGAATTAATTCATATTTATCCAATAGCTAATATTGACAACTTATATATCTTGAAGAAACTGAATGAAAACTTTGAATGATTAATTAAATATCTTCAAATAGTAAATAATAGGGATTTTTAAAGTGTAAAAATGGAGGAAAAAGTCGATAAGTTAACAAGTCTTACAATTTCTCTTGCAATTTTTATCTCTTTGTTGTTCTTTTTGTCTGCTTGTCTACTTTTTGTTTATACGTGTATCACATTAAAACGGCTGGACGATTTTTATCATATTTGGTAGACTTCCCCCTCTCACCCCCAATTCTTTAAAGCCCCACCCCTCACTGCTCCCAGCCAGCTCAATTCTACTACTCGAAAGAAAGCATTGTACCGTGTTTAATGTATTTAGATGTCATTTAGAAAGATTGACTTAGGAATAATTGAACAAAAATTATATATTATGAATTATTAAATTTGCAATCTTGAAATACAATACTAAGAAATAAATTTGCAATAATTCTTATCCAATCTTTTTTGTTAGGGTCTTGAAAAGATAGCAATAATCGATTTTTCAGATCAAAAGATATCAGATGATGGTGGGAATGTAGAAAAAGCAACGAGGATAAAGTCGATTTCTGTAGCGCTGTCTTGCATATTAAGAAGAACAGAAAAGTAATTATGAGAATGAAGACTCCTTCTATTTCTCACCAATCGATGTTTTGTCTAGATCAAGTTAAATGTTTAAGACAGTTGGACCAATAGCAACCCTCCATTACATCTGGAATTAAAGTTCTGTAATGTGTTTTCCAAAAAAAAAACAATGAAAGACGAAATATCTTACCTTACTGAATCTTTATTTGAACGGCTCAGAACTGGAAACTGCACCTGTAGAAAAAGAAAAGAAAATATATTAAGAAACGAATAAAATATAATGAGAAAAGATTTTAAAGAATTTACTACTAGAAATCAGAAACAATAATAGATGATATTCAGAAAAAAATTGTAGATGGTGAGATTTTTTCTTTGTTCTGGATCTGGAATTAGCTAAACATCAAATAGTAAATCTTAAAATTTCTTTAATTTATAATATATATAATTTTATAAATTTATGTAAGAAGAGAATGATTATATTTATGAACGAAACTATTTATGATACGGTATTACAGTTAATGAAGTTCAATTCATCTATTTCTTTAAAGAAGAAATATTTTTACTAAAAAATAGAAGAACTTTGAAGAACCGCTCTGAAATTCGTAGAAGATCGAAGAGAATTTACTTCTAAATTGATTAACAAAATAAAACAAAAATAAAGTGAATAAAATAACAAAAGAAGCGGTTCAAAGCTTAATAATAACAAACAATTAGCTGCAGTAAAAGATATTCTGCAATAGAGAGTTATTTCTATATAAGACAATGTCTGTTAATTTTATTTTAAATGCTTATACAAAGTATTTCGTCCAATGAAATACATGGTACATATATGTATGTCGATAAATCTTTATGTACCATGCATTTCTTTTGGTAAT
>JAFIDM010014012.1:62769899-62800616 GCA_023159025.1 Thereuonema tuberculata
TTATATTATATTATATTATATTATATTATATTATATTATATTATATTTATTATATTATATTATATTATATTATATTATATTATATTATATTAGCCACTTTCTAATGTCGTTCTTAACAGAAAAAGCTTTGATAATGAATTAGAAATTTTTTTGTTTTGTTTAAATATACACTGTCCGGCCACTTTATTAAGTATATCCCTGCTGTGCGCACAATACTTTCTTTCTGCTCTTTCTCACAACAACTTTTCAAGCCGGTAGGGGCAGTGTCATGGTGTGGGGGATCATTTCCTGGCACACGTTGGGTCCACTGATACCTCTGGAGGCACGTCAGAATGCTAGAGTACCTAAACATCGCAGCTGACCAACTGTACATATTAAAAGTTTAACCTCGTGCAGATGGCTACTTCCAGCAGGATAATGCGCCGGTGCACAAAGCCCGCATCACTCTGGGATGGTTTGAGGAACATGACGATGACTTTTCCTTGCTACTGTTGCCCGCTCAGTCCCCGGATCTCAGCCCGATTGAAAATTTGTGAGATGAGCTGGAACGGGCTGGAGGCCTACACCTCCATCAAATCTTCAGGAACTGCGTGACACACTCATGTCTGCATGGTACACAGTACCTCACCAACGTTTTCAGCATCTTGTGGAATCCATGCCTCGACGAATTCAGGCTGTTTTGAGGGCTAAAGGAAGCCCAATACGCTACTAGGTAGATGTACCTATTAAAATGTCCGGACAGTATATATATATATATATATATATTCCAAAAATACTTATTATTTTAGTTAGGTCAGTTTGTCTAATCCCATGGAAGTCTGAATTGGATTTTCTTTCCAGTAGTCATTATAAAATATTTAAATAAACATCTTCCTTGTTTTGTTTTTTTTTCTGATGATGTTTTTATTCAATTCAATGAAATTTATTAAATTTTTCTTCAAGAAATAATTTTACGTTAAAATTAAGATTAAAAATAAATACCATAACTTGAATCAAAATTTTATCAATTACCATGTTCAAATTTGTTAACAATTAAAATAAATAAAAGCACTTAGAATAAAAGGACTTTAAAAAAATAAAATTAACGACAACAAAAGTAGCTGTGATTGGTAAAGTCTAAAAGAGCCCCGCCCATCTCGCTTAAATTAACATGGACATTAAAAATAGGAAGTACAGAATTCAGAGCAAATAAAGATATGAAATTGTATCATTATCTATGAAGGAGAAATGGGTAAATGCTGTTTTTTAGCAATTAAAATTTATTAAAATATAGAAAGAATTGCTTTAGATCCATTTGCGAAGATGGGCATCAACTTATTTCTGTAATTCCACAGATTATTTGTTTTTCTTTTTTATTTCTTGTTGTTTTCGTGAAAAGGGATTTTGTCCAATTTTGTTGATTGTCCTGAATGAGCATGCGCGAACGATCTTCTATATAAGCCTAATGGAAACTAAATTTTAACAACAAAATAACATTGCGAAAATAAATGTTATTAATAAATAAACGGAGATAATGCCGTTCTGATTTTTTTAATATGCCGCACACTTGAAATGTGGACCTGACTTTTTGGAAGACTGAGCATAAAAAAAGAAAGAAAAACAAATCTTTCTCAAATTTAGTCTAATTCACTGAAATTAAAAATTCTGGAAAACCTCATTCATTATATTATCAGAGATATATTAATGAAATAACTAAAGAGAACTTAATAACTTCACCAGTTAATAGTTTAGTATGAATCTATTTGTCGTTCCTCTTATAGCAATTGCCAGAATTAAAGGGATGTGCTATCATTCACCATTATATGCCTTAACAAAACAAGGACTTTAATTGAATACTATTAATAGCAATAATTTTAGTGAATTGTAATATATCTTGTAATAAAAGAGTAATATCTTGTAATAAAAAGTAATATCTTGTTATAAAATATAATATCATCTTATATGCAAGCTAACATTACATAACATTTTAGAAAAAGTAAAAAAGAAAATTCAGTGTACTAAGAATCTTTTCAAAACTTTTTCAACACTGTTGTATTGTATTAAGTAAAATGTAAGATAATGCTATAGTTTATTTATTTAAAGGTTACTGTGTTTAATGGTGATTTTTACTTATTTATAAGTTATTGTTTTGTTTAATGACTATTGGCTGATGCTCAATGGCAAATCGCATTACCCTCACTTATAATTCTATTAAGTAGACGTGAATTGTAGTCTCTTCGACGCATACAAATGACTAAGTAAAAACTGAGGTGTAATTGTTTTGGGTTTTTGTAACACAAAACAAAACGGGAAAGAAATGGCAGTTCCTTGAAGAACCCTCCGTGCTGTTGTCTGTAACACATGAATGAATGGAGAGAAACGAAGATATGAAGAAGAACAAAAAAAAATCACAAGTGGTTGGTAATTTTGTACATTGTCTCAAGGTCTCTTAATTTGAAGCCCCGGGGCAGGATTTTACAATAGACGCTCACTAGGTCCTGCCTCGGCTTTTCCTTTTTTTATCTTTTTTTCCCCAGTTATTACAGAGCCCAGATTGGTCGGCTCGTGTGCCGTTCGTCACTTGGTCACAAATGGGTGAGCACTGACGCAACACATTGTTGATTTGTGCGTTCTAAAACAGATATTAGTTATGTCATTCGAGGATAATAGCAGAAATCCCCAAGGAAATTGCAGATGCGGCGCTCGAGAATCAGAATATCTCATTTCGACAAAAGAAACACCCTTTTTTGTAATAGTTTTCAAGGGATTTCATTTCGAATTCTTATTGTGAACAGTTAAGAGACCTACATTGGATGTACTTGACCTTGTGCAAGAACAAGGAACTCGACGAACAGAGTTCAAACAAAGCAGAATGGATGACCAAAGGCTGCTTATGATTGGCTAAGCATTAATAATCCAGGATTAAAGTCGTATTTTCTTAATGACATTTCACTTTTATTTGAATTTTACTATTTACTAAGAAGAATTCTTGAATTATTCCTATCATAAACCATTTATTTTTATTCACTGAGAGCAACTACTGTAAATTCATTTTAACTTCTACCCAAGTACCTTGTGAGGAAGAAGGAAATCTAAAACATCCAGTCCTTCCTCGGAATCGAACCGAGCATTTCACAACCATCAAGAAGTCTAAACACACATTGTCACAAAACAAGAATAAATGAAGGAATGGAGATTGAAAATATATTCTATTAGTTTGATCAAGTTTTATTTAAATTATTACAACGTTTTGAGTATTAATGTAACGAAAGTTGAGCGCATTTATTCAATCTGTTTTCCTGTAGACGTTACTGTTTAAAACGTTTGGATATTTTCGAAACGTGAATGTACATTTGCAGACAAAAGACATCTATATTTTTTTTTAATTTCTCCTGTGTAGAAATTTGTTCGTAACCGTGTTTAAAAACTCTGAATTGAAACGAAACACTTAATTTTCATTAAAAGTAAATAATTAATTCAAAATACAATCATCTACTTACAATTCTTACTCACTTTGTGACTCATTTTACATTTAGGTGCTTTTGAAATCAATATTTGTGAAATTAATCATGAAATAATCAAACCAAAGTAAAAAAAATACCTTTAGTATTATATTATATTTACAAAGATGGAAATTTTACAAGGATTCAACAATTTAAGAAAAATAGCTTCTAAGTTCCTTCAAGGACTTCTTGTTTAATTTTTTAATGAAGCAAAAAAAATAGTTTGTATATTTTTTTTATGAATACCACATTATGTCTTTGAAATGCTATCATTTATTTAATTTAATAATATTTATCTACTGAGGCAGTTTATGGGAACGTCTTCTCTGCACCCCAGAAAGGTTGTGGAGTTCAAATATTTTAAGCAACATTATTGTTTGGAGGTTTCACCTCTCGAAAGTTAGAATAAGCGCAAAACTTCGACACTTCATCCCTAATGTCTTTATGGATTCCTAGAAAACGCTGATTAAGAAGTCACTTCCTCATCAAGTGTTTTGTGGCATTTCCTTAATGAAAAGCGGTAATTGTTAAAAAGCCTCGAAAATAATATGCTAGGAAGCGTCGAAACTCAGGACACTTAAACTAAAAACTCCTTAATAAGATAACTCAAAGTTAACTCAAAGAATTTACATGAATGAAGAAGTTGCTGTGAAGTCTTAGAAAGGACAAATGGGTTTAACAACATTATTAAATTATGGTTGTTACTATTTTTAGCCTACTTTCCTAGGCAACTGAAACTCATGAAATCAGCCAATCTGTATATTTATTTCTGATGTGCGTAAACTGCTGGTTGGGTCTTCTTGAAATTTGGCTTGCACGTTGACAATCAAGATTTCAGAATTTTGTTAAACCCATTTGTGGTGTTTCTTTCTAAAACTGTTACCTAATTACGTCGCAGCAACTTCTTCATTGTAAATTCTTTGAATTAACTTTTGAGGTATCTTGAATTTTTGCCTGTGTGGATCTTGGTCGAGAAGTTACAGCGTGAAAGTGGCAAAACTGCCACAGAAAAACATGAGAAACAAATGCTATTTTACAATGGATATTAACTCCATTTAATAATCCATGAACTTGAATATGAATAAATTTAACAGAATTTAAGCAACTTAACCAAATAATTCGGATTTTTTTTTTGTAAATAACTGTAAAATTTTCACTATTTGAATTGTAGGCCTAACATAAATTACGATACAAAATAGTAAAAAAAAAATATGGATATTGTAAATGGAAAAGTAAATAAAGATGTTTCATTTTGTGTTTTTTTTTAAATTTTTCACGAGAGAAAAAAAAAAGAAATTAAACATGTAATTTTGAGGGATTCCATTTTCAGCAAAGTTAGGCTTCAGTTCGTTCAGGGACTTGCTGTTAATTTTTAATGTGAAAACAGGAATTTTCCTGTAGCCAAATATTGTTTCAAAGTTTACTTGAACTTGACGTCGATGAACATCGGAAACACACTTAGAAACTAATAAAACTCCTAAAACGCAAGAAGTGCCGCCATGTTTTATTTCAGTTGTTTCTGCTAATTGCGCTAACAGTTGGTTGTATGGTAAAAATTACAGGTTCTGTTCATCTCAGGTGCAGATTTCTGTCCTTGACTTCCAAATACAAATTTCAGTCCTTGACTTTCAAAAGCTTAAGCTCTGTTTTCTTTGTAATTTTATAAAAATATTTTAGTGTAATTTTATTATGGTTTTTAAGTTCAAATCTGAAATTTGTTAAAAACAATAAATTATCAAAATGGTAACTCACAAAGGAACCAAAAAGATTTCGCACCTGTCACCGAAGAGACCCTGGGACGGCTGTTTCGTCCTCTTTAGGTGACAGCTCAAAGTGCGAATTTTTTTTGGTTCCTTCGTGTCTTTCGTTACCATTTTGTTAAATTATTAGTCTCGTAAAATTTTTTATTACTTAAACTGTTTAGTTTAAAAGCTTTATTTTATGCTATTGACAAATTCCTTTTGAGCATAGCGGAACCCAGGCCAAGGATTTGACATTTTTTCTATTATATATATATATATTATTTGGTTGTGTTTTGCTTTTGTACAACATACAGGGTGTCTCCGGAGGAAAGGTCAATATTCTGAAAGGTCATACTATCGGTCTTTACATATATCCGAAGAGCTATTTAAATGAATAGCTTGTATTTGGTGCGCATATTGTTCTTCCTTTCCAATGAACAGTGGGAAGTTCTGAATACAGATTCATAGTTTAAAAGTTTAATATTTTTATTTTGTAGTAGAGCACTTTGTTATTTAGCTTTCTTATTTCCGCAGCGATTTGTCTGATTCTAATTATAAATTGCCATCCTTATAAAGCGGAGCGAAATAAAATTGGAAACAGCGCCGTCTGCAGGAAAATGATGGAAGCTCAGGAAGGGGTGATTGTGAAATGTGCTTCACTGCAAGGTTCGCGAACAAACTGATCTACGAACAATTGCTTTTTGAAGATAATAATAATAATAATAATAATACAATTTATAAAATTTTGGAGACTTTTTTTTAAAATGATAAATTTAAATTTTCAGTGACAATAAACAGCATTTAATGATTAAATTTTCTTCATTTCAGACAGTATTTAAAGAATTCAGTAAATTATGCGAAGAAATTACGGAATTTAGGAGGTTTTAGGAATGGTTTTTGGAAGTTTTTCTGCTTTGGAGGATAACTGAATCCTTTATTTTTTTATATTTCTATAAAATCATTATATAAAAAGGAAAATCGTTAAGAAAACATTGATCATAATGTATTCTTATAGGAGTATGTCCCATATTCGTCAACCTGTGTCTTTTCCAAAAAAAAAAATGTTTATGACACATTATTGAAAGTGAAATGACTGTCTCAATTACATTCTTGACAGCACTTTTCTAAAAATTAATTAAAAATTTCAAAATTATTAAGTAGCTATTTTTAATCTAAAGAAGTACACTTAAAACTCGTTTATCCGAATCGCGTTTATACGAAACGATTTTTAAAATATTTTAATAATACACAAAAAACATCAAAACATAAATTTATTTATATATGTGTATAATTTATATGCGTTTCTATAGATTTAAAATTTATTTTCATAGATGTATATACAAAATATATGCACTGAATACACTTAATATTTAAATTAATAAAAAATAAAATTTAAAGAGCATAAAAAAAAATAATCAATAACTCAAAAACTGCACAAACGAAAAAAATCTAGGTACTCGCACTTGTAGCAATCATCTCAGGAATCTGGGACAGCTGTTTCAGCCTTTGATTTGTACATTACTTGAGTTATTGCTTTTACTTAATAAGCTCATTTAAATTAGAGCAGTGCTTTCGATTCACTCGGATTTATTTCACAGTTAACACGAATTAAGTCAACAAGATATGAATATTTAATATCTAACTAAATATAAATAATCATTTTGAGTTTGACATTTTAGATTCAGCTTAAAGGAATTCAAGCTTTTTTTGTTAAAAACTGTTATTTTTAATATGATTATAAATTACTACACTTACTGATTAATTATCCTGATTAAATAGGTAACTATTAAAAATGAATATTAACTTTTACTAAGATATACGTGTGATGATGAATATAATAAACTAATACACATTTAGTTGAAGCATTTGAATAAACTAACATTTTATATTTTTACTTATATTTAAAAGTATTTGTCCGATGAAGTTTTTTTTTTATTTAATTTTTTAGAAAAAGGAGGTGTGGGTTTAAGGAAACTAGGCATTATGTTTTCAAGGACCTTCTTGTTTTAATATTCATTTACATGAACTTACCTATTTTTCTTATAAAAATGAATAATGATAAAAAAAGTTTTGATTTTCTTCTTGAAACTTAATAGCGTAGGAGTTAATTTTCCATGAAAGTTCAATGTAGCTGTGAATCACCATTTAGACGCACTTAATGACTGTCTTCGCTGAGTGGTTTAAGAAAGTCCACTCTCGAGCAAAGAGCACACATCGATTTACTGCGATTTTGGTTGAAAACGTTGCGGAAATGGGCTGACATTAGGAGCTCAGGTGAGTATAAATCTCTTTCTCAGTGAAAGCGTCCTTCAGGACAACGGAAGTGGACGATTAGGCAGAGCGTCACGCCAGCCTTGTTTACTCCCCATAGACAATCGGAGCTAATGGCAAGGTCCCATGGAAGCAACGGGGGTGGGAGAAAGACCCAAAGAAAAAAGTAGCCTCACTGAAAATTTCGTTTGGGTTTCTGAAGTATCAAAAGAAACATATGTGGAACTGTCAGGGTAAATTTACAGCTACGACAATAAAATGGAATTGTAGCCAGAATTTCTTTACAAATTCGTTGACAAATAGTCTTATAAAAGTTATCTAAGTTAAGTGTTTTCTGAAAAAAATTTACATGGATAGTAGCATTTAACTAAAGTAAACTTAAGATCTACAGAAAACTTTCTTCTTCTTATGTCTATTGTAATTAAACAACTAAATATTCATCTAACTGATCTAAGTTCTGTTACGCAAACAAAAAGGTATCTTCAAGAGGCAACAAATATACCTTCAAAGAGAACGAAAGACAAAAGATTCATGTTGTGAAACCCATATCGGATTTTTGATGGCAGCCTTTACCTACTTAAAGGTGCAAAGTTCTTTTAATAATAGATTTTAATAAATATTAATTAAGTTCTGTTTTCCAAATTATTGTTTTTTTTTTTTTCTAAATCAGTTAGTAACTAAAAAGATTTTCTTTGTGTGTTAGATTGTGCTAATGTAGTATTTGGGATATTCTGGAGAAGTTACAATATCTGGTATTTTTCGATTTTTCTAGAGCAATTCTTTTAATTATTCTGATTTTCTATTTTCTTTTATTTTATCAAACTTTAATCATACTTTTTTTAAAATAATAAAAGTTTCAATCCAATTTATGCTGAATTTAAAGAGATTTCTTATAGTTACGTAAAAGTGAACAATTCCTGTTATCGATCATCCTTAAATTTTACATTAAAAAGATTAATATTGGGACCTTTACCTTATCACTTAAGCCACCAGGCCCTTTTTTTAACTAAATAGCCTATTTGTACTTCCCATATGCATAGCATTTATTTTATGAGATTGTTTCGTTATATGTTATTCCTATTTGTAACATAGAAAACAATTGAAGAAGATGAAGAATTTGGACGAAATTTTGTTGGAATTAATAAAGATTAAAAAACTTATAACTTTAAATTTCTTTTAAATACTGTTAGGTAATGCTAAACTATTGGGATATTTACAGTCTAGTGAGGCTGTTGGCTTTGTAAAGGATTTTAGAGCTTCTGGTAACAATTCCGGATAATTGGTGGATAGATCTGTAATAAAAAAGGCCTAGGACACTTCTTTCAGTTTATTCTAACACTAGTTTATTTATCCAAATATTCGTTTGAAGCGGATGAACTCCCTCCAGGGTCCGCTACAGTCAAGTCTGATTTGTGGTTTTCTCAGAACAGTTTATTATGGACAGTTTCGTGAAGCTGAAGAACATCCGGATTGATTGTTCCAGAATCTTCACGCCAATTTGGTGACAAATGACAGACCTTCGTGGGACACTTTTTTCTGGATATTAATCAACAGAGTTTTAGAAAGTTGAATTTATTATAAGTTTTACTTAACAAAGCTTTTTAAACAGAGTTGACTACATTTCAAAAGATGAAACATACAACTTAATCCAGAAATGGGATTATAATTTACAGCATTTAAAAAATAACAAACGTTTTGATAATCTCTTATATTTTCATTACGAACTTATATTTTTCAGTAATTTGCAGTTCCAATACTCAAATGCCAAAAAAAAAATGGTTTAAAATATTGAAATGAATTTAAGGTTTATCTTTTAGAACAGTGGTTTTCAACCTTTTTTTGCTTCACGGCGCACTTATGTAGTTGGTAAAATCCTGCAACACATCTAACGTTTTTCTTACAATCCAACAGCAAACCAAACCTTTTCAATATTTTCCTCTGCGGAATAGAATCTTTGAAAAACTTTAGAATAATTCTGCACAAGAATAATAGTTTAGTTTAAGCAGTTAAAAAATATCCTGAAGTAACGACCAAATAAAGCCGATTTGAACGTAAATTGATACTTTTAATCTCCATTTAGAACGACTTAGGAGATATTTGAAATTTCTTTTTACTCGGATTATTTAAAGTCAAGAATTTATACTAGATTTGTGTATTTGACTATATGGGGAGCTAATGTTTTATTATAGATGTTTTCTCAGAATTTTCTTGCGGCAAAACAAAGGCCTTTTCACGACACAGCAGCGTGTCACCGATTGAGACGCTCTGTTTTAAAGGACGCTTCGAAGCCCCAAAAATACATTATTATTTCTTTTTTTATGTCCCAGTTACGACCAAGCAGATACCTTTACTCGATGTTGTTGCACGAATTAAATTTCAAATTTATGTAGATCATGTAGATCATGACTTGAAACGAATGTATAAAGAAATAATATCAGGGTTGTTTAAATTTTAAACAAGCATCTCGTTTTCTAAATCGTTCTCATTGGTAACGATTAAAAATTACCAAATCGTTTAATTCTTATTTTTCAACATTTCTTAAATTTTTTTCAATTTAAATAAATGTCTATCTGTTCAAGAGTAATTTTGAAAAAAAAATATGATTATTAACATGAGAAAGATAGAATTTCAAAGATCCTCTTCTATTTCTTAAAATCTATTTCTGCCTTTTAACTTTGTTCATTCTTTGATAAGGGAAAACATAAATCAGGTTTTATAGTATTCTTCAAAAGTCTTGGTTTTCCTCAAGCATTTCCTTCTCCTCTTGAGCCGCAGGTCAAAGGTCAAAGTACGTCCCAACCTTGTTTGAAGCCAAAAGCTGAAAGGAATTGAATAAAAAGAAAATATCACTATTTTGACCACTTTAACACGTTCCAGTATTTGGTGCACTTTGAAGTGCAGTGTTCGGCCCCTTCAGACCCTCCCACCCTGCAGGAGTCACTCAGCGGGGGATGAACTGCAAGATTGGACCGCTTCCATTCTTTCTTTGTCGCGAGGTAATCATCACCATCATCATCATCGATCTTCGTCTTCTTTTGGTGCCTTTAAATGATTAATGAATGAATGGGATAAGCAGAAGAAAGGGTTGAAAGCTGTTTCTCATCGCCGAGGAACTCCTTTCAATTCTCACGCCAAACAGAAGCCGACCACTTATACCTATTACAAAGAATTACAGGTCCTCACTTGTCAGTTATTGTCTTTCAAAATGTCTTGTTTGAACCAAAGACATCCCTTCAACCCAATTTCCTCCATTGGGAGGGAATCTACTTATAGGGTCTGTGGAAACAGATCACAGCCACACTGTTGTTCAACAAAGCAACTGGTATTTAATGTTTGGGGACTTCATTTCTCTTAATTTTTAGAAAATCCTAATACAGGTCTCAAACCAGACATCTTCAATATATATTATTTTTATTTTATACTTTCCTATTTACAATATACAACAAATTCCTATGTCTTTGGAATGTGTGACAATAGACATTGTTTTTGATGATTCAACTTTTAGATATAAATGTTTGTTTTCAAGCTTTTTTTCCTCAATAAATACACAATAACTGACAAGATATTGGTTAAATCTAGTTTGCCTATAATTTATTTCCTTTCTTGTTTTGTTTTGCTGATATACAGTGTACTCTCGATATCTCGAAAAACTTGATATGTCGAAAAATTATTTTTCCCCTTGATATTATATATTCATATAATCTCGACCTTATTATCTCGAAAACTCGCTATCTCGAATTTTTTTTTAGCGTCCCTTCGACTTCGAGATATCGAGAGTATACTGTACTTGAATTTTACATGAATATTAAACGCACAAATAGTTAAGAAGGAAAAAAAGTTCAAAAGCGGCAAATTCGGATGCTTCTTTTATTTGGTTGGAAAATAAAATTGTTTTTGGTTTATTGGGAATTTCTTTTTTTTTTGGGGGGGGGGGTTAATCTTTGGAGCGACTTTTTTGGCACCAAAACAGCCCAATTACGCCACCTACATTACTGTCCAAATTTTTGTAAATATAACTTTTAATAATCAGACGAATTCAGCAACTTAGCCGAAGAAAACTTCTCGCATTTCAAAAATAGCGACTAATAAAGCGGGAAAAAAAAAAGACATCTTTGTTAAATATGTGCAATTGCAATAATCCGAACTATATCTCACTTTTTATGTTTTTATATTATTTTATTTTAGTGACCTTTACTTGTTTTGTATTTAAAATTATGAATTTACAAATGAATCTCTTTTACAGATTAGTGTAAAAAATTATAAAAGATTATAAAAAATGAATTTAAAGAGTATTTACGTTAACTAGTTAATTAAAACTAATTTTAATCAATTTCTCAAAATGAAAAAACAAATTAACTTTTAGCTAAAAAAAAAAAAAGTTTGATGTTTAAAAACTAAAACATTACGAATTTAACAATGTTTGTTTTATCACTTTTTGAAGCAAAAGCAAAAGTTCCATTTTAATTCAAAATTATTATTTGAGAAAATTAACAAAGATCAATTTCCCTTGAAAATTCAAGATAAGAATAAAAGTTTCCAAACAAAAATGAAAAAAACACTGTGAAGGATTATTATTTATTTATTTATTTATTTATTTATTTTTTTGTTACATCATGAAGACTTAAAAAAAGATCAAATGAGATTATGAATGAATGATTTACGTAATTGAAATGTTTTCCCCTAATTCAAATGGTATAGTCCCGTTCTCTGTCAAATTCCTCTTTGTAAAAACTCGAACTTTCAAAGTAATTCAATTCCTTTCTAGTTGTCTTTGAAATAAATGATCTACTATTTGGGTGTGTTAGCAAACGACGCCATTTTTTCCCATTCACATGTTGTTGCATTTTTTTTTTTATATTGTTATTCCTACAACTTGAATCCATTTAATGCTTAGAAGAATCTTTTTTTTTTTTTCCTTTGCTGTTGTTTTCCTGTATCTCAATTCATCAGCTGAGTATAAAAGCCGTGGGGGGGATGTGTGTAACTTATCCCCTGCCAGTGGTCCTGGCTGCCATGTGGTAGGCACGCTTAACATCAGTTACCGCCAAAAGCAACAACCACTGCCTTCGACTCTACACTTCTTGGGTCGTTGGACCAAGAAAGAATAGAAGCTGACACAAGAAAACATTTTTTTTACAAGAAAATATGATTTGGTACATTGCCTTCAACAGCAAAAAAAAAAATAAGTAAATAAAAAATTTTCTTTAATTTACTTATTTTTTTTCCTGTTGAACGTAATATTTTAAAACTAAGAAGCATTTTAATCCATAAAAGCTTCTCTAAGCTTTCTTTAATATTAAAAATTAAAGATTTATTTATTTATTTATTTATTTATTTATTTATTTATTTATTTTATTTATTTATTTATTTATTTATTTATTTATTTATTTATTTAATTAATTCAAAATTCTAAATTGGATTCCATTAGCCACCTGAAAAGTTATATTATAACTTTTATAGTATATATGTATATACTGTATATATAATCTATTTATGTGTATGTTTGTGTATGTAATTTCTTTTTCTTTTTTTCTTTATATACACATATTCCTTCAAGAATATAAACAAATTGAAATAATTTTACATGCACTGTTCATATTATGCGTTGAATTAAAACAAAGCTCATGCATCTGTTTAACTAACTTTAAGTTTTATGTTAGTAAAGTTAGTTAAACAGATGCACGAGCTTTGTTTTAATTCAACGTATACAAACAAATCTTTGTGAGCAATAAAATGTTTGCATTCGAATTAATATTATTACCAAACTTGAATGAACAATTTTGTTGATTCATTGATTTCGGTAAAACACCATCATAGAAGTATGAAATTTTGAATAAAAGTTCCCTACATATTGTGAAAACCACTAAAGGCTGAAATGAAAATAAGTGTTATATATTAGTATATCAATACACAATTTAAATGCACATACAAGTGTACATTTTTAAAGAAAAAAGTATCTTGAGAAATAGAAAATAGCAAAGATTCCTCAATTTGGAAAACATATTTCGTATATTTTTTTAAATAAGTATTTACTGTCACGTGGTTCGAGTTTAACTAAAAAAAGCCAAGTTTCTTACGACTGAAACGAAATGAACAAATAGCGAAGATGAAAGAATAAGAAAAAGAAAAAAAGTCTTCGCTTCCAAATCCTAATATTTTCAAAGGCAATTAGGCGCAAAGTTTAAAAACCACTGAAAAACTTCATTTCCAAATTGCTGTGTTCGAGAAGTGCTGGAGATCGTCTTTCCTTTCGCCGCCCTTTCATTAAGTTTAATCATTCAATTCCCATTAGATCAAATTACTAATCTAGGAATATAAACTTGGAAATTCGAGTTTTTTTCTATTCCCTTCAAATTTATGTCCTGATTTTATGGTTTTAGTGTATTTCTTCCATCTACCATCTTGATGTACATCCTTTGTTGCTCTTTTGTTTGTTTTTTTTTTTCTTTTTCTCTGATATTGCAAATGGCATCCGTCTTCAACTGAAGGGTAATTAAATTCTAACTTCTTAATAATGTAAGATTTCCTCAGGAAAGGAAATGAAACATTAGATGAAAATAAAATTGAATAAAATTGCAGACAATTAAATGGTAGTGTTAGGATGTCTTTTTTTTATTTGAAAATATCGAAACATAAAAATGTTGAAATGAATTAAATAATTATTAATGAATTAAAATGATTAGATTATGATGTAATCATCTGTAATTATGATGTAATAATTTGATAATTTTAATTTAATAGACAATTTAAGTAGATTTTAGCAAAACTTTTAATATGAATTAGTTTAATTAAGAAATAAACGGAGAAATTTGATTTACTTCTTATAAAACTAAAACAAGAATATGATTACTGATAATTTTAAATATATGCATTAAAATTATTTACTAAAAAAAAAATCAACAACATATTATTCAAGGAAAAACTGAGTTGTTTTTTGTTTTGTTTTTTAACATCAAAATAAGCTTAAAAATAAAAATTCAGAAATTTATTTAACACAGTTGAATAAAACTCTTGCTTATATTAATCCGTAAATGTAATACATAAGTTCTACATAATTCAAATGAAATGCTAATATATTTTCGAAAAAAAAAAAGGGGGAATCAACCATCGCGCAATAATGTAAATAAAAACCAAATCATGCTTCTAATAAGACGCATCTAGAAAAGCTGTTTCATCATTGTTAGAGATCATCAGCTAGGCTTACTGCTTTTACTAATATATTTTATTGCATTGATCAATCAATTCTGATGTTTTCAAGCTTCCGACTATCGACCCCCGCAATCAACGTCTTGACAGCATCAGTTACCAGCTGTAATTTGGATCAAGACCC
The DNA here is from genome assembly GCA_023159025.1 of Thereuonema tuberculata. Lineage (NCBI taxonomy): Eukaryota > Metazoa > Arthropoda > Chilopoda > Scutigeromorpha > Scutigeridae > Thereuonema > Thereuonema tuberculata. Next base: position 62,784,725 of record JAFIDM010014012.1, read on the forward strand.
AAAATACCCAAAATCTATTACGAACATGTTTCTTTCTGTATCAAGTCAACCCATTCAGTTACTAACAAGAGACGAAAAACTTACATCTTACTTATCTCGAGATACAATCGTGAGAACAGGAATGGCGAGCGAAGCCTCTGCAAAGCATTAGATACAGAATCAATAGAATATTTTGTGATACTTTAACAATTATCTAACATAGTGTTATTCTAGATCCTTCTTCACTGAATAATACAAGATTACATTAACATCGCAACATATGATACCATGCGATCTTATGGCAGTTTGTATTTATATGTAGGTCTTTGATATTAATCTCTTAATTTTTAATATTAAACAATATATTAAGTAAATAAATATCTTTCTTTTTCTGAAAAAGTTACTATTGAATTTTTTTTGAAAATTTACATATTTTGGAATAACCCCGAGCGAACCACTTAATGTGTAATTTCTACTTCTGCGGAAAAGTTGAATCTTTATGAAATCCAGTGAAACAAAATAAGAAATGTGTAATTGCTGTTTCTGGAATGATAATTTGTCTAAGTTAGTATTGTACAATCAATACCAGCCCATCTTTATTCAACAACAAACATAGAACAATTAATAGAGAACATAGTTAAAAATTACAGATATGACCACAATCTATTCTTTAAGATTAACGCGATTTTTATAGTATCTTAATGAGAGATTAAAGTTTCCTAGTGGTTGTTTCAATAATTCTACACAACATTTCTTTATAGCTTTTAATAACTAAATACTTTCAATGATTTGTCTTTAAATTAATTGAGATTCTGAAAAACCAACACAACAGTTTGCAATAAAGAAGTGGCTCTACACTGTTATGCATAAATCGAGACAAAAAAAAATCAATTTTTAAAATTTTTTGAAACTATTAAATTGATTAATGAAATAACTGAATCTGCTAGTAATTAAGTACTAAGAAAGTGTATTATTTGTGCAACAGGTTGTAATGAATAACTGTTTTGCAAAAAACGTGTGTTCCAGAATGTTTCATCTACTCTATTATTTTGAGTGAGTTTTCCTTCTGCTGTTTTATTATGATGTGATTGAATTTCACTGTTGCTGCGTTCTTGTCTCCCTCCACGTGGAGGTCGCGATGCAGGGGACCACGATTCAGCCACCAACCCTTCAGTCTCTGAAAACACCTCTCGCCACTTATTGTTCCGAATTATTTTTATCTTTTGCAGAAATTGGGTTTTGAGGACAATTATTTTTAGATGAAGTAGGGGGTGGGGAAATTCCTGCTCTCTTCTCAGAAATTAAAAATTATTTGTTAATTACTGCTGATTGCATTGCTAAGTTTAGCTGAGAAAGTTTCATCAAAATATCACTGAATTTTAGTAGTCTTAAAACAGCTAGATCTCAGAAACCAATTGAACTTTACAAAATAATGATAAAGAAATAACTATTTATTGTAAATAATTGCTTTACTTTTTTTTATAAATAAGGTATAAAAAAAGTCGAACGCGTCCTCCCCCCTTCCTCAACCTACATACTTTTTTCTTTTTTTAAATTTACAAAATATGTATTTCCTTCCGGCTCACATATATTGTATGAATATATTTCCGCTTTATTTTGTCGATACTTTATTAATTTCAATTAATATGTGCAAATACATAATCAAACATTATTGCATTCCCTGGTCACTAAATGCTGTCTCTTTAAATACATCATTATAAATAGATATATCTGCACTTATATATGTTACAGCACTGCTATGAAACTGACTTTTTTTTAAGAGTAAATAAACTTTACAAAATAATTGGCTTCTCTCTTTCCAATGGACCTAAAACATATTATATCATGCCCTGTTTTTTGAGTGACTTATGTTAAAACATAAACTCATACAAATTTCATTGATTTTTAAAAATATTTAAGGAAAATAAATTATAATCCTAAATCCTTTTATTATATATAAAAAGAATTTTATGTCATTTTAATTTGCAGCTTTAAAGTTTAGTTTCTTCCGTTTCTTCAGTGTCCAAAAAACACTAGAGTAAAAAAATTTCATTCACAAAAGTAATCATTCCCTTTATGAACGGAAACGTCACTGACTGATGCCAACTTCTGTCCCTCTAGCGGTGTCATCCTCAACTAAGGATTGTCCTCCAAAAAGAAAGGAAGTTACTTCTCCCTTCCCCCTCCCCCCATCTCTTTATTCTACACTAGAATCCCGAACAACTTTTAACTAAAATTACACTTTTAATATTTTTTTACGTTCTTATTATGAAACATCCTGTAATTCAAAAAAAAAAAAAAAAAAAAAAAAAAAACTGTATACAGTTTCATTAACTTATACTAGTTCTTACGATTTGAATTCCATCTAAATTATGTCCCTTGTGTCCTCAGAGTGAAGGCTAATAACGAAAGGAAACGATACAAACGCTATCAAATAATTATCTCAACTTTTCTTTTTTTGTTCGTAGCTTGGTTTTAGTTGTGTGAGCTAAATCCAATCTCTCATCTCTTCAAATTTATTTTACTTTTTTTTTTTTTAAGTTTCTTGTGCAGTTCCGGCAGTAGATAACCACAGTGGCAAACATTGGGAATTAAATATCTCCCTCACTTCAGTGACCCGTAGCTTTTACCTTGAACTGGCCAGTTTGCAAATGGACTCTACTTAGCCATGCTACACCTTCCGAGGATATACCCTTTCCCCTCCAACACAGTTAAACAATGGGCCATAAATCTTCAAGTACATTTGAAGATTACGACAGAAGTAAAAGAAAATGAGTGCTCAGCGCCACACATCGGCAAAGAGAAAAAGGTCTATTAAAAACATCTCTGATGGCCAGATACTGAGACAGTGGCATGCAGTGAAAACACTCACTGTAATATTTAAACAGAATTCTTTGAGATCAAAATGATAACAGTTCAGGGAAATTCTCAAGCTCATTATACATCCTACTTCTAACTTTCATTTTCAACTTTGGCAGAAATGATTGTAAAGCTTACAAATATCTAAACCAGTGAAGTTATTTCATATGAAGAGATTCTTATTTTCTCTTCAATTATAAATAGAAAAGCTGATTAACTTCTAATTTCTTAAAAAAATATTCCATGAACTTAACTAAATACAAAATTCTCAGTTAACATTTAAAAAAATCTAAATAATCCAATAAAAAGAATTAAAATTTGGAAAGCAATCGTGTATTTGTAACACAAAACACAATATTCTAAGAACAAGATCTGTTCTGTCTTATTTAAAAAAAAAAAAAGTTGTGAAATTAGTAGTAAAAGAAAATTAATATTAAAAATTGTATTATAAAAAATGACTAAAAAACATGTCAAAATCATAATCCTATTTTTTTCCTCCCTGTATATGTTAAATATATAGTAATATGAATAATATGAACGAATAACAACCTATGAATTTGTATAAATGCACAACGTATTCATATAAATTGTTGTTATAATAAAACTAAGTTTTTCTGACAATTTATATTTTTATAAATTTTAATATAGAAAAATTATCTCCACTGATCTCAATAAGTACTTTGTTTTCTTTAACTAAGACTAAAAATTAAAAAAGAAATTACAACAAAATGGAAACTAATAATTGTCATATATTTCTTTTATAAATCTTTATATCTTCGATGAGAACTTATTTACATCAATAGAAAATGTATTTTTTCCATTTGTTCTTTATCTAACAAATAAAATTGTAGCTTCATTTTAATTTTTATTTATTTAATTTGCAAATCATATTTATTAGTAAACGCCCAAAATTTTATTATTAACTGTAAAAAATAAAAAAAAAGTAAAGCCAGACGGAACACAGTCTAGTTTTCACAAAAAAAAAGGAAAAAAAAATGCTAAGGGGGAAAAAAAAGTAGGCCTCCTACAATATCCAAATGATGGTGAGGGAAGAGACGTGGAAAAAAAAAAGTCTTGTTCCATCAGGAATTGTTGACGTTTATGCTTCTTGAGGAGCATCACATACATGTGGGTCATTTCATGGTCTAAATTTAGTCAGAGAAGTTTCTCGAATCTTTCCTGAAGCAGAATTGTATTTTGTTTTTCAAAGTTTTAAATGTTCTGAAGAATAAACAAGAACAATACCTTCACTGCTTCGAGAAAGTTTTGTAATTAAATAATTAATCAAGGATTGAAATTTGGTTATTCTTGTGTTGAGTAGAGGAAATAAAGAAAATAATATGAAATTATTAATAGAGAAGCGTTTTAAATACCCTTAAATAGACTGAAAATGCTTAAATCTCAGAGATTTATACTGGGGTTTACAGTAAGAGATTCACGTAGTGATTCAGAGTGCAGATTTGCAGTCACTGACCGTGATACGCATCAATGATCCTTGTCTGGCTTTCGGCAGCAGCTACGTCAGATTGGATCATTCCACTACGTATATACTAGCTCAACGGTTAGTTTCGAAATACCAGTAAATTCAGCTACTTCTTTCACACTACGAAACACTGTTACTCTATTTTTTTTTTTGCTTCTTCTAAGTCATGAATTTCTTCCTGTCCATGATTCACAGCAGGAGCAACGTGTAGCAGCAGTTCTCTGGGAATGACGACAGTACTAGTATCAACAGTACCGCGTAACTACGTAAAATGCAGCTATCACTCAGTGTATCAATAATATCGACATAGGTCTGCTTTTTGTCGTATTTTGTAAACAAGACATTTAAGTTCTTATTTCTCTCACTTTAAGTTAGTTTTGTTTGCTTTCAAAACGCAACCCTAGTCCATTGATTTATAAAACATTTCAATTTCAGTAAAAACTTTCTTTACATTAAAAATGATAAAAAATTGAAATTATTTGTTTAATGAATTAGCGTACTTAATTAATGTTAGTTTATTATAAATAATTAAGTATTGATAAGTAATATGTAAAATAGGAATCCGAACATAGAGTCAAATACTACTGTTATATAGGATACTTTTTTAATATTTATTACATAAAGTTTTTTTTTATTATTATTATTCCTGGAAGAAAACAAAATTTCAAAAGATAAAAGATCTGTTTCTTATTAGAGATATTCTTAAGATGACAAATGACTCCTCAGAAACTAAAGACAACAAAATAAAAACAACAATAAATTGTGTAAATCAAATCCTTGGACAGCTGAACACTCACCACAAAATACATTTGATGACAAAGAAAACATAATAATAATGATAACACCGCTCTAGCACACGAGCTCCAGAAGCAGTGGAGGCAGGATCGAGTACGTGTTGTACCCATCGTCTTGTCCGCCAATGGTCTGGTCCCTCACACATTGCACCACAGTCTCAGCACTCTAGGACTTCACAAAAACGCTTATACACAACTCCAGAAGGCTGTGATATTTAACACAACACGCATAGTTAGGAAATTTATAGACACAACCACACATCCCTAATCATTCTTGCACACGTCTTTACACTTGACAATATGTGCTTTGGTCCTTGACCTGCCATGTTGTGTTAGCTGGGGAAACCCAAGGTTTCAAACTTTTACATAATAACAATAATAAGTAAAAAACTTCTAATGGGTGAAAGAAAATGATACAATTCATAATAAAATAAGAATGGGAAGCCTTTTTTTAGTACAGGAAACGAATAAGACCGAAAAGCATATATTTATTTTCAAATTATATTTGCTGAATACAAACAGTTCATGTTCTGGAATAATAAATAAATAAATAAGTTAAATGAATTTTCTTATGGAAGTTGTCTCAATCGGATTCATTTTGAATCATATTAAATCGTTCGGAAATTAATGTATTAGTTAAAAAGATTTAAGATATCGATTGAAATCTATTGTTTACATTCCAAAGCTTTTCTATGTCGCCTTTTCTCGCCCTAATTTCTCGACTAGGACCCATTTAGAAAAGATCTCAAGAATAAAAATTTGATCGTCTTCAATCGATAAATATGCATACTGAGTTTCAAGAAATCCTATCGAGCAATTCAGAAGTTACTCGAGACACATAAACAGACACACATGGACTGAATGGAAGTAGACTAAATATGTAAATCTAAACAAATCCTTATCTATTATGAAAGCCAACTATTTCGGCACCTAAACGATAATTAAAACCGTAATTAAAACGACGTATGTTTCGAAACCTCCTCTGCTTAAGTTTCTTTATAAGCACTTTTTAACTTGCTTGATAAAGAAACCTAAGCAGAAGAAGTTTCGAAACGTACGTCGTTTTAATTACGGTTCTCTTTTTAATTATATCGTTTAGGTGCCGAAATAGTTGGCTTTCATAATTTATTACATAGGCATGTTAAATGCAATTTATGACTAAATCCTTAATTAATTTATCTACTGAAACCTTAAGGAATGAAGATAAAAAGTGTTTTTTTGGTAATAATTATGCTTTTCTTCAATAGATGCAATCGACATTGTAGCTCGAAGTAAAGCATAAGTTGTTTAATGGCCTCATAATTTTTAATGTAAAATAAGAAAATTTCCGAAATATAGATGCAAAAACATAAATTATAGCAACTATGGAACATAATACTTGTAATATTATTATAAGATATTTTATAATAACTTCTTGAAATCGACGTTCCGATGCTTTACATTAATAGTATCTTTCTGATATCTTCAATAATTTATAGAAATGTTGGTTTTAGTAATGTATTGTATATTTAATGAAGTATTTTTTACTTGTTATATCTGCAATATATCTTCGGAATCGCAGTGGTGCCTCAAAAGAAAATATAAACAATTAAAAACTCATTGTATAATTTACGTTTCGATTTGTAATATGTAGCAAATCGAAACGTTTGTAATTATTAATTTATATGAATTTTCATTAATTTGTGTGTGTCTGGCCTTTTTCTGTCCTGGTTAATTAAAAACTCATTATGTTAGTGAGAAAATTCACGTGCCAGCAATCCGCCGGCCTCAATGAATTTTTTTAATGCAAAGAAAATTAAATGTGCTCATTAAATTACTAATAAATCTCCAATATATGTTAATGTTTAACTTGAAAACTGCAATTTTTGATTATTTGTTTTATTGACTAGATTTTACAGTATAAATCTTTTCTTAATAGCTTAATAGTTGTGTATAAAACGATCATTATTCGGTAAAGATCTGGTGGTTTCTACCGAAAACTAAAATTGAGGGCATTAATACAGTTTTACCGCTTTTCAATTTGGAGAAATCTACCTTTTTTTAGCCCCCTCCCCCAACTGACGAGATAATATCGGCGCCAAACTGGTGTCCGTGGTTGTTCTCAGCTGGACTGAGGCATCTGCTCCAAAACAATTGACAGCTGTTTTAGAGGGAAAGCAACACCTCGGCGATGCTACAACAGCCGAATCCTTTGGCTACCACTGACAGAAGAGAGCGTGACGATAGATGGCCATTCCCGCACCTCTTGATTGTTCCTCTATTGAACCCAGGCGCTGATCCGGAAAATTACCGATTGACCTGTGCAGTCCTTCAGTTACGTGACTCAATGGATGACTATAGTAGAGCAGCGGATCTAGACACTCCTGCTGCCTCCGTAAATCAAAAGCAATGCTCAAAAACAAACGTCAACAACAACAACCACCTCAGGACACAACAGAAGGTGTAGTAGTAGGTTGAGGAGTGGAAAGGTCTTATAAATGAAATAGGAATGACCATATCTATTATTAAAAACTTATTTAAATACTTACAGACGGTTCCTGACTTAAGGAGTCCCGACCTACGCAGATTCGAACTTATCTAGAATTTTTATAGACTTGTTTTATGCTCGTATTTGTGCAATTTATTACACAATAATAACAATAGCTGGTGAAACACGCATCTGATGGAAAAGCAAAAAAGGCGGGTCATGTCATTATTTAATGAGTATTCTTTAATATTACTATATTTGTTACTATGTCTTTGTGACACATAGTACAAGATGTGTTCGGTCTTACCTACATTTCAACCTATGTATGTTTTGTGGAACGATTCACTTACGTAATTCGGATGCTACTAGAATACGAAACTGAATTACATATTTTTCATTTGTTTATTTCGAAGTAGCCAAGGAAACGTAAAATATAATAATTGGAAAGGAAAAAAATTCCCTAAGTTTGAAGTGATATGTTTCAATTCCTCAATGAGGAATCCCATATCAAGATATCAAGTCAAACAAACTAGTTTTGGTTGCTTCTCCACTGTTAAGGATTCTTTGATTTTAATTGTTTTCTTAAAAAAAATTTTCTTTGGTCAATAATAGATAATGTTCTTGTTCCTGGAGTGATTTGCCACGGCGCTTGTGTTTGTAGAATATTTTGTCCTAAGGAATTGCCATTTTGCAATAACATCTACCCACCTGAAACAAATAGAAACTGAATTATATATTTTAATAGAAACTTAAGAGTTTTTTCTATGTTTCGTATCATATTATTTTTCTTAGTTTCTACGCAAGCTTCTACGAAACACTTTCCGGCATCCGGAATTTCTTTTGAAACATCCGGCATTTTAGAAAGTTTCTTTATTGTTCCGTGATTATTTCATTTAAGTTACGACTAAGAATTATAAAGAGTTGAAATGGAAGAGTAATTTGATAATAATGCAGTTTCATTTCATTCGCTGTGGATCTTCTTTCTATTCACAGAAAGACCAAAGTTGCTGTTTTTTTCATCTACAAATCTTGAATTCTGAAAAGCATTTGTATCATCTTTCTGTAAAAAAAAAAAAAAAATCGTTGGGAAATAAAATCAACAGGAATAAAAAATGGACCCTCCTGAACTACTTTATTGTGTGTGGTTTTCTTTTCTTTCGAATTAGTCTTTTTGGGGCCACATGGAAATATGTTTTCTATAGTATAGTACCCATATATATTCTAAATCCTGAGTTCCAACATGTAATTCGTCTTAGCTAAACCAACATGATAATTAATCGTCGATAAAACTATTAATTCTATTTATTATATTTGTATCAACTTCTTTGTAAGTCAATGAATAGAAGCTTAGATATGTATGTATTGCAAATTTTCAGATAATTAATCATTACCAAAAAAATATAACTATTCAAAATAACAATGATGCTTCCTGAAAATTATTAAATATATATGACAGTTTGTTGGGAAGTAAAGTGGATATGTAGGTATTTCCTGTGTCATTTTAAGTAGTCGACTTTGATTTCAATGTTTATATATTCTTCTCTGATCTACATCAATGAGACTTATCATTTGATTTTTTAAAAAATCTCGAAATTTGCCACCCTCATAATATCCGTATAATATCCGTATCTACTAATAATACTGGATAATACATTCCCAATATAAATCAATATTCTCCCATTGCCAGATTCTGGTGATCCAAGTTTTAAGAGGCCTGCGATGAAATGAGGGAACTATGTTTTTACTTTATCTTACTACTATAATTATTTTCAATAACTTAAAAACGAAATTAACTGAAGTTGTTGTTTTTATATATTACATTGTCGTGTATCTTCGCACAGTAATACAATAATAGTATGTATTTTTGACTACTAATTATATTTTTCTCTCTTTTTTCTTTTTAAATTAAAATTTGGCAGCCTATTGCCAATTCCTAAATCTTTTTTTTTTAATTCTGCTAGTCTGATAAATCCAAAAGTATGGGAACCACTGGTATACACTGGTCTCTGCAGCCAGAAAAGTTTCGTAATTAATAGCTTTTGTTTTCGTGTATCGTATCTTGCTGAATCCATTTTAGGAATTTGAACAAAATTAAGCTACAGAATGTTTTGACATTAATGAGTAGTGATATATTTGAGTCGGACTTTCTGTTAAGTCAGGAAAAATGGAAACATGTAAGTTAGTGTTGACTTAAGGCGTTTAGTTTTATGTCAGATAATTGATTCCATATATGGAATCTAAGCGATCTGTCCATTTAAGTGAGCACGTGCCTTCAGAAATACGAGCTCACTGTGATTCACTGCCTTCGACTGGTGTCTATCCTATTTCAATGTAGCAATACCACAACCGCATTTTCCATCCTGTTCATTCGTAGAATGGTGGCAGATGGGGGAAATAACACAAACCCTTTGGCGTCTCCGACCCACAGATAAGACTGAGTGTCGCCATTGATCCCAGTAGCTCTAACTGATTTTTCTTATCGGTAATTAACGAGCACCAATTGAAGAGTGATTAAATTGTTCTTTCAATGCACCCACCATCTGTAAGCATCCTGGCTAAGCAGATACAGAGAGGTTAAGGTTCCCAATCCGTTCACCTTTTAACAATCTGTTGAAAGATATTATTTTAAAGAAAGAAGTTCAGTCTACACACATAATAAAAACTTTTAAAAACTGTATTAAAAGCAATTAAAACATACAAACAACTGAAGCTTTCGAGTACCTTTTATGGATGTCATTATCAACAGATCACATTGACATTATGTATTTATTTAGCAATTTTCAATGTTATTTTTCATGAAAATATTAATTTTATGTCGTTTTGAAACATTCCAAACAACTTAAAGCCTACTTTCCTGGACAAGGACTCTTGAAAAAGATTTCAAATACAAAAGTTTGATCATCCCAAGTCCTCCAATATGCGCACCAAGTTTCAAGATTATCCAGTGGTTCAAAACTTATTACGTCAGTTCCTCCCAACATTCGGAAGCAACTCCTAGATTAAGTCCAAACTGAAGGCTGGTTTCTCCAAATAAATATTAGGATGAGCTCATGTCGCAACTCTTGATTTCAATTGGACTTAATCCAGGATTAGCTTAAGACTATTTGGAGAAACCGGACGTGAATATTTTGTTAAGAGCTTAATACTAAGACTATCGAGTGTAAGAGAGGGGGAGGGAAGCCACACACACAGACTGACTGATTTAATCAGCCTCCTCTTAAAAAATAGGCTAAAAATACCTAGAAAGGAACTTCTGAAACAGCGATTGCTAGCTCATAGTAAAAAACGTTTGAAATGATCAAAATAAATTAGTTTTACAAATAATCCCCCAGCTGACAAGTTAGAGAATAATTTTTTTTTCAATTATTCAAAATGATGTTTTGAAAAGTAAATAAACTTATTTAATTCATTGATGCAAAAAAAAAAAAAAAAAAAAAAAAAAAACAACTTTGACTTGCTTTATTTTAATGTTGTAATATTCTAAAATTTTTCATCACGTCTAAGATAACAATTGCCATGAATGCAAGAGAGCAAATATAAGCTTAGACATTCTGGCACTAGTTTTGAAAATACAATATATAAAGAAAAAGATATAGAAGATTAATGCCCGAGTGCACCAAACTTCAGTTCACTTTGATGACTGCAGTTTGGACGGAGCTAAAATTAGTGTGGGGGGGTGCAGCTCCAGAAAAGTTTTAGCCTTTGTTTTAAAATTGTGTGAAATTGTGTATAAAAAGAAAATAAAAATTTTATAAAAAGAAAACTTGATAAATTTCTTTTTATACATGTTTGTTTCCTTTCACACAATTTTAAAACAAAGGCTAAAACTTTTCTGGAGCAGCACCCCCCCCCCACACACACACTAATTTTAGCTCCGTCCAAACTGCAGTCATCAAAGTTAACTGAAGTTTGGTGCACTTGGGTAATAAAGATATATAAAATATATAAAGATAAAAAGAAAAAAAAAATGGCGATTTAACAGGAAATTCCTATGAGGATTATTAATAAAGCAGAGGTAAAGAGATTATAAATAATTAAATGCACACACAGAAAAAATTACAATAGACTATACTTATTTTTTGTAAGATCTAAAAAACCGTCTAATCTTACAATGAACTCTTACTATAAACAAGAAAATAGTCGTATTTATTTATAATAAAAAAGTTAAGATTTGAAAAGATTTTATTAACAGAAAGCTTTTAATTTCGCTGAATAAAAATCTTTTAGATGTTCAGTTTATAATAATGATAATAATAATAATAATAATTCTGAAGCCGCACTTTCAGAATGTAGCAAAGAACAAACTTAAAAAGGAGACGAAATTAAGTAGAGAATAATCTGGAAGGTTTATCTGCGTGTCTGAATAAAGAACTGAATGTATCAATGCTAAAGGATTATCAGATTCCGTGGCATTTAAAGAAAACGCCATGAATAAAACATGAACACAACGATCACTTATTTAATATTTGAGACTCACAAAGCAAAGAGGTACAGAACGGGGATTCACGTGCACTTAATATTCCAGTCTACCAATTTGCAAATAGATATTTGGCGAAAGACGAAGAGGATAAAAGAATAGAATTAATAATTAACAGCTACAAGGGAAAAAAAAGGTTCCTAAAAGAATTTGATGTCTACTTTCCTTTCAGTGTTTTTTTTTTTTTTTTGTTAATTCTTTTTAATCTACAAACAAAAAAAGGCAAGTCTCCTTGTATTTGTAAATTGTAATAATTGTCGAATAGATATTTTAATTTTTTGAAAATTAAATAAATTCTCCAATACCTAAATTTATTTAACTTTAATAAATTTCTCGAAGATTCCCGCCCCCCCGCTCCCCGTAAAATTTTACACTATTTTGAGCATTCGGGCGATTCCAGTGGCCATCTTGAACAGTTTGTGGACATATTGGGTTCATGGTTATCACATTCGTTCTCAGCATAATCAATCAGTACAGACAGACTCCAATTTTGTCTAAATACCACTATTTCCTATCAGATCAGTGATTAACTAAAATCGAATGTTGCCTGTAGTGGAATCTGGATTTTCTCCAAACTTCCCGGCCATGGGGAGTCGGGGGGGGGGACTCATGGGGCTCCGCCTTCTGGTTTGAGCTGTAAGAGCGTGCGCACACCCACACACACGGGAAATCTAATAGCTTCTTCCTATGGAATTGTTAAAAAATGATATTAAGAAAGACTTCATTGAATTAATAAAGTTCTCTTGTTGTGGTTCTGTAAGGACAAAAGGTTTCAAGTTCGTCAGCACCCTTATTATCTTTTTTTTTTTCAATTGATTTTGATTTCTCATCACTTTTTTTTACATTATTTATTATTATTTTTTAATTTTTTGTTGCTTTCACTGATTTCATTTTCATCCTAATTTATTGACTTTAGAGACTGGCGGACAGCCAAGACGACAGAATAAGTCTACTCTACGTCATGACTGAAAATGGTAACTGGTATTGATTTATAATGAGTGAATAACTCATTTCGAATGATCCAATAACATAACATAACAGAAAAAAAAAGATGAAAAACGATATCTGTATTTTTTTTCTAAGTTCTTTTCGTCCGAAGCAGAACAGTTTACCGCGTCCTATTTGAGTTTTTTCGTATACAATTTCAATTTTTCCTGTTTATTTCTGCTTTACCACTTCATCTACTTTATAAAAACAAGTAAAGGATATAATCCTCAATAAGTGATAATAAGGCAAAATTTATGTGTTGATCACAATTAAATATTTTATTGAAAAGTATTCCTGAGTATTACTGAACATCTAAAGGCGAGAAACAGCTCTCAGAGAGAGATATCATCTAGCATAAATTTAGCCTCATTTATTAATGATTATTGATGAACAAATACCTTTTCTTTATATACAAGATTATAATGTTTTTAAAAATTTCTTTGTGTCATGCATTATGAACCCAATAAATTTTGTCCAATTGAAACTGTGCATTTAGTTTTTGTTTTAATAATTTTGGGAGCGCTACATTTATTTCATGATACTTTAGAAATATTATAATTTATTTAGCCTTTAATAACCAAAGATGAAATTTATAAAAAACAAATTTAAGGATACAAACAAGAAATGCAATGGTATTGTAATTACTATTAAAACATATCACATCGTTGCTAAACTTCGAATTCTAAGAAATAAGCCTATTTATGAAATAAACATTTGTTAGAATGAAACTTGAGAGAGTTTAAACAGAGATTTCTTATAAATATTCGTTCTAATTCTGTCCAGTTCCTTTCACAGATTGCAGCGCCCTCGACCGCCAGACTTAGTGAACTACGGTTCACAAAGTGTCAGGTTCCGCTTCGAAGTACAGTGTAATGAGTTACGCATGCTTACAGATGCTTACGAAGACATTCCAAAAGGAAGTAAGCAATGTATAGAAGGTATAAGTTGTATTTCAGTTATTCTCAAATTAATGATGTAAAAGAGTATGTAATTAGATATGGAGATCTCAACATTTTACTCAAATTTCAAGATGTTTTTCGACATCTCTGATATCTAATTAATGCCACTGTTATTAGTTGCGTAATAGCAATTTGTAGATAAATTAAAATTAAAGTTAGTAATTTTGAAAATATATTATATTTATCCTGATAAAAAAATCTAAAAAAAAAAAATCAAAGCTATAATAAACTTTGATTTTTTTGAGTTTTATAAAATTTATTTTATATTTCTCTATCATTTTAATTAATGTATTAATTACTCTTCCCTTTTTTTTATTTCCTGAATATTTAATTTTTTAACTACTTACTAGTAAATTAATAAAACTAATATCTTTCTCCACAGTAATTCTGCATAAAATGCTAAAAGTTGCTAAACTTATTTTGTAACGACTTCAACAATGTACACGATCACACAATTTATTTTTGTCTTTTATTATGTTTATTTTTTGAGTTGTTACAGATGATTAATAAATTGTCAGGCATTTAAGATTTCTTCCCGAAGTAAAAAAATGCCTTGGAGACTAACTTAAAGATGATGACCTAATTTTCAAGCACGGGTTTATTTCTATTATTATTAGAAACTGGTTATTAAATTGCCTCTTTGGTTTGGTTTTTCTTAGAATTAAATGCCTTTAGAACCTAACGATAGTTAGGTCAAAGGTTTTTCATAGCACCTTTTTTTTAATTTTTTGTTTATTTTGTTCGAGAGTCACTTTCGGGAGCGAAGGCGACTTCCATTTATTTTTCACGCCTTTCTGGGTTTGTCATCAAGGGAGGGTGGATCGGGCTGATGAGTCCCTAAGAGGGACGAAACGGTCGTTCTTGATTTCCTCTGTTGATCAACTCAAAGGCGTGTTTTGCTTATTTATATGCAGTCTTTGTTTTCATTTCTTAATAATTTTTGCTGCACCTTAAATTTATTTATTCGTTTATTTCAATGTTCATCGATACGATTCCACAGCCCGTTATACAATCACTGAAATACATCGCCTCGTATTTTTATTTGGGATTATTTGTATTCGTATCAGCAGTGGATTGTTAGTGGACAGTGGCACAGCCCTAATTATTAACACGATATTTGAACTAGAAGAGCGGTTATTCTCGAATATGTAAGCGAAAAAAACTGCTGAAGTTACATTAAGAATGAAACATTAGTAAAATAAAAATAAAAACACAGTAAAATTAAAAATCAACCATTCTTAAATATTAACAAATGAAAAATATTAATAATTTAGAAATACCTAACTATCTTCGGATCGTCTCCGTCTATTTTTTGTCAGGAAATATTGATGAAAAATAAATAAAAAGTCTAACAGAATGTTCTAGTATCCCTCCCTTTTCATTTATCATTCATCCACATCTTTGTTTCTCTTTCCCATCATTCCCTTCCACGTTTTCTTTCTACTGAAGTGATGTACGTATATAAACCCTTCCAGTACTCAAGTGCAGATAGTCAAGGTCACAGTGCACAAACCCACTTGAACTATTTTTAGCAACAACTTCTCAAGAACTCGTCTGCAATTTCTTTATGTCAGTCTCACAGAGAAAAACAAAACACGGTCACCAGATTACAACCATAATTACATATCTTTAGCTAAAACGCCTTAGGATTAGTGATTCGTTATTATTATAATATTTCCTTCAGCAAATTTATATTATCCTTCTCTTTCGGCAGATAAAAAGAATCAACGGTTTCCAACTATATATCACATGGCATTTATTTATCCTGATCTAAAAATGAAATTGGTTTTTGTCTTACGTGGAAATAGAAGTTAATAAATAACTATAAAAGCATTGACAAATATATATATATATATATATATATATATATATATATATATATATATA
>JAFIDM010014012.1:62800626-62823918 GCA_023159025.1 Thereuonema tuberculata
ATATATATATATATATATATATATATATATATATATATATATATATATAGAAATTAAATAACAATAAATTCTCTGCCAAGAATTTGCTGTCAAACGAAGAATGTAGTTATAAAAAAGATTTCAGTTATTCTATAATTTTTTTTTTATCTATAATAAAATACAATCATTTATGTGTTAAAGGAAGTGAAAGCCTAGAAAGGATTTAGAGAATGAATTTATTTCCTCTATTTTTCAAATATATCTGTCCAGAGCCATGGAGGATTATTCGGTTTGTATCCAATGATGCAGAATTTTTACAGTAAAGCATCATATTGAATGTTTCAGATTTCATTCTTAAATTGGTTTAGAATTGAAAGTTTTATAAAAAGTATTAAGGTTTTGACACATTTCTGCCGATTTTTAAAAAGCCAAATAACATAGCAATAATAACTTTTCATACAAAGAACAGTTTTCTAATAATAATAATTATACCGATCTAACACATGAGTTCCAAAAGCAGTGGAGGCAGGATCGAGTACGTGTTGTACCCATCGTTCTGTCTGCCACTGGTCTGGTGCATCACACATTGCACCACAGCTTCAGCACACTAGGACTTCATAAAAACACTTAAGCACAACTCCAGAAGGTTGTGGTACTCAACACAACACGCATAATTAGGGAATTTATGGACACAACCACACATCCCTAATCATTCTTCCACACTTTTTATTTTACACTTGAAAAATATGTGCTTGGTCCTTGACCCACCATTTTGTCTTTGCTGGGGAAACCCAAGGTTTGAAACTTTTACATAATAATAATAATAATAATAATAATAATAATAATAATAATGTGAATCATGGGCTCATAAGGAACTCCATGGCAGACATCACTACGAACTCAGCCAGCCTCATGTCGACATGGAAGCGTCGAACAGATGGCTGATGAGTGGCGAGCTGTTTGGGGAAACCGAAAGGTTCATGATCGCGATACAGGACCAAGTCATCCCCACACGCAACTACAAGAAACACATCCTACACGACGCAAACACACATGACGACAAATGCAGGAAATGCCACACTACGCATGAGACGATCGACCACATAATATCTGGCTGTCCCCATCTCTCCCAGACAGATTACCTCCACCGACACAATCAGTTAGCGTCGATTGTTCATCAACAGCTAGCACACAAACATTCACTTATTAAGAACACGGTTCCATACTACAAGTACATACCACAAAGTGTATTAGAGTCATCCTCACATAAACTGTACTGGGATCGTCCCATTCACACAGACAAAACCATACATCACAAAGACCTGACATCACACTTGTTGATAAGGTCAACAAACAGACCTATCTCATTGATATTGCAGTGCCTATCAGCAAGAACATGCAGAAAACTCACGCAGACAAGATCAGTAAATATACAGACCTAGCACACGAGCTCCAGAAGCAGTGGGAGGCAGGATCGAGTACATGTTGTACCCATCGTCTTGTCCGCCACTGGTCTGGTACCTAACACTTTGCACCACAGTCTCAGCACACTAGGACTTAACAAAAACACTTATGCACAACTGCAGAAGGCTATAGTACTCAACACAACATGCATAGTTAGAAAATTTATGTACACAACCACACATCCCTAATCATTCTTGCACACGTCTTTACGCTTGGCAATATGTGCTTTGGTCCTTGACCCGCCATATTGTTTTTACTGGGGAAACCCAAGGTTTGAAACATACAAACATAACAATAATAATAATAATAATTGTAATAATAATAATAATAATAGTGACCTCTGTTATAACATTCTATGAATAAACGCCTGACGTAATGCTATAGTGTGGGAAAGGTAACATGGCTAGGTAAATCTGGCGAGACAAAATGATCAATCACGGATCTTATACAGTGATATTAAAATTTTTTATTTAATAACTTTAAATTATATAAATTAAAATGTAATTTACATACATTTATGTGATAACATAAATATCTAAATTTAAAGTTTAAATAGTATCGCAATTATTCATTTCAAATATCTAATTAAAACGTACAAGTTCTCATTCCCATTCCTATGTATGTACAAAGATTTATATGATAATCGTAGACTACACTGAAGGGACGCCTTATGCGTCAACTGCTAATAACTCATAATACAATGGACAGCATAAAATGGACGCTGTATAGAAGAGGTCTGCAACTTTTAATGGGCTCATAATGCCCTGTTCTCCTTTACCCGATGGAAATTGCTACGGAAGGAAAACCACACAGCACTCACCTCTAAATTCGTTGTTGGCAACTCCATTAACAGAGGCCAAGTGCTCTACAAACGCCCAAACTTTCCACTAGCTGGTGAATATTTAAAGTTTACAGGCTCATTAATTTGTTATTCATGCGCTTTAAAAGCTTTGCTCATTGAATAACGGTGAAAAACAGAAACCTCCGCCTCCAAGAATCTATTACGGCCTCTTTACTCCCTAGGAGCCTCTCACCTATCGTAAATAAAACGATCAACTCAGATACATTTACTTCGCTATTGGATTGGAGGGTGGCATCAACTGGGTTTCTAGCATAAGTCGCTGTCAATGTAAAAGTAAAAAAAAAAAAAAATTACAAAACCATAAAGAAAATGTCTCGAAAGCATTTTTTATTAGATGTTTTACATCTACAACAAATAACAGTTATTTTCGATGATGTTCGGTCGAAGCGCTATTGAATGTTATGATGAGATCACGTGCAAAGAAAAAAGAAAATTCAAGAAACAACTGCTTCGTTTGTTTTATATCCTTACTAAAAGCGTAACCAATTTTTTTTTATTATCATAGATATCTATTTAACACAATAGAAAATCGCGACCTTTCGATAAAAAGATAACAATAATAATAATAATACAGTAATAATATATTTGAATTATTGTTTACTTCGAAAGTGTCATCGTTCCGCTGAATATTCAATTGAAAGTTTGCAAGAATTTAAATATTTAATGAACTTAGAGTGAATTACAATAATTCTATTTTTATTTTATGAATCTGGAATTAGGATTGGAACTTTTATATTTCTCTTAAAATCAATTGAGAAAATGGCTGATGAATTAAATTATTACGAAGGCTTCTTATAATACTTAATTTACTGTTTCTTTTCTCATTTTTAAATCTAAATGAATTATTACTGCTTAAATACTGGAAAAATCCCATTGAAATATATTAAAAAGTACTTATAAAACAGGGATTTACTTTCAAATAAATAATGTTTCATAACGAAGAGTTTATTCTCAAAAACATAAAGAATTTCGAATCACAACAATAAAATAATATTACAAATGATGTTTAAGATAATAATATAAATAATAATAGTATGTCCATTTTGACATAACAATTAAAATTTATAAATGAACTTACTATTATTGTTTGTATTATTCTCTTCAAACATCCTTTGTAATATTATTTCATTGTTGTGATTTAAAATTCTATATGCTTTTGAGAATAGAACTCTTAGTTATGAAACATATAAAGCTTATTTATTTGAAATTACATCCCTGTTTTATAAGTACTTTTTAAATTACCAATTTTTATCAAAAAGTACGTTAATCGAAACTAGTATGATTTTTACTTATTGACTAAAAGACATAAGATTATAAACTACAGACAACTCTCGGTTTACGAACGTTCGATTTACGAATATTCGTTATTACGAACATCACAATTCATACAAAATTAATGTCACTTTGATGGAAAATATGAACTCTAATAAATATATTGACGACACAAAGTTGTATACGTATGTATGTACATACGTATATTACGTATGTACTCATTTCCTTTACTCCCATTTTGTAACTCTCAACGTTTTTAATTAAAATTAGTACGATATCTTGTTTTTTTAATGTACGCTACGTATCGGATATGGAAAACCATAACGCACAGGTATAATAAAACGTATTGTACCGAACATTCGATGTTTAATTCATCGTTTTAATAGTTCAAATGACTGTACTGAATTCATGATATACGATACTTATTTTAAAAGCTGAGGAATGTTCGTATTAACGTAACGAAAAATTATAACGAACAACATCTTGGAACGGAACTCGTTCGTAAAGCGAAAGCTGCCTGAAGATCAACATATATGATGAAAATATTAAAACCAATGAAAAGAAAACAGAAATTATTATATCAAAATCTTTTATAAGGAAAGCAAAAGAAAACACGTTTTCCGTATTCTAATTTAATCGACAAGTCTTATTTAAAATTCCTATTATTTTTTTCTAAAAAGTTCACTTTCATTGTTTGATATTTTGAGAATGTTCCAGAAGTTCAGCCGATTAAATTGAAATGAAACCAAAAAAGAAAGTCGAACAACATGAAAACTACTAGTCTTTTATGAATCCAGAGATATCTCATCTATTTCTGTCCTTTTAATAACACTAATGATTAACTTCAGATGTTAGCAAAGATGTATTGGAAGATTTTCTAATACTGTAGAAACATTATTTTGAGTAGGAAATAGATCTACAGAAATCTCACTATTAAGGCAATTTAATATAAGGTTTATCTATTAACAAATTATAAATAATATAAATAATAATAAATTTGTTCAAATAGCACAAATTTATGGACCTTGAAAGAAAGAGTTAAATTTTAGGAATATTTGTAAACTATCGAAGCCAAAAAACATTTGTAAATTCTGTGCAATGATTAAATATGAAAATCATCTCGGGCTGTCATCGATCCAGAAACTGGAACTTTGGATACCTGCCAAAGATACCGGCAGATCTTTATCATAGTAATTGATAATTATGAAGTAATACAGCATAGACTTGCAAGCTTGCAATTTATCGAACCACATTTCAAAAACACATAAATAAAATATAACAATAAGTAATAACAATCTCAATTGAAGCTTGTTTCTCTATCTGCTTTCATTTGCTGTTTAACAGTGCAGTCAGAATTCTGCAATTCATTAACTAAATAGTTAATACTAATTAAAGGCAATTTCTGAAAAATAACAGTTTGAAAATTTCTGAACTGGGTTAAAGACCCATGAATTAGTCAATTCCTGTAATGAAATTATTTTTATTTAGCTAATCCTTCAACAAATAAGGTTTAACTTTAATTAAAGGCAAAAAAAATACTAATAGAAGTGTCTAATAAAATTATCTTCATTAAATTCCAAAATTACAATAAACAAAAAAACGACAAATTTTTAATATTTACAGAGCCTTGTTAAAAATAACAAAACAATTTACTTGTACTATGTACTGCTTACGAACGTACTTATTGAAGGTTTACAGTTAATATTTAGGTATTAAAAGTTTAAATGATGAAATCATAAATTAATCTCGTTAGTTTATACTTTTCTATAGGGATTAATTGTGAATAGAAAAAATCAAATAATAACAGATCTTGATATAATAATAGACTAAAGGATTTATAAAGAAAAACTAACTGTATTTTTTTTTTTACTTAAAAACTGAAGAATGTAAAAATATAATTAAAAAATATAAATAATTGAGAATTTGATTCCAGCTAGGCTCTAGATTTCTATAATCTAAAAATAATCTAAAAATAAATGAAATGGCTTAAAATATTAAAATATGAAATAACTTCCGAATCGAATGAAAGTAACAATGGGTGAGACCTAGTGTTTACTAAATGACCTCTAGAAACAGCTGTTTCACGCTTTTCGGTGATCATCAGCTACGAGCGGTCACCAGTAAACAACGAGAATTTGGTACTGAGGCTATTGTGAAACTTAAGAAAAATATGATGGTATATGATACGATATGATAAAATATATGAAAACAAAACTTCAAACAAAAAAAAAATCTAGGTCCTACTTACATCACTAAAACTAAACGTAATAATCTGCTAATTACAATTAGTAAATTCTGTTGTAATAACAAGCACAAATATTAAAAAACATCATTTCAAGATTTACTGAGCTGTTTTGGTGAATTTCGTACCGGAAACCCAAGACAGATTGTTTCTTGTCGAATTGGATTCGCCCAGTACTCATAGCTCAATTAACGACGGCTAGGAAACAGTCTTGGATTTCCGGTACGAAATTTCCAAAAATAGCTCAGTGAATCTTTAAATGTGTACCTTTTTATCCTTATTTTTCATGTTATATAATAAGTTCCACGCACGTTAAATTTTGCCATTGCTAAAAAAACATCATTTTATTAAAAATTGATTATTATAATTTTTTCACTAATGATTCAGGCTTAACCTTTAAAGCCACTTACAATCAGCATAAATAAATCTTCTACAAATCAAAGACAAATCTATTAAATTCCAACATTACAACTAAGACATCACCCAGACTTTGAACTGGCACTGATAAATACTTTTATCAGAAGCTAAGAATGTGCAAAAGAAGACAACTAATTTAGGTAATGTATTACCGAGAAAGGTTTGGCAAGTGTCAAAAGTGTTTTCAATTGTGTCTCATAAATTATTTTATACTGAATTAGTTTTTATCAGTATTATCCGTCTCCTGCAAATGAATAAAACTTGATTTTCCAAGAAGCTTTGTATCTTATTTCGCAATCGTAGGCATTTACCCTGTTGCTGTGAAGTGAATAGCACCTCGATGACAGTGAGAACAAGATCCATCGTTACTCTAATGTAAATATTCTCTATTGCGATGCCAAAACAAATATCAAACATCACATTCTGGAGTTCGTCAGCGGTTTCTTGATTCAACCCTTCTTAGAAGCACCAGCAGAAGTCACGTTCCGATCAGATTAACATTGCAAAGACTCACCAAAAAAATAATCATTGCTACCGAAGAGGAGGCATATGGTTCAAGTAAGTAGGAACTTATATTATAAAGCATCATGATGTTATTCTTCGCAGGTAATGAGACAGCGCAGGATACAAGGCTCCTGAGATCACCAGCTGAACGTACAAAAGAAAGTAGTGGCTTCCCGTTTATGATTCTGCGCTGGCTTTGATTTTATTAAAATTAACCGTATTTAATTACTTTTCAGCAAATGAAAAAATTGATATTTTTTGTTTGATCTTCACGACTTTAACAAGAAGTCCCTAAAAGAACTTAAGAAACATTTTCCTTAAAATGCTGCTTTTTTTATTATTATTATTATTTTATTTTTCTTTGTTTTCTTTAAAGTCGTGAAAATAATACAAGTACAAAATCTTCGTATACTTTTGTATTATATAGAAAATAGAAAATCTAGACTGTTATTTTAATAATTTAAGATGTCTAATTCCAGTTCTTTTTAATCATATTAAAGCACGCGTAGAAAATAAAAAGATTAGCAAGCGAGTTAGTATGCAGAGCTAAGACATTGAAATTTTTCTTATAATTCAGGCGTTAATTTATCGGTAAGGAACCACAAGGGAAAACTTTCAAATGCAGAAGTTACATCGTTTTTAGTTCATAAATGTTCATGATAAGTTAGAAGAAGATCCATCCAACGGTTCAAAAGTTAGTAAAAATCACAATAATACACAGAGATTGACTAATTTTATTAATCTTATGTTCCTAGAAAGTAGGGTATATTACGTAGGAACAAAAGAACACTGAAATATAAAAGACAGATAAAATAATCTACTGTTAAAATTAATCTCGTAACTTGACATTCAAATATGTTGATTAATCGTAGAACTCATTATGGTTCCTCAAAACTAAAAAAGACAATAATAAATTCACAATTAAAAATAAGTTAAAAAATTCATGTGCCAGTACTCCGCTGGTCAAAAATGATTTTTTGTAATGCATTAAAAACATAAAAAAGCCAAAATATTATTAAGAAACATCAGTAAACAGATTGTTTTTAAATCATACTGTCATTGCATACTTTTCACCCATTCACTCAGATTATTATATCAGAGAAAAAAAAATAGTTTTTTTTTTAATAGACTGCAGATGAAGACAAGAAAACAGATCTCTAAAAGAGATAATAAAACTATAATTGTTATTTTAAAAATGACACTGCAATTTGTGTGGTGAAAGACCTTGCAGATGACAATTATCTTCTCTTCCTCTTGAAATTTTCAACTAATATTTCTTGAAATTAAGAAGGTCAATGAAAAATATATCCATTACATCAGGAGTCAATAAATAAGATCAATTGAATACATTGATTTCCAAGGTTGGCCATTCATTGTGCATTTATTATAATGTTATTATTCTATTTCTAATATCAGAAATTGATAGTTTTACAGCAAGAGTGAATAAAGTAGAAACCTTGAAACAAAACAAAGTATATTTTATGTGAACAATAGCTAATTATTTGCATAAAACAATAATTCTTTCATTTATATATAATCACATTTTCAGAAGAACAGTTTACAATTAAAGCAATCAAGATATCATTATTTTCCTGACATATTTATTTTTGTTTTGAAAACATGATTGTGCTTCGAACAGAATTATGCTCAATTCCAAATCTAAAGTCAATTTTAAGTTATCCTAAGTATTTAAATGAATAACAGAAGAGAATCCGGCATTCAATTTCAAGGTTTCAATTCCTTGCTTAGTAAAATAGAAAGTGAAATAGAATAAAAGTGACAGCAATAAATCTGTACAATAGAGTATAAGTTTTTAGATACTGATTCTAAAACTGACCTGTAAGGTGTCTTTGTGCAAAAAGCTTTTTGCCCAATAATTTCATTAGCTAATTCTTTTTTATTTAGAAACAGGATATTGGTTAAAACTAGGTGGGAAGTTGTAAGTGTTATTCTTTTCTTATGTGTTCGGAATGGGGAATTGATTTTTAAACTTAATTTGGGGCCTTCCGTGTTCTGTAATAACATAATGCTAAGGACTCTGCTATTAATGTTGCATTAATATCGCTGCTGGTATGTTATTATTATTATTATTATTAATCCGAAATAATAGCGATTTTAGTGTCTAGTTTAAAGAGGGATTGGCTGTTGCTTAAACATTTAATGACAAAACTTTCAAACCCACAGGAAAAAAAAACCAAAAAACAAAAAAATAAACGCACAAATAAACTGATAAACTATTTAACTTCATCTGTCGATCATCCTGCTTTTTTTCACGCGCACAAAATGTATTTTAGTTATTAAAAAAAAACAAAAAAAAAACATATAAAAATAAGTAAGAAATAATAAGAATAACAAGGTATATTTCATTACATTTAAAACACACAAAATAAAGTAATTTTTTTTCTATTTAAAGTGAAATGTGTTTATTATAATGAGAGAATTTAACATGGGTGAGATAATTAATAAGGTATAAATATATGTAAAGTTATTCTAAGATATTTTATTATGTTTAGATATCTATTCAGGTAAAGTTGCTGCCTTATCTTTAATATGTTTAAGATCATTCTTTACAATATATTTAACTCATATAGGAAATCCGAAAAAACTTACAGAATTTTCTAGAAATAAACGTTAGGGTAAGACATTTCAATGCTGCTACGACATTTAGGGGAGGGGGCGTGAGAAGGGGGTCTAGACAAGCAGAAGAACCACACTTTACTTAAGTGATACTTATTTCCAATTTTTTAGCCCTTTCTAATCTCGTAGATCCCACAGACATCAGTACACTAAGTACAGATTCAACCTTCATAAAAACTTAGGATTGTTGGAAAGCAGTTTTTAGTTCCCTATCTTTAGGCTATTTTTTTTTTCTTTTCTTTTCTTTTTTTTATCAGAGAAATTTTCCATCTGTTGCTCCATTTTCCAAAAAATATAAATATTTCAGATTCAGACAGATACAGAAAATTCTAGAAATTCAGAAGCTTATGGCATTCTGTGAAAAATTTGAAATTCAATGAATTTTCTGATTTTTTTTTTTTTGGCAGAGGCAAAAGAATGTTTATGATAAATCCACTAAAAGGAGAGGGTTTGTGTCTGACACTTAACAGACCCCATCTGGCATCCGGGACCCTTTTCTCTTCCCAAAGTGAAGGTCAAAGGTTAAAAACCGTCGGCGATAAACGCCAGGCATCCAATGTTCAATGATGACAAAAATCAGATGGAGGAAAAGAGGAAGAATCAACCCAGAAGCAATTAGGAGAAGTTTGGAAACAGAAGCAGATTCCATGATTATGATTTACTAGACTAGAGTTAATGGTAATCACTGTACATCTTCAGTTCCAGGTAGAAAGAGTCTTATATTACATTTCCTAGATTGTAAATAACTGTATCAGGCTCCCATATGTTATCAGCCATCAATAGATTACGGAAGGCTAATATTATTATTACTGTTCGGTTTCAAAAGCGAGAACTAGCACTGGTGAACGATTCTATCCCGCAAAGGGGTGATACGCTGAGATGGACGCTTTCCTAAGACCTGTGGTTTTTTGTTTTAGTTATTTTTGCAATAGCATTTATTCTTTCCATAATTCTTTCCGGAAAAGCGCAAATAGAACGTAGCTACAAGTAAACTAACACTATAAAAAGTAAGCATCCGCTCTTTCTTTCTTCTCACCCCTATTTGAAGAAATCGAAGGAGACCTGACGCATGCGCAAAAGCGTTGAAAGCTCGTAAACAAAAACGGACAATAAATATATTGATGTAAAGTAAACATCAAATGTCTAAGTATGTATCTAGAATGATAACATGGAGAATACGCGGAAATCGGTACTCGTTTAGCGAAAAACAAATTTGAAGATATGTTTTCGAGAAACTCCATCGCTAAGCGAAGTGTAACTGCATTGAAATAGAAATATTTGGGCGACTTCACCTCAATCACTTTTGTAAATAAAACATAATTCTTCTTCACGAATAAATTATTTTTTAAACTTAAATAATAAATAATATAAAACGAAAATTTTCAGATCGGTTCTACGTTCCTTTTTCAAGCTCAAGACTAACAATAAAATAATAAACAATAATGTACATAATTATGCATTTTATCCTAATGAAACAATTGAGTCATTGAGTTTTGTTGAATGGAAAAAACGTAAACAATCTTTAGTTATACTACTAGTTAAGACAGTTCTGAGTACCGAGGTTAGGTTCTCATGTGGGTTTCGTCATGGTGAACGATCAGCGCTGGGACGGTTTTCTCGGGGTTCTCCCGTTTCCCCTGCACTTCTCTCACCATTCTTTCTCAGTCTTTCTCTCCGTCTGTCTTTACTTCCGTGGGATAGCACAATAGACCAACGGTCGCGGTGCTCGGCTTCCCTGCCACCCACACTCCCCACATAACATAGCTTATGTATTCTCATAACATTTATGTTAAGACAGTTATTCTTTCATCTCAAGAAGCTTTCCACTTTTAGCTCTGACTGTAACCGCATTGTGAATTTTCAATTTATTTACATTGTAATCCTTTACAGCTTTTTTTGTAAGTTTCCTTCTAAAGCTATAGATGAATTTGAAATAAAAAGCTGCACTGAGTATCACAAAAGGCCGCAGGTTTCCTATCCCTGATCTGTACAATATTGGTGCTGACGACATCCAAGGAATGCTCTTTGTAACCATATTCGTTATAGCCGTTATTTCTTTTCTTTGATGTTTCTTACTAATAGACACACAGGGACTACATAAATACAATTCTCTTAATACAGTATTTATGGATATAATTCTAATTAATTATTTTTATGTTTACGGAAAAAATTAAAGCACAATTATTAAGCATAGCATTCAGTTACACAATTTACAGTTTATTCCATTTACACGTGCATTACTTGCATAAATAAGAATTTCATTATTAAAAAATTATCTTAATGAATGAAAATTTACTTTTAAAAGAAGGTTTCCAAATTTCTTTTAAGATGGATTTAAAATAATGAGCTGAGAGATTAAATCGAAATTGAGGATCGATGTCATTGATTTCATTAACATTTAAAGACTCTTTCACTCGATACTTATACGTTAACAAGATTTACTTAAAATGGTTTTCATTCTCAACTATCTGAATCGCTTTATACATCATTTCCAACCATGTCCTTTGTCGAGACCTCTTTACTCACTGAAAAAGGAAGGACTATTTTTTTTAAATAAAATACTCGCAAATATGGATACAAACACTCATTTTAATATAAATTTTTTCATATTATTTGCATGTATTATTTTTTTAAAGAGCTATCACGGGGAATTAACGAAATGTACAAAAAACTCTATAATAAAAAAAAGAAATTAAACAATTGAAATTAATAATAATTTATAACACACCATAAAATGAGGATAAGTATTAAAACCTTATTTCTGTAACTAACCAATACTATGATCTCAATTAAAATAGAGTACGACTTTCTAGCAGCTCACAATTAATAAGTAACAGTTATTGCTCGTATTATCGGTTTGTTTGTTTTTTTCTGGATTAATCTTAACAATAGTTGACCAATTTCTTAATTAATTTTGATGTAGAGCTTGGGAATTTATAAGAAATAATATATTTCTTCTAATCAAAAGAACTTTTTTTTTCTTTCCTAAAGCTCAAAGAAATCTCACAGAACCTTTTGTACTATCTGAGTGAGTGGGTGTGGCTGACGAGTCCGTAAAAGTGACGAAACGGCCGTTCCAGACTCTCACCTATGAAAGCTCATATATTTTTATTTTCTGTGACATTTCTTGGTGCTTTTCTATTGATTTGTGGCACGTTAAATCTTTTGATGAAATGTATTATTTACAAGAAAAGACACCCCTTAATAAGATTTATTTACTATTTTACTAGGCTAAAAAAAAAAAACAACAACTTAGTTTATGCTATTTCGCTGAATTATACTTTTAGAAAAGAATTATAATTTTAACGTAGATATATATCCGTAAACCATTTCATTGCTCTGTGTATTGTAAACATAGATAATTCAAGAAACTTTCAAGAAGAATAAAAAAGAATATCAGCAAAATATAAGATTACAAACGAAAGAAATGATTCTGGAATAATCTAATGAAAGAAAACAATTTTATTTAAAAACTGAAAAAGAAGGAAAAGCGGTCTTCTGCGAACTGAAATTAAAGTAAAAATTTCAATTTATACAGAGTTTGAATTTGTTATTGAATAACTATGCATATAATATTTTATATTTAACCCAAATATTAAAACATTAATGTACTTTATTGCGCAGCACTTTCTGATTTTCAAAACAAAATATTCGAATATTCACTTGAATAAAAATAAATAAAAATAATTTTTAATTTAACAAATCCTAAAGTATATGTTCTTTATATATTTTTTATACTCAACGCTTTCTTATAATTTTAATATTTTTAACTTTTGAATAAACTTTTATGTTCATTTTCAGGTACAAGCATTTTTGTTCATGGCTTTTAAAATTTTTTTTTTGCTATAAATTAATTAACAATAAAACATTATTCAAAGCAATTAATATAGTTTCATTGTTAAAATAAATCCATTTCTTATTATTATAATTAATTGTGAATTGATTAACAAAGAAAATTACTTTTCAGTCAATTACAATTATAAGAAAAATTGCAAAGAGGAAATATGAAAATTAGAATTGAATTAATCAATAAATGTGAACACAATTTAATTATAACAATAAGAGAGGGAATGTTTGAAGATTACAATAACAATAAAATTATATTGGTTAATTAACATCAAATATAATATTTTGGAATGTTAATTACGTACATTACTGAAGAAAATTTTAAGTAATTTAAATAATTTTTTTAAATTTCTATTCAAGAAAATAGTTTCAATTTAAAGATTTGGAAATTGAAAAAATTAAATAAAAATGTGTTACATTAATGTTTAACATAACTATCTTAAGCAGGCATAAAATAAGCTCTTAAAAGCATTAAAAAATATTTAAATTATATAATTTAAATATTAAATATTTTACTGTTCATATCATTGAATGTAGACTTAGAAAGGTTAAAAGAAGCCAATTGGGAAATTGACAATCTTGTTTCCTTTGTTATTTAATTTTATTTAGCTGTCTTTTGTTTTTGTTTTCTATGAACAGCAGTTGGCGACGCGACGGAGTCTTCAGTAGATGATAAGAGAAGAAACCGACCTCTGTTTGCGTAACCCCAGTTACAGGTCGTGACCCCTCCATTGAACCGAGATCAGGCCCACCCAGCCTCAGGATTTTCTTCTGCAAGGAGAGATAAAAGTCCACCCTACCTTTCTTTAGAGTGGAATATTCTTTCTTTATTTACATGTTGGATTCAGAAACAAAAATCTATTCTTAGAAATACTAAGGATAATAGTTTCAATTTAAACATTTGGAAATTGAAGCAATTAAATATAAATTTCTTACATTGATGTTTAACATAAATATCATAAGCAGGCATAAAATAAACTTTTAAAAGGTTTTAAGAAAACACCCACGCACATTTGCAATTTCCATATACTGTGACAAACAGCTTCAGTACTTCTGCTGATAATGATCGTTACTTAATAGACTCAAAATTCCAATTACAAATTCTTTCTTTGTCGTTTCTTAAAGACTTTATACTTCTGTAAATCTTGTTGGTTTAAGTTAGAACCATTAATGACGTCATATATTCAGAATACGATGATAATTTAAAGGTCTAACTGAAATTAGCGTATAACTTTTCTGAAGAATTGCTGTGGATTATTATAATTATTAATGACTTTATACAGTAGTTTTATTTTTTTCACTTTCTATTGTATTTTTCGATCTCTTATCATTTACTTCACTTTCTTACGTCTTTTTATATCTAATTACAAAATAAAGTAAAAAAAGAGAAAATTCTTAAAGAGCCTTAATTTTCTGTTTCTCAAAAACAAAACTTGGCCTTTAATATAACAATTAAGAATAATTTTGATAGAATTCTCCTGCGAAAGTGATCTATAAAGCTTAATAAAGTGTTGAAGAATAACAGCTAATGCAATGAAACAAAAAAAAAGAAACTCAGTTAATAATTTTGGAGAATTCATTATTGAGTTGCAATTTGCAATTGAGGAAAAGAAATTTACTACGCGAAATAAGGATTTTTTTATCGTTATTCTATCAAAAAGTAGAATTTCTTATTTATGGGGTTCTGAGTATTCTCAAAGAAAAAGAAATAGACTTAGGTTTATCCTATATAATAAAACATTAAACACGCCTAATAAGGATTCAAACTGTAGGTAAATTTTGATAATTTTATCTAAAGCCACGAAGTACAGATTGTTACATAAAGGTTTCGGTAATTAAATTTTGCACTTAGAATAATTTAACAAAGCTGTTTAATGTAAAATAATATTTTCTATCCTTCTAATTAATTCTATTCTTTTGAAATTATTCTTTTAATTCTATATCAAAGAATATATAAATGAAAATGATTAATCGACAGAACTGTTAGAAAGCCAATTGAGAAATTTGAAACGCACTGTAAAGAAGGCCATTAACTATATCTTACTAAAATAAAGTTAAAGAACGGACGAACTGTTTTCTAATCATGAATCACCAATTATATTTAGTTTGTTTAGGGTTTAAAGACACCACCTCAGTCACTAGGAGCTATTTTATGCGCACATAAATAACAGTAGACGAAAAAGAAAACAAAAGGAACATCACATCATTAACAGAAATCAAACTAGATGTCTCATTTTTATAATTCTTTATAATATATAAGAATACTATGTGGACGAAAAAAAAACCAGTCATATGAAGAATATATATATAAAACGACACTTTTAATTTATGTAAATTTTTGAATCTTTTATCTGAACTCATGCTAAACTTGAAATTAAATTAAATAAGAAACCGAAATGGTAATGATGATCATTGGATGTGTTTGTTGTTTTTTGTTGCCACCCACTAGCAATTCTATCAAAGATAACGATTGCTTTAAATAATCCCCTTTGATTGCTTTAAATAATCTCCTTCATTTTGCAAATGAATAGAACAACAAAATTAGAGTTGAGGTGCCAACGTTTTGAATATTTCCAGGATATGTTATTGTTCGTTTTTTAACTTTGTGTTGTTTGATTCTAGTCTATTTGGTATTTGGATTTGCTCAACGTACATCAGAATCAATAGGGGCAGTGAAATTAAAATAACCCTAGGCTACCATTAACATTCAGTGCAAATGGTGCGACTAAACAGACGAACTTAAAGCAAAGGCAGAAGAAATTTGGCTGTTAAATAATAATCTTGAAGTTAAGACTAAGTTCGAATCAGTTCAACACGTAATGCAATACATTATTCTTGGTTAGTAATTAAAAGTAAAAAAGAAAACTTGCTGGAAATATGAGGTAATTTGAAGTATTACAAAGGAAATAAGAATAAGAGAAACAGGAGCAATTGATCGAGTGATATAATACGTACATCGATTTTCTGACAATCTCTTGAATATTGTACAAATTGTGAACAGTTAAGACACTTACAGATAATCTTGTCAATTCAAACTTTAACTGTTAATTTTACTATGATTGAGTTTAACATTCACTGACATTCAATTGATTCTTATCCGTTTTGTATTAATTCAGATTATCCACTCATCGGAAATCATGAAACTGCTGTTCAGTCATCTTATCTTTTTCAACATTTTTATCTTCATTTATCAAAAATTAATGTAATTTTGATATTAATCTTCACTTTACTCAAAAAAACATTGTTGTAAGTGTTCAGAATATTACATATGCTATTGTTGGCATACTTATATGTTTGTTTTTTAATATCCACACGATATCTAGCCATAGATTTGGCATTATATTTGTAATAGTCCTTAGCATGCATTGGAAAAGGGATAAAACAACAAGTTTTAGAATGCAATTTTAAGTCCGCATGCCTGTCCGTCCGTCAGTGATCATAGTAACTGTTCATAACGAAAGGTGAAATTATAGATTACGTGTAACTTGTACAAGGAAGACGCTTTTGATTTTGGCACAGGAGATCAGGAGGACAAAATTGGCAAAATGAGCTGTGGTTATAGCTCTAAAATTATTTATGCTGGAAATATTTAAACTGTAATGATAGTTAAATACAGTGCACGTGACTTCCTAGTGTTTCTTCATGGAAATGGGATACAGGAGCAGAAGCCAGCCAATAAATAAATCTTCAAAAACGTCATTATAAGGACAAATAAATATAAATTAAATAGAAATACTTAAAATCTACTGTGAATATCTTGAAACTATTTGCATCTTACCATGCAATGTGTATTTTACCACGGGCTAACTATAATGCTCTTAAAATTTGTTAAAATAGGCATTGTTATATTTATGTAAATTCCTTAAATAATACAAGAGTACATCAACAATATCTATAAATGACTAAAACAGCAGCTATCAGAAGCAATAGATGATGGAACGTATTTCAGAATTGAACTATCAAGATGATAAATGGAACCACTAAAACAAAATCATTCTTCATTATAAATGAAGATATTATTAACAAATAAAATTGCATCTTCTATTCATTTCTAGATGATCAGAAACTCGATTTCCTATTGATAAAGAGTAATCTTTAAGGACTGTTGAATGCTCTTTTCTTTGTATCTTCTTGGGAGGCCGTTTTGCAATCCAAGATTAACGATTTCTTACTTCCTCTCTCTCTCTCCTCCTTTCTTTTTCATTTGAAATGGATAATCTTTTTTCTAAATCCTCATAAATTTTCTTTTGTACCGGAAATCCATTGTGTACTGTTTGCAAACAACTCTAGGCGTGTTGTCTTCTCTCAGGGCGAGTTTAACTGACCTTTGCCAACTAGTTTATTGACAAATCTTAACTTATCGCTACAGTTCGCTTTACTGGAAACATTTTCTTGTAGGTTAGTTATAAATTCTTTGTACATGATTAACAAATCTCTGGAGATTAATATTAAAATGCCAAATAAAGCCTCTGATACAATTGGTTGTTTTGGTTCGATTTTACAATTCTTTATAAGGATGACTGTTGTCTACAATGTCCCCGTTTTATTACTATGTTAGTTTGCTTCGGTCGAGAAATGTCAGCAAAACAACCATGTGGAATTTGTTAGAAAGATAGATTTTTTTTTTTTGGAAATAAATGACTTAACTTCCTTTTATTTGAATAGCAATTTGCTTACATTTTTAGACAACATGAGCTAAGATACATTTTTAAATCGCCTCTAGCCCAATACTGTACTGTTAATATTAAGTTTTAATACTAAATTTCAAGAAGCTCCATGCAATAAAGTTATAAAGGAAGATACACATACACAGACTGTGTGATCTCATAAACCTCACTTGTCTAAGGGAGTAGGCTAAAAAGTCATTTCTATTGTTGATATTAATGTTAAATGTATCCCCGATCCCAAATTATTCCGTATGTTTCTATTTTGGAAAGATTTATTGAATTCGTAACTCCATATAAAAAAAAGGTAATTCAAAAACTTTTTTATATTTATTTATTTATTTATTATTTTCTTGCATGAAAATTATTTTTGTTAAATCAATGACATTCGAATGATCTAACACTTATATGTGATCGAATTTCACTGAATTTCACCATCAAAATTACTATTTCAAAAGGCTATATAAGGGTTACTTGAAGACTTGTAAATATAAATTAAAAATAGGCGGCAAAAAATAAAGAGAAACCGAAAGAATGAGTTGGTTCTTTTTATGGTTCACTGATTTTTATATCTGTGACGACATTTGACGATTTAGGTCGAAGAATCAGTCCTTAAGAGCGCGGGAAACGTCTCCTCTGGATGTCATCCAAAAGAAATCGAAGGAGATATTTTAGTCTAAATTGATAATTAGTTACAGGCCGCCTACATAAGCACAGCTGCTTCTAGAAATGGATTAAGTTCTTCCAAGGGTCATCGAAGGAACTGAAATTAAGATTAGCAATGGATTTAGTCGAATATTTTTATTTATTAAATAGTTATAAACAAAAAAGATCCATTAATTTTGACTTCTTTATATTAAAAATACATAAAATGTGTTCATTAAAGTAATTTAATATTTAATGTAATGAGTAATTAAATTTCCAGTGCCTTACATTTTTACTATTTTTTTATCTTCTTTATAGATTCTTATAAGTTTTTTTAAGTAATTAAATAGCAACAGATAATCTCATATTTTTAAAATTAACATTTTCATTTCATTATTGAATATTATATTTTGTGGAAATTTAAATAAATTATTTCCTATTTAAAAAAAATAAACGATTATAATTAGGTGTTCTGATGTTGCATAAAGATATCCTATCTTAATAATCTTAGTAAACAGAGATATGAGGGAACTGTTTTCTGTTTCTGTCGCAGAAGATCTCGAGTAGACATCAGATTTCCAAAGTAAAATGGAAAGTTGGAAGTCCTACTTTCTTCTCCATTTTCTAATACTTTAACTAAAATCTTATCTAAAAGTAAAAGCAGAATTAATTATTTTGGACATTATTAATTTTTTTATCATATACACTACAACCTCGTTTATCCGGACTAACTGGGACCAAAGGAAAATCGAAAATCCGGATAATCCGGGTAATATGGGTAATAAGCAAAACAAATCATTAAATAAGCAGACTTACCATTTATTAAGATAAAAAATTATGTTTTGTAACAAAATTACTCTAGTAAAGCTTTCTTAAACTCGACAAAAACATTTTATTACCATAATTTATTGTACAATCTATGCAGGAACTGTACATTTAATCAAAATAAAAAGCGAATGTTTGGCATACTTATAGTTATGTTCTTATTATCACAGTTAAAATTATTATCTATGTGAACATTAAATAAAAAAAAAAAATGTCTACAAATCTGATCCGGATTATCCGGAGATCCAGATCAACGAGGGTCGGATAAACGAGGTTGTAGTGTACTTTCTAATTATTCTTGTTTCAATTCTGTTCAACTGTACAATGTGTTCATACAATACAGGATGACGCTCATAAAACCGGCCCCAAAAGGTTTACAGGTATATTTTGGTTCTGAAAATGTATACTCTACTGTAACGCTGTCGCTCCTGTTCATGTTATCTGTACATTATTGCCGGTATATTTTTATTGTCATGTTCAGAGTAGATGTTGGAATCAGCCTCGATGCATTTCTCCATTCTGTGAAATTCCTCAAGATGCGAGGGTTGTTGCGGTATACTTTCAGCAACCTCCCCGGAGATAAAAGTCACATCATCACATGCGCATATCATTAGCGTTGAATACTGTCTATAGCGAACCTACAAAATAAACCTTGAAAGCTATTGGGGTCGGTTTGAAGGTGCTCCATCCTGTAGAATCAGCTGAGCAGAACTTTTAGTTTTCAGAAAAAGGTGAAATCTCTGATAAAACTAATAGATTCCATTGTTTTAAATCCATACTTCTTTCTTAATCCTTCCTGTTTACTTGCCTAATTAATAAATAAAATACTTCACCAACTTTCAAAAATATATTAAAGTATAATATATTCGGGCCTCATCAAATACAATTGAAGTTTTCGAGTTGATATTCCATTGTTATTTGTTTATTCTTAAATTCACATCTATTGTTATTTTCCTAGAAAGTAAGGCTTATAAAATCAATCAGTCAATGTGTGTGTGTGTCTGTGTATAGCTCTAACTCTCCAGTAACTTTTGAACTGGGGAGATATTTACAACAAGATGCGATTTAAATTTTATGTGTTTGAAAATTTTTCCATGTTGATTTTTTTCTTAAAATTTCCTTAAAGCTGAATAAAATTCCAATAGAAAATCTGTATTTGAATTTGTGTGGAATCTAAAATACAAACTAATCCGTTTCCTAATTGTCGTGCGCCTGCTTTGAAATTATCAAAATTAATTGAGCTTCAGCAAAATAAATAATTAATATGGATTTAACAATGTTTTTCAGAAAATAGGCCTACTATTTGTTTTAGGAAGTAGTGATTTAAAAACTAACAACACACTTCGCTGACATTGTTTTCACGATTTCAAAAAACAAAGAAAAGTAAAAAAAAAAAAAAAGGGCATTGTTTAAAAAAAACATTGAAATTTGGTCTTTAGATCCCTCTTAGAGCCATGATTGTCATCGTTAAATACTAAGCTGTTTCATTTGCTAAGACTTCAAATATAAACACAATTCCTCTTCTTATTTGCCTGGAAGCCAGAAATAGATGCATTGTTTTCGGATAAAGTGGGAGAGATTATCAGGAAGCAATGTTTCTTTCTTGAAGTTGATGAGTTTGCATTAACAACGAAAGTAACTTTTTTTTTGGCTCTTTTATTTATTATTTTAAGTTATTTTTAAGAAATATATAAATAAAAGTAAAACCTAATCTTCACCAATTGATTCATTCTTCAACTTAGGTTGGCTGTTCATTTTGTTTTTGTTTTTTATACTCTTTAGGGTGAAAGCCCTTTTGAACTTTGATATTTGGTTTTTATTGTAATAAATTTATTAATGAATTTCGACATTAATTAAGTTCTTTGGGCTTTTTTGAAATCACAAGGAAAACATCACACAATTGAGGGAAAAAGCGTCGGAAATGAGCCATTAATAAATGCTACTAAACATTTCATGTAATATTCTTTCGAAATGTGCTTTGTGGATCCGCATATTTCCGCCCTCTACTAATTGGTCTTTGGTTTAAATGTCTTTTTGTGTCAAAATTATTTAATGTTCCTTTTTACGAGTGAAAAGAAAGATCATCTCTCCATAAACCGAAGCAACATCGTGTCTGTTTGATATTATTTGTCAACGATTTTATATAAAACAGGCTCTAATTCCCTTAGTTCAGGGACCTTGTATTTCTAATTGGGACCGGGCACTTAATTGGGGCTCAAAACATTACTGGCAATTCCTTTCATTAAACCAATTCAATCAGTTTTATGGGACCAGAGCGAATCGGGAGGACTTCCGCTCAGGTAATGGAGCTGCTGAATGAATCAATCGGAAAAAGGTCACCTCAATTGGTTTGTCCCAGAATGCAAAGCGAACCATTAAGGAGAGATCTGTGATTTGCTTCAAAACAAGCAAGGGGCTTTAATGTTCTTTTCTCATGAGACCTCAACAAAGAAATAAATGTCAAAAACAAAAGTATTTACAACTATTGAAGAGAGGGGAAAAAACTAAAAACTGTCTCATTTGAATATTATTGATGAAGTTCAAAGTAAATACAGGAAATCATGTGGAGTTTTAAGAGAAAGAGCTACTAAGAAAGGAGTTGTTATTGCTTCAAATTAAAGAGAGAGAAAAAAAATAACAAAAAAGATATTGATTAAAACTATCAGATGAAAGTAGTATAATTGGTTCATCCCAAGTGATTTTTTTCCCTAAGTGGAAATTTATCGACTAAATGTTTTAAACAGAATTTATTTCTGTTTTTTTTTTTAATAAAAAATAAATAAATCAATAAGCTTTAGAAGGATTTAAAAGCGAAAAAAGTCCTAATTGAGACACTGAGGTTTCCATTATATTTCTGAAGTATTCAAACCATTAGAAATATCTTTTACTCCTAAATGGAAATGAATTCACTGATTGAGAGAATCATCAAGCAACAAAGATTATAAAGACTAGTTGCGACCCGTGAAATATTCACGGAAGTAAAACAAATTCCACATTTTTGAAAAAGATGTTCTAAGTTAATTTTTTTAGAAGCCATGACTTCCACAACAGCCCATATGTAATTTGAATATCGGCTTATTTGTTAAAATAATATTATAATATTGTTAAAATAAAAAAAAATAAAAAATTGATTTACCACTTTCATAGTAGCGGTTTCTCATTATGAAATATAATGGCAACCTTCTGCCCTAAAAGAAAGGTTCGTCGAAATTGAGGCAATATTAACGGAAATAAAAGAAATGCCACATTTTTAAAATATCTTGAAATTTTTGAAAAACACAAGATTGAAAAAGATGTTCTAAGCTCATTTTTTAAAAGCCATAACTTCCGCAACAGCCCACATATAATTTGAATGACTAAGCCAAATTTTCTTAAAATAAAATAAAATAAAAAATTGATTTACCAGTTTCAACAATAACAATAACAATAATGAATGTCCAACAGCCAATACCAATAATCCTGTCTGGACAACAATGAGGACACGTGCATCGTCATTATTTCCTACATATTGAATATTGAGATAGCGGCGACACAGCCGAAATTTTGTAAAAACCGAGGTTTTTACAAACTCTGATAAATTTTGACGCATGAACTTCATACATTTCAGTGTAAACTTCATTTATGTGGGAAAGAAAATCTCAATACGCTGATAATAATTGTGTAATTGCGATTCATTGAGGTCAAGTGGAGAAAATAGTAGAGACGCCATCTTTAAACTTGGGCGTGACGTCTTGCCTGATGTTTTCCAACGCTGCACTGTTATTGGTTATTTCAAATTACAAATTTACAAATCTACAAATTTGTAGAAGATCGTACAACTTTCGCCTATTTATAGGATGATTTTCTAGGTTTTCCAAATCACATAATCTATAATATTTTTCAGTTCATTTCAGATTTTACGTGTATTAAAAAGACATTTTTTAAAAGGATTAAAA
>JAFIDM010014012.1:62833918-62925773 GCA_023159025.1 Thereuonema tuberculata
GTGATTGGTTCCAACTCAGACCAGATTAAGAAGAACGGCTTAGAAAATTATAAATTCAAGGCTTTATAGATTACTAGGTATCTACAAGATTTGTTTAATGTATATATATAAAAGACAAAAGTTTGTAAAATATTTTATTAAATTTAGAAAAATATTACAAAAAGCTTAATGTTTCATTACATTTTTTCTTTTTTTGTTGAGTATTCTTTAAAATTTTCCATTTTAAATTTTAATTTTTATATTATATATAATGTATTATTATAATCTATAAGTAATGTAAATTTAAATGAATATAAGTTATTCTATAAATTACTTCATTTGGAAAAGAATTACTTAAATGAAATATTCCGTTTCGTATGTAAGAAAAAAGTTTAAATTCTAAAATTTCTTATATTAGCTTGAAAGCAAATTTAAAATTTCATTAAAATTAAAGGAAGAAATTCGGTTCTTTATAAAAGTATACAAAAGAAACATTTACGTTGTGTAAATCCATAGACAAGGGCGCCGTCGTAAGTTTTGAAATTCTAAAGAACTTAAGTTCATTTTACCTTAAAATGATATTCCTTAAAATTTCTTTCATTTTTCTTTCTTTTGTTTTAAATCCTACACATTTTAATTTTAATTCCAACATCTATGACTACAAACAGTACACATTTTCCATTTTCTGATAAAAAGGAATTAAATCTGCGTTATTTACTTGTATTGTCTAAATCAACACTAATCTTAATCTACTAAACCAATGGATTTAATATTCACTGTTTAAAACAATGAGATGTTAATAGAAATATGACTTGCTTAGATTCCAATGCTTTTCTGTGGGAAATGTTTTCCTCGATTTCTCGCCCAAATTTTTCGATGGAAGCCATTTGGAAAAGAGTTAAATATTAAGTTAAATCATCCCTATATAGAATTTGTAACAGCTTACATCTGTGATTATAATTTAGCTTGACAAACGGAAAAACAATGGAAATGCACATTCGTTTCCTTTCACGTCTTGAGCCATCATCGACAGGAATCTGGGACAGCTGTTTCGTCCTTATTAGGACTCATCAACCAGATTTACCCTCGATGATGTCTCAAGGCGTAAAAGCAAACGAATGTGCATTTTCATCATTTTTCCGTTTTTCGTATTACATTTAATGCTCGTTAAATCTTCTTATATTATAATTTAGCTAAAACACAAATAAATAAATAAATAAATAAATAAAACAAAAAACGGCCAGTATCTGTTACAAATGCGGTGACCAATTTTTTTTTTTTTTTTTTTTTAAAGTAGGCCACTGTATTAATTACGGTAATCTACCGTATTCTTCCCAATTTGACGGTCACTACAAACTATAGTAATTCACCGTCAAAAATACGGCGACTGTTCTTGTAAATTTCTACGAGTCACCGTAATCGGTAAAAAGTTGACAGCCATAATTGATGATTACGTGCCTTTTTTTCAACTGTCAACTTTTTGTGTAGTTCTGAAAATGTGAGCATCAAGTTTCAAGTATATCCCCCGAGGGTTCAAACGCTTTAGAGGGGACACACACACACACCGTAAACATTTTTTGAGGGGGCTTCCCCCCCCCCCCCCCATTCCTGTTGCACAGACGACTAAAAGCGGTTTGGGTTTTTTTTTGCAAAGTTAACAAAGTTACAATGAAAAGACAAAGTTTGATAATCATGAACTAAAGCTTCGATATTTCTTTTCTTTACTCCAATGAAAAAAAAAAAGTAAATTCTAAAGTGTTTTTTTTTTCTTTGGGAAAATGAGAATGAAAGTTGTTCCGAATGATAGCGAAAGGTCATTTGATGGGAATTTAGGTGAATTGGATTTGTTAATCCTGACTATTTCTTCTGAAACTTCACTTCAATTGTTCACATGGGAAACGACTCATCAGAATCAAAGAAGTATCTGGAATGGAAAGAAACTGTCAACTTGTTGATGCAGAACATGAGGATTAACTACTTTGGAAGAATCTCAAGCAGAAAAGGCCTTATCAGAAGAACATCATAAGCACAAAGATTTTTAACACTTTTTAAAGAGATTCTAGGAATTGGGTGAAGTTAAGTCAACCATTAACACTTTATATTAAAGAGTGGGTTCCTCGTATTAGGACTAAAATAGTTAAAAAGAACAGGAATTCCGACTTAGATTAATTTTGCTTTTAAATTTTATATTAGAAGAATCCAGTAGAAACAAAAAAGACATAGTTAATATTATTAACTTAATGTTCTGCTAATTTATTGATTTTTTTTTGCAGTTATTAATGTTTTTTTTATATTTTTTATGAAAGTTATAAATAATCGATAAGAAAATGTTTGGAAAATTGTTTTTCATAATTTAAAACAGGTTCATAAACAAAAAGCACATCAAAATATAAAATTTATAATACTTTAAACTGAGGCAAGTAGGCATGTATGCAATTGGCTTATATATTAATTAATTCTCTTATATATTTATTAGAATATTTTACTATCTTACTCAATGTTTGTAAACCATTCTGTAATTTTAATTACTTGTGTAATAAAATTATAAATAGTATTTTTTTAATGTTTTTAAGTTAGCTAATTTTGAGATATACATATAAAATTTTAGATTGTGTGCAACTGTGTTTAAAAAGTGCAATTACAACACTAAGTTCAAAAAAGAAATCCATGTTAAATAAATGCAACTAGTTAGAAGCACCGTAAGTCGTTAACTATTTTTTTACTTATTTTTTTTTTTGTTTATTGGGATAAAAAATAAAGACCAGACATACCTGTATATTAGTCCAGCAATTTTAATGGTTGTACCAAAGATTTCGGCAACATTTTCCCGAAATATTTATTTTATTTCTTAATTCAGTAGCCGTTCATTCTTTCCCAGTATTCACAATGAGGTTTGATTTTTTTTTTTTTATTTATAAGTTCGGAATAATTTGAAAATTATTTTCCAAAAACACTATCACCTAATAAATTCAATTACTTTTTTGTAACGAGAATAAAAATGAATTAAATATAAAGACCATCCGTCATTGCCTGACGAATAAGTTCGAAAACTGGAACTTTGAAACGTCGCCTTGTTTGAATTTTAATTGTTAATATATATTGAAAACGTGTATGATGGTCTCTATGTTTAATTAGTTATTACCTGCAAGTTAAAACAGTTTAATTAGAGAATAAAAATAAATTAATTGAAGTATTTGTTTGTTTTCTTCTTCATGTAAAAGTTACGTGAATATCAACATGAATTATAGAATATTTGTTTAAGGAATTCTGAGAAAGTTTTGCTATGAATTTGCTGATGTAACGGGAATACTTTCTGCTGCTAATCATCTAGTCAAGTATCTGGCAATGAGTCAGCATTTTCATCCCTCTTTTATTCTTGTTCTTTTATTATCCTCAGATTTATAAGTATTTGGACCTAACGGTTTCACATGAATTTAACTTTACAAGAAAAAAAAAATAACAAAAAGTTCCTGCAAGAACTTTTCCCTATTTTCATTAAAAAGTTGCGTTTACTTTTTCTTTGTTTCTTAAAACCGTGAAAAAAAAAAAATACAAGAATTTTGAAATTAATATTCGCCCCCTCCCCCC
Organism: Thereuonema tuberculata; assembly: GCA_023159025.1. NCBI lineage: Eukaryota > Metazoa > Arthropoda > Chilopoda > Scutigeromorpha > Scutigeridae > Thereuonema > Thereuonema tuberculata. Next base: position 62,837,486 of record JAFIDM010014012.1, read on the forward strand.
CCAAAAAATAATAATAAAAAGATACACTTCAGGTTTTCATTTTAGCAAGTTGAATAATTCGCAATAAATAATTAGTAGTAAGAAACCTATACTGATTAATTTTTAATCAAATAAAAGCACGAGCAACTTTAAAATGAATTACAATGCATTGTTTTACATCAGCAGAAATTCATTGTTTGTCATCAGTAAGAGTTAATTGTTTTAGTTATAATAATTGAACTTTCGACACCTTCACGCACAAAATTCCCCACAGGGATCAACTTGAGACATTTCCAATGCAAATGATAGATTGTGTCTTTTCCAAATATGTACACCAAGATTCAAGAAGATCCATTCCTGGATTGAAAGAACATCTACACAGATACGACTTATATATGTGACTTTTTTTTTAATGGGCTTTATTTTCTTAAGGATATTAGGTTAAAAACCAGAAAAGCTAAAAGAATGTATTTTAAGTTTTGTCTGTTTTATACCTTCTTACTTTTGCTGAGTTTTCATAAATAGTGTAAAGGAAAGGATAGCAGTGGGGAAGTGAAGAGAGATGAAGATTGTTCCTATAGCGTCTCAGAGGCTGATGGTGAAGTTTGTCTTGCATGAACTATTCAAAGCTTAGGATGCCTCTTATCTTAGAAGTTTCGGCGCCAAAACAGGCACAAGGCAAACCTCGTTGTAACGAAAGGACAAGATGAACTTCTGCTATGCTTCAAAGCTCTGTTTATTATTGAGATGACCTTCAAAAAAATGGTTGTTTGGGACCGGGCAAAAAAAAAAAAAGCAGTCCAGGTTCCGTAAATTACATAATTAGAGGAAAAATGTATCTTCCACGAATAGGGTTGATAATAAAACTAGTTAGAATAACCTTCGAAAGCTGTAACCGTTTTCGCTTTGAAGAAATTATTGGAAGGAAAAAAAAATAGAGGGGGTGGATGAAGTAGATCCGTAATTCTATGATTTTAAAGTACACAAAAAAAAAGAAAAGAAAAGAAAACTAGTATTCGACGACCCAAGAGGATATTGTGGCACTTAGAGAGCTAATTTAATTTGACTCGAAGTGATCTAATACATCGAAAGTGAAATAGAATTTATTCAATAATCATTACGTAACCAATCCTTAGAGGGGTTACGAACCAACGGTGTAAAAGGAAGGGAGAGAGACTACACAGAATTGTACTCCTTTCGATAAGAATGCAACGCTGTTCGCCTTAACCCCAGGAAAAGCTCTTGGTTCCCATTCTAAACGTTTCGATGTCGTGGGAGGGAATTCATCTCGAGAAAACCCTTTGAGGAGTCTTTGACTAACATTATAAGGTAAATACTTGTTTCTCTGTATAACTGAAATGTTTGAAATGATATAATTGAATGATAATTAAACTATCTTAGCAAAATACATCGTGTAGTTTTTCAGTATTTATAGAATTACATTTCTAATATCTTTATGCAAAAACTCAACTTTTCAGCTTTAAAATAATCTTTTTTCTTCCTTCTGGATTCATCTTAAATTTTAAGCTTTTGTTGGTGTTTTTCTTTGTATTACAAAGCCTTAAAAAATAAAATATTAATGAAAGTTTAGACTAAAGATGAATATTACAGAAAAAAAAATCTTTTTGTTACAAAGCCTTACAAACATTTGTAGAAAAAACTAAAAAAAAATAAATAAATATACATTTTAAAATTATATACTAAAGAAAATTGTACGTGATTAAATGTCCAAATAATTGTATCACGGACTTCACATAAATATTGTTTGTTTTGTAACTCGAATTTTTTCAATGCGTACAAATGAGCTGAACAAATTCAGAAGTTTATATTGGGAATCTAAGGTACATTAAAATGTTTTGATAATTTTTTGAAGGTGTATTTGTGCTAATAACATTATTTTTTTTATATTCTTCTCCAGTTCTTATCGTTTATCAAATGATATCAAAGTTATTGATTAACTTCACCAACTATTAAAAGTAATTTCCAAAATAGCTATTGAGAGTGAAGTGTTTTATCTCACTTATGATAAAGTAATACTGTATCGCAACAGGCCATGCAGGCACTGAGGTGCTCGAGAGTTTTAGGCTCTAGCGAGTTTCGAACCAACGGGGCTAATTGAGGTCGGATGGTCAGCCCGACTCTCGCTCGCGTTAACTCGGAGAAACTCGGTACCCATTCGATAGAGGGCTGGGTGAACCCTAGGGTCCGTCTGGAGAAGAAATAACCGTGGACCACCGCCGGGAATTGAACCCGGGCCCCTCAGTGTGCAATCCAGCGACTAAACCCCTGGACTATCGGACCCACGATAAAGTAAGATAAAATAAACCTATGGATTATCTACCCCATCATTTCAGTTTTAGCTTCTTAAAAAAATTGCTTTTAATTTATATTCCAGATATATGGAATTATCAAAAAAAAGAATTACAAATTTTTTATAAATTTATTTTGTAATAATCTTACAATCTACACAACCCAAATCCATACTGATTATGTTAAATTATATTAATAAGATACTCATGAAGTACATAAGAAATTCTATAGAAGTTTATCTAAAGAAAACCAAAATAAAGACAATAGAAGATCTAAAAAAAAAATAATCTCTGCTAATCAAATCATTCTTCATATTAAAAAGTATTTTAGGAAGATAGAGACAGAATGTATGACATCTTTCAAAATCGAACACAACTTGGGATCTGGACCGTTCCCAAGTAATGATATTAAAAAGATGTAAATTGGTGAATTGAGATTTCCTCAGCTGTATATTTTAATCATTTCAATTCTGGAAAAGTATAGTTTGTTTAGTTGAGTCTTCTAAGAACTGAAAGAATTGCAATATGAAATTCTAGAAAGTTCTGAAGATGTATTGGCCAGGTATCCTGTTGAGGAACATCTGGGTTCATTTGTTGTTAGTTTATTTTTTACTCCTCGTTCAAAACACTTCGCTACAGTGGGAGTTGCAGAAGTTGGAAGTACTTGGCTGACAACTATTTCACATTAAGACCCTTCTTTTCTCTCTCCGGTGGACTGACGATAAGACGCCACGGAGGAAAGGGGACAGATAAGGGGTTGGGAAAAACAAGAACACAAGATAAACTGTTCCACGTTCCGAGTAGTAAAGTTTGCGACTTCTTTCCCCCAGACATGAGTTGTTGTTTTTTTTTTCTTTTCGTTGTTATTATGAATTGTAAAGTCTTGTGATTTTCGTGGAGGGGAATCAGGGGTAAAGATCTGATGCCTGAGGGTCGTGAAAAATGGCTTTTCGATTTTAGCGATTTCTGAAGAAATGTCAAAAAAGTAGTTGAAAGAAACTATTGAAGCCAAAATTTACAAGAAGTCATTTACTAAGAATTTTCATGCTGTATATATTCAGATTCCACATCATAGGAAGGAATAATGGTCAAACTTCAATAAAATAGATTTGAAATAAATTATTTAAACTTAAAAGTTGTGATTTATAATTATAATTTTTATACAATTGTAACCTTTATATAATTTCAATTAACAGGATTTCTAATTATGTGTTGTAAGTTAAATTTTATAAGATTACAGGACAATTTGTTGAAAGGCGCTTGGCCTAAAAAATCCTTTCTAAAAACTGCTTTACAAAATAACACTTAAATTATACTTATATTAGCTTAAACATACTTTTTATTTTTTATTTTAATAAAACCTTAAATATTTATATTATCTTAAGGTAATCTATTATTATTGAAAGTAGATAAGATTTCCTTTAAGTTAGAGTCAAAGGTGTATTTTAACGTTTATTTTACTCCAGTTTTTGTCTTTCAAAACATTAACATCGGACTGTTATTGTGTAGAGGCGTTTGGCAACAAAAGGAAAACGTGTTAAAATTAAATGTTCGCATTTACCTTCTATTATATACCCGGACATATTTTTTTTCTTTTCTAGTCTGCACTTAATTGTCTAATATAGATAACATTTATTATAACAAAATAAACATTTACTTATTTATTATTAATAATATTTATTTTGTCAGAATTTATGATCTTCATCTACAGTATTTTTTTTTAACATAACTCAAATAGTTTAACTTATAAACGTGTAATGTTACTTTTTTTAATAATATTAGATGTGATTGATTAAAAGTTATCTTGAGTTAAGATAAGTACATACAATTTTAACTCATAATTTACATACTTCACGTTGTTTTGTGTTGCAATTGTAATAAGAACACACAGCCTACTTTTTACATAACATTGTGCTTAAAATTTCTATTTTTTTTTTTTTTTCTTGTTTTCAATCAACAGTTACAGTTCATTGTTTTTCAGTTTAGTTCCTTGTCCGATTTAATGAATATAAACTTGAATTGAGATGAAAAACGTGGTTGATTCAATATAGATTTCTATCAATGAAATTCGTGGGAGTTTTAATCAAATGTCCTAATTTCAATTTGGAATGAAAAATGAGAAATCTACTTTGCAATCTCTTTCTACTTTCTGAAATGGATCAGAAAATAATCTGGCAACTGCTTTCTACTCAAGTCAAATAATAATCTGAGGAGCTTCTTTAGTCCTTATCTGCACGATTTTTGTCACATTAAAATATGAAAGATTAGTTTTTATATCGTATTGTAACACAGGATATTAAAGGTTTGGCCTAATGTTGTAACACTCTTTAATATCCGAATTATAATAATTAGTTTTAAAATTTATTTTTAAATCGAATTACTCATGTCTGTCCACCCATAATCACGATAACTCAAAATTATCCTAGGAAGCTGAAATTCTAGAGCAGTAGGAAGCTCCCTATTGGTTTTCGTAAATATCTCGCCAATTGGTAAAGAGCTAGGGGCAAAATAAAAATTGCCAAAACACCTTGTCGACAACTCAATCATTATTAACTATGATCAACACAACCTTGATCAAGATAACTTACTTAACTGTTTGTCCTACAAAGCTGAAACTTTCAAAACACGGTTCATACGTAAGAAAGAACCCTAACGCATATGAATTTAGAATTGCATTAACAAGTATACACCCACAAACGTAAACACATTAGAAGTTTTCATACAAAAGCAAGATGAAGAGCGCTAATGAATAATCGGTCTTGAAGTGACAAATTAAAGAAATAAATACTAATTATTGACAGTTAAGTAATCAAATATCCTCCTTTTTAATTAAACAATTCTCGGAACACAAGACGTAAATAAAGACACAATCTTACATCAAAAATCAAACTTCTCACTGTGATCTTTTTAAAGATGAAGTTAATAACACGTTCTGAATAAATTCACGGTAAGTCCTTGAAAATAAATTCTAAATTGATTTGATAAACATTTATGGTAATTGTTCAGACATGCCTCTCAATAGACATGTAATTGTTTTGACTGATATAGTTCGTTCAATAGATCATAAAAGCAATGAATAGATCGGTTAAAATAAATTACAATTCATAAACCATGCTACAGGAAACTATAAGTATTTTAAATTAAATTTCAAATAGTATTCCAGGTTTATCTAGACCTATAACAAAATTTAAAAAAAAAACTAACAAGTAAGTAATTAAGTTGAAGTTAAATTGCAGTTATTTTTAGAACAAACTATATTTACACACTATTAGGAACTTCTCATCGCAAAAGAACAATAATAATATTAGTCGATATTCCTTAGATTTCTGTAGTTAAGAAAGAGTAGCTTTTACTTCGATCTTTTCGATCTCACTCAAAGCGAAACTCTCCTAATGTAATAATATTCGTCAGGACAATTTACTGTAACGATGTTTGAATGAACATCATTTTTGATTCGTACCAGGGATAGTAACAATATTAATATCCGTATAATAAGAGAAGTCAAGTTGAAAGAACTACGTAATTACAGTGAAAATATTCAGAGCCCCAATGCTACCGCTTTAGCCACTTGAACAAAAACGTTTTGATCATTCAATGTAGGTCTTCAATTTGTAATAACGATTTAATCTTTTCTTAATCCCTTTTTAATTTAAATCTGTGAATGGAATTTCCCACAAGATTGGTTTATTAGATCTTTTAAACCTTTTTTGTGTTTATTTCACTAACGTTCATAAGAATCCGAAGATTTGCATTTATAGAAATTCACAAATAAGTAAAAAAACTTCTAATCATTTTTACTTCTTCCCTTCTTAATTCAGGAAACATCGCTTTTTAATTAGAAATTAGAAAACTCTTACGACCCTTCCTTCAGTAACTTAATCAGAAAGTGAACTTCAAGAAAATCCCCGTCTTCAGACAAGAAAGCTTCTTCCTAAAAGTTTATTTCAAATGTTCAATTTAAATGAACACTGAACGTATTTACGAAACGACTGTATCATTCATAATATTACCAGCAATTTTGAAATGAGATACCAATAAAAAAAACTGTCTAATAATTAAGAGGATTCACTTTTTGATTGATAAATATCCTTTGGTTCAAAGGTTATCTGACGAGGGAAATCTTAACTCCCTATTCTCTGAAACTGTCCCACCCTTACCATCCAGTTTGGAAACCACTGATCTAAACATTATTAATAGGGAAATAGAAATTGGATCAAGAAGTATTCTTAAATAGTATCCCACAAACTGTTTATTGAAACAGTCTAACATCTAGAAATTAAGTTCTTAATCCGATTTTGAAGGTAATTTTTTTTTTTGCTTTCAAACATAACAGAGGTGTAGGTGGATGGATTGCTCTGTTTGGGTCTTTTTTTATTTGATTTCTTCTTCGGTTTCAATTTCAAAGGCAGCAATTAGGTTTCGTAATGAGTTAATCCCATTCTTTGAGGTTATACAAGCGAGGTGTCCAAAAGATCCAAAAGAAAAAATATATAAACCCCCACAAAAGATTCCTGGGCCTGTTATTTTCTTTCTAATGACCTTCTGTGAGGTGCTTCTCTGATCTGCCAAGGGCGAATTGCTTCACTTCCACTTGAAGAATTTTCTTCACATTTTGTCCCTTTGTGTCCCGGACAGGTCGTCTCAGTTTTCAGTCTAAGATGTAAGAGTGGGTGGAATTAGAGAAAGGAAAAAAAAAGAAAAAGCCACCATCGGATTACAATGGAAGCGCGTTTGCGAAGCCTTCTGTATTCAATCTATCAAATTCGACGGAATATTATGCCATTGTCATTGTGACTTACGGCGCATTTATTCCGCTTTTGTTGTTGTTTATCTATTTCTTTTTCTTTCTTTTTGCTTTCATTTTTTTTTTATTCAACTTTGCTAACGTTTCCGGGAGATTTCTTATTTTTTTTTTGAATAATGTTCCGTGTGGAATGTTTTAGACGGATGTAGCGCATGGCCGGACGTCGTATCACAGTTAGAACTTCTCCTGTTCTGCTTCGAACACTTCGTTTCTCACTTATGGTGGTGCATTTCCTGACGAAAACAAGGGGATTACTTTTCTATCATCATCGTTTGTGCAGGAACGTGGAAATGGCAACCAGAGTGGAAGCGAAAGAAAACACTTTCCACATGAAAACGTCGCAAACGAATGAATGGAACTATTTATGAAAAATAGTTTTAGTACATAATCCTTCTGGTTATAATATACTTCAGTGATAACGAAGAAAGCGAAAAATACGCCTATGAAATTATACTACTTTTCAAATCTACATTATTAAGTACTTTTTGCATTTCAACAAAAACATTCAAGTTTTGAAATTACAGATAAATTATTAATTCTATCGTATAATAAATGATACATCTTAAATCACTGTCCTGTAAGGAATTCTTCTGCTTCGGTCGATGTAGGTACTTATCTACCTGAGAAGTGCATGTGATTATCATTGAATATTTCGTTAAAATTGTAGAAAAGTTCGAACTCATGAAATTTATGTGATTATTTGTCAGTTTTACTATGTAAACCTAAACAAGATTACTCATTTAAATATAAATGACGTACATGTGTGTCTGTGTGTCTGTCAGTTTGTTGAAGATTAAAATCTTTGAAATCTGCTATCAATTTGCTTATAGGTGAATTAAGAGTCACAAACATCAACTAAGAACTCGAATTCTTTTCATATGATTTTTTGGTTTTTTGTTTATGAGAATCACAGATAAAGTCTCCAAGTTTATTCACAAGGTCGGTTTCATCCAAATGTGTGATCTCGACTGTTAATTCGTATCTCGCGGTTTTATAAAAAAAAAAATAATTATAGCCGTCTCATCCTATGATAGTAAGTAATTTCTTCAGTAAAATCAATCTAGATGAATAAATAGCCATAGAATCCAACTTCATAATTCAATCTTCCCAAAACTTTTTTCTCTTTTTGAGCAAAAAAAATGTTCCTTTGGTGTCTTCCAGGGAATTGAATTTATTTCCATTAAGAGAATTTTGAAAAGACAAAAATAAATGGAAATCCGAAGGTGCAATGTCTAGTGAATATGGCGGATGAATCAGAACTTCCCAGTCAAGCTGTAGCAGTTTTTGTCTGGTCATCAAAGAAACAACCAATCTTGCATGTTTGTTGTCTTCCATCTTCAATATTAAATTGGAGACACAAAATTCACCAATTTTGATCAGTTTTTATTTTAAATGCACGCTGATAGGACAGCTGTTACAAAATAATCTAACAAAATGGTATCGAATGATGTTAAATGACTTCTAAGCGCTATTAGAGCCAACGTACGTAAAAAAAACCGAACAAACTTTTTGGCCAAACCAATATTAAAACCATCTTATTTTCAGGAATATCAACCACATTTATTGTTATCTTGTCTCTGTTTTAGAGCGAATATTCGGGCATGTTTCCATATCTTTTTTTTTAGGACATAATAATACTATAGCCTGTTAGATTTGAGGTATTTTATTTGAGGTAATACTTGCTTCAATCTCAAGTATTGTTTTCTGTGAACTTAACCTGAGTCTTAATAAACAAAGACCCTTTGACTCTTTCCTTGAGGACGCTAAGTATTTTCAATCCTATTATAAAATCTTACAATAAGATCTCTTTTCGACAACGACTGACAAAAAAAATCTAAGAACTTTAACAATTTAACTTTCAACGAGAAACTGAGTTAGTGTCATCATTTCCGGAAAGTATATGTTTGGACATTTAAAAGCAATGGATTTCCATTTTAATATCAGTTTTGAAATCTCTAATACAAGTTAACTTTAATTTAATTTCCGTTTCAATGAAATCCAAACCCAATTTAATGAAATTCATTAATGTAGATTCTATCTCGTTGACTGATAATCTCCATACACACAAGTTTTGATAGGTTTGGATTACAACAATTGATTTTAATTAAATTTCATATTGGAAATGGAACCTGAAGCTTTAATACTCATAGATTATTATTAAATTGCAGACATTCTTATGAATATTCAGTTCTGAGTGCAGAGTGAGTTATTTTTAATATTTTAGGTTATTTAATATTTCACATGTTTTCCCATAGATAAATAAGTTGTGCTGATCTTCAGTGAATAAAAGAAATAAAGAAATATATAAAGAATATACGTATACAAAAAGAAATCCTAATCTTTCTACCACTGCGAAATTCCTAGAATGTGAGTCTCACGTAACCAGCTGAGCAGGTGTCTTTGTTCCTGAGTCTGCTTCCTACCCTCTCCCTCCAATAACTTTTGAACCTGTTAACTTGCTTTCTTGAAAGTTAGCATATCTATGCACTGACAAGAGACGATCTTAGTTTGAAATTTGTCCAGACATTGGCGCTTGAATAGGAAATATCTAGAAACGAAACAATCAAAGTCTCTCTAACTTTACCAATCAATATGAGTCATCAATCAATGCGTTGTCATTTGCGCGTGATTTAATTTGATTAAAGTTAGTAGTATTAATCAACTTAACCGTAAACGGATTTAGATATAATAATAATAACTTTTTATTATTATTAAAAAACTTTCCTTCTGTAACATTTATTTTATATTCGTGAGTAAGTTGATTTCAAGATAAAACAGACATTGCTTCAAAGGATTTATTTTTTAAATCTTTAGAATTGCGACTTCTTTTCATAAGAAGCCTAACATTTTTCTTTTTATCTTCCTTTTTTTTTATTAACTTATTTTAAATTCAAAATCCAAACCTAAGCCACCCGAAGGTTAAGCAGCTGATGTATTATCTTCATATACATATATATATATATTTTTTATTCGGGTCTACAGGTGCAAGTTTTGTTTGCGATTTGGTCGTGGTCAAGTGAAGGTATTCTCCGCCTGCCTCTTTCCTTTTCTTCGGAGACATGGTAATATGATCCTGCAAAGAAAGCTTAAGACTACCTGTTCACCAAGTCAAGGGCTGGAGGTGGCTCTTGATTTTGTCTGGTCACAGAACAGCTGCTGCGCATGCACGCATTTTGAACGGCGGCGTTCTAGTGCGCCTTGAAATCACAGCCCACACACGTCTTCCAACCGTAAGATGGTTTGATAGCTCTAAGTACAAACGGAATAATAAAGACAATCTAATCTTAACCAATCTTGGAAATTTATTTGACTTTATTTTTCTTTTTTTCTTTTTTTTTTTTGTTAAATTCTTAAATTCTTAAGCGTGGTTTCAGTGCCAATGAAATAAGTTTTTAACTCTTAATTAGAACTAATAATTAATACTCGACTGGGTTTTTTTCAAATATTGTGGTTTGCAAATCCGAGATGTCAACCACATAGAACTCCCCTACATTCTCAATATGAATGCGTGGGATTCGAACCTGTGACACTGAATTTTTTCACGCAGTTTAACAAATAAATCCCGCAAATCCTTAATGAAAGTTGCTGAATGCCTCTTCTGTTGGGGGATCTGTTCCTTCAATCAATCAGACAGAATTTATGACACGATACATTCAAGATGTCGTGAATAAAGCTTAGTTACACAAATTTATTAGCAAATTACTTTGAAAAAATGTAAATTAGCGGAGTCCAATGTATCCTATCTTGATGGATGTTTTAGCATTATGTCATTTCTAAAGAGTTCTCATTTTCAAGAAGTTACACATTGTTAAGATTTTAAGATTTAACTCATCAAGGCGAAGTTGCGCAACAGCTGCACAGAATGGCTAATGATTTCTTAGACGTATCTAGTTGATGTTGCTCTAGCACTTTTGTTTATTATCAAATATTGTATCTTAAACAAGCAACTTCCATTTTTTCAGAATTTATTTAAACTATAATTGAGGTGGTTTCATTTTTTTTTTTTTTTACTCCAAAAATACTGAATGTTTGTGGGAAAATAACTTTCTAAAATTATACAAACTGTAAAGCAGTTTTCAGCTAAGACTGAAAAACTTCGCTCTGATTCGCTAAATCCAAAAGGATTTAATCCATTTTTTGAACATGAACTCTCAGAGTAAAACAAACGCTGTTTTTATTTATTTAAACCTACGAGCAAATTACTCTATCTCCTTTTATCTCTGCCATCTTTCAAGACTCTACTTATAAGGAAAAGAAATTAGTAGAAGGAAAAATCCAAGCCTACGCCGGGATTCGAATCAAGGTTCGGACTTGCCAACGTGTATATAATTTTTGAAATGTTCTCCTGAAAGTAAAAACTGAGGCTAGCCTTGCAGACTGCAAATACAGTTTGTTTCAAAATTAGTAGTTTTATAACGGTATTTGTATCTGGATATTTTTAAAATAACAAATTTGGGGAGGAAAAATTACTTTGTAAAATTGAACACTGCATCATTACATCTCCATCAAGAGACTGAAAGAATAAACAAAGATGAATGCAAAGGGATTTGACAATTGCATGAGAAGACAAATGAGGCCAAGATGGAATATGAGCAACCATCTTTACGTAGCTCAACTATCTCAAGAATCTCAATAAGGGCCAATACCTTCTCATCAACTACAACAGGGAACTTAAATCATGGAGAGGAAAACAAAAGACTCGGTCATGTACTTTTGTTTACAGCGAACTAAAATTTAATAGCGTATAAATGCCGTTCGGGCAAAGTCGAATGGTAATGCCGATGACCTAATATGCAGTTGATGAGTCCAAACCTGGGTTCGAATCCCGGCGTGGGCTTGGGTGTTTCCTTCTTTCTTCTGTTTCTCTTCCTTTCAATGGTTTGTTCTCAATTTCATACCTTGTTCTTGACGCAGCTTAGCCTACATCACGCTTACGCAATTAAAAATCGCACAAGAAGTAGGTGTGCGATCAAAGAAACAAACAAAAACATATAAAGGTATAAAGAAAAAGATACCAAAAAATATTTGGAATACAATTATCTATGAATGGTAATCTTTCCTGCTAGGAAACCTACTGCGTTCTCTCTTCTACAGGACAGCGGTAAGATTTCTGTTACGACAATGACTTGTTGAGAAGAATTTAATAATGTGTTTATCCAATAAAATATATATATATATTTATAAAGTGCTAGTTTCAGAATTTGAACAGAAAAAGTGCAAATAGGAAAAGTGCGAGAACTGGAAAATAAATAGTGACAAATAAAAAAAAAAAAGAATTGAGAAAAACTGGTCCTAGTATTCGACAATGTCTTGTGAAATACGCCCAAAATTCCAAATTGGTTCAAAGTAATAAATTTGAAAAATCAGAACATTGATTATAATTAGATCACTGTTTTTAAAAAGGAACTGAGAATAAAACTCAGTGAAGAAAATAATAGAATTACCATTAATATAAGAGTATGTCCTTACTTTAAATGTAAATACAGAGATTAGCTTAGAAATTAAGGAATTTATTTTGTAAGAAATATAAAACAAAATGTGTAATTCAAATCATATAAATAAATAGTTTTATCCTCTTCATTTAATACAAAATTTGACATTAATTTGATATAATACTAACAAGCGGTTCTAAGTGAAGTTAGTTCTTTCCTGTGATATTTACTGCCATTTGTTTATTTTGAAATTTTAAAGATTAAACTTTTTTAACTGTTATTTCTGTAATTGAAGCAATTTGAGAAAAAGGAATTCATTTCAATTAAACAAGTTCTTAGTAGAATTGCAGTTGAATTAACAATTCTACGAAATATGATAGTCTAATAATATATTGAAGATTTGGCAAATTTTCAGTAGATTTCTTTCTATTTCAAAGTAAGGAAATTTTGTTAATGGTTCATTTCTGTTTTGTTGTTCAATATGTGGACTGATTCGTGTAGGATTCAGAAAAAGAAAAATTTCAGATTCATAAAATATAGTTTACTTTCCCTTGAAGTGTGAGTGTCCGTATGTAATCCTCTAATACATTTGGAACTTATGAGTAGATCTTAATGATATTTGTCTCCCTATTTAAGACAAAAGATGATCAAATATTTGTACCAATCGGATTCATGACGAGAAATTTGTATGTCAAGGAGACAAAAAAGTCGAATAGAAAAACTTTAGAACGAACAATTAATTTTTTTGATTTTTTTTTTTTTTTTAATATTGGATATCATTCTTTTAGTAATCCATTCATTTGCGTTCGATTTGAATAAAATTGGTTTAATTAGCGCAAGAAATTTTTTTTTTTTTTTGTTTCTTAAGCGGATATTATAATTTTTAATTAGATAGGAAGAGAATATCTTTGTTGCACGATTTTGAAAAGCAAAAGAAAAACAAAAACTCACAAAGATTTTTTTAAGAAAAATAAGTCGATTTTAGATCCTCCTGCATTTAAATACAAAAATTTATTATTACTTTCTTTTCGAATCAAAATGATTGTTTTAGTGTTAAATCGATTTAGTGAGTGTTTAAATAAAGATATTCTATCGGCGTAGGTGGATTGGTAAATGCCAGGGGGGTGGATACACCTGCACTAAACGGATAAAATATGTTTATAATTTTAGACGCCAGTAAGGGCAGGTTTTAGTGCGGATACAATAATTCCCAGGTTTCCCACTTTTTTTAAGACCTTTTTATGGCTCATAAAATGTTATTTGAACGAAGTCATGAAAAAACATAATCAATTGATTTCCCTAAATATCTTCATGGGCTTAGATTTTGTGATCTTAAAATGAGGAACGAAACACTTTAACAAAACTATGAAAGAAATTAAGCCGAAAAAAATCTTAATAAATAAATTGAACTGGTGTTATTTTACATATTTAAGCTCACGCGATCGTCTGTAAAGCAGAATTTCAAGGGCGCTAATACAGTAGTTGGCGCCTTTAAAAGCTAGAGCTATGGTTCTGTCCATAGGTTTCATCTCTAGTTAAAAAAACAGACAGAGAAAAATAGATTTCAGAGTTGGTTAAAATAATTTCTACATAAATTAAAATTGAATTGAGCAATAAACTTTAAGCTATTAATTTTGATAATTTTTTTTTATTATTATCTATCTTTGAATAGAATCCGTTAATAGGTAATTTAAATTAGTTCATTTGAGGCGAAAAAAAACTAGTGCCAATAAGTTTAGAAAACTTTATGACCTTGTTGTAATAATTTTTACAATTAGTTTACTGTTACACAATGTATGTGATGAAACATAATGTGACACACACATATTAAATTTTGTTATAAAAAAATATTGTTTCACTGACTGTTAGAAAAAAAATAACTGAAAATTTTAAACAAGTTTAATATCATCTTCTTAACATTTTCAAGTGTTACAAAAGCGTGAAAAGTGGGTTTCCTACTGAAACACGCGTCATAGATAAGGTATTTCATTTTTAGGCCTACAATGATGGATGAGGAGGTATTGTGAATGAGGAAATCATGTGATCAGTCATCCAAGTGGATAAATTTGTGGTCTATATCAGCGTTTTCCAACTAGGTTTTCGCAAAGGTGTCTTGGAAGTTCCTAGTATAAAAATTCTGTAATGGTATCTCAATGAAACTGCAGGAACTGTTCTCAATTTCTTTTTCTTTGTTTTTGGTTAAATCATGTTATATTTTTTGGTTGGATATTGGAGGAAGATTCGCTAAGAGTAGTAACTTTAAGGAATTCGTAACAAAATAAATAAATAAATCTGGAACCAGCGACTTAGAATTTCAGTTGATTGCAGTGGACGCTGTCCTTGTCATTTGGTTATTGAATAGAAAAAATGATGGTTTCTATTAAAGTAAATATCAACTCATATTTGTAGTCGTTTTAATATAAAAGTTAAGGATTGTCCATAAACTACGTACGCATGTCAGAAGGCGAATGGGTCAGATAATATGTGACGTCACATTACATTTCACTGAAGTGCATTTTTTTAAATCAAAAATATCTACTAAAAATTGATTAAAACATCTGCTATACCTTTCAAGTTCAAACGAAAATACGCTTGAATAGAGGAATATGCATCAAAATGCAAAATTTATAATACGAAAAAAAGATAATTTTAATTTCAGATTATGATTTTCTCTTAAGATCTAACTTCCAATTATTTGTACCTATCTGTAATACTCAAAAGAGATTATTTTAATTTTAGATTTTGATTCGATTTTTTTAATATTGTGTTTAGATTGAGTTTTAATACCTATCCAGTGATATAAAAAAGATTTAAATTTTATTTTTTATGTATAAATATCAACCATTACAATGTAAAGTTTGTAGAGTATATTTAATATACTCTATTTACTAGTAGTATATTACACTATATTGAGAACTAAAATACATTCAGACTTTTATTTTTATTTTTGGTTGTTTACTAATTGCCCAGAGTTCAACAGACACAATTGATTTTCTGTTGTTCCGTGGTCTTATAGGTTCATTTGTCAGTCAAAGGATAAGATTCGCTATTAATTCTACAATTGATTAAACGACTTAAGTCGTTGAAATGATTACTAAGTGTTCTGAACTGAATGGACTTACAGCTTTTTAAAAGTACTTTAGTTTTTAATGTAAACTAGTGGGGGGGGGGGGGTGATATTTTGAAGTAATATTGGGGAGGGGTTTTTCAGAAGATTGTGAAAAATTGTAACAAATGGTGGAGGAGGTGGTCGAACATAACAAAAATTAGCATGACGTAGTTTATGAGCAGCCTCTTAAATGCTGTGAAATTAAGAAGCACAAGATAATGTGAAAAAAATTCTTTTGGAAAGAAAGGACGACTTACTCCGAATCCAAATCGAAAATGTAACACCATGAATATTTTTTTGAGCCCAAATTCCAAATCATAGTACGAGTGTAACATGTGAACTTTATTAACTATAAATATCATAACAAGTAAAATGTTAAGTATTTAAATGATGAATTTAAAATGTGTGAAGGAGGCCAACATGATAATAAGTAAATTATAACTGCAAACTATCAACATAAAAATGTTAAAAATATAGCCCATGTTTAACGATCTAAGATCTATTCAAAGATCTGTTTTGAAATGAGATCTGCAAATAGATTCGTAATATCCAGGTTATGTATATTTTAAAATTTATGTACTTTCCAGTGTGAGTGATTAATTTCTTCTTAAAACATTTGCAAATAGGAAAGATCAATTTAAACTGGAGTTACAAAAATAACCAAAAATATAGAAAGTAGTAATAATATACAGTTTACAGATTTTTTTTTTCTTTTAACCAAAACTAATTTTTCATCCATAAACCTTGAAACAGAAAATGTTAAAAGCAGTACTTTTTTGTTTCTTTTTGTGAGTAGCGCGAGCCTTCCAACGGTATGTCAACAGGTGAATGCGGTGGAACACAAAAGGTGCAATAGACCATGGGCACAGAAATCTCTTCCCAAAAACGCCTCCTTTTGCTTTTCTCTCTCCTTGAGAAATTCAGAAAGAATATTAATGGTTCTTTTGGAGAGGTGATATAATGGGGTCGACATCACCCATTACTCATCTCACAGAATTAAAATGGTTTCTGGCAGATGCAGACGAATTGGAATTTGGTAACTGTTAAGATTCTGTATCTGCAAATATTCCGGTGACAAAAGGCTGTTTCCTGTTCAAAATGAATGGATTTTTTTTTCTGAATAAAAACATAATTTAATCTTAAATTTGTATAAAGATGAATTCATTCTTGCTTTTATTGTTGTGCAATGTTGTGCTCTGCTCTGTTATCAAATTCTCATTTGTAGAAGTCATTTGAACAGAAACCCATTTCTGAAGGTTTTTTATTGTTATTTTGAATGTTTTTTTTCTAACATTACAGCTACTTATGAATGAACACTTGTCAGTACTTGTTTTACTACATCATTTAAATTTCTTTATTGATTTGCTGTCCTCAATGCTTGAGTTGTAATTCAGATCATTTTATATTCCTCCTCTTAAAAGATTCACATAAAATACTTTATATTTTATTCAATAGATATATATTAGCTGACATTATAATCTCTATAGAATTTCGAGACTGAGTTCATTTCATTTTCTCCTAATTCGTTTTAAGAATTAAATAAGTACATTTTTAAATATCTAAAATAATGTATATTATATTTATTTATTATAAATATAAATATAATGTAAGCTAATAAATTCTTTCAATATTTTTTATTACATTAACAATAATATAAAAAACAACAACTCTGATCCAATTTTGACTGAAAATTAATTTAAAATAATAATCAAAAAGTTTTTTAATCAATCAAAACGATACCGGTATTATTAAAGATTTATATAAATTTTACAATTCAATACGTAGATGTTGTGTGTGTATCCTAAAAAGCACTATATTCGTTATATTTGTAATTTAATAAAAAATAATATATTATAAATTCTAATCATAATCATATTCATATATTCGCATATGATGCATAAAGATAAGATAATCACAAGTTGTGTATATGAAAGTAGTATAATAATATAGAATTAAATGTATCATAATATAATGATATCTAGATAGATACATACTGATCTTCAATCAGTTATTAAATGAATGTAAATCTCGTCATTTATTATCGGTATTGATGTTTTGAAACATTATTACCACGAAAGTTAGCAATAGTTAAATAGAAAGCAATGGTTAAATAGGGATGGTAGTGTCTTTCTGTTAAAATTCTTTCACTTGAAAACTTTCATTTTCGTTCTAAATATTAGAAATCAGAATTAAGCCTTCACTTGTCATTAAATGCAGGTTCAATGAAACTGTATTGACAAAATAATATCCATCAAATACCTTCTTTTTTTTATCTAGGAAACTTAACCCTTCGAATAATAGGTTTACAGAATTGTTAGTTTACTTTAGAGTAAAAATCTCAAAAATAAGAAGGTAAAGCATGTTTGGAGAATGAAAGACTCTCGGATACCAAAACAGATATTAAAATACAAACCAAAAGGAAAGAGATCTGTTGGGAGACCAAATAAAAGATGTCATGAGATCCTAACAGGCCACCGAGGCCTATACAAGAAGAAAAAGAAGCAGCATTTCTAAATGCTACTCCTAATAAAACCCTGACTAAAAATTATCTTCAAAATCGATTTTAAAAATCCGAATTAATATTTAGATTATTGAAATGCTGAAATTACATTAGAAAAGTAAATGGATCAAAGTCTATTTCAGTAAAATTGTATATTTGCTTCTGTATTTCCCTTAAATAAATACTTGCCTGTAAACATAAGAAAAACTTTCTTCAGCTGTCACGAGATGATCAAATAAATCAATATCCCCCCCCCTTCCTTTAATCCCCCTCCCGCCCCCCCTTTTTTTTCTTAGATAAATCCGAGCCATTTCGTCAATATCTTTTCCTTTGTTTCTTCGAATCGATTGAAAAGGAATCGAATTATTGACATAAGAATCCAACAACGAGCAGATGGTAACAATTGCCAACTGTCGTTGAATAAGATAGCCATAAGAAGAAGCCATCAATATTTCATCCTCTGTCGATGTCTTGACGGTCTTTCTTGTTTCTTCTTTATGAAATGAAGCCGAAAAGGAAGTAAAAAGAAGAAGAAATGGGATCAAATATTCGAGATTCCACTAGCACGCGTCGTGTTTTTTTTTCTTTTTCCTTCCGTTCTTTTTGTATGTTGGCTCATTCATCATGTGTCATGACAGAACAAGAAGAAGAGCCGCCATTTTTGTTTGCCTAAATCTTTTGTTGTAGTTCTGTTTTATTATTATTCTTAAAAAAATCCGACAAACGCATTGTTAGGGTATCACAATTCAGCACCAAATAATTCCCTCCCCTTACTCCAAAAGTAATGAATAAAATCATCAAACAAGTACATCTAATTTTGTGGCCTCTTCTTATGTCCTGGACCAAGACAACGGTCCTAATTGATCTCCCACTGAATCCCTTACATTTTCTATTCAACTGTGATAACATCAAACGAAAATTAAAAACAAATTATTCCCGAAAGTAAATGGAAAATAGTAAAATCTCCTTTAAGTACTAACAAAGGCAATTATTTCTAATTCAATACCCACTAAAATTATACTTAGAAATGTTTTATAATCTTAATAATAAACTTATTTAATTTTTTTTTAAAACGGAAATTTTTTTATTGAAATGGAATCCAACTAAATTTTTGTAAAATGCAATGTAAATTTAATGCGTTTTAAATTTTCAATTCGTCAATATCTTTAAGTAAAACGCTATTAATCTTAAGGACCCACATAAATTTCCCCTTCTGGACCGGCCTGCTTTTTATCTCTTTCTCTCAAGGGGCACCAAGGGGTAAAATCTTAGCGTAGTCGCATCCCTACGATTTTCTAACAACTCTTATGCTAATGGAAGAAAAGAATTTTGTTCTACTTTTTCCAATTGAATTAATGTTCAATATCAACTACATTATCTATTTGCTTTCAAATTTTATTTTCAAAATGACTATACTTAATATTAATTTAATTAGAAATGAATTATGTCTCAATTCTAAAAGACAGAATTTCCTTTCAAAATGAAATTTTTTCGCTTTTGATTTTAAAATTTTAAACTCACTCAATATTTTACATTTTTTAAGAATAAAATAAAAATAAAAATAGAACCTTTTGTTTACTCTGATGCAGCCTTGTATTTCTTCACTTTATTTCTTCACTTTGTTAAAAAGGGCACTTGTTTCACTACTAATTTTATTAAACTAATATAATTTGAACATTTTTCAGGAAAGTATTCCTTTTCTCTGACTGTTAAGCTGAACTTGAAGGATAGTATATACAAGATTTAAAATTTGAAGGGACTTAATTATTGATATAAAAAGGATATTATTATTAATAAAATAACATTTTAAAATTTTATGATTAAAAACAACGGTTAAATGCGGGGAAAAAAATAATAATACATATATTAAAGTAGTGTTTGTAGAAGGAAAAGTGACTATTTGATGTTTTATATGTTACACAGGATCCAAGGATTTAGTACTAAGATGAAATAAAGATACATTTAGAACTGTTCTAAAATTATAAAAACCCGACTTTATTTCAATGAGTAATTAAAGTAAAAACATCATTTTGTTTGCTGAAAAGAAGGTTAATAATGTAGGAACTCAGAGGCTTCTACGATTAGCAGCCAATCATTAGCCTACTTGATCTTTACCGAAACTTTGGTAAAAATTTAAATTAACTAGGCCATCCCCCCTGTCTCACCTTGGTTAGTATGAGATAATCCAAGAAGAATCGATTCCAAGCGGTTATGGCAAAAAATTATATTTTATTCCTTTTTGAATGAACTCATTATTTGATAGCGCGCGCCATTGTTGACGGAGAGAAGCTTAAAAAACGAACATTAACATTTAAATTTTAATCTAGTAGGCTAAAATTAATGAGTTATTTTCTTTTTTCTCTGGCTCTTCTCTCATTGCACCACACACACACAAACAAAGAGAGTGATAAGAAACAATAATTTGAATGTAGTCTCCGTGATCTAATGGATAAGACGTCTGAGTTCGGATCAAAAGGTTGCAGGTACGTTTCATTGTAGAAATTTTTTCACAGAAAATTTTGAAGTTCAATTATGCTCATTGCGAATCTGTCGACTTCCTCGCAACAATGACACAGGAACAATCTTTTCCATTGTTGCACTGCTCCAGACAGACAGAGAAATAAAAGATTTTATTTAATATATGATTAATTATAACAATGGTTATGTTTCATTACCTATAACATTTTTTTATTCTGTTATAATTAATATAGCTTATCAAGAATATTCATGAGTTTTTATTGATTAAATTAAAATCCACTCTACAGTGATCAGATTTGTTTTTTCAGTATCTTTTTAAAAGTATTTCAATATTTATTGTAAATGTTGTTTTTTTTTAAAGCCATTCGAAATAAGGCTTCTGAAATGTTTTCCTTTCGTTCATTTCCTGACTTGATTTTTATTGAAAAACTATTGATTGTAAAGAAAAAAGAAAAAAACCAATATCCCGATACGAGGAAAAGAGTCTGAGTTATATTTGAAGAATAAATAGAAAAAACAGTTTGAAGAATAATTCAAATACATTAAACTAATATGAAAAAGAAGATTCAAGAAATTCAAATTCAACAAAACAGGATAGAACAAATATTAACATCAATAGCCAATAAGGAAATAATAATATTTTATGTTTTAATAAAAAAGAAAAATAGTGTAAACATAAAAAAAAGTTCATCGAATCATTCAGTCTGTGTACGCGTGCCCCCTCTAATAACTTTTGAATCTCTGGATTAATCTTCTTGAAATTTGACATACACATTGAAGGACAAAACACGACCTTCCTCGTAAAGTAATTTTAGCCCGAGAAGATGACAAAATTCTCATAGAAAATTGTTAGAACGGAAAGACTGGATTTCTAACGAAATTTTAAATAATGGATATTAATTCTCTTATTAATTCTCTTAAAGTTTGCGGAAGCTTAAAAATTAAAATTGCTCTGATTCAGACATGAAAGTCGTATTTGCGGATTTATTTTGTTGTTTCAGTAAAAGGAAAAAAAATCCTAATGTTTGTTTTCATCATTTTTATAATTTAAAAAAATAAAAGGAAAATTATCGCCTTTGTATCATTTTACGACTTTAAATAAATAAGTAAAAGAAAGAAAAAAAAACGCAAGATTACATTGGAAAGTAGGCTTCAAATTCTTTCAGGAATTTCTGGTTTTATGCTGTTTTTGGTTTTAATCCCTTTTGCTTTCTGTGCTCAGTATCTAATGTTTGTACGTAAACACATTAGATAATCTAAACTTTTAGTATCTTAGAGAGTATAAATCTGCACTAAATGCAGTTTTTTTTTTGTTTTTTTTTTGAAAAACCATCTTTTCTTGAGAATTTCATTTATGTAAAAAAGGAGAATGTAAAAGAAAGGATCTAATTTGCACTAAATTCGTATAATTAAAATCTACTTTTCGTTGCACAAAAAAGTTGAAATACCTCAGAGAGTAGATTCTCAATGAATATACATTTGGTAACGTATTAGAAAATATTTGGAGATGTATTTTACAGCAAGGATAGACCGCTGTAGGATAACAAAAACCTACATTGTATTGTCATAAAACAAATGAAAACCTTTCAGAGATCAACAGCCATTTTACTTTAAGTGCAATGATTATTTAACAACCAATAATGGGTTGTATTCGCTCAAAAATCGATTGCCTGACTTCCCAGGGCCGGCCAAAGGAGAGCGAATCTAGGCGGTCGCCTGGGTCCCCGCGACTGGTTGACGATTTTTTTTTTTCATTATTGTTTTCATAATTCAAACTTCCATTCGACCAGCCATAAAAATATTGTGATTATTTCCTTCTGTAAGGAGGTTTTAGCGAAGTTGGATTGGGGGGGGGGGGGATCAGGACATTATCATTGAAGAAAGGGAGGCGCACTTCTAATTCGTCTGGGGCCCCGCACCCCCCCTTGGCCGCGCCTAGACTTCCTTAACCCCCAAGACATATTGAAATTCAGAACAAAATTTAATCCTTTATTCTTTACATTCACAACTTTTTTAAATGCATTTTATAAAATGTTTTGAAAGGTTTCAAAATGTTGTTGGGTTTTTTTTTCTGAACAAAATATATCAAAAATTGTAAAATTGGTGTCATAGCTTTTATAGAAACGATACAAATGAAGGACTAAGATTTTAACAATTTAAATAAACTGCAGACATTGAAATCGTAAGATGTACGCTATTTTTTTTTCAAGAACTATTTATGGATCTGTTTGGGTGTTCGAAAGTTGGCTCACCAACTGTATTCAGCTTCTTTGTTTCTTTCCTTGAGATTTTTTTTTCTTTCCTAGTCTTGAAATTTAGCCAAGTCGGTCAGTCTGATTACCACCATGTGATCAAAGTTTATCTGAAGTGAAGTACTTTCGCAGCCGGATGCCATTCCCTGACGCCAACTACAATACATTAGGAATTGCTCAGGAAAATATACTGAAATAGGTCGAAACTTCAAGGCAATTCCTTTAATTTGAACCTGAACAAAATGAAAAAGATTCATTTCTTATTCTGACTTTAATGATCACTTTTACAGACTGCTGACTTATGCAATGCTATTAAAACTTCGATCAGGAATCTCACAACTCCTATTTCTCCCGTCGCGTCGTTCAACTACCATAAGACTTACTTTCACTTGTCCAAATTTACAATATTTTGAAATTTATTATAGTTCAATAATTATTTACATAAAATTAATTTTTTATTAAGTAACTATTGGTGAATTTCTTATAACTTTCTTAGCAAAAATAAATGTTGGTTTTGATTCAGGAGACATTCCCTCCTAATAATGATGTTTTGTAGTCGTAGTTGCTAAAATACATGCGCAGATATGACCAACATCAAGGGTTTCTACTCACAGGCTGAAAATGTTTGTCTCATCAAGTTGACAGTTCATTCCTATCTTGTTCTGCATACAAGGCAGTAATGTCTTCTGCATACAAGTCTTTAAGGTTTAGTAGTGCAGTTTAGGCGGTTGCCTGTTACCTTAACCGATCTGTCGGAACCTGAGTTCGAATCCTGGGGCTGACATGGTTGTTTGTCCTTCTTTCCTTTTTCTTCGTTTCCTTCTGCTTTTGACTGTTTGTGGCTTTGTAATATTCTGGATCTTTGCAATAGAATCTGAATCTTCGCTATTAGTAAGAGATATTAGTAAGTCCCTTCAAAAGTATTCTATTGTTCGAAACTTTTCTTCTACATCTTCTTCTTCTATGGATTTTTATAATTTAGGAGGTCTTGAAATTTGGAAGATTGGAGTTTCTTATTTTAGGCATTATTTCATTTAACTGCATAAATTAAAACATTAAAAGAAACTTCTAGAATAAATATCAACAAATTAGAAAACATACACGCCTGAAAAATAACTTGCCAAGTAAACAAAAAATAAATGTGATTCACAATATATATATATATATTATATATACAATGTTGAAAAAGGTTCGTAAGTCAAACGAAAGATTGAGAACCACTCTATTAGATTAGATTTTTTTTAAACTTGTATTTGATAAATGTAGTAGGCAAACACTTTCAGGATACACTCATTTAATAACTGTATAAATTCATTTTAAAAATAACTTTTTTTTTATAATTTCAAAATTAAATTTTTACTCGAATATAACTACCTTAGAAATTATGTTAGTTTCGTGGGTATTTATTTTTACTACTCCTTTAAAATGCTCTTATATTTCTAAATTTATAACTATTATTTCCATGAAACCATTTCCTTTTGATTCTCTACAATTGAGTTCAATTCCCGAAGGAAGAATTCAAATCAAATCCTATTGTATCCAATTGTCGATTATTGATTTGCTAGCCTGTACTCGGACTGCACTTTTTTTCCTTGTTTTCAGTGGAGTGGATTTGAGGAAGTAGCCTTGACGCTTCCAAGAAAAAGAATACTACTGCGCATGCGTGTATGTCCTAACGATTATTTGATTCTCATCATCTTTCAATATTCAATGCCCAAAACTCTCAGCTAATGGATATGAACTCCGGAAACTCCCAGTGCTCTGGAAAGTACTTTTGAAAAAGCGCCGGGGTCTTACTGGTTGCTTCTAATCGCACTTTCGAAGATGTGATGGGGGTGGGGGTGGGTATTGGACCTCTTTTTGCTCGAGCAATCTCGCTTGTGATTCACACAGCATCAAGTAATTACGGAATTTCTCCTGGCAACTGGTTTTAGGAAGAAGAAAATGGAAATCAGAGAGTTATTACCGGATTGGCTACGCCGCCCTCGCGACAGGCACGTTTATTTATCTACTCTTTTCTCCTTTCTTTCCTCTTCTTTGCGTGTCACAATTGGCTGATGGGAATGAAAGTTTGTGAACGAAGGAAGAAATTTCCCACCGAACCATTTTTCTCAGTGAACGACGACCATTAGACTGTCTGGAAAAAGAACAAGGCAATATCCAAGACAACAACAGCTTCGGAGGTGGGTTTTTTTTTCTTTTTTCCAAGTTTTCGGTCATCTTCGAATCCCTGAGGGAAATTGCAAGTGATTGGATCGAATTGAGACTTTTTTTTATTGTTATTATTCCAGTATAAAAAAAAAAAGAAATCTCTACAAAAAACTGTTTTTTGCTGATTAAGGGATATTAGGTGGGGAGTTATGAATCTGTGCAGCAAATAATGGAACAAGTGATAAAACAATTCTTGCAGCAAATGATGGAGAAAGTAATGATGCAAATAATTCAGAGAGACGTCGAACGAATGATGCAAAATATGATACAAGGAGTGTTGACACGAGTATCTGAAAACCTTGAGGAAGATTTAGTGGAACAGTTGGTCAAGAAGAATTTGGAGAAAGTGTTGGCGCAGATGATTATAGAAAGTGTGGAACAGTTGATGGATAAGATGGTGGAACGAGGAATGGCAAAGGCTTTGAAGGACGTGAAGGAGTTAACCATGAACATGGATAATATGGAGCAAGTGATGGCCCTACAGATGGAAACAGAACATTCAAACAATGGCTTGCAGAAAATAGTCGAACAGATGAGAGAACTGAAAATAGAAGCAACCAATGAAACAGTAGTTGTTTCACAGAAACGAAATGAACGAAAGAGACTGGAACAAGAAGTAAAAGGGGTAGTAGAGAAAATAATACAGCAAGTGGTGAAACAAATAATTCAACAAGAAGTGAAACAAGTTTTCGAACAATTGATACAGGAAGTCATGAAACAATTAAACAAGAGAACCCTGAACAAATCGAAGAAAGCAACAGAAAAATACACAGAGAACAAACGCCATGTCACCCAAAGCCAACAGTGATTAACAATCAGTATTTGGAGAATTTGACAAAAAACAAAACAAACAAAAAATAAGAAAAGTAAAAACAAGTGATAGACAGGTAAATAAAAAGTTAACAAATTAAGAATTTCAATTTTAAAATGAGATAAATTGGTTAAATAGATTAAACATAGAATTCGATATTAAAATATTAAGCAAGATTTTTACTTAGCTTAGTAATATATTTGATAGAAAGTATAGTATACTCATGTATAATGTAAGATATATTTAATCGATATAGATATTTAATATATATTTAGTAATATTTTGCAATATAAGATATTTAATAAGCTTAGATGTACAACAAATACTAAGTTAAATATCATTATCTGTTGATGGTCTTAATTTCTTCATGAACATTCTAGAAGTTCAGCTTTTCTTTTTAATTCCTGAATGGAATTTTTGGTTTTGATTATTAAATATTTGTGTAATATCAATACTGTTATTCTATGGAGATTTACACAAAATTTTTCCATGTCTATTAATTTTTCGAAAAACTAAATCAAAATATATTCAAATCTTAATTCATTACACAATCTTACCTCCTTTTATTTTTCTTTTAAAAAATAAATGAATAGAATTGGACAATAATGACACTATTTCTGCAAACCGTTTCCACTTGTAAGAATACTGGTAAAATATTTTTTATTCTTTTTCAGAATTAGTTTCTTTTTTTTTTTCTAAATCAAAGTTGCAATTACTTTAAGAGACCCATAAAAGTGATTGGGAATTGGTTAGTTGTTGTTTTACGGTGGAACGAATGCCTCCATTTCCTTAATAGCATTGGATGCAAATGGATGACTCGAGCAGTCAATTCCCCAGGGAACAACACAAAACAACTAATTCTTTTAAAACACAAAAGACACTCAATTTCTCTTTGGTTGCCCCTTTGATTGGATACAAAAATCCTTCCTTTCAAGGAACTGAGAACAGTAATATTACTTTGCTTTTTTTCTAAATATCAGTCAATTTCTTATCTATCTAATGGAAGCAAAGCTCTACAGATTTTATGATTTTAATATGAAATTACTAATATCCAACATTTGTAACTTTGGAATAGAACAGCTAAGTTTCTTCAAATATTGCTTGTAAAAGATTCCATCACCTTACTGTCCTTTTCTAGGGCCTAAGAAACCACAGAATTCACAGTTCATTTATCCTTGGATAAGTTTTTAAAAAAAAATTGTAGCTAACAAATATGAGTATAGCTTCCCATTTTACAACAGCAGCTAAAACTAAAATTAAAAGAAGAAAATTAAAATACTTCTGATTAAGTGAATATTTTTAATACCTATAATTAATCACTTATTTGGAGTCAATTCACCTTTTATTGACTTTTTTTTTTAATAAGAGAAAAATCAAATCGTTAGAAACTTTCAATATTTTTGTCACAATAGTCCTCTTCGTATTTCCACAATGATCCTCATTATATTTATAAAAATCAACACATTTTAAAACTTTAAAACTTCAATTTAATGTTATCTTGTGTATAGTTTAATTAATATTTCATTGTAATTATGTATAATTTTTATAAATAATAAGCGTTATGTGAATTTTCTTGTGATTGCAAATTCTGCAATTTAAAAAATAAAAAGCTTTGTTCTATATGTTGTTCTATATGTATTTGAAATATATAAAACATTCTTTATGTTGTCAATGTAGTTATTATGTTTGTAATTTTTTTTTACAAAATTATTTTTTCTTTTTGTCAATTTCTAGTTATCCTCTTTTTGAATTATTAAAGAACTAGATAATTCTTTTGTTCCATATGTGTTCTATATCTATCTATCTATCTATCTATCTATCTATCTATCTATCTATCTATCTATCTATCTATTGTTCTAAATGTTGTCAATTTTCTCTTTTGTAGTTATTAGCTTTGTATTTTTTTTTTTTACAAAATTATTTTTTTTCTTTTTGTCAGTATCTGTTATCGTTGTTATGAATTATTAAAGAAATAGATGAAGAGAAATATAAATGTTTGGAAGAATTACTTAAAAAAAACTGGATGTGTTAATAACTTGATTTTGAAATCCCTGTCAATCCACGAATGTCTTTAATAATGAAAAGGAGAAAGACTAAAATATCAGAAATGAAAGAAAATTATACTTTTTTATTTGTATCAGACATTTGTAGTTAGAGAATAACTAATTAAGAATAATTATATAAGTTGTGATAGAGTATGAATTAATAAAATTAATTATTAATATACAAGAATATAGTGTACTAATATATTACCAATGAATAATAGTAACATATAGTTAAGTAATACTGTAACAACATCATAGAGTTCATAAACATATATTAATGCTTATTAATGTGCTTTTTTCTTGAATTACTTCAATTTTTTTATTAAAACCCTGTCTTCATAAGAGATGACGAAATTTTACTTTCCTGGAATATGTATTTATGAACTTTTATAAATTATTCTGTAAAATATCTGAATAAAAAATATTTATCTATAGAAGAATGAATAGTCTTGGGTTCTTTTAATTCTTAAAGTGTTCTGATTGTATAAAGATGAATAATTAAAAAAAATAAGTAAAATAAAAAAAAAATTCTATTTTTAAATCTGCTTTAATAAGAAAGTAAATTAAGAGTATTTTAACCACATTTAATTAAAAAAACACGTGTACTTCTTTTCTTAAACTACTGTTTAGTTTGATAAACTTAAATAAAATGAAATACAGAAAAACACCGTATACTGGAGAAGCCAAGGAGGTCAACGAAGAAATGAAAAAGCTGGTGTTGGAATATTTTGGAATCCAATATTAAATATATTCAATATTATACATTGGATATAAAAATAAATCTAATTAAGTTATCCACTTTATTGCTTATTTATTATTTTATTTGCTTTATTTGCTTACTATTTTGTCATGTGCGATCAATGATCAAATTAGCAAGTTTGATCTGTGAATTCAAATTGAAGCTCGTTTAACAAATATTTATCTTTAAAACCAATTTTACCCAATTTATTTTTTTCCAATCTACGAAATTTGGTTTGATTGTGTAGTATTAATCCTTATTTCTTATATTCTAATTTCAACAGCAAATCTTTTAAATCTCTGGATTAGAAATATTTATATTATGTTAGCGCTTCAAGATAATGCTTCAGATAGAGTAACTGACTTGACATAGGAACCTAGGCTTTCAAACTAAAAACAGCAAAGGACAATGAGGAAAATTACAGAACAACGACTCCATTATTGATTAGTTATGTCTAGCTCCATTAATTGACTATTATTAATTTAGTCAATTCAAAGTTTATTAAGATATCAGTTCACATTAAAGTTATTGAAATTATAATTTAGAAGCTAACAATGACTTTTATTTCTAAGATAATAATTAATTTATATATCATTATTCATTTATACCCTGACCTAATGTAAAGAAATTAACTATCATTCTTAGCACATCATCAACGAATGTATTACAAACTAGTCCAATACGAATGATATGGAATATAAGTGTAAATATTGTGATATGACATCTGAGCCAATGACACAGGGTGGAGGAACAGGAAATGTGTCGAGTGCTTTTGTCTCGAAACTGCGTGAATGCATTTCAAATAATAAATAAGAATTAAAAAGAAAACTTCCTTAAAGAAGTTCTCGTTTAGATCTGGTTGTCTGAGATCAACTTAAAATTTAAATAACTTTTCACACATTTCCTACAAATTTCCTCTACTGAATTTTCATTAGATTTTTTTTCTTCTGAAATCCTTTAAGCATCCAAGGACAATAGTTGTTTCTTAGTTTCATTACCTTTAAAAAAAACATAAAATCTCTATATTTTAATTCGCTTCACTGTTATTCATTTTATTAGTTATTTGTGATTGTCAACAATTTTTTAGATTTTATTTGAAAAAAATTAAAAAACAAAAAACAAAAACAAAACAAAAGCAGAAAGAAGATAGAAATGCTAAGAATCAAAATGAAATAAAATTGAATCAATGTTTGGCTCTAATTAATTAAAACTTAAGTTCTACAATTAAACTTAACAGTTAATGAATCCATTTTCCTAAACTTATTTCTTTAACTTCAATAATGTAGATCTTGTATATTAGGAGTAATTTTGATTATGAATTAAACGTATGTTGATTGCTTTAAATAAACTAATAAATAGACACTCATGCTAGAGTAAATTCAAAATAGTAATCTGAAGTACAATTAATTAAAGTTCCTTAATATTACATTTACTCTTCTTTAAAATATCTTCAAATGTTCTTACTATTTACATTATATACAGCTACAGCTTTTTTCAATAAAAAGAGTTCATCTGTTACTTAATGCTGACGTTCAAAGTCTTCTTTGTTACACTGAAATTCTTTCCCTTAAATTAATCCTATGCCTAGAAGTTATTCTCGAACATACTGGCACCGGATATACGTATTACTTGTAGCAAATCGTTCATTTTTCCTTTAAAATCTTTAATCTTTAATATTCAAAGAAACAGTTAATTCTTCAATACTTATAACGCAACTGTTTTTTCAGAATTAAATTGGAACTTACAACTGTCGAAAATTCTGAAAGATAACTTAGATGCACATTATTTATTTCTGTCTTATTTTTATCTGTCTTCAACTTGAACGTACAGAACATTTTGTCTAGTTGAAATATGGTCATTGACACTTGATAAATTAACTTCATATCCCTCCTATTATTTAACTTTAAGGAGAAGTAGATGCAAAGATCAAAATCTCAGATCTCTCAATGCGGAAAAACTATCTTCTAACGAATAGAAACTAACAGCACATTGGTATCATTTGTTCTTAATTATTTCCTTACAAATAAACTAAATGTTAGTAACAACATACGTTACATCTGGTTACTGAGATATTGTTGTTAATAATAATACCTCATGTTACATTGTTATTAGTGACGGCTCCTTTTCGTAAACTATTATTTCTATTATTTCTTTTCCTTTTGATATTTTACCAAATAAATATTATCTGCTTGGGAAAATTACCTGGTAAGTATTTCCTTTACTATAATGTTACCACACAAAGTTATCGAAATGATTGCTTTCACGTCACTACGTATTAAATGCTTCTCTATCGATGTCATAGAGTATTTGGTCTAATGCCTCTAAATGTTCTCTGATGGTATCGGAGGAAAAGTGAAAAAACAAATCTATTTTTCAATCGAAATACCGTTTATTTGTTGATGTGTAATCAAAATAACTCGAAAACTACATATCCTAGGATGTTGAAACTATAGAGATATGTATAGGTGGCTACAAGCAAGATATCTATTAATTTTGATGTACGATTGATTAAAGCAAAAAAAAACGCCAAAATAAGTTGCATTAAATCTAGTAATCACGATTATTCGAGAATTACTTATTTTAGAAGGCTGAAATTTTAATGGTAGATTAAAGCTACTAAATTTACCCCCCTATTGATAAACATCAATGGGTGAGACAAAGTGTTTACTTAGTGACATCCTAGAACTGCTGTTTCAAGCTCCTTGGGGATCATCAGCTAGGGGTAGCTACCAGTAAAGTACAAAGGTCTCAGTACAGAGATCAATAAGAAATATTGTTAGAATCAATATAGAACCTCTAAAACTAAAATAAGCAACAGTAATCACACAATAAAAGATAACTAAAGGATTTTTTTGGTTAATAAATTAAGATTTTTTTTTTTGTTTTTAATGCGCTCATACAATTCATTTGAGGCAGCGGAATGTCAGCACCTGAATTTATCTTTTATTTATATTTATTGTTACTGATTTTGGTTTTGGAGGTTCCATGTTAATTCCAATGATACTCCCTATTGACCTATTCATAAAGAGCTGCAAATGTCTTAAAATCGCGACTATTATTATAAATAAACAGAAAAGTGAAAAGTGTAGGATAAGTGTAGACTATTTTTGGAATCTGATTATATAAGAATCCGAAAGTTAGAATGCCAAATATATCTTATTTAAAATAACTATTTGTAAATTGTTGTAATTACATCTCTTGCAGTATTATTACTTTAAGTCATATTAACTTTCTTTGGTAATTCAAAGTATACTGAAATTCTTCCAAAAACCCTGGATGAACACTGTAAACATACAAGTGATTTTTCTTTTCCATCAACGCAACGTTTCTATTAAAGCGCTTGAATTTAAATGGTTTATATTGAAAACAATTCTATCCAGATAAAAAAATTCAACAGCGTCCAATTTATCTATGGAAATTTCTTCAAGTATTTTCATTCAATATTTCATTCAATTTCCATATATTCCAGGTAATACAGAACTTACTTTTCCTGACTGGAATAAGTAAATATTTATCCTAGTGTTGATATAAAATATAGCGTGCCTAAAACTCACTATTAATTATGTATAGACAGCTTCTTTATAGATCTCCTTCTAGACCCACCCATTGATAAGCTATGCAAACTATAGTGGCTGGGTATTGATTCTCAGAAGCCGTAAATACTGACACATGGGGTGTCATCAGGTATTAAATTACTCGATTAGGAAATACGCCATTTCTTCAGGGATACATTAAGTTATCATTACGACAAGATCACTATTCGATAAAATAAGAAAAAAAGAATGACATAAATACGAACCAAAAAAAGAAAAGAAAAAGGCCACTAGGTTTTTTTTTTTTTTTTTTTTTTTTTTTAGATACATTTTTCCTTAGCAAATAACAGAGAAAATATTTTTGGCGCCAATTCATAAAAATGAATGATTAAATAGTAAATCTATTTTATTAGAAAAACAAACATCTTAACATGAAAGAACTTAAATCTGACACAAAGTAAAAACATTGAAATAAACAAATAGATTTTAATTCTTCTTTTTTTCTAGTTAAACTCCAGTTGATGGATAACATTACATTATAATAACACCCATATAGCCTATTACTCATTAATTCTTACGAATATTACTGTCGTGAGTTGAAAGCTAAATTACATGCATTTTTTTTCTCGTTATTACCTTAATATACTTAATATATTTTGATCTTCGTTTGCTCATATCCACAAGTTTCATTTTATATTAAAGATTTTGTAATTTCTAAAAAAGAGGTTCTGAATATAACATATTAAATAACTTGTAGAGATCATTAAAGCTATGTAATCTGACAACAAATATAAGTTATTAAATAAAAATCAAACCAATTTCATATATCAACAGTGAGTTATGTTGGGAAACATATATTAGTAGCTTTCTTGGTTTATGTATTAAGAACATTCTTCAAACAACTACCATCGTGGTACAGAACTTAGGCATCACATCCAAGACAAAGGATTAATGGAAAGAATGATTAGCGATTCGATGTAATTTTGTGCATATTTATGATCTACACTGTACTGTCTAGGCAGCGAATGACGCTTTAGCTAAAAAAGTGCCTACTGTGCCACTTACTATCTAGTCTCGCGTCTCCGCAAAAGATCAATAGTAATAATAATTATCAATAATTTGATAGCTATACCATTTTGTCCTGGTTAAGAGCATTTGCCATTGATTTCTTTCAAATGTACGTCTAGGTACATGTTTTGATGGTTTGTTCGGACAACAGTTTGTCCCATCTAAGGATCAAGGATTTTTGTCAAAAAAGAAAAACAAAGTAAAAAAAAAAAATATGTATTTTAATTCATTAATTAGAAATAAATGATTGATAATTTAAATAAAGAACCTTATATTATTAAACTTCTTTCTAAAATAAAGCATATCATTTCCGCATTTGTTAAAAAAAAAACCTTATAATACAAATTGTTAGATTTTACAGAACAAAAATTACAGAACATTAGTTAATAAGCGATTTAATTCATGGTAAAATAAAGTGGAATTTATAAAGTATTTTTTTTCTTCCTTCTTCCTTTTGTCAGTTTATAGTCATGTACATATTTACGTTTATTCCAATAAAAAAAAAAATTCTTAGTTATTGTTATTGTTATTTTGTTATTTGTTATTTTATCAAATGTTATAATTGACTAGTACTAATAAATATTAAATGTATTGATTATTCTGGTTTGATTTCTGGTTGACATTGGTTTACGATAAATGGTTGTCATTTATGTCATTAAAATTAAATTCATTTTGTTTGTTTTCTTTTAATATTGTTTTTTTAGTTATTTATATACTCACATTTGAGTATTATTAATTTCTAATTTCTATTGTATTATAGAAGGGATAACATTATTCTTCTATATTTTGTTTGGTTATTTTTTGTTTTGATTTATTCAACTATTTTATTGTTAATTTAAATTAATTTGATTTTGTATTACATATATAATGTAATTGTATGTAACTTCAGCACCTGCACACAGGATCTCGAAGTAGAACCTAGCAGGACTGTAATTTTTTGGTATTTAAAAAAAAAAAAAAACTAATTCTTTTAAAATAAGTATTTTTTTTTTTTTTTTAATTTCAGTTCTTTGATATTAGCTGTAAGGAAATCTCTGTCAAATTTAAAATGAATCAAAAATGAAAAAAAAACAAAAAAAAACAAAACAAACCTATAAATAATTCTTATATTTGGAATCATAAGATGTAAACTTATGTAAAAGTTCGCAAATTTCAATAAATCTATTAAATGTTAATATCAACTATTATAATGAAGGAATAATGGAAATTCATTTTCGTCGTTGAATTCAGGGTTCTCAGTGGCCTGTATTTTCATTTTAACTAATGTTCATATGAATCCCAATCAGAATTAGGTTCTAGAAACATCTCAAGAGTAGTGGAGAACTCAGGAATTACAAACAAAATAGAGGATTTCTCATTTCATAATCTATTACTAATCCTAATCTAACTATTACGTTACTTAGATTATTAACTTTAATTAATTGATTTAAAAAAATTCTTTTTTAAATTTTTATTTAAGCTAATCAATTATGGCCTCAATTAATTAATTAATTAGGGTTAATTTTGGCTATTTTGATTCTCAAGCGCTAATTAATTTAAAATCAATACACATTATAATATTCAACAATTGAAAAATCATCTTCATCCTCAAGCAGACATTAAGAATGAGGAAATAAAAACTTCAGGTTTAGAATATATGGTGGAAATCAAAACATTTATTTGAAAAAGGAGAAAAAAACGTGATATTAAGATGACAGGAGTAAACACTATCTTCTACATGTTTGCCATTAGTTTCTTTGGTGCAACTCATATATAGAAAACTTCAAAGAAGGATTTTGAGAAAAAAACCTGAGGGAAACAAGGCGTCACTCTGTTTTTCGCTTTTTTTTCCTTTGGGGATTTGGGCTTCCCGCCAATTTCTATTTCTTTCCTCCTTCATCAACAGAGTTAAAAAAAAATGAAAATCATTAATATACTTCAAGAGCCTTTTCATAAACCTTTTAAATAGATTTAATAATTAAAGCATTATAAAGACGTTATTTATTGAAAAACATGTTTATATTTGATTAACATTCTGTTAAAATTAGTTTAGAAAAGCATTTGTTGTTTTAGGAAAAAGTTGTTTCAAACTATCTTATAATGAATAAAATTTATTAAATTGAAGTCAATACTTTGTTAAATTTAAGAAAATAGTGATTTTTTTTTTTTAATTTAAGAAAATGGTGAATGTAATTTTATTAGAAATTCTTTATTTAGGAGCTGAAATTATTTCACTTTTTTTTTTATTCCCTATCAAATTGGGATCTCATAGAATTTGCCAGACAAAATCTACTTACATTCGCGTCTCCATTACCTAAGGCCTCTAACAAACGCTCTGACTGTCTTTTATATATATTTTCTTTTTCATTTATGAAGATTGAAAAATTACCGCAAACACATTCCTTCTCATTGTTCATTTATCGTTAGTGTTTACGTCCAAATCAATGATCATAATTTCCGTTTTTGTTTTTGTTTTTTTATCATTGACACAATCATTAAAGTCATTTTAATAAAGAAACTAAAGATTAAAATGATGACAAAATCAAATCACATGATCAAAAGAGCTTCAACGATTTTCTTAACGATCAAACAATTACAGTTTTTGTCAGTGCCGGCTCTATGAAATTTATCGGGGGGGGGGGGGGGGGGGGGGGGCCCCCTGCCCCCCCTTCCGCTTGTTTTTTTTTTTTATTTTAATAATAAATAATTCAATCCCATTTTTCCGCCCCGGACGTGCCGCCCGGGGCCTCATGCCCCCCCCCACCTTAATCCGTCACTGGTTTTTGTAAGATTGTGTGATTTGGACATTAGCGAATATCAGCACAGTTAGTATTATGCGAATGACTGCTTAGCAGTGACACCATTACTGTTGTGACTCGCATCAGATTTAAAATATAATTCATTTTGTTTGCGGTTTTTTTGGAAGGGGGAGATGGAAGTCCTATTAATATCCAAATTATCCAAATTTCGTTTTCTCATTTTCAATTAGTTTGAATAACTGAGGAGCTTAATTTAAATCCTACTGGTAATGTGAGGAGTCTTCAAATAAAAGACATTCAACACATCGGCCTCTTTACAATAACAGGGGTTTATATACAGTTACAATGGATTCCCAGTTTGTCCGCCAATTTCATCCAGGTCCGTCTGTGCACCAGAGTCAATCAGATAAGATCTTAATCTGAGAAGATCTAATTCCAGGAATGGGCGTTAATCCTGGGATGCTTAGCTAATCCCCTTAATCCTGTGTCCTTGAACCTCGCATCAATGTGGTATATTTCATCTGAAATGTACAGCTTGGAAAATTGCTTGAAATTTGAGGCTTCCTAAATAATATGTTATTGTTCTTAACATTTTTCGGAGTTGTTTTACCTTCCCAAAAAGCTTTGAAATTCTTCTCAGTATCTGAAAGTTTTCCTATTTAAGCGTTACGGTGACCACAATTTTCCAAAAGATAGGTGATACAGAAGGATACTGATTGTTTTGCCTATCGTGAAAGCAATCTAACTTAGAATTAACCTTCTTTTCCTTTAAAATAGTTTGACTTTAAAGTTGCTTATTTCTTATAAAAAGCCAGGGTTTCTTGGCCAAACTGTCCTGATATATACATAATAGGAAAAAGCTATTCTTAATTCCGCATCATTTTCCACATTTCATGTTTTAAGTTCTTGATGAAAGTTCAAAGCATTGCAGAAACAATCAATCCGTTCAAAGATTCACTTATTAAAGTTTGTTTTTATGTTCTCTTAAAAAAATCTAAGATAAGATATATACCTATATGTTCACAATAACAATTAAGAAATATTGGCAATGAAGTTATTCATGTATCCTTATTGAACACAGGAAACTTAATTCAATACCTTAAAAAAATATCACCGCCTCCACAATTTCCACAATTTATCAGTCCACCGCCTCCACAACATTCTCCTAATAATAGAATTCAAACAATTTGATTAAATCTAAAACAAAATCGCTGTTTACGAATTTACTGAGTCGTTTATAATGTGAAGAACAGGCGGAGTGAAAGAAATTATCTAAAATAATACCAACATTTTAGACATTCATCTATTAATGGTAAATCAGTATTTTTAAGCAAGAAAAACTCGTATTTCTCGAAACTTCCTCCGCTATTTCTTTTCTCATATGAATTTGTTAGCGACGGAACCAGAAACAAGAAGACACCGAAGAAAATATTTCAGATTTTCCTTCACTAAAAACTTTTCTCTATTCCAGAGGACTTGACTATTGTATGTTAAACCGTAAACAATATAGTCCCAAAATCACTAATTATCCGTGAGTTACAGCCTCAAGAATGATTTATTTAAATTGTTAACACAAATAATGTTAAATTACTTTTCGTTATTTACTTAGAATTTTGAATTTGTTTTCCGCCAATCACAGGAGAGGAAATTTTAGAACAATTAAAAGGCGGAAGATTACGACGGCAGAAGAAGGTGAAACTACATACAGATCAATGATGACACTCTTCTTCCTAAACTAATTTTCAGGTTGAATGACAGTTTTCCCATTTCAAGCCATTTGCATTTTCAGTTTGTATTGGGAAAATGACACAAAATGTTTTCGCATTTGTGGTTTAGAATGGAATTAGAATGAAACGTTTTAAATCAGGAATGTTTTAAATTAGACTTAGAGCAAAATTTGAAATCTATTCTTTTAACGTTATTGATGAATCCATTTTTTTCATTTAATTACAATAAATCTTGTAAAAATTGATAAAAATAATAACAATTTCAATATAAAATTAATGTTTATTTGATTTTTGTTTAGTTTTCTTGAGAAAAAGCAATGTTAAATTTAATATATACAAAAAGAGGTCTAGACGGCGGTCAGCGTGTGTGGCCAGTGTGCCGGCATCTGGGTTCGAATCCCGGTTGTGGCATGGCTGTTTCTTTCTTTCTTCTGTGTTTCGTCCGTTTCCTCCTGGGACTTACTCTCTCAGATCCTCGACGGGAAGTGAATTCTCGTCTCTGATTTCCTAGCCTTGTCCTGATGTTGTTAGGGGGGGCTAGCGCGTGGTCCGTTGGGGCCCATTCGCGACTAGTAATAGTATATATAGGTTACATGTACAGTAACAGTGTACATATGAAATACAATTAAAACTTTAAGATAATGGGAAAAAATGAGTATTCAGCTTTAGCATTCGATAACGGAAATTACTATAGATCTACAGTAACGTATGTAGCCATTTAGGACTTTAAAATTGAAATATTTTCGTGTGATAATTGTTCAATAAATAATTGGCCTGTCAATGATGACGATGAAAATAGAATAAATGGAAATGCTGAGAAAAGTCCATTTCTTGGCATATATCAATACTTGGAATCACTCAATGAATGTCAATAAGATAATTGCAGGTGACGAGTTATTCCAGAGAGCACGAAAAGAAGACTTATTCAAAAATGAATTCTGGTTACTCTTATGCGAATAAATGACTCCACTTGATGTTACTTATTCAAATCATGCATTAAGTTATTGTTAATTGTACATTATATTAAACACATACGATATTGATATTATTGTACGACAAGCTGTTTCACAATTTCAAAAATAATGTCAATATTATTATAGGTATGTCACTTTTAAGTAAACTATAAACTTGTCTTTGGGAGTGATGTCTTTTTTTTCCCAAATATCTCTTTCCGTTTGGCGAATTCTTGGAATTCTGTCCAACGGGACTTTTTGCAGATGGTTTGTGTGGCACGTGCCGCTACAAGAACCTATCTACCACATGTCTGTCGTTATCAGGGAAGTCAGTAATGACTGAGATAATGTTTCAGTCCAACATCAAATTATACAAACAATTTATCGCATGCATTAACAGGAATCAAGGGAAAAAATACACAATTCTTAAAAATAAAATAAATAAATAATTATGTAAAATAAATAGTTACACTGTGCTGTTTATGGATATGAAATAACATTTTCTTGAAATAATGTATATTATTTTTTTATTTTAATTTTTTAAACTTAAAATTATAATGAAACCAGATTTATTATGTTTTTAATTTTAATTCCAAATTAATGTTATTTGAATTTTAAATAAGAAAAAAGAAAAGAATTAGCTGTTAAACTAATAGAAACTTCAGTTACATCAACAAGTATTCCTTTTATTTCAAATATTGCTTTAAAAATAAATAAATGTGCTGTAGATGGTATAGAGAAATTTCAAAATAGAAAATGTTTTAAATTTCGATTGCTGTTGAGGGAGTGACTAAATTTAGCTTTTTATCGAAGGGAGAATCAAACTTTTTTCTTGTCTTACATTTTTTTTTCGTGGAAATCTGCTGTATTATTTGAATGTACTTTTTGGCAGCTGATACTATTTCTTACGAAGACCTTTTGTTTTCAGAATAATTCATTGACGGAACTTGTTCTGAGGGCAGCTGAAGTAGAGGAGACAACTCACTATTTGGCAGCGTTCCTTCATTGACCCAATACTTCCTGCTACTATCATTCCACGGAGCCTAACATGGGCTTCGGCCGCGACCAAAATAGCGCGGGTGCTCAGCCCCACAGAACACGTCCGTCTGGGCTGTCCAAACACAACCAAATCCGTCAATCTTTAAGAATATCCACAGGAACTTAAAAACAAAGATCAATTCTTATGCAATTGACTGAGAAAATCTTACTTAATGCACTGCCAATGGCAACAGATACAGTTCTTCAGAGAAACCAGCAACACTTACTCCCACATGGTAAACATGGCTACGAAAGGGTTTTATAGATTTTGTATAATGATTATAATTTATCCTTTAATACACATCAGAGAGGAAATAAAATGGTGTTGTATTAAGTAAAATGTATGTCACCAATTTTCCTAATTAATGCCGTCTTCTGTCTGCAATCACGGTAACTCAAAAAATACTTATCCCAGGAAGATGAGACATTTGGTAGATTCAGATTGTTAAAAGGAAGCCTCCTAGTTATTTTGATACATATCGGACCTTTGAAGGCGAAACCCAGTCAAACTATTTTGACGGTAAACTGCAATAATCATGCTTTATTCAAAACTATTTAATATAGACTGTGAACTTCCCATTAATTTTAATATAAATCGGATCCATTAATAAGTAATAGCGATGTGTCATGTTAAATAAATATTAATTATTTATTTAAATAGAAAAGAAGGTTTTACCAAGTTTAGATAACCTTATTTTTAACAGTATTTGATCTGTTTTGCGAGTTAATTGAAAATTGTTAAATCTGCTCTGTTTAAAAAGACGTTTAAAACAAACTGAAATAAAAACTGCTGAAATGTTGAAACCTTCGATTGCGAAGTGAATGAGTCTCTGTCCTCGAATGTTTTCCGAAAGCTTTTTTTTTCCCTGACAAAAAAAACATTAAGAGACATTTTGACATTAAGAATTATTTGAGAATTTCGGGAGAGAAGACAAAGTGCATTTCCGGGTCTTACTCGGAAGTCAAAAACCCAACTGAGAAGCAATAGGGAAAGTAACGACCAAGTGTGAATTTGTCTAGGGATTAATTTTACTGTGTTCTCAAAATAAACCTTTCTCTTTTGTAACAAGAAACTTGATTCGTCGTCAAGTCAAATTTCTCATCTTCCAAGTGTTTATGAAAAATATACAACATTACAAAAAAAATGCAGTAAGTTATTATAGGATTATGATTAAACAAATTCAATAATATGCTACTGTTAAATTCAATTCTAAGTTATCGTCTATTAAAAACTGTATCAAGACTTTTCTTAGGCCTAAATGCACTTAAATGGCTCCTGATATTTGAATGTTCAAGGAAAACTAACGAAATTGAATCTTTTATTTAATATTACAGAATGATGTAACGTTGCTACAATGTCCAAAGTTTTACCAGAAAATTTTCATTAAATGAATATATTTAATTTAAGTTTTTATCATAATTTACAAATCATGATAACTTAAAAGAATTTCAGGACACACATTTTTACATTAAATATTATTTTAATTAAAAAGGGTAAAAGATCTGTGAGGACAGTTTCGGCTCGTTGTCCACTTGACCGTCATCAGCTGAAAAGTTTCTTGTAAAATAATCTTACGAAGGCGATATACAAGCTGAAATTCAAGTCTAGTTTAAACTTACTGGGAATGTGGATTAAAGAAAAGGTCCCTCTAAACAGATTAACATACCGCCAAGTTCCAATTCAAGAATTCTACGACAATCCCAATAAATATTTTATTATATAAAAGAAAAATAGAGAATCCAATCCTGGTTTTTAAAAACAAATATACTTAAGAAGAACGTGGATCTACCTTACGTGGATATGTAACTACTTAAGGAAATGGTAAGTATTAGGTCCTTTTTTAAATTAAACAATGAAAACTATTGACAATTAATCCAGTGATATAAATGCTAAAAAGTTAAAAAAAAAAATACAATATAAAGATAAGTGTTAGATTCAATCATAAAACTGTTGCCTAAGTTTTAGTTGTTTATTAAAACCTAACAAATTGTTTCTACAAGATCTTTTGCAAACGTAAGAGCTAAAAAAGAAAAGTAAAAAACTCCATAACCATAAGGGTTAGTATTCATATTACCAACTATTAACGTTAATCAGTTCTCTCGTGTTTACGAGTGTTTTGTTTGTTTTTTTAATCTTAGAAATTAATCGTAATTTAGTTCTTGGAAGTTTGTTCTCTTCTTGTGAGACCCCGGCTATTCCATTGGATAATGACTGTCAGTAATAAGCATGAAACAGCTGTTTTGTCACTATTAACTACCGTTTCAATTAATGATCTTTCAATCTTTTACTAATGTTATGGTTAAGGCTTACGACAAGTATTCCTTACTGCCATTACTGAACCTCCATACGATGTAGCTTACAGTAGATTGAGTCGTACTATCCAGCATTTCAGAATGAAAAAAGATTGAATCTGCAGGTGAAATTTGTTTGTATTTCCTCCACCAGCAGAAGGATGTAATAATCCTTATTCACGCTACGAACTAATGATACGAACTCAGAAGACTATTTCCGCTTTTCAACAAATCTCTGCCAACAAGGGGTCATCATTATTCAGATTAAAGGTCATCGAAGGAGACACTAAGATTCATTGGATGGTAAATTAATTTCTCCTCAAATTAAAAAAAGAAAAGCAACAGAAAATTGAAAGTAAAGATCAAGGAAAACAGTCTATTTTATAAATATGTTTTTAATTAAACAACAATGGATGAGATTTAAATTGTTTACCAAGTGACATCTTGAAACAACTGTATCACGCTGTTTCGCGATCATCAGCCAGGAGCAGTCACCGGTAAACAACGAGGTACCACTGCGATTCCGACGATATTTTCAATTACTTTAGAATTTCTTCCATGGCTAAGCGTACTCTATTTTTTTATTTATTTATGTTGTTTTCCTGTTTCTTTTTGGGTTGGGAGTGGGGAAAGATTGTTTTCGAAGATTTGTATAACTATGGAATCATAATCAAATTCAATATCAATTTCAATGGTAAATTAGAGATTGCGTCTGTGATGGAAACGAGAACTCTTAGAATCAATAGAAGAGTAGCGGAGAGAAAGAAAAAAGCGTAATTACATTTTGATGTCTCTAACACCTATTCTGAGGATGGAATTGATTGTCAATGCCTCAGTTGATGTCCAAGGTGTTGACAGCGGGGGATGTGGTCGGCGTTTGACTCCGTCACACATCGATCCGAACAAGGCGTCGTCAATTTCACGAGTGAGTGTCTCTCCACAAAGCGGGTTCCGCACCAGACGACACGAAGCGCACCTGCAAGGTGAATCCTACCGCCGATCAATACGACGGAGACCAAGGACAAAATGTCATCCTCGGGGAATTCGGAAGAATAGACGGCTTCCATTAAACAGCTCCCAGGGATTGTTCTCCGGGAGAGAGATCTCGTGGGTCCTAAAGATATCAAGGGCACTGAGATACAGAAAACGAAGATAACAGAATGAAAAGCAGAGAAACTGTATCGAATACAGTAATAAGTAAAAACTGCAACTTAAAATGATCCTAATCACCGTGCGTTTGAGGTTACTGCAAATAAGATTGATGGCTCCTTTGACTGTAATAATGCATTATAAATCAATATCTATTATTACAGTGACCTAATAGAAAGAAAGCATACGTCTAACAGTGCTCTACGGAAACTTACGACAGTGTTTTGTCAAATTGAAAACAGAAAAAAACAACAAAGATCCACTGTTCACGTGTACAGAGTAGAAATCACGAGAAAAACTCAAACATTTAAGTACATGTTTCTGGGGTTGCTTCTAGATTGTTCTTGTTATGTACAAATAGTAAAATATTGATTAAGCAATTTTACTGCTTTCTACTTGATTTTCCTAATTTTCAACGAACTATAAAATTGATCAATTAAAAAAAAAAAAATCAATCATCAAAACTATTCTTCGATTCCCATTCTGGATTGATTTATTTAATAAAATATGATTTCATATAAATTTCAGATCAATAATAAACTTCAGGAAGCACAGCCTAAATGTGGAGTATTTACGTGTTCAAAGACAATAAAAGAAAGAGAGTTTTTTAAAAAAATAAATCAAACAGCACCTTCAGAATGTTATGCAAAATGTGTCAACTGTAATTTATATAATTTTTAAGAATAGTTGTTGAAATTACACCTGATATATCCTTTATCTAAAGGGTATAATTTTGTTTTGATGTACAAACTAA
This sequence comes from Thereuonema tuberculata, assembly GCA_023159025.1. NCBI lineage: Eukaryota > Metazoa > Arthropoda > Chilopoda > Scutigeromorpha > Scutigeridae > Thereuonema > Thereuonema tuberculata. The sequence goes on from JAFIDM010014012.1 coordinate 62,881,407, forward strand.
AATCCGTTAATATGAATATCTTTTACTGCAGTAAATTACATATAATTTTGAAAATTTAAATATGTTTGTTTAAATTTTTATTTTTGAAACTGTTCTCTTCTGAGTTTCATTTTTTTTTATTATTATTATTAGAAACTTAAGTTTATTTAACGAAATTTGCAGAAAATCATTACTTTGAATAGTCCGTATTTTTATACGGACTGCTAAAACATGCGTTTTATAAATTCTGCTTTTAGCAAAGAAAATGTTATTCTTGTTTAATCTGAATAACATTAGTAGTTTAAGCGTTTGAGAGTTCCTTTCATCAGAAAAGCAAATTCTTGAAAAATTGTATAGTACTCTATGAAATAAGAAGGTCTGAGTTGATCAATGTTCTTTGAAAACAGAATGATACCAATAGGTTGGTGAAAGATGGTTTACAAAGGTCACAGGAAGAGACTTGGCAGCTCATGGAGCGAGGACAAATTGGAATTGACTTCTACACAAAAGCACAGGTAGGGGAAGACATTAATTTTAAGGCCTTATTTCGATTAAAACGATGCTATCATTTATTTCTACTGGTTGCTGAATTAATCAAAGTAATTGTTAAAAAGAAACATATACTATCGTTAATGTTAGGAACGGCAAACAGATTAAAGAAAATTAGGTGAATGTTACATTACAAAATTGGTTAAAATATCAATTGTTAGAATTTTTATTAGCTTTAATATTATATTATTAATATATCATTATATCCTCAGAAGAATGCATTAAGATTATGGAAAACCAATTTAAAGATATAAAAACAAAATAATCTGAAGTATTCGATTTAAATGGCATTTAATCTTAAAAAGTCACAGACACTTTTTTCTTGAATTATTTTAAGAATGATGTTTGCTTTTCATTCTAAATATTTATTAATTATTCTAACCTAATTATTCTCAGAAAAATTTGTTATTATTACTCAATTAAATTATTAAACAGAACAAAAACTACAATTCAGAAAAGACGAGTCGATACAGCAGCTGATTGTAAATCATTGTTATTTTCGAAACATGAACTCAATTTACGTGAGTGAAATTTTCTTGCAAAATCCGGCAATTTTTCCTTAGTAAGTCCATATGTTATTCTTATCTTGGGTGAAGGAAATATAGGAATTCTTTTTTTTTTTACCATCTGCTTCCGTCGAAGACATGCAATTAACATAATAGACGGTGGTGATTGATGCCAAAACCTTTGTAAAATAAGTCTATTCTGTGTAGTGTAATATATTAACTTTCATGCTGAAATATTTTAACTGTAATAATTTAGAAGTTACAATATTTAAGTTCTTGAATTTATAATAATTAATTCTATTTTTACAAAAAAATAATTATATGATTAACTCATTAATATTTTTTAATTATAAATGATTTCATATCATTCCTTAAAAATTAAAATTAAATTAATTCTGAAGATTTGATTTTACTGTATTAATTATCATGCCTGAACAGTGAGATAGCGATATCACATAACTTTCTTTATTATACACATAATATTATTATTATAATATTATATTAGGCGGTTTTTTTCTCAAAATATGTGGACATGATCTTCAAAATATTTGTTATTTATTTAAAAATAAAATAAATCTTTTTTAACTATATAAATATTTATTTATTTATTTTTTTAAGTAAATTAGGAAAGTTCTCATTTAAAGAATTCGACATTTAACATTGATTAGAATGAGTTATTTAGAATTGTGATATTTCTTCTATTTTTTTTCTCGTTAATTTATTGACTCGTTCAATAATGATTTGCCGTGAAGTGAATGAGTAGCTTAATGCAGGAAATCAGTCTCAATAAAACTGTTTATCCAATTGTCTCAATCAATTTCCGAAAAGAAATGGCCCAAAAGTTTTTAAAATTGGTTTTAATACCCAAGATTTTTCACTATAATCATTTTTATAGCCATTAATTTTTATAATAATAACAGGTGTATTGCCCGAAAACATCCACGTACGGGGATGAAACATGTTGCATTTTAACCTTTTTAAATATATTTTAATATGTTAATCTTTTTAATCACTACAGCTATTAATTTTTCCTATTACTCTTAATATATTTAAATTTTCATTCAGAAAATATATACTTATTTTTCTGTCGAAATTAATAAAACAAATTGAGTTATTTTTCTTCAGTATTTTCATTGCTTAAGCTAATTTTGAAAACGTTTCATTCTGAAATTGACTGGGAATATATAAAGAAAACAAAAAAAAAAAAAAAAAAATTAATAAAAACTTCAAGTTTAATTCAATAAACTAAAGGAAAAAAAAGGGAATCTATTAGCTTATAAAATATTTTTTTTTCATTGAATTACCTATATTAATAATTTTGTTGAACGAAATAACAATATGAAATAAAATTAAAATGACTGCAACAAAGCATTAATAAATTAAGTATAACTATAAGTATAATTTATTAGGTTTCAATATTAACTTCACTTAATTCTATTGTTATGATTACGTTAATTGCATTCAATTCATAATCTGATGGAAAATTAATAATGATAACAAGTTTAACACACGAGGTGTAATTAAAAGATAACATCTTAAAATTGTATATTTTCTTTTTTTTTAATAGGTCAAAAGATAAGGATTTATTTATGCATTCTTTACGGCGTGTAGGGAATTTTTAACTTTGAATTTTCTCTGTGTATTTGGATGAGATTCCTTAACTTGTTTGAAGCCAATTGTGATGAAATCTCTTATCGTTCAACTTGTGACGTTGAGCAGAAGGAACTTCCCAAATATCCAAGAGCTGCGTGATTTACGGCTGTGGTTGTTGCACACTTTTCCCTCTAGGTTTCCTTTATTGCCTGAGAAATGTTTACGGATGGAAATGGGGTTTTATAGTGATTTGTAAATCAACTTGTGAATTTTCTCATCTTTGGCAGAGGCATAGATCACGCGCCCCATAAACAAACACTTTTTCCGGTAAAAATAACACAGGGTTCGCGGTAACTGACTCTAGATTTTATAATGAAAGTGCGAACTCTACACGACGAGCCAATTGCTATAGTGGGGAGAGGGGGTGTGTGTGGCGGAATTTAATAATAGTCACACTCCCACCCCTTCCTGCCTCTGGTTGACCGAACCTAATTCGAGAGGATTTTATCCGCACCATTAAGTAGTAAATTGCTTTCAGAGCGGTCCACTCTTAGTTGACAGTGAGTTCCGATGAAGTTTCGAACGAGTCCCCCACCCCACCCGGACATAGACCCCACCCCACGCACCGGAATGATCTCAACTATGAGGCGATGAGTGAGACGATTATTTTCGTGCACGTTACCATGGACTCTGATATTTCTGTAAACCTTCCAAATCCAACGCCAAAAAATAAGAGACTTGGATCTTACCTGTACGGATCTTTAACGGCGAAGAGAAGCAGAGAGAAGCTCGGTATCCACGGATTGGAGGGTATCCACACGCGAAGTTTGTTGTGGATGGGAGACGGATGATGTCGACCACCGATACATCCGGCGCGAAGTCGGCCCAACGGGTTGACGGATCAACAAGGCACTCGGCCGGGAGACGAAGCGAGTGAAGCAGCGCAGAAGCACTCGCGTTCGCCGAGGAGAAGCAACAGGCCTCCTGTGCGCACGCTCAATGGCCAGCCGCTCATTTGCATTGCCTCAGTCAAGTTACCCAACGATTACACAATTAAGTCACACGAAGCAAGAAATCACCATAGTCGCAAACTATGGACTTTTCATCAAATGCTGTCCGATTTTGAATTCCCTACAAAAAACTGAACTTCTCAACAATTTAGAAAAACCAGTGAATCTGCTGGCGATTGACTCATTCTAAATAAATAATAAATTATGTCAAAACAAAAATTTAAGAAAAAATTATCAATCAAATTTTTTTTTTTTTTTTTTGGTTGGACAGATTTCAACCAAAACTCAATTATTTTTTTTTTTCTATTTTTGAGTTTTTTCCAGCTAATGCTCTTTTTTTTCCTTGTCTTGTGTGGGAGTGTGTGTTTGCCTTTTTTTTTTTTTTTTTTACATTTACATTATCAAAATATAGTTGTTCATCCAAATGGATTTTCCGTTAAGTTTAATGTTAGAAGGTAAATGACGAAGGTATTTTATTACTTAATCAATAGCTGGATTCATTTTATTTGTAGATGACTGAGTCGTTCTGTAATTATAGTAGGCATTTTGTTTTTAGGAACATCCCAAGTATTGAGTTCTGGGATAAATAAGAGGTTTTTTTTTTTTTTAATTTTTTTTTTCGAGTCAATTAAAAGATTGAAAAGTAAAATTCGTTTTTTGCTTTTTGAAAAACGAGAAATTCTGTTTTAGTGAATTAAAAGGACTCTTCGAGAAATTAATTAAAAAGGAAATAATTAACATAAGTGTTAATAAAAAGATTAGAATACGAATGAATTTTGTGAACTCTGTACACTTACCAAGTCATAGCTCATTTATTGAATAGAGCGAAAAGGGACTATCGAATAAAAGATATTTATGCAGATATATGCAGAAATGCCAATTTTTCTTTTTTTCTGTTGGATATTTTTTTAAAAAAAAAAAACCAAATGACTGTTTTTGTTACATAATCTAAATAAGTTTTATATTGTTTCTTAACTGCCTGATTTTTATGGGGAAAAAAATGTGAAAAGCTTTTTTTTATATGTATAGCAAGTCATTAACTTCCCTATTACAAATGGTAAATCACACGGAGACAAAAATTAAATCACTTAGGAAATGAAATCAGGATATTTTTCTGGATTTAATTTTTTTGCTTGAGACCATCTGGTCTTACAGTCAAGGATTGATACAGTCTAACAGATGGATCTTGACAATCTTGTTTGAGTGAGAATTACGGAAAACACGAGATCTGGCCATTAGCCTCTTCAACAGGTCTCAAGGAATTTAGTATTTTGAATGTCTGTCACTAGGAAAATGCTACCTAATGAATTTATTGTTTGTTTATTGACTGTTTTCAATTTTAATTTATTAATTCCCTATGAAAATATTCTTCAACTTGCAATATTATTTTTTGTGCGCTGCTTCGAATAGCACTGTTTCTCGCTATTTTGTGAGAAGACATGGATAGAGGCTATTCTCGCGTAAATTACGTGAAATCACGAAAATACGAGATCGTCAACATCCATCTGTTAGACTGTACTCAATGTGTATTTTAATTTTATCTCAAATTACTTCCGTAATTCTATATTTCGATGTGTACATATATTACACACAATATTAATATTAAAAAATATAAAGATATATTAAATACAAAAATAAAATACATAATTGTGTATTATATTTATTAGAGTGTGTAATTTTCAGCTATATAGGGGTAAGGTTACATAATGTAAATGTGAATGATATAATTCAAGCTAATACTAAATCAATACTAAATAATGTTAATAAGTTCTTTCTACAATTCTTTTAAAATTCTTAGGCATATTTCACATGTAATAAATGTATAAAATCATTAAAAAAGTTGTGTAACTTTTTATACCATTTTTATTTTAAAATAAAGATTTTTTTTTTACATTAATCAATGAAGTGGATTTCAATGCAAATTTTGATTTTTTTTCTGTCAACGGTTATTTTGAATGTAACTTAGTATTTACAGCAGGGGCGTATACAGGGTTTTATTTCAGGAGAAGGAGGGAGAGGGGGACAAGTTAGAGAACTGATCAGTAACAAGCAAAAACAAAATGACAAAAAAACTCACACAAAAAAAAACTTTGTTTTCAAAATTTCGGTACAGCAACCAAGGTCCATTCAACTTGCAATCAAACAAAAACAAAAGAAAGAAAATAGGACTGATCTAAATATTTTGAGATTTCGGGTGGCGGGGCATAGCTCCTTACTCCCCAATTTACGACCATGATGTACTGATAATAGCGTAAGATAAAAAAACCAATTGTAATGCAACAGAATAAGAACATAGAAGAAGCTGTTTAACACCTTTTAGCATCAAATTACAGCTGCAGCTGTGTGGAAACTAATAATAGTAAAATCGGTTGTATTTCTGCTGAGAAATTTGGAGTCAAAGAGAAAAAGCTGAGGAAGTGAAACTTTTATTCCACAGCATTCTATATTGATTTAAAACTTTTTCTGGAAGTTTTGCTCTAAAATCTTTTCAAAAACTTTTTTCAGCGAATGCGAAGTGGAAAATATATTGTATTATTGTTATTATTGTTTAGTTTTTATGAATCAAAGAAAAACGTATGAATTTATAAAAAGTATTATTAACTTAAATACGATAAATTCTTAAAAGTATAAAAATTCCAAAGATATATTGATTTGATCTTTTGAAATTAGTTCTGGAAACATTCTCCAAAATGAAGAACAGATCCTTGGGGATGTATTGTTGGGAAAAGAAAGAACTGTAGGGGCATTTTATAGAGAAATTCATTACAAATCAAACGCAGAAAGTAAAAGTATCAAGTAATTGTATAATAGGCGGGAGGTGTCAGGATGATCATTCGATCTCCTAGAAAGGTGGGAACTTTCCTCCGCTACCCCAAGATTCACTTAGGCCTTTAGTGGAGTACTTTTTTAAGTACAACCAGGATAAAGGAATGAAGGGAGATGGACAATTTGATCTACAGTTAATCCCACTTCCCTAAAATGTATCACAGAGAAAAAAAGAATTGAAACAAAAAGTTTTAAAACTTTTGTTTTTAGTCGAAACATGCATTTTTTTCTTTCTTCTATGATCAATGTTATGTTATGTTATGTTATGTTATGTTATGTTATGTAGTGAGTGTGGGTGGCAGAGAAGCCAAGCACTGCGACCAACTCTAACACTATATGTCCAAGAATGCTGAAATTTTAGAGTTATTATAAGATAGATTCTTTTGATTTTGATATCTACTGCATTAGTGGTAACGGCAAAATACTTTGCACAGCAATTGCATTTTAACTCTACATCCCAAATAAGCTTAATTCTTAAAGGTATAAGTTTACAAGGACTGTCTCAATAGACAAAGAACTACAGACAATCCTCAATCCGTCCGTCTGTAATCAAGAAAACTCAAACTGTTTATCCTAGAAAGCTTATACTCAGAAAAAGCTCAGATGTTTAGAAGAAAGACTAGTAGAATACGTAGAAAATCCACTGTTGGAAATGTAGTTCTCCTAAAAACCAACATTTGAGTTTCTATGTGAACGGATTCAATCATTTTCTAGTTGTAGGAGGACGCAATAACAGGGATCCAGGAGGCGACAATTTTTTATGAATTGTTTTATTAAAATTACTTTTAACAAAAATTAACATGATAAAAAGATAAAACACACAAATGATCATATGTTAAAATATTTTAAAAAATATTTTAAAAAATGTGGCGCCTTTCGGCCCAATGTGGGCAACACCCCTTTTCAACACCCCGAAAGGCTCCACACTTTTTTAATTATTTTTTAAAATATTTTAACATATGATCATTTGTGTGTTTTATCTTTTTATCAAATTAATTTTAACACACGTTAAAACACTTTTTTAAAAAATTAACATGCTCAACACAAAAATCATCACGCCTCCACCCGAGGGCCTTTAATTAGATATCACATTTATCCCTGTGTCTCATGTGGTTCCCGAGAAAAAGTGCTTACAGACTCTTCCTTTTATATATATTATTGATTCTTATTGATTTTTGTAAAAAATCGAACAGTAGATTCAGTTGAGATCATTAGAGTCGATTAATGTGAATAAAAAATTTTTTTTCTGCCTACGCGGTTTTTCGGAAGTTAATGGGCTAAGTCTATATCTCGTTTTACTACACAATGATTAAGGGAGAGTCATAACTTCAACATAGCATTCTAGAGTTCATTACAAATCGGAAAGCTCGTTTTAATAGAGGTTTCCAAATTATTAGAGAAAAGGAAGTACGATAGTTAAAAGAAAGATCGAATGGAAGTTTGAGTGAAATGATGTTCGAAATTGTAGACCATATCTCAAAGCAGCCGTTCCGACACAGTCTTCTGGTCAAGGCGAGGGCCTGCCACGAGGATGTGTCTGAACCTGAGTTCGAATCTGGCACCGGCATGGATATTTGCTTCCTTCCCTGTGCTTGTTTCCTTTTCCTCAGTTTCTCTTCAGATTCGAAACCAATTCTATAATGTTTACCTGAGGAAGGCTACGGAAAATCACCTCAGTGTGTGTTCCAAGATATATGACAGAAACTTGTTTCATGCCAACCAATAACTACGAGGAAGAAGTAAGTATGTCGATGCAATCCGTAACTCTTCGAGATAATGCATCGTAATTCTTGTAGAAAAAAATTGTAGTAAAAAAAAAAAGGTCCAATGAAAATTTAGGAAATTTAAGCATAATGTTCATTAGAAAAGAAGCAGGAGGTAAGACTTCTGAGGATCATCAGCCGAATGAGAACCAGTTCGACTCTTACAATCAGATTAAGAAATCTTGTACCGATTTAATTGAAGACTGGGTGAATCTCGGTACCGACTGGGTAAATTCCTGACTCCTGTTGGATATTGAACGCAGTTCTTCCATTTCTCACATAAGCGCTGTACCACTTGAGCCATCATGCCCATTCGATAGTTCATTCAGAATGATATTAATAATATTAAAAACTCATTGATGATCTACATGAATAAGGAAAAACTGGTCGAAAAATTATTATATAATAAAACTGACGAACCAATTCTGGATAAGCTCATAATACGGGAGAATTTGGTTCCATATTTCTTTTTAACATATTAACTGAATTTGATATCAGCTCATTATCTAATTCATTATTAAAGCAGATAAGTACTGTTACTTTGTCATGATCTGTAATTCTTATTAATCCCATCTTAATTCTCTCACAGTCATATTAAAATGCGCACCGCCAATAAACTACTTCTTTTTTTTTTTGCCTCCCTGTATTTTGATTTGAATTTTTTTTTTTCGCATTCGATTAGCGCCTAGACTGGAAAGAAGTTTTTCTCACGGAGCCACCGATAACATGGTTCTTTGGTTATTGATTTAAGGACAGGAACAGAGAAGGGTTCATAAGTGCTGTTTACTTCAAAGTTCGTTCACTGCCATTTTTAATATCTCCAAGTGGACATCAATCAGGGCGGAACGATTTCCGGGTGAAACAAGAGCATGCGCAGTAGCAGCTTCCCTTCTCGGCACAGACGCCGCCAGATAGTATATAGTGATGACAAAGTTATAGCTCCGTTGCTTAGGGATTTATTCTGGATTAATTAAGGATTATTTAATCTACATTACAAAGCTCCAGCAATCAGACGATTCAGAAATCATTTTTATAAGTATTTTCCTAATTTCCATTGTTTATTGTTGATATTCCGAAAAGATATAAAATCTGTATATGAAGCAAATTCATTCGTTATTATCAACACCTCCATCCCAATTCAAATCAGTAAAAAATAGAAAAATACGATAGATTTAGGTTCGATTACCGGTGCGGGTTGGGAAGTTTCTCGTTTTGCTTTTCTTTGCTTGATCTCTTGTACGACGTAGTGTGGATTGTATGTTATGGTGAATCTCGTAAAATCATTTCCTCGGCAACATAGTCTACGTTTGCCTCTTCTTACGCAAAAGATGAATTAATTCTATTTGGTTTATCTGGGACAAAACTAAGCAAAATAGAATTACTGAACAATGTAAACATTTTTATTACATTTACATCCATCTTTTTTTAAATAAATAAAAAAAAAAAATGTGTAGTCTACGTTTTCGCGTCCTTTTGGAAGTCCGATCCCAAGTCAGTAGTTTGAGTACTACTGCTTTATACATCCAACTATCTTAATAAAACAAACAAAAACAAAAATAAAAAAACTCATGACCTCACATTTTTGAGTCTATAAAATTTGAATATCATTTACGTAGGAGTATTGGTACAAAGAATGGAACATTACAGCGAAGGTAATGCTCCTTCCCTTCCCAAAAAATAAATAAATAAAATAAAGAAAGAAAGAAAGAAAAAAAAGAACTATCTACAATTAAATACAGTAAACCTTAATTAATTAATTTCCGGAAAACATTGGTAAATGTCACAAGCTTTTATTTCGTTTTTCTTTTTAGAATATCTTCAAGAGAATCAATCATCTCACAAAATAAGAAGTTTCTGAAGGAGCATAGTGCCTATTTTTATAAAACGTTGTTTTTTGTTTTTTTTTAATTGTTTTTGGCTTCTGAAAATCACGAAGTTGTTACAAGAAAACTATAATCGTGAAACTGTTCATCCGTTCTTGTAAATTACAATTTTTTTTGAATACAAACATATTCTAACTTCATATTTTCCATATGCTCAAAACTTGATTAAATCCGCAAATGAAAAGTTGCCTAAATCCAATTAATTCTAGATAAATCCCAACATTTGAAATTTTAAACTAATTCTGAAACGGATTAGAATGTAATCTTGTATTGTAATCCTTCTTGCCATTGTGAATTATCGCAAGGTCACTAACGCGCATTCATTGTCACGAGGTGCTCGTACTGACATCAGAGGCCTGCCCACTGTTATACACAGGTGAAGCATTCTGCTGCCGCCTTGTGTTACGATACTGTTATTCTTGTGAAAACGTATAAACTGCTCTCGAAAATAGCTTCTAGGAAGAAGTTACTGATTGACCGGGTCCAACTGATACATCCTGCATTTGTCAGTAATTAATTGTTCACTTCCGGTGCATTTCTACCAGAATTCTTATCGCTTTCATTCGCGCGCACATACACACTCACTATCCAAGATATTCAAAAAATAAAAGACAGGTCATATCTTGCCCATAATATTCAAGAACATTCATTCATTTGTTCAAGAGGGGTTATTGGGGAGAATACACGAATAAAAGATACTCTGATTTTTAAGCAAATACTTTCTTTAGAAACTACTGAAAAACATCACTGATATCCTAAGCTTTCACTTCTCACAAAAGAGACGTCACAGTATTGATCAACATTTTTAATATTTTGGTAAATAAGGAAAACATTAAATTCAATGAATCACTGATTACAATGATAACAGAAAACAAAATATCTCTAATATAATAGGTAATTCAAATACTAGTCTAAAAATCTTGCCACACTGCTCTTTTCTAGTAACTTCTATCCATTTTTAATTAGAAAAGCGAAACCAGCTTTTCTAATTCGTTATAACTTACTTTTTTTTTAATTCCTGTTACCCTTTTAATTCTTTCAATTCTAGGATTTCGATTAAAATTATGGTACAGGAAAGGCATCGAAAATTATAGTAACATAATATTTCGACTATATATATTAACTTTTTATAATTTATTAATATAATTCATGTATTTTTTAAAGTTTCAAAGAACATACTGAAATTGTTATTTGTTATTTATTTATTTATTTATTCTTCCTGGTTTCGTTTATGTTCACAGAATCAAGCCTTTGAAACAATGGGCAGTTAAATATTTAACCTAATATTCCTTTGGAATGATTATAGGAACTGATAATCCTCTCTTAATGGAATAGCGATATCATTATAGTAGTCATACAGACTACACGTATTTAAACAGCAGTGGTATCAATAAATACATCACTTATGATTTATCATAGAACGATATATGTATATTTATAGGATTGATTTGCCAAATGTTTGTAATCATTATCTGTAATAATTTTTAATTTTTGCAATTAATTGTTCCAAAAAGATTAAGTTTGTAAACTGTATAAAAGTTCTAAACATGTTGGTTTTTAAGTTATTTCTTTTTAAATTGATACATAATCTGTTAGATGAGGTACTAATTTTTTATTTTTTATTATTATTTTGTTTTTATAATCAGTTTTTTGCATTCTAAACACATTGAACATTTTATTCTTTTCATCTTTTATTGCTTTAGAGTTCAAAAGATCAATATCATTTTATAAAATTATAACCATGGTTTTTATCAACAAGAAATTTAGGGAATTCTTTGAAATATAAGTAAACGATTCTTTTATTAAAATCTAAATCATTAGGAACCAAATACAGAAATAAACTGTTCCAAAAGTTTTCTTTTCTTTAATGTGATGGTTTTTATTAGTCCTAAAATAGTGATTAAAATATCTCGTTTTCTGTCAACAAGATAGCACAAGCAATATGTCTGCTTGCTGATGGATTGCTTCTCGAATCTTCCAGACGACGGAGCCAAGGCGTCTCGTCTGTTAACCCTTTACATAAAAATAAATTCAAATGCATCCCCTCAACATGAATTCTTTCATCAGATAAACTTGTCTCAGAAAATTCGCAGACACCATCTTAGGAAGAACTCTTGCAAATGGTTTTTCCTCTCTTTGCATTTATGGCGATACCATTTCGTTTATGGACAGACATCTGCCATTCCCAAGGTTTTTTACTTCGGTGAATGAAAGAAGATTAATTCTTGCTCTGTTTATAGAGCTTTTTTAGTAACAAGAAAATTCCAGTCAATACAAAAAAAAAACCAACAACAACACAAAGAAGAATAGGCTTGTACTCTTTGATTAATTTTATATTTTATTAATGCGCGAGGACGACATAAACGCCATTTACTAAATCGTAAATCAAATGCTAGAATTTATATTTTCATACTATTCTTCTACACTTCAAGTAAAACTCACCACTTAATAGTTAGATTACCAGCCAAAATGAAAACGTTTAAGTAGATTCAGTGATCTATTCTAAGTATTAGGAAGTGGGTTCGATCCCATAGTTAGGTCATGTTTAATTCTTTTCTCATTTGCAAGAGACTGGCATTGCGTTTCTCTGATGTGACAGGCAAATATATTTATCTATCTATGAAATCCTATTTGCCACACATCCTTATTTTTAACTATCAATGTATTACAATTTCCTGTCAAAAAGTTTCGATATATAATTAAAAAAATTAGGATAATTTAACTTGTATTTCAAGGATCTAGATTTTACGTATTACTATATATTACTTACAAAATATATGTATCGTAATATATACATGCAGTATCTAAATTACAAATCGAATTTACCAATAAATATGAAGGTAAATGAAAAGAAAACACTTTATGTTAGGTTCTTTTCTTTACAAATTAAAATTATAAATCCTACTTTTTTAATTTTATATCGAAACTTTATATATTAGATAAAAGTAAATAAAAAGAAATTGGTGACGATAACATTTGGCATCAGAATCCATTTACTATTTCTACGTTTTTCTCTAGATTTTTGTAAGTATAGGAATAATTGAATAAATAACACAATAGCAGACTTTTATTACAAATTCGAAAACTCCATTAGTTGGAGTCGAAACCATGTTTTACAGCCGTACACGAGGAAATATATAAAAAAAGATAAAGATAAATATCCCCAGATAAGGTAAATAGAGAGATAAATGTAAGACAGCTACATAGCTAGCTATATAATAGCTGCAAAACTGAAATGTTAAATTACTTTATAAACAAATTTGGAAATAAAATTAGTAAGCTTAAGTCCAATATAGCTTGTTTAATAAATTCATATACTTAGATAGTCAAAAGTTATTAAAGGAATTGTTTTTACTTGCATTAAACCATATAAATTCTAAGCATACAAAAAAAACATAAAACATAAATTATGTAATTCTATAATTAAAAAGTACTATCAGATCTCTTCTTTTCGTTGCTTTTGAGGGGATTATTTCTTTGAATAATCCATCTGAAACTTATTCCTCAGTAACTATTACCAGCTAAAAATCATTGAAATCGGTTCACAGCTTTGAGAAGCATATCATTGCAAAACTTTCAATTCTTTCCAATGGACCTGCGAAATAAAGGCTGTAACACTTCTGTGGAATCAGGCAAATATTTTTTAAATTTCGCTTAATATTTCACTACTTCATAAAGATCTGTGAAATGTTAAGCGAAACTTAAACAATATTTCATAAGATCTTTGTATATAGTAATACACAGGTTAGTGGAATTTACACGTACAATTTCATGACAATACACACTATTGGTTTCCAGAATTAAAAAAAAAAAAATCATTTCTTTCCCTGTAGCACTGCTATGGAATCACCCACAATTTTGCAGAAACTGAGGTAAGTATTCAAGTGACAGAAATCAAAATCACATGATCGTTTGTTATTTATTTGTGAGAGGTGTACCAACTCTGTTTATTATTCGTCTCAAAATGCCAGGTGGTAAGACATTGTCGGAAAAAAAAAAATACAAAAAATTACCTGTATCTTGGCCAGGGCAAGTTACAGACAGAAATTTCTAAGCTAATTGGGCGTTCGCAAAAAGCTGTACATAATGAAAATCTTCTAAGAAAAGGAGATGAATATGGTAAAGTTAAAATAAAACCTAGGAAAAAGGTGTTAAGTGTAAATGATTGTCGGAGCATTTTCCACCTTGCCATATTAACTTTATATAGTTTATTAATACAATTTATGGCTTTTTTCGAAAGTATCAAGAACATATTGAAATTTATTTAATTGTTATTTGCTATTTATTTACTTATTCTTCCTGGTTTTGTTTATATTCACAGAATCAAGCCCAGAATAATCTGTGCGACAAATTCAAGCAAACTTAGGAAACAGTGTGTCTCATCAAGCAGTCTGGAGAAGCCTGAAGAACCTGCAGGAGATATGAAATTAGCTAAACAACAGCTTACTGAAGCCCATAAAGCAGCAAGACTATGGTGGGCTTGAAATGTAATGAACTGGGACAAACACGTGCTATTTTAGGACGGAAAAAAGTTCAATCTCGACGTCCCTGAAAGGAATGCTACTATTGGCATGATCTACTAAAGGAGAAGATAGTTAAGCTCAGTAGGAATTTCGGATCTGCAATGATTTTGGCTGCATTCGGAGCCGAAGGAAACATTGATAAACGACTTAACTCTCAAAAGTACCAGGAATTATTGTACAATAATATTATTCCAATTGGTTCATTGATTTGTGGGAGCTTATGGATTTTTCAGTAAGACAATGCATCGTGCTATATTTCAAAATCAACTAAGAAATGGTTTGAAGATCAGAAAATTGATGTGATGTATTGGCCAGCATTGAGCCCTGATATGAATCCAATAGAGAATCTTTGGGCTCAATTAGCATACGGTTATACGATTCCTTGTTAATTGAGCCCAAAGATTCTCTATAAGATTCATATCAGGGCTTAATTCTCATCAATTTAACTCTATTGAGAACCTAAAATGGCTATTCTAGATGCTTGGGGTGAAATTTCTGAAATGGTGGCTTTAGTAAAAATCAATGCATGGGTTCGATCTAGTTCAAAACAAAGAGGCTATGCAAACTAACATCCATTATTATTTTGTTATTATTGTGGAAATTTGAAGGTGATTCATGGCAGTGTTACAGAGCTAGAAATGAAATGGATTTTTTTTTTTCTGAAAACCAATAAAGTGTGTTGTCATGATGTCTACAATATATGTGTAAGTTCCACTACTGCATATTGTGTACAATATTTCCAAAAGATCTGTGAAATTCAAAAAATATTTTCCTGATTCCAAATAAATGTTACAGACTACTTTTTCACGGATGTGATCCAGTTTGAACTGAGACACTATTCCTAGGTACTTCCCATCTAGCAACTAAAAATCCCTGTTGGCGGGTTGGAAAGATGCATTTTCATTTATTGGAAAGGTAAAATAAATATTCCTTTACATTTTCCCTTCGTTCCATTTAATGAATAGAAAGATAGAAATTGTAGGAGATTTTATTTTATTTATTTGAAATAAATAAATATTATTATTATTTTTGCAAGGTTTAAAATGTATTTAAGTAAATTAATTTGAAATAAATTTGAATAACGAAACGTAATTACTTCAGCGAAGAAAATGAATAAGAAAGGCGACACTGCCTCGATCTGGAGTTGAGATGAGATGACGACATTAAGAGAACAGTAATTAACATTATTAGTGAGAATTGAAGTTATGTTGATTGACAGCCAGAAGGCGCAGCGATCGAGAATCATTATGATGTGGAGAGAATTTGCTAAAGCGTGTTACGTCACCATTGGAAAGCAGTAACGTCACAGATGGGAAAGCGACTTCAACAAATGGCGTTGCGAAGGGTTGAGCAAAGTTCTGGCGGGATGTTTAAAATGTGCTACGCAGTTAGACTACGAGCTACTGAGAATTTTAATATCAACGAACTCAATAATCTGTAAGTAGAAATATTATTCAAAATATTCCATTGAGGGTCTATTGAGCATTGGATTTTACATTCTGCAAACAGAGTTCTGAAAGTGAAGAAAGTCACGGGAAGACATAATCACAAGACTTTTGAAATGCGAAGAGAATTGCAATTAACTGTTTGATTTAAAGCTATTGTACAAAGTATTATTTCTCAATTATTTATCTGAAGAATTATTCGAAGCTTTATTTAATTTGTCGAAACTACTAAAGTGTAGTAGAGGGAGATTAGTAAGATTTGTTATAATAGAATCTTCCGCAAGTAGCGTGAAACGATTCAATTATTATTTGCGCTTTAATGAAGTGAACTGGTGCGAGTTGTGATTATAGAATTCTTAAAGAAGAATTAAATAATGGTGAAAGAGAACTGTTAGTAATTTCTGTACTTCAAGATATTAATGTTAGGAGATACGATAATGTTGAATGACAGTAATATAGAACTGTGACGTGAGTCGTAAAATTCAACAGTGTGCAGCTTGAATATTTCACGCGGGTGAAAAGCCATAATATTATGTCACACATTGTGAAAAGGCAGATAATATTAAATTACACATTGTGAAAAGCCAATTAAAATATTTCACACAAGTGAACAGCCAAAATAGTATTTCACACAAGTGAAAGGCCATTATCCTAATATAAGTGATACCAACAGTATTGGAGCAATACAGGGAAGACTTATTGAAGTGAAGCAAGTTAGTGCTTATAGAAGAACTTATGATAAGATTAAAATATTAAAAGTATCTAAGACTAAGACAAGTTTTATGAAGCTGATGGAAGTATAGAAATAACCTGAACCATTATTGCAGGTTTTTCTGTATCAGCATCATAGTTGTTATAAAAAAAAAAAAAATCCACTCAATATTTTTATCTCAAAACCTTAGTAGTACTCTGCATTTAATTCCATTTAAATTTAAATTCATTTAAATTCTAATATAATACTATTAGGTACAACGAAATATTATTACAGAAATTATATTTGAAAATTGTTATAAACTCATGAAAATTCAGTTTCATTTATACATTAATTATAATTCTTTAAATTTGGATTGTTTTTATATTAATTAATTTGAAAATCGAATATTTTATCTTGAATATTAAAGAAAACTGATAGATTTTATTCATCAAAAATTCTCAGTATTTAAGCATGAACCAATGAGTACAAAATACATAACTTTGTTTAAAACTTTATTCTAATATATTATTAAACTTATAATTAAGTCTTTTTCACGGAAAGTTATATTACATTATTTTTAATATTATTTATATTATTTTTTATGACACAAGCTTTTTAAAATAAAAATAATAAAAATGTATAGCAATTTTTGTAAATAAAACCTTTAGCTTATTATTACTTTTTTTAATATTGCGATATGTTGCTACTGAGATTTCCTTGCAGTATTTGTCCAAGAAATTAAATATTGTGAGCAATGTTTTTGGATTGTTCAACATGAACTACATGATTCTTGTTCTGCATGTAAAATAAGCTATATGTAAAACACCACTAGACGTTCCAAGTTGCTAAAAATAAACTTGAAAAATAAGCGAATAACAGTAGATTAGAACACAGTTACTCGTCTATCTGGAAATGCATTGGTTAAAATATTAATATACACCTTTGATATCTAACATGGTTTTCCCATTTTCTGATGTCTGTTAAAGACGAACGACTGGGCACTAATAGAAGAAAACAAGAACTTTCAAAATCTCTTTAGGATATTGTATTTCTTCCATTGCCAAATAACATTTGCCTGAAGCGAGGTTCGTTCTCTGGTGCATTACTGAAAAATCAGTCATTGGAGACAGTAAGTCGATTTGACCAAAATTCAAAACCTTCAAAAATAAGGAAAGAAAAAAAAACATCTGGAATAATGACGTAAAACTCTAACTACAGTAGTTCACTTCCCATTCATTAACACTGAATTTATTATTTAACTTATATAAAATTCATTAATCATCTTGGGTTTTTTTAAACGAAAATAATAAACAACCATCCTTAAGTAAGCCTATATTTTTTCTTCAGCAAAGAAATGTGAGTCAAACAAACATTATTTCAAACTTATTATTTCCAATAACATTTCAATCAATTCTCACTCAAATCAAAACCGTCAAATATATAATTTCGTGTTTTTAACACTAATTTCTGAGATTTAATATATTTCATCTTTTGATGAAGTTATAAATATATAATAACCTTTAATAATAATAATAAATTTCAAAATGATAAGGACATAGTTAAGTATCTTTATTGTATATAAAAGGAAAAAAAAATCCATCTTTCTAGCTATATTAAAATGTTGGCCATTATATCGTTATATTCAATATTTCAAAGCTTAAGTATCTTTATTGTATATAAAAGGAAAAAAAAATCCATCTTTCTAGCTATATTAAAATGTTGGCCATTATATCGTTATATTCAATATTTCAAAGCTTGAATTATAGTTAAGTTAGTTATAAAAGTAAATTACTTTTCTTTGTATTAAAAAAAGATTTCTAAAAGAAATACACTTTAAGTATAATATATACTAGCCTATGGACGTTAATATAGAGAAAGTCAATGAAGTTCTAATGACGCATGACTTCGGTTAAGCAGCATCACCAATCGTTTTCACAATCAAATTTCGTTCAATGTTAAGCAGAATTTTCTCAAATAAAGAGCTGAATATTCCTTTATTAATTTTTTTTGTGATTTGTTTACTACTGTAAACTGTAAGCATTCTTACATTGTTTCTTGATTTTCTTTTCACGCTCACCAAATTAACTGCTTTGAAATATTCAAACTATCTGTGAACCAATCAACTATGTGGAAAATGCAGTGGCTGAGGCCTCAGCAACCACCTCATGGTCAAGGTCGAGCTAGTCAAGCACTCCAGTTTTCAGTCTCACAGACTCCAAGTAAACACTGCCAATGATCGTAATAATAGACAAAGGTAAATTTAGACAAAGGGTAAATCAAGACTGGGACGACAGAATGAGCACTCTCGGTCAGTGCTTTTCATTCGCAGACAAAAGAGAAATAAAAACTAACATAAAAAAATGCCCCAGAAAGACTGTCTTTTTTATTTTCACTTAAATGGTTGTGATTCCTTAAACGTCCGAGGAAATCTCCATACGGAACTTTTCAATTATTTTACTCTATCAACTACATTTGAAATTCTGATCAACTATATATTGTAATAGTAAAAAGATTATATATTTATAGGCCTATAATAATCAAAATTGACAAACAATTATGTACAACTGTTACACAGAATGAAATATAAAGAAAATACATGCAAATTCTTCAGGAGTTTCCAAACTTAGAAATATATTTCCTGAAAACTTTTGAATAAGTTTCCGCATATTTTCAGGAACCGTGAGTAGATCTGTGATGTTGCAGAGTTTTGATGAAGGATTGTGACGTGGAAGCTTTTTTTTCTATGAATATTAATGATCTAAATAGAAATGGTCGGAGGTTTTATTTATTTATTTGTTTTTCCGTTTACAGAGAACTTTTTACATAGCAATTATCGTTAAACAGTTGATTTATTACGACACTGAATAGTCAACAACTTCTAGACACCAGGAATTTAAATATACATTCCAAAATAGCAAAATAATCATTTGTAAATGTTGCTAAAATAAATGACTTGCAATTTAATTATGCAGGATAATAACAAAATTTCTGCAGAGAATTTTGGATATCTTTGAATCATTCTTAATGAAAAGCCTTAACAGTGATCACTTAACTTCTTTTCAAAAATATGTATACTTATCACCAAACTTCTTCATAACTTAATGAATTAAAACATTTTTAACTTAAATCTAGTAAAATATTAGTCATTTTTATTATTTATAAAAATTTAGTATTATCACAATAATACATCTTTGATGTAAATTGTTTTTAAAAACTTTTTAAATTCTAAATTCACTAGTTTTTTCTAAATTCACTACATTTTTCTAAAAAAACTGTTTTGAGCTTTAAGTAATATTAGAAATACGAATTATAACGTTGCTTTTTTTCTTTTTTTTTTTCAAGATGTTAACAAGATAATTTCAAAGATCTTTCAAAAAACTTTGCAACACAGTAAAATAAAAACGTTCTTTGTGAAACAAAAAGAAACACTTTTTTTTTAATCTTAAAATTTTACTGTAGGCCTATATTAAGGGTTTGATATGTTTTAGATGTTATATAAAAAATAAAACTCTAAATGAAACTATTTCCATTTCAACAGTGAATGAAGTCTATAAGTGACAGACTCAATCACTGCCACTACAAAATTAAATGTTGTTTGTACTGGAAAGTGTAAAAAAGGCATGAGAATAGTTTGTATGGACATTTGAATACAAGAAATACTATTGTTACATGGTGAACTTGTTAACCTTGTAAACTACTCATCAATATTCTTGTAGATACTCGTTACCTACAACTGTCTTATGCTGATTAAATCTATGACTACAATATATTCTGTACATTATCAAGCAAAATAGTGTCAGTCCTAGATCTTCTGCTGCAGTTATTCAAATGGTACTAAGATATCAATGATATCATTATCATTGTAACGGGACTGTATGAGTTTTCTTTAGCAACGCAGAGAATGATATTCCAAGAGAACATCAAAACTTCAAGGAATGCTAATGTGTAACTTATAGGGAGTCTCCTACATTGGTCAATCCAGAATCCTCATCTTAATTGAATTTCGAAATTCAAAGAAATTGCTTACAGAACGTTATTTATTAATGAGCAATTAAAAAAAAGAACCAATGATTTTAATCGAGGTTTACTTTTTTTCTTGCGGAAGAATAAGCGTAAGAATATTGAAGAGGTCAGACGTGGTCAGCACAAAACAAGTTCTTGTAGAAAGTCCTTTACATGTACTTAGCAATCAAGATGTCTAAGGCAAACAATGAAACTTAGCACAGAATAATAAAACTAAACAAGTAATACACTTTTGTACGACAATTTAGAATTAACAATCCGAAAGACAGGCAATTCACAAATTTTGATGTCGTCCATTTAATGCAGCAATCCAAAGTTCTTCCTGTATTTTCATTGTAACGACATATTTATCTTCGTGAGGTCTAAAATCGGTAGTGAATTAGGTAGAATTACAAAGAAGTTTTTCTATTATTAAAATCAGTTCCTTCCACTCATATCTTCTATTTTTTCCTTAATTAAAGAAAATAAGTAAGGAAGAAAATAACATCTATCAATCACTTTGATGTACAATTGTACAACAAAAATGTACAATTGAAGAGAACGAAAAGAAAGTAAGTATTACTTTCAATTACAAAACAGGAAATATCTTAAAGCATAAATATAAGTTTAAGATGAAGAAAGACGTTTCTTTGAATATTTAGAAAGCAGAATTCGCTTCAATAACTTTTTATCGAACAACATTTCTTAATTGTCCTAACCCCTAAAAAAAGGAAAAGTGGTTGAAGGGAAATTGGAAACGCGCCCTTTTATTACAAGGTCCGGTCCTCGAAGTCTATCTCCACCCCCACAGTGACACCTTCGTGAAAAGCACTTCACCCTGTGAGGTGAAAGAGTTTCACAGAAGGAAGCTAATGCCAACTCCCACTCATACAAAGGATTACGACAAGTCAACCCACTCACAATTAGCGACAAATGGATGGTTCTCATCGACTATTTCCACGTCTGTAACAAATTCATCAAAGAGCAGTTCAAGGAACCAAAGGGAAACGAGGACAGTAAATAATAAACAAAGAAAGAACTACGATCACAAACACAGTCATTTCAGATCTTATTATATAAATATAGAATTAGAAAAAAAAAGTGTCTCTCTTTAATGGGAACGTAAGAAAAAAACTTTTTACATTTTACTTATTTTTAGCTCATTTAAGAAGGGCTCCTTTAATCATTGAAAGACACAACTCAAAGACATGTCTTCATGAATAAGGAGCTCGAAACGGCTGTCCAGACTCCCTGTGGCGCTCAGAAACTGCTTCATTTGTGAAAATAAAAAAAAAGTAAAAGGAAATCTGTAATTTCTTGAATAATTCAGCAATAACATGATAACGTTTCATGTCATTTTGTCAAACGTACCTTTCCAAAGCTGTAACTTTATAAAATTGTTCCCAGGAAAGCGGAATTTTGGTTTTTACGAGAAAAAATAGGAAACCATTGCCTGAAACAGAACAATTCTAATGATGAATATGATTTCTCTAAACTAAACTGTTTGCGAAATCGAATTGAACTATTTAATTCTATGACGACATCATTGACCGAACACCAAATACTCTGAATTAACTACATATTAATCCAACTATATATGAGTTGTTTTTATTTTAAGATATAAAGAAAGTCTCTCAACAAATTACTTTTTATCAGTAGCAGGAAATTGTTAAACAAAAATATGAAAAAAAAAGATGTTAAACAGTAGATAAGATAATAAAATGTATCTTAAAAAAATGTTTGTGATCCTTTCCACCAGAGATTAATTCACATTGAGAACTGAGTTCTGAGTAAAGAAAGCATTCAAGTTGCGTATAAAGCCAGTATTTCTTCACCTTCTAACTGTATCCTATTACACATTGCCAAATGTATATTTAACTAAAATCAGTTGTTTCTGAGTGAATACAAAGGATAAAAAAATAAATTACGCTTTCATTAAATCAAGAACAAGACAAATAAATCATTACTGCGATGAATAGGAAAAAAAAAAAAAACCCTGTATTAATGTGTCACAAAACATTTTGCCAGAGCCCGAGCTCTTAGAATTGAAACTATTGGTCTCAACAAGGGGAGAAATGTGAGCATTTAACCGACGAAACGTTGCCCATAGGAGGCAGCTCACGCTATATCTGCAGAAATGAACGAACCACAGAAGGAGGACAGTAACACCCATGCCACGCCGGGATTCGAACCCAGGTTCCAACACATCGGCCTCACGACAGACACGTTTCAAGACAGCGGCCTCTAGACCGCTCGGCCATGCCGGAACGGCTGTCACAAAACATTGGTTCACAAAGGCTGAAAGAAACAAAAATAACAAACTTCAACTTCTCACTAACAACAAAAGCAGAAGAAATGTCTATTTCGATTTTTTACTTTTAAATCAAGAATTCTATTTAAATATGAATTTAAATTAAGTATTTGTTTTCAGTGATAGCTAAAAAATAAAATATTAAAAAAAAAAGACAAAGAAAACTAAGCATTAAGTTTCAGAATCAGATTCTATTTATCTTTATTTCGTTGATTCTAAAAAAAGTAAGAATTATTTATAGGTTTCTTCAAAATTAATATCGAGTATCTGGAAGGACGAGCTTTGCTCGGTAAAATAAAACGAAAATAAAGTAAGAACACTGTAGACAATGGTTATTTTACCCTCTTTCTGGGAAATGGATAGTTCCGCAGTTAATACATGCGAAGTTCAAAGGAAAAAGTTTGAAAACTTTATTATTTTATTACAGGTAAAAATAAAAGTGTTATTTTATCACACGTAAAAACGCACAGAACACGAATTTATTAAGAATAAAATAAAACGAAAATAAAGTAAGAACACTGTAGACAATCACCTGCTATCTAGATCAATCATTTACCCTAAATGAGTTTCCCCGAAGTCGAGACCTAGCTAAATCGCTTTCTCACATCTGAAAATGGTAGATTCGCCACATTTCATCAAAATCCTTTGGCCCGTTTTCAAAATAAAATTTACAAAAATTGCTCGCTTTTTAGTATTTGATTTGAATTTGATTTAATTTGATTTAATTTGATAAATGAAATCTTCATGATTTTGTTGTTTTGCGCTTCTTAATCCTAATGAATATTCGGATCCCTCGGAACCTAATTCACTATCATTAAGTATTGAAAGAAATGTAACACTTATTTACATTTTAACTTATTTACAATTCAAACGCAGAAATTAAACAATGAATGCTTATTCTGGGAATCTTTCCTTTTTTATTACATTAATAGATACTGCTAAATAGTTAGGATTAACTGTTAAGTGGTCGAATATTTTCCATCTTCTTATCTTAATATATAAAAATGAGTGTTCCTTTGTTTGATTGTCTCGTATGCGTTCCTATACCATTCATCATATTGCGATGAAACTTTGGTAAGCTGTTGTGGGCATGCCCGCGAAGGTTTCTGAATTAGTAGAACCATTTTAGAATATCTGGTATGCGAGTCGTTTCAACAAATGAGTCTATTTCCGGTTTCAACGTTTGCAGTTTCCGGTACGACTCACATTTGCAATGACCATCAACAAAGCACAGGGACAACACATGGACAGCTGTATGTCGCCTGCTCACGCGTCGGAAAACCTTCTGATTTATTCGTGTATGGACCAGACGGAAAAACAAAAAATATTGTGTATCCAAAATCACTTCAATAAACAGAATTAAAAAACAAACATTTTCTTTCTTTGAGTGGCATTGCAACGCATGCCGGGTACAGCTAGTAACATATATATTATTTAGGGGTTATTGTAGTTTAGGAATTGGGGAATATTCAGACAACAATAATATAGTATTCGACAAAAATATAAAATATTCAATGGAAATTTCATAGGAAAGAAAAAGATCAACAAAATTGGTTTGTATATTGAAGTGTAATGGGTTTCAACCAACTTTGAATTGAATAAAATGCCGACATGCAAATATAAAAGCTTTAAAATTTTTCTGTAACACATAACATATATTAAAAACTACCGGTTTCACTTTTGTTACAAAGAATTGACAAATCTAAAATTGGTTTTTGAAAAAATATATAAAAGGTTTAGGCAAAGCCACATTCGCTCACTACTGAGAAACTGAATATAAATTGTTTGAAGATTTTATATCATTGAGAAAACTATTCGCTAATCATATATGAAGCACAACAAGAATAGAAAAAATAAATAAAAAAAAACCTATTCTGTTAATTATAATTAACTAGTACATATACGCCCCGTCATCAATGACGGGATAACAACGTGACGGCTTTTAGTTGAAATAAACTAAAAAAATGAACCTTGAAATTTAAATTTTAATCTAGTAGGCTAAAATTAATGAGTAATTTTCTTTTTTCTCTGGCTCTTCTTTCATTGCGTCACACACGCACAAAGGGAGTGATAAGAAACAATAACTTAAATGTAGTTCCCATGGCCTAATGGATAAGATGTCTCACTTCGGATCAAGAGGTTACAGGTTCGATTCCCGCGCGAACGTTTCATTGTAATTTTTTCATAGGAAATTAACTATTGTGCCGGACAGATAGAAATAAAAGATTTTAATAATCCTTATATATTATTTCTCAAAGGTGTTTTGTTGTCGGAACGCCATATTTCCCTTAATGCTTCATCAAAATCAATGATTGAAACGTCATTTTGAAGATTACGTTCCCCGCTAATGACGAAAAATAAACAAATTGTTTAAAATTAATGTTTTTGTTAAAAAACTTTATTTTAAAAACCTTTTTATAAAAATATAGACGCGCTTTAACAAAAGCGACTTATTTTTCGAAAGCGAAATAGCATTTCAAATAATTCTACAGCGTCGTAAACTTGAAATATATCCTTTTTTGAATAAAAATGTACTTTAAAATGATATTTCATCGTTTATTTAATAAGAAAAGATAAAAAACAAACAAAGATTTATATTTTAATAAAAATAAACGATTTATTACAATAAAAAACATAAAAAATTTGTCAACTTCTCATGTATTATTTCTCAAAGGTGTTTTTTTTATCTTCCTTAATACTTCAGCAAAATCAATGATTGAGATATCATTTTGAAGATTACGTTCACTGCTAATGACGAAAAATTAACAAATTGTTCAAAATTAATGTTTTCGTTAAAAAACTTTAATTTTAAAAACCTTTTTATAAAAATGTAGAAAGCGCCATCTATTGACAATCGATTCATTTATTTATTTCCACATTACCAATCGGTGACTGATCAAGATACCATACGAATTATTCGCACGGGTCAACCTTTTTATAAAAATGTAGAAGGCGCCATCTATTGACAATTTGTTCATTTATTTATTTATTCCACATTACCATTCGGTGACTGATCAAGGTACCATGCGAATTATTCGCACGGGTCAACCTTTTAAATAAAAATGGAGAAGCTGCCATCTATTGACAATCTGTTCATTTATTTACTTCCACGTTACCATTCGGTGGCTGATCAAGATATCACGCGAATTATTCGCACGGGTCAACCATTTTATAAAATTGGAGATGGCACCAACTATTGACAATGTGTTTAACTATCATGCACGACAGCTGTTGGATTTGTTTATTATTTCTCAAGGATCGTTTTTTTTGTTGCGAATTATTCGCACGGGTCAACTAGTATAGATTAATTAGTTTTTTTTTTTTTTTTAATTTTTTTTATTACTTTACTAATGTCGTACTTCAATTCTTTAACTCCGCTTAAGTTAAAGAACTTACCCTAATAATACGATATATATATATATGTAGTTAAAAGATGAAGTATATTATTGTATTTGATATTTCACTATCTATTGTTTCACAAATAATCATTCTGTGAACAAGTCCTTACAAAGCGATAAATCCTAAATTTTTTGAATAAATTTCATTACGAAACCATTAAAAAAAAAAAAATCAATATTACCACCACCGCGGGCTTCTTCAAAAAAATTATTAACAAAAAAATTACCGATAGTTTCCGAATATGGACTTGACACTGAGTTGCAGAATCCCCTTCATGTAAATAATTTGTGACGGACGACGATATGTTAATGAAACTACAATTAGAGAAGTATGGTTTACTTCGACTTCACATCCTCCTTAATCATAAAAATGTATAGTCTGGGTAATAATTCCTTTAAATCCTGGAAATAATTAAAGATGGCATTTAGGGCTGCTTCCATCGACCTCTGCTTCAATTATGTTGGCTTGACGAATTTCAGATCATATTCCTTGCGCCCGCATAGAAACCATTCCTGTTTTTCTCGTCTAATGTAGAATAATTCACAAGAAACTAATAAAAAAAAGGCCAATTTCCTGCATAAGTCTGGGAAAAGAGATTCAAGAATAAAAAATCGTACACAAAGGCAATCATGTTGTCATGTAGGCATTAAGCTGAATTTAATTTACGCTGAGAAAAGAAGCTGGATCGAACCATAAGGAAGGAAGGGTGGGAGGGCAGGAAGGCGTCTGTTTCATCCATCTTGCTTTGGCTGTCGTGGTTGGGAGTGGGGCCCACTGACAGACCATTGACCGTCCACCGATCTGGTTCAGTGGTTTCTGGCTTCCCGTGTCCGCCTTCCAACACCTACCCATCCCCTCATCCATCACCCAAACCGGAAAAATCACACACTCCATTGGCATTTGGAGCTCAGAGGAATCAGGACGGCTGCTTCCATGTGTCCGATTTCGATGTACTTTCTGTCTACGAGCAACATCAGACGATCCTCGCGTTCCCCTTTTTCTTATTTAATGTCTTCATTTGGTTTTTATTATTTCTCCTTCCAGTTTATTGTCTTCTCACGATGCTTTTCGATTTCTCAACAACGATTGACTTAAATATCCAAAATACTGGAGGAAAGTTCGTAGTATTTAACTTAAACATTGATATTATCAAGTGTCATTCGCTGATTCCTTGCATCTACAAATTGGACGATTATTTAATTCTTTTATATTTTCTCTCTGTCTTTCTTTTTTACTATTTCTTTCTACTTTCTTTCTCATTCATCATCTCCTCTTAGCATTACCATTACATCACATGTAATCATATTTATTTATTTTTAATTTTAAATAACTTTAAATTCCTAACTTTGGCTCAGGCCGTTGTATCATTTAACAAAATAAACTAAAAAAAAAAAATCCTCGATTACAGATAAATTTTTATTACAGCAAAAAATCCCCATTTTATTTTTCTGTTTATCACTTTTGAGAAGTTTCTTGTTAATTTATTACCTGATCACTTGTTAAAGAAACCCCAAATCTGTTAGTGTAGCTGAATTTTGTAGTTCCTGCAATTCAATTCCAGTGTAACTGTCAGGATATTAGGGTGGAAAGCAAAGAGATTTAATATCATAACTAGAAATTCACGAAACTTAGTCTAGAAGTTTTAAGATGGTAAAAGTAGCGGTTTAAGATGGTAAAACAATGGATTTACAGACTTAATTGAATACAATGTCTTTAAATTGACAATACCAAAGATAACAGAAAATTAAAGACAGCCATTCTATGTTACTTAAACCCACGTCATTAATAAATTATTAAAATTTAGCATCCTTTTTCAAACAACTTTTTATGCTAAAGTTTAGAAATTTCGAAGCTTTTTATACATGTTTTTCACTAAAAGATTTTTTTTTCTTCTGTGAAAGTTTTCAATGAAAAGTTTGAGATAATAGGAGATTATTTTTGAATTCACCACTTGACGAATTTCTACCTCACATCATGGATAAAGCTTTTTAACCCAGGAAGTTTTCAAAAACAAGTAATTTCTTAGGGAATTTTGTTAGTAATATTGAAAATAAGATAACTATGTCATAACAAAAATAATGTAAATAAAATATAACAAGAAAAATAGGAATAGGAAAATCAAAGTAAATTACGTCAGTTAAAGCGCTTCAAGAATTGGAATTGCTTTTTTTTTTTAAACCTAATAGCAAAATAATCTTTCTTATCCCATTCCTTCTGAAAAAAATCATAAGGATAGTTTTAATATTGTTCCTCAAAAATTCTGTAATATCACAGAGAAAATATTTATACTAAACAAAAGATAAACAATCACAAATACTGAAAAAAAATTAAAAAAAAATCCAATGCTGAATTAAATTTAGTTTATTGTGAACTCTGATTGCTACTAAACATTAATCTTTCTGACGTTTTGAAATTTCTGAATGCCTGGGTCAGGACTGACAAGGGTTGTTTGGCGGTCATCTGAGAGCAGGTCCTTCACAGTTTTTAACAGCTTGTTGTTAGTTGGAGCCTCGAAAATAAATGTACGACACATAGGAATGGTTCATTGAAATTCACTCCGGTGGGTGGGGTTAGAAGGTCGTCATCCACTTCATGAAGGTTGATAAGAATCGCAAGACTTAGAACTGATCAGGTCACTTCAGGAACAGATTCAAGTTCATTCTATCAAGTTCTTCGTTTATAGGTGGGAGGAAAACAACAATGAAGGCAAACTTTTTTTCATAATCTTAAATTGTGATTAAATTGTAGGGATGGGACAGATTCTGGAGTTTAATTATCAAGAAGAACAGGAAGAAACCTATATTTATAAGTCCTTAGTTTTACAAAACAGAGCGATAAGTAGAGAATGAGGAATGGAAAGAAAGAAAACCGTCAATTGGATGGGTGAACACGACTTGCATTAGGAATTAGCAGAGAATAAGCCCATGGATTTCTTAATGTTAAGACCACCATTCATGTAGAGGAAAGACCAAAGGACTTAACAATTATGAACCTTCTGTCAATCGATAATTTTTTTCCTATTATTTTACGACGAGTTCAACTGGCTTAAATTTGGGCTGTGCCATTAATTACCTAGTATTAATTTTTTAATATTGTTAGTTACTAATTTATTAGTTATTGATGATTTTTCAATAATTGAGCCTCTCCCCATTCTTGAAAACGTTCCAAAGCCTCTGTAAGTAAAAAAAAAAAACATTGTTTTTTCAATGTTATCATGAAAACCTGGAATTCTCTTAAAAAAAATCCGAAACGGAGCTTTTAAAATGCGTTTCAGATGTTTTTCTTCTTTTTTTTTTTTAAAGCTGGCAGAAAAATTTCAGGTTTAGTGGATTTTAGGAAATTCAGTGTTCAACCAAAAAAAAAAAAAAGTTGTTACAATTCTTTTGTCCGAACAACCAAAAAAAACAAAAACGTTTTACCAGTCAGGACCTATCATATTTCCATATAATTCTCAAAGTCATTTCCCTTTTTTCAGTGAATTATCTTATACAATGTACGGAAAAAAATGTTTGAATCCGATCAGTGTTGGAAAAATAGCCAACATAAAATACCTTGTTAAGTTCAAAAAAAAAAGTTAGAAAGGAAAGGAAATAATATTGAAACAGATACAGCGTGTGAGAATCTCAGATACTGCGTAAATACATGAGGTAATTTATCCTACATCAACACTTTCTTTCTTTGTGCTGAAACATGCAATTTATGATGGTTAATATTTACATTCAAATTAAATAGATTCTGATAACCCTTTATTTAAAATGGTAAGCTTGCATTTCTCAACAATAAAAACTTCATTACATTTTGTATTTTATTAAATGAATTACAGTCTTTTTTAATTATTAACTAAAATTATCTTTTTTTATTGTTCTAAGTAAAAGAACAACCATTAACTACATGTTTTAACTATAATTTTTTTTTAACATATTTGTTAGTCAAAAGTATAGATAGGAATTAAGTCTATAATTAATGTGCAAAATGAGGTCTGCCTCTTCCATATAACACCACTAGTTTTGTAAGGTTTTAAATTAACCTTGAGATTTTTTTTTCAATTTGAATGCTATCCTAGGGTATTACCAGCTGTCTACCAAATAATTCCCGGGCAATATTCAAAGTTTGATCGCGGTACTCTTGTACACTAGATCCTGTAGTAAAGGATTGGTGTATAGAACTGTAAAGGCCTTAGGTAAGTATAATTTGGGGACCCTTTTTACGTTACCTTAGAGAAATCGTACACTGTGAGATGATTCCTAATTTTGCTAATTTTTTATTAAGCTTTTTGTTTTGAGATATATGGATTTTTTAGCTTTAATTTTTTGTTTTAATTGAAAAAAAATAAAAAAAATCGTTTAATATTTTAGCTGACACAGATGCTTCCCACAGAATGTTTTGTGACTAAATAATAAATAAAAAAATAAATAAATAAATAAATACATAAATAAATAAATAAATAAAATAAAAAAGATTAACTTTCAAATGCCAACATGAAACCATTTCAATATATATTCATTATAGAGGTAATTTATTATAAATTCATTAAAGACGTTTATTAGTTAGCTTAAATTTTACAAAACAAAACAATAAAACAAAACAAATTGAGCATTCTAGAATAAATGGATTTTGAATTGTGATATCAATTAATAGAACTCAAAGACTGAATCATCATTTAAACTTAAGGTTTCAAATTAACGTTTTCCACTTATAAAATCCTTCTGTTTTGATTTTTTTAAACAAGAAGAAAAAGAAATCAAATTTAGTAAACCATTATAAGATCAAAATGTTATCAATTCAATTCATTTCAATATTTTATTAAAGTGTGATTTCTTTTTGCTTCAGGCTAAAGAAAATGAAATCTTATTGTACTTAAATCATTTTAAAAATGTACATTAATTCAATTCAGGTAAAGAAGTAATAAATATCTATATTTTTTTAAATTTTAAAAATAG
Source organism: Thereuonema tuberculata (assembly GCA_023159025.1). Taxonomy (NCBI): domain Eukaryota; kingdom Metazoa; phylum Arthropoda; class Chilopoda; order Scutigeromorpha; family Scutigeridae; genus Thereuonema; species Thereuonema tuberculata. The sequence continues at coordinate 62,912,830 of JAFIDM010014012.1, forward strand.
TAAAGCAAAATCCTAAGCAAATATTAATTTCAAATTATTAATAAATTAAAGTATTTTAGTATTGTTAAGAATTTGATCATATTTAGAAAGACGAAATAATTAAACTTTTCCCTTTGAGTTATTTTTTTTATTACAAAAAATTTCATAATTTTTTAAGTTATTACAAAAATAAAATAGAAATGAACTGTGTGTTAATAATAAAGAATACAACGAAAAATTCTAGTTAATTTTAATAATTTTTTCGAATTTAATTACAAAAGAAAAAAAAAATGTACTACAAGCCTCCTATTGCCTTTTGTAACCTCTTTAATTCGTACTACATTATAAAAATCAAAATCATTTGAGAGCTGTATTCTTTCAGGAAGCTGTTGTTCAATCTGACGAAATCATTCAATTAATTCACAACACGATCGTTTCCCATTATTTTGCGGCACCGTTTTCCGCTAGCCTAGATCAAGTTCAACATTGCTTCTCACCGATCGTAGCGAAAACAGCCGCTCTTGCTGGGCAGCGCGGCTGGGCTGCAGGGAGGGAAGTGACGTCATAGCGGAAGTGATGCTTCCAAAATGGCTGCCGCCATATGAAAACAAACTGCCCGTCATCACATCTCCAATTCAACTGTTTCGTTATTTCGAGGGTTTACTTCCGAGCGAAAGTAAGCACTTTTTTTCCCTATGATCTTAACTATCTTTTGTGCATGTTTTCCGTCCACCAATGGCGCGGAATCGGCGGCTAAATCCTTGGGTTGAGGGCGCGGCCACACCAGCTGCTGACTGCAGTCCTCTGCGATTCGTGTTACGCGCGTTATGACGGAGTTGTGACCTAAAAGCGGCTACCTTGGGATGTTTGGGTTCCGATTTCCATACTCGAGCAGAACACAAGCACGCGAGGAATCATCCGATCGAAGATTCCAACCGTTTTAAATTTGTCCAATGCATTAATCCCACTGTTGCCTCATTCACAGATCTTACGTCAATCATGTTTTCATTGGTCATTTAATATTTTATCTCAGCTGTAACTATTTTTAATTCCAATTTCTAATCTTCTACTCTCAGATAAATGTATCAAATAGAAGAACTAAGTTTTCTTATTTCGGGATGAGACATATTTTATAGTTTCCTATTGATATGTTTAATCAATATTTTAAATTATAATACAAACTTCTTCATTGATAATATAGTGATAAGCAGATGAGCGATGAGAGGTCACACATCACCGACAATCGTCATTTAGACAAACAACATCAAAAAACGAATTTCTTTTTATACTGAAGGAAACAAAATAAAAATAATCATAAGATAAAACAAATAATTTTTTTTAGCATTTTATTTTTACATTATTATTATTTTTTTATTAGAATGAAGAAATAAATTTAAAATTAATCATTTGACAAAATTAACGATGGTATTCTTTGATAATATTAATCACATAATCCTAACAAACGGTAGGAAATCCCATTAAAGAAGCAAATTAATAACAATTTTAGTAAAAATTTGGCATCTCTGGGAAAACTGATTGTATTTCAATTGAAGTATTACAGTAAAGAGATTTTGCAGGTTGGGATTTTAATTTCACATTAACTCCTAATTATATCAACAAATAAATGCTTAAATTTATTTAAATGATTGAAATATACCTAGAAAATATATTCAACTTCTTCAATTACTTCATCCTACCTTAATTTATCTTATTGAAATGACCTTAAGTTGCAAATAAAGATAATTGATCTTATTTATATTTATTTATTAATGGTTGTATCAATATTCAGAAACGGGTTGATAAGAGGGGATATTTTTTTATTCCTCTTGCTGGATTGTGACTTATAAATAAACAAGCAAACCAAAAAAAAAAAATACATATTTTGAGGGAGTGTTGTTTCTTGAAATTTCCTTCTTTAAGTCATATATATGTATGATATTTTTTTTGTCTTATAAATTTTAGCATATTTTAAATTATCTTTTTAACAAAAATGTTAACTTATTTTTTTTTTAATGGAAATGTACTAAAAAGGTGGAGGCGACAACGGATCTTTCATTGTTAAATGGGGAGTTTTTTTTATTGTATTTACATTAGCATTTTGCAGATGTTCTTTTTAAATCATTCGAATATTTTCGTCTCCCCAAATAGTTTTAATTCAACATCTGCCGTTTTCCTTTTGTTCATCTTTCTCTTCTGCTTTTTTTTTTGGCATTTTTCCTGAAATGAAATTGTAGTTTCATATTTTTGAAGGATTTTTTTTGTCTGTTTCTTTTATTATTTCTGTTATTTTTCACTGTAAAAACGAATGAAATATATAACGTTATTCCAGTATTTGACCGTTTCTTTTCCTTGTATAAACAGTAGCAGTGTTCTTTATGAAAATAAAGAAATTTAACAGTTGCAGTTACATTTTTAGCGGTAGATTTGATTGGTTGTCTTTTCTCAATAACTTAAAAAATACCTTTTTTTGTAATAGCGAAAAAAGCAGGTAGATAGATATCTACTGTGGCAAGGGATTTGGTATTTTGAAAATTAGAAAGTAATTAACAAAAATTATAGTGGGCTAGCCTTGTACTCGTGCACAAATAAGTTTTCTGTATTTCGTTTCAAGAAAGACTTCAGGAATTTATTACATTGTGTAATGCCATAAATAAAATTCATCTGTTCCAATTCACATCTGTTATCCGTGGATTTGCAGCTCCCTGAATATTTGCATTGTGTTAACAAATAAATGCCAACGTATTTTCTATATTTTTAATTATGTAATGGAATGTGGAATTTGTTTTTCCACCAATCACAGGATAGGAAATTTTAGGACAGTTAAACGTAAAAAAACGGACGGATAGATGACGTCATTTAATTGATTCTTCTGCAAAAGTAATAACACATAAATGAATATAAAGAAGAAAAAACGTAAATTTAAAAAAAACGTTTTTTGATTTCAATTTAGGACAATACGATCCTAAACCTAATGTTGCTCAAGGGTCCGGATTTTCATTTGAATACACAATCATCATTCTCAGCCATTTGGAATGAACTGAAGATCAAAACAAAATTTTTCATAATTTTAATAAAAAATATTTTATCTCGCAATTTCATTGACGTAATTTGTTCCTAAATTGTTAAATCTTATTACTTTTATACAAGTGGAAAACACCTGTAACGTGGGCAGCGTTGTACGTAAATATTCCAAAAGCATTTTCCATCTATTCAGGAAATGGGGACGTTATTATAATAAAGCAGTCATTTTTCAGAAAATGGGCTTCTCAGCGTAAAATCCAACTTCCATTTATTTTAAACGAGTTCTTCTTAAATATTACCCGCATCCTTTGATTCTTAATTGATATTTTTTAGCAAGAGTTCTTATTTTTTTAAAAAAAGAAAGAAGACATGTAAGAGCTATACCGTAGCTGTAGACCAGCGATTCCCAATATTTTCCGACTCGCGAATCACTTTCAACATTAATTTTTTCTTTGCGAATTCCATCCAAACAGAAAATTATTATTTACAATCTTGTAGATGATTATCAATTTTTTTTTAAAAAATTAAGAATAGTTGAATTCAGACTTTAGTTTGAATATATAAACCTGTAATGTTATCTCACCAGAGGAACATCACAATAATTCTTTAAACTCATATTTTTTTTTAAATCTAAAATAATACTTTTTAATTATGTTGTGTAAATTTTAGATATGCAATTCACAGATGTCATATATTACAATTATGACAATAAAAAAAATCTTGGCCTTTCACAAAGTTATCTGTTCATGACAATTATCTTCGTAAGTAAGCCTTTCGTTATTTCTATTTGTAGCACGTTTCACTTAAAGTTCACTTCAATGTTTATTCAGTTAAGTTAATGCCACTAACGTTGAATAAAAGCTTAACCGTAGTTATTATTTGTATCTCGTGAGTTATATTCTTGAAACACACTTTTGTATAGCTATAAATCACTGCTGGTGACACTAGTATCGGTAATTCCAGTTCCTGTCATTGAAGTTTTCATCTTAAAGTCTTTTAGCTCCGGGATAAGATAAAAAAAATGCTAAAATCACTTACTTTCATTTTAGATATGAAAAAATATTCCTCCTAAGCATATATTGTCGAATCCACACTTTAATCTTTATTTTGGTTCGAGATCATAAACATGGCGTCTCATAATTCGATTAGAAATAGTTCCATCGCTTTGTATACTTCCGGATCAATTCAAGAAATTTCTCCATCGACGTTAAAAAAAGTCCAGCTTCTTCAAAATAAAAACACAACCTATCCCGTCTTTGACTACAACCATCTTTCCATCTTTGACTACAACCAACAATCAGCCAACGGCACAGATGCTTTCGCGAGCATTGCGTCGTTCATTGGTGTAACTCTTTCTGAGTGTGCTTTATTATTTTTGCCGTTGTCAAACGGAATTTATATTTATTCCTGATTTGTTATTTGTAATCCGGTTTATTTTTTTATTTCAAAAACAAGTAAGGAATATGATTTTAAATTCCTTCTTGAAATCTACAAATCTAACAGTTGACAGTTAGACGTACTTTACATGTAACTTGAAGGTAGACGCCAGACACAGAATGTTGTGTCCCAACGCTGCTATAGGTAAGGTTCAACAATTTTTTTAATTATTCTACAGAATGCATCAATGTGCATTTTTTTCCCTTTAATAGCAAGAAAAAAGCCGTATGTTTAAAAAACATAAGTAATCTGCTTACTGTTATTTACATCAATAAAATAAGGGATATCTTAACGAGATACTTCCATCCCAGTTAAGAGCCAATGATTTACACATTTAGGGCCTCATTGAAAAACAAAAAAGTCCGGGCCCTTGGAAAACATATTTATAATCTCTAGAATCCTCGTGCTACGACATCTTCAAAGTGCATAAAAATAATGGAATTATGTAAATAATTAATTTATAATATTAAGTATATGTTTTTAATTTAGATAAAAAAGAACAAAGATATACAGTTTTTTTTTTCTGATAAATTTTTATGCAAACAAATATAAACTAAACATTTTCCTATTTGATTAGATCGCCTTTTCAGAACGCTGTTTTAACAAGTAATCTAACCTTAACTATGTTAATATTCAGTAAAATAAAGAAAAGGAAAAATGTATTACAATAATATTTTCTATTATTCCACTTAGAAAACTCACGCGAGACAGAAGCATAATACTGTCAGCATTTGAATAATACCTTTTTGAAAATGTCAAATGTCATGTTTTAGTTTTCTACGCTTCTAATTTTTTGAGTTCTAACATAAATGTTTAATAGTTACTTTACGAGAAGTTGTTTTTTTTTTTTCCTCACATTGTTTGATTTTCCAATATTGTCACGAGATATAAATCCGAAATGGTTTTCTATTCATTTGGATGACGTTTGTGCTTAGATTTTGATCACAAATCCATTCAGATCGTCACGCATTTCAGTTAAGTGTTAACACCCGAATGTCATTCTTCATGAACCATTTTGTTTATGTATTTGCAGTAATGATATTCAGGTGTGATTTTACGAGTTGATTTCTCGGGTTCGTAGATAGGAAACAGTCATAAATATTTTCGGCACATTACAACCCATAATTGTGGGTCGTTAAAATGGAAGGTCGGTTGTTATCATAATCATTTTTACCTACATTCAAATTCATGTATATCAGAGCAGTCATTGAGGCCGCGTTCGTATTGAAACAGTAATTCTCAAACTTTAATCAGTCGCGAAAGAAAAAAAAGGAACTTTATTTAAATTTACACAGTTGAGCGACGAAAATAAAAACCCGCATTTAGATCTGTTCTTCTTAATATCAAGATATATTCAACTGATTATTTTCATTGCTCCCATTTCTCAGAAAAATATGTGAGTAAAAATTGCACATTGATTTATCATTCGTTGTAGCAAGTACGCGGGCGAACAGATATTAGATAGTCGATTGTTCATGCCAATCTTATATGTAAATCAGGACAATGTAAATGTTTCTATTATATAATTATTTCAGATATTTAGTGCGTTCATCTTTTCAACCCTTTGTTTTTGTTTTTTCCCTAAATAAGCAGATAAAAACTAGTGACCGATTGAAATCTTTTGTTAATCATTTGAATGTTGATTCAAATATGAAATTGTAATCCAATCGTAATTCATACAACCAGATCATGTGTTCGGGCTTAGCACAAATTTAGCTTAGCTTAATTTGGAAAAAAAAAATCATGATAAAAAGATTAAATGTAGATAAGTTGCTAGAAAAAGATTTTTAATAAACGATTCCTTTAAAATTGATTCTGTGTTATCACAGGAAATTACTTAATTGTACAAAATTTAACGTGTGTGAAACGATTAAAGTTAAAATAAAAAACCAACACACAAATTATATGATTAGAAAACATTTAACACATTAAAACATTAAATGTTTCGTCCAGTCTTAGCTGGACTTTGACAAAACTGGATGAAACATGTAGTATTTTAACGTGCTAAATGTTTTTTAATCTTATAATTTGTATGTGTTGTTTTTTTTTATTTTAACTTTAGGAAATTACTTAATTTGAACAAAATTCAAATGTATGTTTCTTTGGATAAATTTTCGATAAATCCCTCCCTTTAAGCGGACCATTGAAGTTAAACTGATTTCTATGTAAACATTCTAATTTTATTGATATTATGATTTTTTTAATCTTTTTTTTTTCTTTGAAAATAACATTTCTTAGAATTGACGAAGAACCTTGGTATTGAAATTTTCGTGAATTATAAGTTTCGTGAATTTCGTAATCGTCGAATAGTCGACCCATCCCCCAAATGGTAATTCCTGTTCTCCTACATTTCTGTTATCCGTATGTTAAATTAAAAATAGATTAATTAGCCTCTCTGTGACTTAAAGAAGATAAAACAGTTAACTTATATATATTTTTTTTAAAGTTCAATTAATTAAAAATTTAGAATTTAGAAATTTGATTTTTTTTTTCACGTTGGTATTTCAAATTTTCCTTCGGTATTTATCATTTTTTTTTAAGGACGAAAAAAAAAAAGCCCTCTTATTTTTTTTTAGGGGTATTCAATTGTCCCTACGAACACCCCTTCCCTACAATTGTCTGTTAAATCGAGGTTTGACAGTGTCAAATCGAAAAGGTTTTTCAGTTTACAAAAACGTTCTGATTTTGACGTTTAGATTTTTTGATTTCCTGAATTATTAGGGTAAGCGCTTGTATTTACTTATCAGAGTAAATAAATACATAGCACTAACACGATTATTTATTGCCACAAGACTACAAATAAACTATAAATTAAAAATATACGAAGTAAATAACATTAAATAATAAAATGAAAAAGAATTTGAAAATTCTTAAAATGTTTCGAATTATTAAAATTTAAGTAAAATTCAAGGGGAAAAAAATCACTTGTTCATTGACAAAAAGAAAAAACATCTCAGAAAATATTATGAACACTCATGAGGAAGAAACAGAGTGAAGTGAAAGAGGATTTGAAAAGAAAAATGTAGTACAGGGAAGCGAACTTTTTTCGGACCTCGCATTAAGTTTCTAGATATTTTGACCAGTGACTTCTTACTTGTTGATCTGATAAAATCAAAAGAAATCAGAATTTAAACTTTCTGTTGAAGTTTTTGGGTTTTGTTGGACAGAAAATTTTTGGATCATTGTCTTAGATGGACAGACATTGCATTTAAATTTTTTTGTGTTTGAGATCTTTTTTTTCTTCATTACAAATAAGGATATAATGAAGATTAGTGACATATTTCTAGATTTCTTTAATTCTTGACAATTCGTTCTTTTGTCGGTTTGGATTATGTTTAGCAGATAAACCACGTGATCCGGTTTATCATTGTATCTGAGAGTGGCTTGTGCGCATGCGTTTATCTCATAGCAATTTCGAAGAGTGTTTAGATTGGTTTGTTTAGGTAAGCGTGTAAATTATTGAACTTATATACACGTGTAAATGAAGCTGTAGGTTCCGTAGGCTAAGATTTCAGTCAGGCAAATAAATTCTACCACTTTGGATACTGTTTTTTCCTGCATTGCCACTTGACTATTTGAGATGCTGTTAATTTTTATTTTTAAATCTATTACTGATATGAGTATCAGTTTAGCGAAAATATCAGTTTTCACTCATTCAATTAAATTTATATTAGCATATTTATTTATTTTTTAGTGAATACTTTACTATTTCGTATCGTTGTGTAATTATTGGTTAAAAAAGTTATTGGTTTTTAAAAATTATTGGTTCAATGTCATTAATGGCAGAAATATTTTTTCGAAATATTTTTAGAGAAAATTTTTATTTAATGCTGTAGTTTAGGTCGATGCTCGCGTCGTGTGACAGTAATTAGTAAAGTTGTTACAAACATTCAATGTTTTAGGAAATTCTAAAGAGTATAGGAGTCAATTTATTTAAAGATTTAATTTTTTTAAGTATTTAATCTCAAATTGAACTTAATTATCTCCCAGTTAGGATAAAGATTCTTTTATTAATCTTCTTCACAAGGAGGAAATCACTTCGTGTATTTGTTATTTACACCAATAACTTTTGAATCATGGATCTTGAAAAACATATCTAAGATTCGCCTGTTGTTGATATTTTACTGCCCAAACTTCTCCGTTTATGGCAGCGGCTCCCAACCTGGGGTACGTTCGGAGGTACTCGAAAAAAAATTGAATAATGGCGGAAAAGAGCACATATGTCAACAGTGTAAGACAAAAGACAAGGTAAAAGTTGTCAAAATAAAACGCTACGGGGAGGTTTTTTTTTCGTATTTTAATCATGAGAAAAGCCCTCGTTATCCCTCCCTAAACAGTGTTTGATGACACTGTAAATATATACACATTGTTTGTTCAACTCTTTATTTCAATCCCGTTATTTATTTTCAATTACAACAAATAAAACTGACAAAACTACAGTAAATACAAACATCTTGCTAATATTTATGAGAATGGGCTGTGAAGGGATACGCTACTGAATAAATGTTAGGAACCGCTGGTTTATGGGAACAAAAATTCCCTAAATTATAAGATAAACAGTTGGCTCTCACTGACGTCAAATAACACCGTTTTAATAATAAATCGTACTGAATTTCTGGTCTATTTTAAACTTGCGCGTGCTACGATCTTTCCTTTTGAATGTTTTCATAAAAAAAAAAGTAAGAAGAAACTAAACAAAAACACAAAAACCATCATTTTAAAAAAATAACTTTCAATTCGTTCCATATCTCCTTTTTACTTGAACACTATCTAACTTCAACTCTTAACATTTCCTTTGGAAGGAATTTTAACATTCCTGACACTGTCCTTAACCTCAGTCAAATTATAACGTTACTTAGTTAAAAACAAAGAAACAAGAAAAAACTGTAAAAACGTAATTTATGCATTTTATCATTATTAGGATTGTAATAATAATAGCAAAGTCCCTGTTCTTTGTACGGGTTACAAATGATGTGGATGAGAAAGAAATTGAAATGCAAGATCGCTTCGAAAAGGAAAGCATTGCAGACTGCGGGTTGCCACCACACACTTTAAGGTCATTTTCCCCCTCCCCAAATAAAACGGATTTATTTTTATGCTGTTTTATACTGTCTACATTATGGAATCTACCCACGTGCCAAATTTCAAGATTATAGCATGTTGGGAAGTATGCTGAACATTTCGAACAGACACGTATCCACAAATTTCCCTTTTATATTATAGATAAGAACATCTTTAGCTAATGTTGTAAAATTAAAGAAATTTTATAAGTAATGTAGAAAAATATTCAGAACTGCAGAAAAAAGTTTACTGAAACGATCTTTATTTCGCCTTGTTTCAATAAATAAAGTAATTTACATTTTTTGGCACTGTAGTTGACTGTTTTTTCTTCGTCAGCCTCTTTTTATCTTTCTAATTTTTTAAAATAAAATATTAAAGAATTCAAACTTTATTCTTGTGAAAATAGTAAGATATAAAAAATTTCCTTTCAAGTACATTTTGAATGTTTTGAATACTCGTAATACTTACATTATGAAGTCCTGTCTCTACTTACGGATCTTCATAGGCATAGGATTCAAAACATAGAGAATCAATGTTAAAAAACTTTTCTTAAAAGAAATAATAGAAGAAATAAGAGATAGTTAATGTGTCACTTTAGAATATTTGGCTTGTACGAATGTTTATCTGTATTTATTGATCTAAAAGAGAAACTGTTGGTCTAATTTACACAAAAATCAACAGGATTCTTCCCTTATAAGAACCAACTACCATCAAATTTTCAGTCTTCCTTTTCAAATAGGTTTTCATCCATCTACATTATAGATGCTAATAACCACTAAGCAGGTATAAAATGTTAGCATCTTTTTTTTTTGTTACGTCAAAATATTTTTATAAGGTAAAGTCGCCAAATACCGCACCCCATTTTGTTTTTTCATCGTAATTTTTCTAAATTTTCATATAAAACTTCAAAAACAATACCATTTTACTACTTATTTATTAGTGTATTAATAAAAAGAAACAATGTTGTGCTTTTTAAGCAAATAATTGTAACTTTGAGCTCGAAACGTAAACAATAGTTTTCTTAAATTTATAATTGTGTATTCCTAATGTCGCCCCCGGGTACGGTATTAGGGACACATAAGTAATGTAGGAAGAACAAGTTGAAGTACTGCAAATGTTTTTAATTATTTTCTATATTAAAGTTATTGATACAAAATCATGTTTTAGTCTAACAAAGTAAAGTTTTAGTCTTCTATATTAATTCTCCAAGCATGTAGCACAAATGAACCTAGGATTGTCGCAGTCTTCTGCACAGTCTTCATGGCACCAAGTAAAACATTTAGTGCATCTTATCCACTTTTCTCCATCTCGATCTTCCGAAAAGTTTTTCTCACAGAAAGGGCAAGTAGCATCGTTGTCTTCGTCGTCTGTGGAAATCAATGGAGGTTCCTCATCTGTCTCGTCTTCAGACGAAGACTGTCTTTTCGAACATATCTTTTTTTTTGGCAGGTGAGTTCTTATCTTAACTATCAGTTCGCCTCTTTCTTGTATGTTTTTGTTTTTGCGCTGTTATAGTTATTTTCTCTTGCTTCTTCGTTTCTGATTCTTCTAATTGTTTTTTTATGAGGAGATCCTGTAACAAGCACAGCAGAACCATGTCTAGTTGACGTTGAAGGCTCGATATTTAGATCGCTTGGTCTCACCAAAGATAGTGATTGTGCTGCAGGGTCAGTATCTCCTAGAGTTGGGGAATCATCTACGGCTGATGGCTGATCATCAGTAGTTTGTTCTTGTTGATCTAATGGTGTTCCTAATACCGCACCAGGAGCGGTATTAGGGACACCACTGGGTGCGATATTAGGCTGTTTAACATTTTTCCTTGACCAAACAAAACAAAAAAATTACAAAATGTAACCTGAAATTTGGATGAATCCGTTTAAATCTTTGATAATAACGGTCTAAAACTGTAGGTAACTACATTGTATTATAGATAAACCCTTATGCTATATGTTACTGCAAAGATTTTGGAAAAAAACTTACATTTTCAATATAATGTTATTTTTCTTCTGCACGCGATAATTTCTGTAGCTCCTTCCTTCATAAGTCAAAATGTCCGAATCAGGTGACCTGTTAATTAGTTCTGCAACTGGATTCCAGATGTTTCCAGATGAAAACTGCCTGTTTTCAAAAAAACCAAGGGGTACGGGAATAGGGCCGGATGCGGTATTTGGCGACCTTACCTTATTTATATTTCTATATATTACAGACTTAAGGTAAAGAATTGGCGATGTCGCTAAGACACTGGCCTCTCACCTCTGAGTACCGAGGTTCGGTTCTCATGTGGGTTTCGTTGATGGTGGCGATCAGCGCTGGGCAGGTTTTCCCGGGGTTCTCCCGTTTTCCCTGCATTACTCACACCATCCTTTTTCAGTCTTTCTCTCCGTCTGTCCTTCTTTCCGTGGGCTAGTACAAAAGATCTTTCAGGTCGACGTGCTCGGCAGTCATGCCACCCACTTTCAATTAATCTAATCTAATCTAATCTAAGGTAAAGAAAAAACAGGGAAAAAAAAACTGGTTTCTACTTTACACGAAACCCTTTTGTAGCGACCGTTTTACATATTTCATTTTCGGCCACTTCTTGTGAGACAGAAAATGATCACAGACCGAACTCGTCTTTTTCCCCATCTTTACAAGTTATAAGGGTTTGAATAAAGTATCCCTTTTGTCTATCCGACTTATGTACAAAATCTTCTTAGCAGCTCCCCCTCATTCACTTTACCAGGTCAGATAAATTATTCTAATTAGCTATGGGCTCTTTAAGTACAAAATGAAGAGGATCTAATAGTGGTTTTCACATTTTCGTACAGTTTACTAGCCAAGTAGCAATTGACATCATGTGGATTAGGCTTTAATTAGAGTAAAATGGGCAAAGATGCCCCACTTTTTGTTTGTTCATTAATTTTTCATCTAAAACAAAATTTAAAAATTCAAAATTGGTTTTAATCAATGAAGTATAGATAGCTTTTAATCTTTACAGTTCAGATTACATGAGATTAGGCAGTTTCAAGGAAATAAACGTGTAATTGTTTATATCTGTAAAAAGTCATCTTTGGCAATAGGTGGTGCAAAGATGCCCCAGCTCTATTTCTTAACAATAATTCTTGAAAAATAAAAAAAAAAAAAAACACTTATTTATATAAAATGAATTATTGAAACTTATTACTACAATTATTCTCACAGCAATTTACTTTTTACCCTTTTTGTTGCCATTTTTTCGCCCACAGTCAATGCAGTAATTTTTAAAAATTGTGCAGTTTTCATGAAGCTACATCACGTCACACACTTTAACCAATCACATTCTTTCATCGTTATGTAATAGAAATCCTTCCATTCTTGACAGGAATGATAATAATAATAATAATAATAATAATAGTAATAAGCTAAATTTGATGATCTGAAATAAACCTAGTAGAATGGTAACAATGACAATAATGATAATAATAATA